>OY728158.1:684603263-685853263 GCA_963277665.1 Viscum album | reverse complement strand
ATTATTTATCATAGGCAAATTTCTCAATTATAATTCTTTCTGAAACTCTAGTTTCATAGTTGATCTCCAAACTTAAATTTCTGCAGTGTCTACTTAATATATGAGTTGGTCTTCTATAACTAACTTTTTGTAATTTAGATTTCATATATATTTAAATAAGTGAATATTAATAAAATATATTACTATATATTTTTCATCAATATATGTGACTATAATGTAATAATGTCCTAGAGTATTTATCACGTTTAGAAGGTCATATAAATTACTTAGTATGATGAGAACCTTAACATGTTATGATGATATTATATAATATTGTTCTATAGTTATTCAAAATTCTATAATGGGAAACATAGTATCTTGACTTTAATGTATGATTACTCATAAGAGAATGATATTTCATCTCATCAAGTTTGAACTTGGTAATCTCCGAGAGGTTAGATTATGAGAACAGTCCCGTTTTAGGAACTCAACATGATTTTCATGATATTATACATTCATGTCGGTGAATATGTGTAATGATATTTCAAATTTAATATTATTATTATTTCATAGCATGACTCATGCACTTTAACATATTGTCATAAAATAAAACGATATATGTTCACAGTGAAGTTGGGTATGTTGGTTATGTCATGAATGATATATTATTAATAAATAAGTTGGGGAATTATTTGTCTCTTTCATCTCTTTAGAAGTTGATATCATGGTCATTTGATTGAAATATAACAATCAAATTAAATTCCATGTCCATGGTTTATAGATAGGTTCAATTTATATTGTCAAAGAAATATGTATCAAGCATATAGGTTGATGACACAATTGTGAAACCTACTTGATGAGATATCTTGATAAATGGATTATATTGCATAATGAGTATTCATATATAGTTGTTGCTAAAATGGCATAGATTCTTCTTCTATAGGTTCCTTGACTAGTTTCTAGATAGTAATCTTAGACTTTAAGAAATCTCGCTTAATTATACTATAGAAGTGGTCTAGAGGTTCAAATATAAAGTGTTTATATTGATCTCAGTTAACTATTATTTATTTAAAAATTGTAAAAAATATTATTTTCCAAACATAGAAGTATTATCTATTTGAGATTTATTAGTTAATAAAAAATTAAAAAAAATACTCATTCGTGAGTTACTTTTTTAATTACATGATAATATAATATTTATTTATCTCTTGTTATTCCCAAGGTAATAAATAATTATTTATTCACAAATAAATAATTTGTTTAATTATATAAATATTAAATAAATATTTATTATCTAGACTATGAATAGAAAATTTATTATTTAAATAATGAATAATATTTTTTTAGATATTTATTAAAAAAATCAATAAATGTTTAAGATGATGAGCGAATTAGATTTTTTCCAGTGACAAATGCTTATTTTCTAAATTGTAAAATAAATATTTTTCATTCTATGAAGTATTGAAGGCCATGAAATAAAACAATATTATTATTTTATTACATGGTATGGGGATCCTTTTGTGTTTAATATATTATTAATGGAATTTTTTCAATTAATAAAATATTAAACCCCAATCATATGTCTATAAATAGACTACTATATCATTTCAGAAGAATTTAATCATTTTGAAAAACATTCCTAACAATTTCCACTCCATTTATCTTACACTCAAGATTGAGAAGAACAATGGAGAGTCCTTCAAGACCAAAGGAATATAAAGTAATTAAGAAAAACACTACAAGATTTTCAATCAGTCATTCTAGCACCCAACCTTTTATTATTATTGTTTAGAAATTAAAGGAGCATTTGTGGATCACTACTAGAGGGGATCTGTATTGGGTCCTTGTAATGTAAAAACAATACAAAAATCAAGTTCATATGATCAATACCACCAACGATGAAAGATCTCAAGACCGAGGAAATATATTTTTTATTTTAAATAAATTGTAATTAATATAAAAATATCATCTCTATTGGTTCTAGTGAAATCATTTGTTAATATGTTTCATAAAAATTTCATTAGTCATAGAATTCACCATCATTTACATTACATAAGATACACTAAATCAGATGAAATTCAATTTTTCTATAGGCCTAATAGGTAATTCCACCAAATCCAGAACGAATAAGTGTTATCCAAGTGGTCATTATAGTGAACCTGACCCCAACAGCCCAGAGTCATGTCTACTAGAATTATATTGTCATAAGATACAAGGAAATTAGGTCCCAAGGACCTAATAGTTTTTTAGTTTTTGTAAAATAGATACATAGATGAGTATTTTATTACAATTGAATGCACAAATTACAAAATATTTTTTTTGAGAGTAACTTTATTTCATCTAGATTATCTCTGCATATCAGTCATAGTAAACTTCATGGAATCATAGGGAATGGAATTAAAATAAGGGTGTACTCAAATTCTCAGAAAGGTTTAAATACAACTGAAGCAATAATTAATTAATGAGAATAATCAATATATAAATGTAAATTACTGAACACACATTACATTTAAATAACTAGATAAGGAATAATCAATATGCAAAGGTAAATAATTGAACACACATTCTATGTAAATAACTGGATAAGTCATGATCAATATGGAAAGGGAAGTAACTGATCACACATGCCATGTAAATAACTGTATAATGAATAATCAATATGTAAAGGTAAATAACTGAAAATCGTGCCATTTATTAAATAAAATGAAAATGAAAGGAAACTATAGATATTTCTCATAGTGAAAATATCATGGAAAATAATAACTGAATCTGAATAAAGGTAATTCTTAATTATTGGATGTCATGTCGGTGGCACAGGAAAACTTATACCATCAAGACCTTTCACAAGATGGTTTAAATTTGTAGGTAGAAACCCATTTAATTTGTACAAATATTTTGTCTTATGTGACCTACCAATTCTTGGGGTTGTGCGCCATACATGCAATGAAATAAAATATTATTCTTTTAGAATTATGGGGTGTTACATTCTCCCAACCTTAAATAAATTATGTCATCGCAATTTAAACTTGATCTTGGTAATAAAAAGTTGATATTTGAAAATTCCTTTATTAAAATCCCACATCATGAGAAGGGTTGTTTAATAATCCTCTTAATAAGAGAGAATTGTAAGTACCAAGGTCATATGAAACAATACATAATAGGTTTTCCAAGTAGTAGAACAATGGTGGAAAGTGAATATATGGACATGGAGTAAAATTATTAATATTTATAGATAGTGATTGAGGTTTTTGATCACAAACAAGTGAGTGATCAATGGAAAGTTGAGGGTATCAAATACATAAATCTAATAGGTTTGTAAATGTCATTGATATCATTAGAAATTATGGTTATAGGAAAACATTTTATTTCAAGATCATTTTTCAAAATATGAGGAATTATTTTACAATATAAGAAAATAAGGATATATAATTACTTGATAAGTTTCAATTTTATAAGAACAATTTCATAATTTGGTTGTTCTTTGATCAAATTCGTTACTTATTACAAGAAATAAATATCCAAAAATTAATCTTCTTTTACACCTGAAGCACAAAAATTTATAGATTATAAGATTCATAAAACAAGTATTTACATTTGTCTCTAACTATTTCCTAAAACCAATATATTTAATACATTAATCTCTAAACCTAAAAACTAACACTATTTTTTCATCATTAATATTTATTCATCAAATTGTTTAACTATAAATAATTACATATTAACCAGGACATCACGTAGGACAGTGGTAGGTGTGAAACCCTTTTCGTCCTTCAGTCTTGGGTTCAAGCCCCATCACCTTTCTGGATGTGACAGGTTGTCACCCTATATGAAGGTTGTTCTTTTTACAAACCATATTCCTATAATATTTTCAAAAATATTATAAATATCCTTGAAATAAAACTAATCATTAAATAACCTTTTTGCTAAGGTTTTCAATACAACTTATTTTGTCCCACAAAGCCTAATAACCTTATTTTTATATCAACCCTAAAGTTTATCAATTCCTTTAAACTTATGTCTATAAAATGTGAATGCATTATTCCTAAAATAATTTTTTCCACTAAACCATATACTTGCACTAAATTTCTCCCAAAACTTCTTTAATATTGGTAAACTCTCATAACGTAAAACCCAAAAAGAGGTGTTTCATACTTTAAACTCACAAACCATGATTGTATCTATAACTCTTATGTTATTTAATAAATATGTGATTCTAAAATTTAACACAGTCCTTGGATGTTTCATGATTCTTATAACCAAAATACCATTGGTAAAAATAATTCTACAACTTAATTCTTGAATACCAATACTTAAACCATTTTATCTAAACTTAAGTTCTTACTTGGTGTAGGGTTTAACCTAGTTAATTCATTATCATTATCTATTAAAACCCTTTATAATGTCTTATAAAGAAAATTTGAATTATCCTAAGCATATACCATAGGAGTTTCAAACCAGGTGCAACGTAAGGCCCATTATTATGTACCAGATTATGCTCAATTCATAATTGATGTGCCCATTTCGGATTTTCTACACCTAGGTATATCCATTCTAGAACCATATCCACTTGTAGTATCCAGAAAATGATATATTTCTAGGAAAAATCACATAATCTCTAACTTAACAAAACCTTAGGATGTTCTTATATACTTATCATCAATGTCTACCTTAGGGTTATGCTCTATAATATATGTTTTTATAAATCTAGTTTCCAAGGTTTCTACTAAACTTTATCATATACGTACTATAGTGACCCCAACCCTAGTATCCTAGACCTGGTGCCAGCTTCCAGTACATTAACACAAGATAAAAGGAAATCACATTCCAAAGGATTAAATAGTTTACTAGTCTTGGTAAACAAGATGCATAAATGAGTCTTTTATTACAAATGAATACCCAAATTACAATATATTTTTTTTCAAGAATAACTCTACTTCATCTAGTGTATATCTGTATATAATTTATAGTAACCTTTATAGAATTATAGGGAAGGGAAACAAAATAGGGGTGAGGTAAAATGATAAATAAGGGTTAAATAAATTTGAAGAAATAATGAATCAATGAGAATAATCAATATGAAAAAGTAAATAATTAAACAAACATTCCATATAAATAATTAGATAAGGAATAATCAATATGTCATGGTAAATAATTGAACAAACATGCTTGTAAATATATGGATAAGGCATAATCATTATGTCAAGGTAAATAACTGATCGCAGAATCCAAGTAAATTACTATATTAACAATAATAAATATGGAAAGGTAAATAACTGAAATCCATTCCATTTAATCAATAAAGAGAGAATGAAATACATCCATATATTTCGTCATAGTGAAAATATCATGGAAAATAATAAGTGAATTTGAATGAAGGAAATGCTTAATTATTAGATGTCATGTTTGAGGCACATGAAAACATATACAATCAAGACCTTTATCAAGATGGTTTAAAACTATAGTTAGAAACCTTTTTAATTTGGACAACTAATTTGTCTCATGAGACCTATCGATGCATCAAGGGGCCATATAATGTCAAGTTCCCACCCATCAATGTCATTATAAAGAATTCCTCATATATCGAATAATCGATTTAACTCATAAATAATGTTCCTTTTCAAATATCAATACTTATTAAAGACTAAATATTTATCAATATTTCCACTAATAATAAAATATCTTTCAAATTAAACATTGAATGTAAAAATGGTATACGGTTTAGGAAATAATCATATCTATGATAAATAATGTATATATTTAGTGGAAATTTAATGTTCAATGGTCACTAGAAAGTGAATAACTCAAGGGGAAGTTAATGACTACAAATATTATTCATCGAATTGAAATTAAATATTATCCCTAGAAAAATAATCATAATCCATATAGAGTAAGAATAAGGATTTTATCAATAGGATGTATATCCAATAGAGTAAGAATAATGGTTTTTTCTTTCCTGAAAAAAATATTTAAAAAACATTCTTGAGTAAAATATCATTCTCAATTTGAAAAAAAAATATTGAAAATAATTTTATTTAAAAACCAATTTTATAAACATTTTCATTAAAAATACCTTTGTAAAGTTTAAATTTAATTTTAAAATAAATGATGGTAGGTAATTCTGTATATGCGATACAAGATAAAAATAAAATTCCTTTTTCATTGTAAAAATGTTTGAAAAGTGTATTATTCGGAAAGTGATAAGAAGATTCCTTTGAAAACGTTTTATAAAATAAAAAAAAATTGGTAAAAGTTTATTTTAACAAAAAAACAATTAAAAGTTTAAAGAAAATATTTTTGATAACATTTTTAGAAAGCATGGTTTTGTAAGAAAATATATTTCCCACCAAAGATAGAAATGAAGTCAGATTTTATTAAACCATTTTCTCAGTAATTTTAAGTACCAAAGAGTGGTAAAATGATATTATCACATTAAAAATCATGAATAACCACTATAGAATAAAATGTAATGTTTTATTATGAAATGGTCATGTAATTTCATTCAATTTATATTCAAAAATAAAAAATATTGATTAGAATGAGATTGTGAAATAAACACATAAAATGGTCATCATATTGAAGTAAGAATTAATAAATGAATATATTATGTATATAAACTATAAATACACGTAAAACAAGTTTCAATACAAAAATAGATATTAAAAATTAATTATACACATAATCATATAATATTAATTACAACAAGGAAGTAATATTAATCAATGAAAAGGAATTGGGTTATGAAATTATTTACCGCTTGGTAACTTTTAATTCAAATTCCCCTAGAAGAAATTATTCTAATAGAAACTTAAAATACCATTAATAATGAATTATTCATGATATTAAATTTCAAGTGGTTGTATATACACCATATAAAATTAATTAGGTTTATAACATTTACAATATGCCTTAATGAAATAAAATTGAGATGAATTCCCTTACCTTACGATCCCTTTTGGTTGAACGCTCTTTAACTTCAATTATAATGGTTATAATCATGTTATTAAATTATACCCAAACCATATTAATATTTAAAATATCATATATAATCTTTTTATAACATCTTATCACTCATTTGTTAATAATCATTCAATATTTTCATTTTTTTAGGTGTTAATTGCCTTGTTTTTTAATATATTTTGACTTGTTATTTTTTTGTTCCTATTACTTATATCATGATTTAATAATCTATATAATGTAAAAAATAATTTAAATATAATATATATTAAGTATATATGTATTTATAGTAATCTATAAAATTTGGTTATAGCAATTTAAATACACCATTCATGGAGACGGTAGGCTATACTTACGCATGGACATTGTTTCCATCTTCTATCATTTTGAGAGAAATAAAAGTAAGTTATATATATATATATATTATAATTAAAATTTCATATTTTTTCATATATATCAAATATTTTTATTTAAACCATCCTTAATACATTCCATGTAAATCATCAATGAATCACATCGCTTCGTGAGGCGATAGTCGGTCGTACCCCATAACGATATTGTAATATCCCCAAAAAATAGAAAGTATGAAGTTATGTGTCATATAATAATTACATAAGAATAAATAAATCATATATATCATATATAAATATTATTTACAACATTATTTACAACCTTGATAGGTGGTAATGGAAAAAACAATGACATCAGTTCACGAGGCAATGGTCTATCGTACACACGAATAAAGATTTCAAAACCCGCTTGATAGAAGTGTGTGAATTTTTAGGTAGTAACCTTAAAATAAAAACATATAATTATATTTAATATGCTTAGGTTATTATATAATAATTATATAATAATAATTTAAGTATGTGGACAAGGAAATAAAATAAAAATGATTTTATAATAACATTACCTCTCCTTTGGGTATCCTTTTTAGGTTTTCAATAATGTCATCATAATTTGGATTTATTTCTAATATAAGGCTTCTATAATGAGGTTAGCAAAGTTGTAAAGTTAATTGGGTAGGTTTTGGATTATTAAAATGGATTTGGAGGTGTGAATAGGTGATGGGAGTGAGTTCCCTTTTATAGTGCAGAAGGAGTGACATTCTTGTGAATACCAAAAAGTAAACACTATTGGGAGGTCTCACTTACATCATGTGCCTAAAATAATGAACCATTTTATATCCAATAGGTGATATTGTCAAAATATTTCCATCCAATTTGTTTTAGACAATTTTTATGTCATTTAAACACTTTATCATTTATGATTAACCCCTAACTAAACTCATTTTTACCTTAATCATTGTGATTAACATTAACAATTTTTGCTAATCACTTTGGTAAAAATTAAATTTTACCTTATTAACAATTATAAATAATTTTTAATCAAAATATGAAATCCATTTTCCATAATAAAACTCACATAATTTTCATAATTTAATTTAAAATTTATCTCACAGACGTGATGACAAAGTGAGTTTTCGAAGTGTAAATGTTCAAAAGTTTGAAATGTTTTTATATAAAAAATCACTAAAAAATTTATTCAATTTACTTAAATTGTATTAATATATGTCTAATTGGTATAATTTTACATTAAAATTAATTATAAATATATTTTAACATTATAAATTATTTATATGAAAAGTCACTTTTCAATTAAATTCAATATTTTCCACTATTCCTCAAAAAATAAAACTTCTCAGAAAAATACCAAAAATTCACCCTAACAAATTTTGACACTAAAATTTTTAAAATTAAGTTAATTTTTTCAAATAAAATTTATAAAAGCTTCAAAATTTCGTTTTAAAGAAAATGTTCCATTAAAAGGCGGCAAAACTACCTTTAGAAAAATACATCTTTTTACGCATAAATTTGGATTTGTTATTATTTTATACCTATAAAATCTATTGGATGGATTTCAAAAAAATTATTGAATATATGATATGTAAATTTTATTAAGATCATCCTCTATTTAATTTACTTCATTAATATTATAAACCTTCGGTACATAAAAATATTTTTTATAAAAACATTTCATTTATATTCAATTGGTTTTTATATTCATTTATAATTAATTGGTAACCAATGAATTCAACCATATATTTTTTTAATTTAGTTAATAATATTCATAACCACCAATTAATTAGTCATTTTAAATATTTTTAATAGTATTCGATAAAACTTGGTCTTGCATGTAGCGCAATCCATCGAATAAAGTCATTGTTGCGTGTATTAGAAGCTAACTGAGTATTGCATGTTTTAAAAGATATAGAATTGATTGAATTTATTAAAAATAGTAAATATATAATAAATTATTAGGATTTTATATTCCATTCTATGCTTGGTGTTGTATATCACACACGCTATTGAATAAAATTTATTCTTTTAGAATTCTGGGGTGTTATAGTCACATTCAATTTATAATTATTTATAATATTTTAATTGTTTACATATTTAAAAGTTAGTTTTAGTTTAATTAAATTCATTATATTTATTTAGTTGCTAATATCTATTCTTACACACCTTTTTTCTCACTCATATCACCCATATTTGGTTAATAATTAATTAATATCATCAGAAAATCTCATCTAGAGGTGTTGGTGATTCTGGACAGATAACACAAGAGTAAACAACACGTATCCCAAAGGAATGTGCTCTATACCCATGTTTAATTCACCAGGATGACTCTAGAATTAATCCTGATAATCATGTACTAAATATAAGTGGCATGCATTAAATTCAAATTGTGTATTGATCGGGCCAGGTTAGCACACAATTCACCAAACATCACATCATGTATTCTATGTGTTGTGTATCCAAAAACATGAGGTCCAAGCCATGTCATGAATTTATTACATGATGGGGATTGGAAACACTTTAACAAGGAGGGAATATGGAATGTACAATATTTACACTCCATATACCTCAAATATTTTTTTTTATAAATACACACTCAGACCCTATATGTGTATCATGGACATATGATGAGTGAAATACATGATGTTTAGCTGGGTGTACATGTCATGTACCCAACCTGTAAAATCATAAAATTAAAAATTAATTTATTAAACTATAAAACTCATTATTATGTGTTCATTGTGTCATCTATGGACTGTTACATTCCCCATGATAGGTTTTTTATGATATTAAATTATTAATTAATTTCTATATAAAATTATGAACTACATACCATATATAGTCTTAATACACTGATTACTCTGTAAGAATTAAAATTTATACATGCTATATTAATAAACATGTGTTTCATGTATTTTTTATTGACTCATACACACCATATAACTATGTGAGAAAATTTTTGTAATACCCTGTGTGTATGAATGATTTTAAACTTCAAGAAAAATTTGAACTTTAATTTTTGTGGATGGGAAGGATTTTGAATCAGGGTTCAGAGTGGGAATGTGAAAGTTTGGGAATATTAAAGTGATTTTTTCATACATTATTTGAGGTCTATTGAGTGTCTTGGTATTTTGAGCAAGTATCAAAATCTTCAGGATATGTTTTGTGAATTTTTTTATAGCATATGATTAAGGAATGTGGTTTGTGGTAAACCATTTGAGGACCCTTTAATGATTCTATAAAACCCTTATGTGAATTTCATTTTGAAAGTGAATGGTTTTGGTTACATGGTCGGTGCATGGGATTATTCCAAAATGTTTGGATCCTAGGGGAAACCATGTGGATCTTCTGACAGGTCTGGTTTCTAGTGCACAACTTTCCCATGATTAGGTAAACCGTGTGAAGAGATTATAGGTAAACTCTTCATTTTTTATAGTGCCATTTGGCATGGTTAGTGAAACTTTTTCAACCATGTGGACTAATCAAGCATGGTGATGATTTGGGTAAATTAATGATCATATGGTTGGAACATGGGTTGGAAAACTGTTCGGCCAAAATATGCACCCATTAAAAGTGTGGTTTTACCCTTTTCACCTATGAGTATTTAACTCAACCCCTCCCATTTTTCTCCTATTTTAGACCTAATAACCCTTCAGGAATCCACCTTCTCCTCCATATCCTCTAGGTTTAATCCTCCTTTTTTCTTGTCTAATTCTTCTTCTATTTAAAACATTAGAGAGCTGGAGGTAAGGCTATAACTCTTCTCCTCTTCTCCTTATCCTCATATATTTTTTGGGTTTACCAATTAGGTATTTGAGTGAAAAATCATCTAGTTAATGGTGGAATCATCCCAATTTGATGGATCTTTCAAGCTTCTTTATTAGAGTATGTTATGAGACTATACCTGCATGTTGTCACCAAATGTTTTGTCTAAGGTATGACTTCATGTAGGTTTTTCTAGGTTTTGGGTTAAATTTAATATCATAACTTATTTTTTTAGATCAAATTATTTTGTATTTGACCTAAAGTAGTGCTTAGACCCAAGCATAGACCTCTAAAGGATCATTTCTCTAAGCTTGGGTTTAGAAGGTGTATCAGGTGAGTAGTTTATTGCTTATTCCTAAGTTGTTCAAGTTGGTTAATTTTTTGTAAATTGTTAATTAATTATAATGTGATTATAATAAATTAATATTAATAGTTTGGATGTTTTTTTGGGTCATGGATAGTTTGGGTGTTGGTCGATGGTCTTTTATGAGTATGGGAGGTGGATTTCTAAGATCATAGCTAAAGTGGAAAGTCCTTGTGAACAATTTAGGGGTCCATTAATTTAACTCATAGTCTCACATATTTTTCATATGTGCATGGATGTGTGTTATGGTGGAAATTCCTTCCATAGAACTAAAATTAATTAAATGGCCATGGATTAATTAAATTATTAAAATTGAGTTTTAATTAGTTAAATTTATCATTTACTATGCTTTGAACCAAAGAAAATGATAGATCCCAATGGGTGACCTTAGTTGTATTTTGAACATGAATAGGCCTGGGGTGAGAAATAGTTATTTATGTTTAAAGATTAAATGAGGAGTTATAATTTAGATCGGTAGATATGAAATGTAATTTTATAACAATCGATAATTTTTGTTTTAGTTGGACCCTTGAGTTGGATATATTGGGTGTGAGAGTTGAGTTATAAATTGAATTTCTAAATAATAGTATTTTTTAGATAAAGTGCTAGTAATCAACCTATAAGAAATTTTTATTTTATATCATGTAAATAGTATACTATTTATTCAATCCCTTGGGAAAATATAATGTTTTAATGAGATGTATTAGTGACATGTGATATTTTAATGATGTTTCTTACTAATAATTGTGTGCTTGGTAAATAGTAAATGAGTTTTCTTGTGTAAATGATTATAAAAGATTTAATGCCTTGGGTTTCAAACCCTAGATTCAAATTTAGATATGAAATGAGTGTAATTATTTAATTAATCATAGATTTCATTAAAGGGATTACTTAAATTCCATGGGAGGATGCATCATTGGATTCAAGGATGTACAGAGCTAAGGATTCCCATGAGTTTCCTTGGATTCCTCACAAATTTAACACTGTAAATTCCCTAGGGTGGTTCCCCCTTGGATTAGGGTTGTGTATTATGTATCGAATTTCACTTTTTAATGTCATGGATTCCATTATGGTAACCTTGTGAATGTCTCAAGACGATATCCCCATATTCATCTTGATTTTATGAGATTGGATGCCCTGGGTGTGGACCAAGATTTTAGTCGAGCCTATTACTCTAAATTATTTGGATATATGGTCCCTTGGATTCAGTTTAGATAATTACAGGGTTGGATACCATATATTTTTCTATAGGAAACTATAAAGAACATAATGGATGACTTCCATGGAATTTTTATGTCTTTGTTAGATGGTATTTTTTTGTGGATCCCCCATAAATTGTGATGTGCCTTATAAACTATAGTTACCTTGGTTGTATACCTTAGAACCATTTGATCTATGATTTATACTATGATCGTAGATTCATAGTCTTGGCCCAAATAAGGTATTAGACCTTTGGTAGGTGTCATTGTAGAGATTTAATATCAATGGTTATTAACTACCTTTTTACATAAGTTATTAAACTATATAAATTTTTATTAATAGAATTTTTTTATGCAATTGATTGTAGAAAAGTAATTTTTGGGACTCCATTGGTGGTGACCTACTGAGTCAGGATCACACTATGCTTAGGCTACCATGTCACTTGGATAACTGAGAAGCTATCATAATTGTGTTGAAAATATATGATTAGGAAAGCACTTAAGGTTGTTAATTCTTGTAAAGGTGGGTTTCCTAGAATCAAATTGAATAGTACTTTTCAATTATCATATCATGTATACAGTGGATTATGCATTATGTACACTTATTATAATAGTGTGGATATTTTTGTGTCCACTATTTATATGGTAATTTACATAGATTATTTTTCCGATAAAAAAGATATATTAGTCATCATGCTATAATGAGAACCTATAGACACCATCACAGTAATCTTAAACTTATGACTTATGGTCCAAAAACATCATGCTAATTGGAAATAGGTGATTTGTTACTATCTAGTGTTAGGGGTTCATAAACATTGAGACTTCTTCTCATGAAGTTAGAACTTGGTGATCTAGAGTAGATGAGATCATAAGGACTGACCCGCCATTAGGAACACCACATGTTTGGAATGTCATTGGTTGTTCTTATTTATGATCACATGTATTGGTATATCGAATTTAGATTATTATAAATGTAAACCATTTGATTTCCTAATTTTATGGAAGATGAAAACCATGAAATTTATTTCATGAATAGGTAAATTTAATTGTGTATTCCACTATTGCGATGACGTTGATTGAATGACCAAGATTGAATCTATAACTTCTAAAAGGAAGTGATATCTTGGGCATAGTTGATGAAGATGGTATTACCTTCACTAAATCCATGGTCATTGTAAATTAAGGTAAGTTCATATAGTAATTTTAATGAATAATAAATTTATAAAGAGTGATGAAATAAATTGTGCATATTGTTTTATGACATATCACTAGATAAATAGATTATATTACATGGTGTGTGTTCATAAGAGGTTTTTATTCCAATGACTATTCCTTATCTCCTTAGAAGTCTTCATGGTTTTATAGACTCCACTTATAGTCTATGAGTTCTATAAACTACAATATAGATAAGGATCTAGACAGTCACACACTTCACGTATTCAAAAATTATGGCCTATTCTAAATAAATAGAAGTATAAGACATGGTGGGCCCCACTATGGGCTCTCGGGGATGTATGAGTTTTAATGACCTCCAAGTAGTAAATAAATTCATTATTATTCTAGTTAAGAATAATTTGATTTTAAATTATTTATTTAATGTTTTTACTAGAATTTAAGTGAATAAATTAGAAAATATTTAATGAATGAATATTATTTTAACATTGAAGGTTCAATTAATATTTGTAGGAATAAAAAGTCAAGTTAATGGACTATATTTATCATGTAATATACTTACTATATTAAATTTAAGTGATAAAAAAATTAATAATGTTTATGAAATAGTTAATTGGTCATAAAATTTCATTTAAGAATTATTTAGTGGGTAATAAATGTTCAAGGGTTGGGGGCCATTTTTTTGGTATTTTTTACCTTGATATATAAGTGATAGGAGGCTCTCATTTGGTTTACTATTCATTACATGAATTTGAGAGACTCTTTATCATCTCTCCCACATTCTAGAGAAATAATCAACTTAGTCAAGTGATCAATCCAAGTTATTCTACACATATTGAAGGATCGGTGTTACAATGATCATTGGGACATTTAAGGCATCATTGGATATTCATGTTAGCACTCAAATATCAAAGATAAATGTTCCCACAGATTTTTGAATCATGGATGGACAATATAGAGTGATTTGAGGTCAGTTTATTAAAATTAATGGTCATTATAAATGAATAATTTTCTAACATGCCTTCAAATAAGATGAGGTAATGGATTGATTTATATTCATGCTTAATTACTTCACAAAAGATCCTTAGATTTTGTATTATCTTGTACACTTCTAGAGATAACATAGTTACATCAATTCAGTGATAAAAAAAATTTAAATCATTGAACTATCTTCTTCTATGACACACATCAGTACCTACAATTGATATCAAAGGGAATGTGTGATGTTTTAAGGTAAGGAAAAATTAAATTTTCATTAAATTTTTATAGAGGGAAACATCATATTCCCATCATGTTGAACCAAAATGTGATCCAAACTCGGATGGCCAATTTATGATCATCGGAAATTTAAATCAGATCAAAACCAATTTTATGGGTGATTAAAAATTCAAGAACATATAGTCACATAAGTTTTTTTTTTGTGGTGCTTGAAGGTGTCTATTTTTGAAATACATCATGGTTCGATCCAATTTTGGATGGCCAAGTTATGGCTATCTGAATTGATAAATTAGATTAAAACTAACTTTATTTAAGTTTTAAAATGAATTACACACACACAAAGATATATATATATATATATATATATATATATATATATATATATATATATATTTGTTTGTGTGTTTTATGTTTACTCAGAGGTGGTGTCTCGTGGTCGTTTCTTGTAACCCCAGTCTTCCAACAAAAATTATGGTGGCTAGAATATGTGTTTTGGGGTAGTATAATAATTTTAAAGTTATTTTGGATTTATTTAAGGCCAAAAATAAAATTATTAATTAAATATACTTTGAAAAAATTGGAAGCAGAAAAAAAAATTTAACAAAATGGAGAACTGCCCAAGGTTCATCCATAATAATCAACAAAAAATTATAAAAAGGGGTTAAATTGGGAATTGGATAATCCATAGAAAAAATGATAAAGGGGGGGTATCTAAGGCACCGCTATGAAACTCCTAGCCACAAAAATATTTGGAGGGTCTTTTTTCACCAAGTCAACCACGTTGGTGGGTGGTAGTGTCTCTTAAAAAGTAAGATTTTTTAGGTAAAAAAGATAGCCAATACACCCCCCCCCACCCCATGATAGGTGTGTGGTGTTTCCACCGTCTGACTTGGTCTGAGCTAGTATGGTAACTTCCCAAACTACCCGACCGCTTCTATGCCCAGAAAAGGCTCAAAACCCCTTTTAAGTGGTTTTCAGGCCACCCTGGAGCCATAAAATTAAAAAAATAAAAAAAGCAGTTATATTTTTTTGAGTGTTGTAAAAATAATTGGGGAATAAGAAACTATTATTTTATGAATTAAAATTAGATAAAATTATTTAAATTCAATTAAATTTCTCTCGAGTGGAATTTATTGAAAATTTATTTTTAGATCGCTTGTATATTACTTGTCTACTGATCATGGGCATTTCCAAAGAAGTGTATATCTATAATTAAATTAAATTAATTAATTATTTCAATTCTATGTGATATTTTTATTAATTAATTTATTTATGATGGTTTTTGCATCATATTTCCCCACTTTATATGTATAAGGGTTTGTGCATATATCAGTATAATTAGGCTTGTACATTGTTCATTTCTAAGTACTTATATATAATTTAAAGGATGTTATAAGACACAAACAATGCCAAGATAAGTTATTATTTTATATGAGAAATTATTACATTTAATAGATTTGTGAACTACGATATGAGTCAGACATGACTCAAGAATTCAATACATAGGGTCATGTTTGATCCATTTACATACAATAGAACAACCAGTAGTAAATTATTGAGATCAATCACATTTTTTATTTTATTTATGCATCATTTATTATTGTTTTGTGAGATTTAATTTTTATGTATTCAAATTAAAAAATATAGAAGAATGTATAAATTCAGATTCAATGAATGTTTTATATTTAATACTTTGTCAAGTTATGATTTTGATCACTAAGTACAGGCATATAAAATAAAAAAAATAATTTCATTTCTTGAGTAATAATAAAACCCTTACTAAAATATATTAAGTCATAAATACTTTGTTCACATAAATTTGAACAAAATGGGGTTTATGGGGTGTTTATCATCCCTAGTTGAGGGTTACTCCTACTATTGGGGAGTTTTTATTAGAGTGATTAGTTGACTTAACTAAATATTGTATAAAATAATTAGTTATATCTAGCTTGTTAAATATTTAGAGGAAAAGAGTTAAGTAAATAAAAGGTGTGATTCCTTTATGTTAGGACATCACTAAAAAGTTCAAGGAACCAAGAGTTTATATTGTTGGCCATTCAAACCCCACCTAGAAATTCTCTAAGTAGTGGTGTAGACATAGTTTGGACTATGAGGAGAGGTTTCAAAAGAATTTCCACTAAAATACTCAAGAGACTGGGTATTATGAATCTATTAGTGAGGGATACTAGGTTTTGATAAAATAATGGGGGACATATAAGGATTAAATTAATCAAAAATGTCTAATTGGTGGTCAACATAAAGTAATAATCTGCTAAAATTTTATTTTTTTAGAAAATGGAATGTAATGCCACAAATACAGTATGATAAATATTATACAAATAAAATGTCTTAACCAAAAAAAAATTCCAAGTGTAGTAAAATAACTTGAGCAAAGTACCATAATCTGAAAGAAAAATCATTGTGCTATATTCACCACTGTCTGTTCAGAAACCTCAGGAAGATAGGGTGAGAAATATGGTTAAAATATACTCATGTATGATAAATTTGATTATTACTTTGTAGTGTTATCATCAATTAAATATGTTTTGTGAAAACAACAATAGGACACATATGGTTTCACAAGTTGTCTCATCTATGATAATCGTATGAAAATAAAGTGAAGTGAGATATGGAATAGATGACGATTACACTCAATATATATAAATTGAAATATGGTCAAAATATTTCAGTAAATATCATTCTTATATCCTTATCACTCAATTACTGTAGTTATTTTTTAGGATTATGAAATGGGAAATATTGATAAAATGCTTTATTTCCTATTGGGTAAGGTTTTCAAAGAAGATAATTGCTTAAAAAATATTAATATTTAGTTCTTATAGTGAATAAGTTTAAAGAAAAAAGTGAAAAGGACAATGCAAAGAGTGATGTTAAAGGAAACATCACAACATACTTCAAAGAAAATCATAAAATCTTCATATAGGAGGTTACTTTCTTCTTATACCAAGAGATAAGTCTCTAGAAGATAAAATTAAATTAACTAAAGTATAATTAAGAAGAGGCTTCAACTTAAATTATACTCATCATTTTATGTGGTGTTTCTATTTTAATTTTTGGGTATTGTATACTAAATGGGTGCCACATATTTTTATCTAAATATAGTAACCAAGTAAGTATATAAATTTTATATTAAATTATGTGAATTCTCTAATTGGTTGGGAAAGAGTGATTCCCAAGTTAGTGGTGAGAATTAAAAAACTTCTAATACCAAGATTATTATTTCTAGTTGATATTTTGTTATGTATTACCAAAAAATTAATCACCTATATTCATTGGACAAAGGATAAATTATTTAATTTTTGGAATGAATATTTTTTGTGTTACCTCATACTTAACTAATAGTTCGGTAGTTCTTGAATATTTTTCAATACTTGATGAGTATAAAATATGAGACTCAGTTATACCCAGTTGTGGAAAATAATATTTTTTTAGTAAAACAAATTAGTTTTCAAGGATATACCTAGTATGGATTTTAAAATATTTAGAGTTAAAGAACTTAGTTATTAACAAAACACTTACTTATATATTTTTAAAAAAATAAACCTTTAGAAATAAATTTTAGCTACAAATATTTTGGAATTAGTTCAGCTAGAGAGCATGAACTATTCCAAGGTTGGGAAAGAGGTAAATTTATATATTTCATGGGATTCTTTTAAGGGTTCTAAGGAATGTAAAAGTGAAGTGAATAATATGAATGGTTAGAATATATGATTTAATTTTGGATCAATTTTTGTTGAATATCTTGACCAAGCATTCATTGAACATGAAAATGTATATTGGATTAATTCCACAACTCATATTTCCTTATACACATCAAATATATAATGTTAGTAATAAGGATAAATAATGAGTCTTATATGGAAACATTGATCATTAAAATATATAATAGATAAATTCATGAACATGAATTTACTTATACTAATCATAGTGATGATGGTAGTAAAATTATCATCAATGATGAGACTCGTATGCATTGAAAAATATTACATTATTTTTTAAGGCATGCTTCAAAAATAGCGGTGTAATCTAATAACCATATTCCAACTATAATGAAAAATGGATATCATATGATTTATAGTGTGATATAAATCCATTATCTCATAATTAACATGTGTTTATATGCAAAGAGTGTGTTAAGAATATAAACAAACATTCATCAAGAAAAACACAAAGTGCATCTCTATTAGTATCATTAAATTTATATAGGATATTATATAAATCCCTATGATAGAAAAGTTATAGCAAATTGATAGACTATATTTCAATAAAAGGGTGCACATATCTATTTGAGATAGTGGTAGAAATATTGACTTCGGTTGAGTCAATATCATAGATGTACAAATAGTTATCCTAGGAATAGTTTCCATAAGAGCTTATGGAAAGGGAATATTCTAAAGACACATACTTTATAGAAAGGATGAAACCATAAGAGTGGTTTTATATTCACCATGGTTGGTTATAAATTATTCATTAATAATAATGAATCTTACTAATAAGTAGTGAATATAAAAAATCTATAATTTAATAGTATAATTAAATTTCAATAATGGATTCCATGTTTCGAAGTACAGGTTCTTGGTATTTTCAATGTTTCAAATATTCATACTATGGTGGTATTTAAGATAAAAATACATGGATGGTAAATTTTTCACTAATTAAGCAAGATTAATGGTCAAAAGGTTTAAAAAAAATTCTAGACATTTTCTATGATGAAACATTTTCACCAATTATCATGATTAATCGATATAAATTATATTTTCCATAAATACTGCCTATGGTCATTATATTTGTAATTGGTTGTAAATACCACCTTTCTTGGAAAGTTTCTATTTGATATAACCAAAAATATTTGGTGACACTATAGAATACCAATAAGGTTTGTAAGTAACTAAATTCCAGTTTTGGATTGAAGTAAGAAATAAATAATAGAATATTCATTTGGAATGAATATTAATCATGTTTTTATGACAATTTAGTGGGAGAATCACTATTTTACAAGTATAATATGTTAATAAAATATGGAATATAGTGGTTTAATATAATAGTTATTTAAGAATATAATTAAAGTACCTATCTAAAGATTGACTTAAATTAGAAACCTAAGTTATAGGGAATGATATCTACTAAGGTGGATCTAATGGGTTACTTAGACCAATTAAAAATACAAATACTGAAAAGGTGTTGAAAATTACAAGTTGGAACAAATAAAGAGAGAATTTTTACAAATGTCACGTGGTATAAATCTCTCTAAGAAGAAATATTTGAGACATAGGTGGATAATAAAGTGGTGAGTAAAATTCCACAAGAACCAGTGATAGATATATCTAATATGTCATTCTATGTACTAAATATGATATTTTCAAAATATCCATTATGGTAGGAAAATATCAGTTAAATTCATGAAGACTATATAAAAATTAATCATAACTATCCAAATATACTTAAAATGGTATAAGGGATATATACTTAGTGCTTAGAGAGGAATTGACAATATTAATAATGGGACACAAAATAGTATTGCTTTAGATAAATATGATCTAATATCATAGTTAGGATAAGGTAATGAGAAGTATAATCTCATTCTAGATAGTGGTATCCATATATACAAATAAAACATGTGTTGTAGATTTTGATGTAGTTGAATATGAATTTTAAAATACAGAATGATTTATTCCAATTCTTATAATCACACCTAGTAAGTAAAGTAATATCATAATATAAATTATAATAATCCTACGATAATATTAAAATCCAAGATGTAAATTTTAGATAGATTACAAAGGGAATATACTTGGGGATATCATATCTTGAGGAATCTTACTCAAGGAGGTGAAGTTGAAGATAATTGAATTTCCATGCAATGGAGATGTGGCAGTACCAAAGACTAAATCCATAAGTCATTAAAATAATGATATTATCATGTGAAATATAACAAGAATAGTTAGTACGTTATCTCTAGTATAGGTGGGAGTGTTGTAAAAGTGGATTCCCTAGACCCAAATTGAATATTAATTTTTGATTATCATACCATGTATTCAATGATTTATGCATGATGTACATGATAGTGTTTATACTTATGTTTCAGATATTTACATGGTAATGTACATAGATTATTGTTCACATTGTTGATGCCAAAAAAATCACTATGGTAAAGATAGAGGAATACCCAGATGTGTTGAGGTAAATCTAAGCCAAAACAGGCCCAAAATCCACCAAAGGAATGGGCTTCATGAAGGTCTATAGTTTTTTAAAATCAATTATTTTGTGAAGGTTCTCTAGGAACTACAAAAAGAACATGGGAAATGATGGTAACCTTCGTGCAATGTATTAATATTCGTAGGGGTATCCATCGTCCACAAAACATACCTCCTAGGCGATAACCTTCACTAAAAGGACCTCCCTAAAACCAAAAATACCAATAAATACCTCCATGAACCCCTCATTTGAGGGGACAAAACATTTAGATATTTTTTTGGAAGTTTTAAATTTTCTAAACTTCAACCTTCACAAGAAAAATAAGAGATAGATTTCTACAAGTATCCATATTGTATGAATATATTCCCATGACTTATTAAAACTCAAATACCATGGTAGATATGAATTTTTTGAAGGTTTATAACCTTCATGATATAGGAAAACCCCTCAAAATTATTGGGGTTTTACAATATAATTATCCTTCATGAAACTAAATCCATGGGAACCAAGACTTTACCCTGAGGTAGGGACACCCTATTTGGTGAAGCTCTACCCTCCACGAAACCTCTAACCTTAATGAAACCCATACCTTCATGAAAATAACTTTTTAGTTCCTTACATGTTTCTTACTTCAGCATAGATACCTTCATAAAAGTTGAGTTCCCAACAACCTCGTACCCACTTGAACTTTGTTCACTTATGCCCAAATATTCCACACAGTCAGTATCATCCACCCTCATGCCTGGAATATTTGATTCAAGCAAAGATTGTATGGTTTTATTGTCTATTTATCCTAAAAATAGGCACCCTAATTATTATTATCCTAAAAATAGGCATCATGATTCCAGGATCCCTATTTTACACTTCACAATGGTAGTGTTTAAACCATGCTCCACCTAGAGGCACCTACAGAGTATACATGTAAGCCCTAAAGTTTCCATCATCAAGGGAAACTACCCACATTTCCTGATGCAAAGTCCTAGAACAATATACTTCTCTCCTACATGAAAATGTTCTCCCTGTGTGTAAGAATATCCCATATCCAAGTTGTAAGATGTTAAACTACATATCCTAACATGCTAGTCATATATCATTAAACAGCATGACCATGTCCTCATCACAATATGTTTAAGTATATCCCTACCATGTGTGTTTAATATTGGATACCTTATGTATGATTGTGATGAAACCCCTATGATACTATGAGATTAAACCCCAACACCAGAGATGAAATCCCAACACTAGGGAATCACATATGTGTAATCCCTACACCTCTGGGGATGAAACCCCAACACTAGGGAAGCCCATATACATAATCCCCAAACCTTTAAGGACGAAATACAAACACTACGGTAGCCCATATTCATAATCCCCACACATACATGGGATTAAACCCCAAAACACTAGATAGGTTATACATGTAATCCCCATACCTTCCCTTCTTTACACTTTTCATGGAATAGGAAACCATACTGTGCGACATTAAACTGCATGGACTGATCTTGCCACATGATGTTAAACTGTTCACTCAAACTACCTGGGTCTTTATCCCTATATCCTCATAAGGAATGTAGGATGTCTCTCTAAGGTTAAATAATAACATATCATGGATACCTCTAAGTTTCAATCATTATTCCCAACACCGCCATTAAATCTACATGTTTCCCTTAGGAGATGGAAACATTGAAGTGTGATCGTTAACCCATCCCTTCTGGGGCACACTTAACACCACCAACATGTCCCCATAAGATGTTAAACTTATGACATACCTATCCTCACAAGATTTTAAACCTCTGACATACATGTCCTCACAAGATGTTAAACCTATGATCTACTTGTCCCGATAAGACATTAAACCTGTGACCCACTTCTCCCCGCAAGATGTTAAACTTTTTCTCTACCTATCCCCATTTACGTTAAACCTATGACCTATTTGTCCCCATAATACATTAAACCTATAAATAACCAACACAAAATACATAAGAACCCATACCCTATGCAGCATAAATTGGATTCCCAAATCATCAAGCCCCAGATGTCCAATGATCATCACATAAGTTTCCCCATAGAGGATACAGGATAACTCAAGTTCATCAACCAAGATGCCTCATATATGACATTCCATCAACATAAAATAAGAAAAAAAATTAGATATTTCCAAAATGCCCAAGATTCCCAATCATCATTAGATTTAAACCCAAGGTTTCTTCCCTATCGCAATATTAAGCATTGTAATTAACCAGCATCCACCTCAAGATGGAACAAAGAACGAGATTCATGAACATGTCTTAAATCTATCAAGTAGACCTCAACTAGGTGATGAGATTTGGGGGGATCCATGGAAGGAGAATCTGCATCCCATTATCCCATTTCAATCAAGGAGCTAACATCATCAACCATGATGATGGTGGTCATATGCATTTATAAAGAAGGAATATGGGACTGAACACACCTGGGGGGAGACGCAACCAGTAAAAGGACTCAGAACGCTCAAGGGAAGGAAACGAAATCATATCTCCACCCTGATGTGTGTCCTTACAGGTAAGAATCAGAAAAAAAAATGGTAAACCCAATATGAATCTATTCTCCTAAAACTAGGGGCAGACGATGACCATTAGGAATCATCAGTCCTAAGACATCATTAGCATGAATCCCTTATCCTTACTCAGGAGGGGATGATTATAATTAGGAATGTTGGTAATTTCCTTCATCATATATATACTGACTTTTATACTCACATATCCAATAGGACTCAAGAATCAATAAATTGTTAATGATCCATAACCACCAATAGTCATGGGGTAGAAGAAATGATGGTATAGAAATCCTACATAACTATGTTGCTGCCAAAACATCCACTACTCCCACGTATCATGGGTTCCCTTGCCCCTTATCCCCATCTAATCTTATCCAGGGAAGGGTAATAAATTTCCTCGTTCATCACTATGAATAGGAAGTGCTCATCCAAACCAGGGATATGACTCACCAGGAATTTGAAGCCACAGTTTCATGTCATTGCTTCCACCCTCAAGGGTCATGTAAGGGAAAATATCCCCCTATTTCAACAGTGATCCATTTGGGAGCATTCCATTGGAATTATTTGATATCTCCCTCTCATATTCCATGGAGGTAGTGGATGTATTTTCTATATGTAACATACTTCCCCTTATCGTTGGCTTGAAAAGGTGGTGGAACATTACTTGTCATTAAGAGATATCTCCAAGGATCCAAAGGTTGGTAATAAATGCCATAGTAATTCAATAAATGTGGGGGATGATTTTAATTTGAAAATAAAACAACCAATCAAACATTCCATAACCAAAAACTCAAAATATAATTCATGATAACAATAAAAGACAACTAAAAATTTCATTTATATCAAAACCACCTAAAAGAGTACCATAGTGGAAGACTACAAAATGACCAAGTGAACAGAGAAAGACAACCCAACAAAACTCAAAGACAACCACAACTCCAAAGCTTCAACCCACTCTACGATCCACTCCAAAAAAATATCCCAAGTATCACTAAGAACCACTAGATAAGTGTGATACTTTACCTTTTCCCATGTCTTGATAAACAACATCTACAAAAGCATCAGAGTTCCAAATCAAAGGTGAGTAATGGAACTCAGTAGATTTCCCCCAATAACTTACCTACTCATGCCACTAGGATAAAACAAGTTATACCAATATATAAAACAATTTATAAAAAATATAAAATTAGTTTATAACTAAATATAAACAAGTTTCATTGTGAAATAGTTTTCTAAAAAAATCTAAGTAAAGTAACCAAACAAGTTCTTCAAAGCCATTTCATATTTCCTTTTGGCATATCTCATTCTAATCCACATATTTAAACATGAATGCATTTTTATGAGAGTTCCATACTCATGATTAGTTTCCCATCGATCTACCAATTCATCACAAGCTAATTAAATCCCATGTTTCAGTACACCGTTGGCACAGAGCACAAGGTCATATTTCAACCAAGCCTCATAATGAAATATTAACACACATCACCAAGTATTCCCAAAAACCATTTAGATTCCAAAATTAACTTAATGAAAAAACCATTTCAATGAAACAAACATTTTATTGAAAAAAAAATCTGATAAAAGATTTCAATAAAACCAACCTTTTATTGAAAACCCTTTATCAATAAATAAAAACCAAACAACCATTTCTAAAATCCACATTTTAAAAACATTTAACAAATCATATTTCACAACAATTCATTATTACACAAAATCCATAAACCATCACTAAATAAGGTTTATACCATGATTTTCACACCAATTTCACAATCAATTTCAATCAATTTAATCCATTTTAAACTAAACCTTAAATTTCTAAATAGAGGAGTTGAGAGTGAAGCCACATACCTCATGTTTTATGATGAAAACAAAGAACAACATGAAAATTCTCATGAAACTAGGTTAAATATTCATGAATCTAACTTAGATCTCTTACCTTATAATAAAACAAGACAGATCTAAACATATTTGGCATCAAAAATATTAGATCTAACCACAATGGATGTAGATTTGTGAAACTGAGATAAATAGAGAAGTAGATCTTAGAAAACCCATCAAGAACTACCAAGAATGATGGATTAGTACAAGAATACGGTTTAAAATCACCTAGAGAAGCCTTTGAATCACCTTTAGATCAATGGGATAAGCTTACTTAGCCTTTGGGAAGAGAGAATCTTGGGTTAGGGCCATGTAGGAGGAAAAATGAGGGAGATATAGACCAAAACATGTAAGATCCACAATTTTAGGATCTCGCTTTTATCTCATTCATGGTTAGTCGCATGGTTAGAAAAACCATGCACTAGCCATGTGAAACATACTACCTCAAGGGTTGAACCACATATAGTTGTCTTACACAGTTTCTACACCATGAACCAACCCTTCCAAATCCCACTGTATAACAAATCACAGTTTATCCTAGGCTTCCACATGGTTTTTCTAAACTGTGTGCATGTTGTGCACGTTCCCATTAGCCATGTCTCATTGTGCACAGTTTCTTGTAGGTGTTTCACGGTTTTCCCAAAATTCTCACTAATCTTGCACCTATATAAAATCCTCAAAACACTCTAACAGTTCTCTAAACTCTCCAAAAATTCACCAATATACTTTGTATACTTAAAAAACATAAAAAAAGGGTTACTTACTTGAAACTGAGAGATCTACACTACTCCTTCTACGAACACCACATAGGGTCTTCCCAAGAATACCCCCACCACTAAACACCATCGAAAACATGGGGGGACCCTATATGTTGATGAACATATTGATCATATACATGCTTCGTCAGTCCCATTCTAGAGCACCTAGTGCCACCACTGAGGACAAGTCACTAACCCTATCCACAAGTAGACCTCTACAATATCTCTAGTGGCCCTTTCCACTACCTATGTACCTCCCACCCTTTCAAACAGTATGAAGGGGAACATTCTCACCAGGTTGGTATTGAGATCCCAACCACAGATCATACAGGTTGGGTTGACTCTCCACAATTTAGAAGCCTGTAAAACCCATCACAAGTCACCTCATGATGAAGAATTTTACCATGGATATCATTCTCATTATGTAGTCATAAGACATGAATGTACTCTATATGCCAAATATTTACCTTACCCCAATGATCCATCTCAGGGTGGGAGAGAAGACACCCAAAACAAGGGGTCATACCCACAATTCTAGTCAAAACATGTGTAGAATAAGATCCTGCATTTCTTAGGAGATTAGGATTGATGAAATTCCACCTAACTAGAGGAAGGGATTCCAAAGACATCATATTACAATCAATATCTTAGAGTTTAAGATGATGGACATCTCAGTAGAAGTGCCTCTACCTATTTTGCAAGAGCTTGGAGGAAAATCCTATCATATGAGGATAACTATTCCTTATATAAAGATCTAAAAGGTCCCTATATACCTCTATAAATACCTAAATGTGGAGGATAACTTGACTCCCTTTTATGGACTCTCTATATAGCCATCATTGTCATCATTAGCTTCCCTTATCTCTTCTTCAACCTTTAAAGTTTGAGATATGTCTGTATATGGATTGTCACCCTTGAATAAAGGTGAATATTATATAAATCCACAAGTACATGGACAATATGACCTACCTAATCATCCATAGGCTGCAAACACCCCATTCTATATGGATATAGTCATGAAGCTAGAAGACATTCTAGCATTCCAGGGATAATTGTCCCATGTGACACTGCCCTCATCTGAGCATCAGTACCAGAATAGATCCTCATCAGTACCTCCATAAGTTATTTTTCCATCACCAATTTGATAATGGATAAGAAAGATAAATATGACCCTCTAAATGATGGGTGAAAGGAAGAATTCTTGTGATAGATTTTAGCCAATGGCTAACTACTGGTCCTGTTCTAGATGCCCAAAGACCTACAGTTTTCCATCTTATAGTCTCTTATAGAGTACCACATGACATGTCTCCAAAAAATATATTTGGGAGAAATATAAACACCACCAGGGACACCAACTGACCTGGGGGTAAGGAAAACCTTGAGTTAATTCATCGTTAAGTTCATTGGGTTGAAATTGCATCACTCCCAATAGCCCAATACCCTGTTTCATATGGATTATATGAGACCTTCCAGAAGACATGAATCAAGAGCCTCACCATTCTCTAGCAAATCATATATTAATCATATCTCCATGTGAAGATCAGAGGGTGGTGGAAGTATGTTTCCACTGAATTTATCCCCCTTTCATGATGATAGTGGGACAATTAGGATAAATCACCAATTTATAGTGAGGGACTATCTCTAGCCATAGATTCTATGAATGATGCCAAAATAAACCCTTTTCATGATCATAGAAATCATACTGGAGACATAGGTCATGAAGGAGATTCATGCTGAGGTGGAACACAATATCAGACAAACCTTTTGGTGGGTTCCCGCACCCACCAACAAAGACAGACAATGGCCCTTGGGAGTCCCATATAAGACCTAATTCCACCTTCCCATTAACATATCTATAAGGGAAAGGGGATTTTTGAACCCATAATACTATTTGATACTACTCTATAAATAGAGGAAGATGCTAAAATTTTCTCTTTTCTCTAAAATCTTAAGATATATAAGATGCTTACTACTAAACTCGTCACTAAGAAACTCTAAGAATAAGGCAGTTCCTAAGGGAACCCCATCCCCACATTGGTTGAGTATATGGTTCTCATTGTTCGGGCACCTAGATTCAATGAAGGTGGCCATGGTAAAATACCAAGTTATGATCCACTTATCCTACTTGAGCGGTGTGATTTCCATCCCCCATATCATGATTGCTTTTCCTCACAAGCCAGTCAAAGAACTAACTACTACCAATACTCACCATTATGACATAATATTTACACTCATCATATTTATTAAGGCTATGAAGACACAATATCATTTGATCCTATCATAATGGAAGTTATATCCGGTGTGGGTGAACTAAATGCACCCACCTCTAGAATTTGGAAATCCAATATTCAACTCGTTTAATGGTACAAGAGATTCATTGCATCATCTGGTTAACTTTTCCACATAGTGTGATATGATCCTAGGAACCCCCAAGCAATAAGAAACAACTGAGCATCATTTCTTTTTCCAAAATCTGTAGGGACTCTCCTTCACTTGGTACAGTCAGCTACCCCCAGGATCCATATCCAACTGGGAAGATCTTCACAAATAGTTCCTCTATAAATTTAGCTCTACCAAGCTCAAAACCAGAATTTTTGACCTCTTAAAATATAATATGAGGTCTGAAGATTGAGTATCTAAATTCATTTCCTGATGGAAAGTACTCACCTACTCCCTTAATATGAAGCCTTCAAATGAGAATTTGTTGACAATGTGCATGTATAATGTTCAAGATGAGATAGTTCACACTCTAAAATCCTTGAGGTATCTGAGTGGATCTTGAGAATTCATAAAAAGGGATCAATTTCTAGAAGAAGCCTTATAGTGTACCAAGAATTGGTTTCACCCATTACCTCTTCCAATATCTGTATGGAAACCTATAAAGGAAGAGGCATCCATCACTATATAGACTCCGGCCCCATAGCTAGTTTACAATTACAATTCCCTTTTGGAAAAGTACTAGATTTACCAGTATGCAGTGTCCCCCTCTTCATATCATCAATTACTCAAGTAATCCCTCATTTGTCGAGTAGGGGTACTCCCTAGAAACGCTTCTCCCGTTAACTCTTGTGAATCCTGTTATCATGACTCTAGCTATTACAAGAGAGATGGAAAAAAGCTTCAGATGGATAGGTTCATATGTATCAATTCCCCCAACGATATGACATAAAATTCAATATATCCTTGGGTGGATTTGAAAGGAATATTTTTCCTACCAATCCACTAGTTGTATCTAAGGATCTCGTGCATTGGTAACCATTTCATCACCAATGAAAAAAATGAATAATCACAAATAACATTTTATTTCTACACAATATAAGCACATTTAAGTCCATAAAATCCTACTCCTATTTTATATTAGGAGGTCTTCCCCATAGAAACTAACCCAAAACATCATTATATGTTAAAAAGAGTAGGGATAACTTGATTGAAGTCCACTCTTCATCATTGTTTTGAAATTATAGATGGAACCTTACAAAGGAAACCATATGGAATTGGCTCATTAGATATTATTTATTTGGTCTAAATAGAGTGGGAATACCTCTCCATGTATCTTACCCATAATGGGGAATAAGATGGTATCACTCCATGGTCCCCACTATTAGAGAGTTCATCTGTTTTCACTAACCCACAACTTTAGATGATGAAGAGGAACTGGAAGACGCCCCTCCTACTTTTGAGGAAGTATTCTACACCATCATCAATGAATTGACTTAGGTTAATCTCACCATGGAGTAAGACTTTCATCTGATGTTTATTAGTGGATTTATCACGCCTAAAGAGAAAGAAAAACATGAATTTATTGAAGTGGCACTATGATGTATTCTCTTGGTGCTATAAAAAAATGTTGGTCCTTGATCCTCACATGGTTTTTCATTACCTTGGACTCCCATCGGGACATTTTGGGTACAAACATCCAACTAGGAAGATGCACCCTTCCCATGGTTCCAAAGTCGAGGTATAAATTCACAACATAATCAAATATGGCTTCATCTGGGAAGTCTAGTAGCCAGAATTGTTGGGGAACATTGTCCCACTCAAGAATAAGAATGAGCATATCTAAGTCTATAATGACTTTTGGGATCTTAACCACCACTATCTATAGGATTATTTCCCCCTCCCATGAAAAAATATGCTAATTGATACCATTTAAAACTTCCAATCCTTTTCCTTCAAGGAAGGGTACTCCGAGTACAATCAAATATGGATGGCCTATGAGGAAGAAGAAGTTACTACCTTCAGGGAACCACATGGAACCTTTTTCTACCAAGTGATTCCATTTGTTTTGAATAATGCTTGGGATACCTACCTATTCAACATGCACCATATCTTCAAGACACTCCTTAGAACACTTGTAGAGTGTTAAGTAGGTAATTTGGGGGTAAAATATGGCCAATGTCGAGACCATCATAGAGATCTTGAGAAATTAGTTGACTTCCTATTATCCCATCACCTAAAAAACACCATGAAGTGAACTTTTAGGGCTACCTCTAGAAATTTTATTGTCTTTTTTTAAAATATAGATTCATTGAGATCAACTCATGCAAGATTATATCCATTTTCTAGATGCCTCTACCTCATAACCTCCATGAATTGAGGGATCTCTAAGGTTATCTTGCCTATATAATTTGATTTATCACTAAACTAGATGGTAACTAAAAACCCTTATCTTGGATCATGAATAAAGGATCCATATACTAGTTTGATGAATAGTGCTAGACCACATTTGAGGATAGAAATAAGTACCCACTACATCATCAGGTTTTGATTCCACCCATCCTTGGGAATCCTGTGGTTCTTTACATGGTCACCCTGTAGCACTACCTTAGATCTCTACTAGCTCACAAGAATAAATAGGGAAAGAAAAGTAGCCTATATTATCTTAGATGCTTATTACTAGACACTGAGACTATGTATTTTCACATTGAGAGGATCGTCATTTCCCCAGTCTTCATAATTCAGAAATTTTTGCATTACCTACAGAACCATGAAATACAATTGGTATCTTATGTCAATCCACTAAAGTGCATCCTCAACTACCCCATGTTGATAGTGTTATTAGCATCATGGATAGTGATCATGTAGTAGTTCGATATCATATTTTTCCCTTATAAATCTATCAAAGTTCAAGCATTAATGGATTTCCTAGCTACCCATCTGAATCTTGAGGAATAACCCCTGTATATAGACTTTTCATAGGAGTTAATCCTCTATATAGACCATACTACACCATGTTGGAAGGTGTATTTTGATGGAGCCTCTTGCGGTCTGATCAAGAGAAGGTTCAATAATCCCAAACTCAATAAGGTGGGCCTTGGGACCATATTCATCGCTTCTTTATATTTCATATTTCCATACTTGTTCATGTTGTCAGAAGGTTGTACCAACAACGAGGATTTGTCTTGGACACTTATCACCAGCCTCGAGTTGGCCCTTGAGATTGAATTCCTATTACAACATATTAATGAAGACTCATAACTAGTCATAAATAATATAAATAGTGACTACATTGTAAAAAATTATGAATCCATCCACCAGATCGAGTAGACCTATGATCTGATGGCTCATTTCCTATAACAACAATGGTGACTCATGTCCCCCCTTATTAGAATGATTGATCTAATTCCCTAGAAAGTCTAGGTGATTATCTCATTGGCTCATTATAGATTCGTGACCCCCATCACCCCTGATTAAGAAGACCAAAAGGTAAACCAGCTAGTCACTAGAAAATGCTCCAATAGTTAAAGAATCGATTAGTTGGATAACTCCCTTTGTTGAGTATATCAAGCATGATACCCTCCCACTAGAAAAATCTAAGTGAGAGTGAATCCATCAATATGCAATGAAATATTCCCTTATGGATATCCCTAACCTTGAGTAGACCCTCTAAATGTATGGTTTTTATGGAATCCTTATGAATTACATCCAAATGGATGATACTCTTTATGTCCTAAAAGAAGTCCATGCTAGGTCATGCGGGGTACATCAAGTGAGATTGAATCTCTCCCACCACATCCAAAGGTTGGAGTATTTTTATCCAACCATAGTCTATGACTATATCAAATTCAAAAAGAAGTTTCATGCATGTCAGATCCATACCAACTTTTTACATAATCTTCCGAAACTTATCCATACCACCATGTATTCATGATTCTTCATAGTATAGGGACTCGGTGTTGTAGGACCCTACCTACCAGAAATCTCCCAACAATACAGGTTCATTCTAATTGCTATCAACTTCTTCTCAAAGTGGGTGAAGTCTATCCCCCACTAGAGTTCAAGACCTGATCCATGATTTAATTCTTGAAGTCCCATATCATCCATAGATTTGGGGAGTGTTGAAACTATTTTTAATTAAGGATGATGCAAAGTTTATGAAGAGAATCTTAGGTATGTTAAGTGATAAAGAACTTTATGGAAACACAAAGAGATCTTCCAAATAAATTTATGTTTATACATCCCTCACAGCTACCCTGTACGGACCAAAAGAAGCATGGTACCTATACTGGGAACCTATGCAGACCAGAGATGTAGGATACCTACACCGGGCACCTACAAAGAACCAAAAGCATAGACACCCCTATGCCAGACATTTGTGTCGTGGACCTACATCATCAACATTCATAGATAACCTCCATTGCTCGGGGTCCCATGTTTTCCTATAAATAAGACCCTAGGGCACTTCATTTGAACAATTTAAAAATTAGAAGAAACCTCAGAGATCTCATTATGTATCATCTTTCCTTAGGTCCCCCAAAATTTCTTAAGTGGATCTCAAAAACATGAGAGAAGGGATAATTAAAATGGGATAAGAATGATCAAAGTCCTTCTAGGGTCAAAATAAATAAGACATGTGTTTATTAATGACTCTCTACTAAGGAGAAATCATCAATGTGGGCTCCATATCCCTCATTAAGGACTTGTGTGAGACCCTTTCTGGAACACCAGATGAGACCCATGGTGTCTTGGAAAAAGCCTCACCCGGGTATTGTTTCCCTGGTGACCTATTTCATGAGGCATATCCAGCTCACGCAGGTTTTTTCCCCTATTCAATCCCAGACCCTGTGTGGAAAACCTACGTGTCATTCCTCTATCAATCACCCATGACCAAGACCTATGTGATCCACCCTTCAGGACCTCTTTCGCGATACCCATTGAAGGGCATCTTCTTCCTTGGCTCCATTTTCTAAAAAGGACCAAGTTGAAACCTCCACTAATACCTTCAGACCTGCACAACCATAGTGAGATTCACACCAATGTTCCCTCTACTTGGGTTTGTAATCCTATGTTCAGAGGTTTCCCACACTTGTCTGGTTGGATGATTAGGGTCCTTGGGGTTCATGTGGGTTTGTATCCATATAGTCATGAGGGCCCCTACCCTAGGTATAGTGTTAAGGAGTTACTAGTCCTAGATATTAGAATTTGGACCATATCCTTGACTTCTAATATCTAATATCTGGAGCCTCCAATCCCCAATGGTGAGGGTAAGGATTATGCTTGATTTTCTATTCGAGGTGGAATCAGATCCTCATCCCACTATGGAACCAATTATAAGTAATCTCTCCTGGAGGAAGCCCCTATCCTTTATTGTAGGAGGTTTTGGTCTTTCTCATCTTTACCACCACGTCATTCACCTTCATTTATTCCCAATGTGAAGTGAAGAGAGGGAAGTTCCATAACCCTAGGCTCTTCCACAGTTGTCCCCCTTTTCCATCAGTGGAGAAGGAAAAGTGTGTGGATTTTCATTTCTTTCACTTCCTTTTGTTTCTCACACTGATAATGACTAACATGGGCTTATGGGTTAATGGTGATCATTAATCCCGCATGATCCATGTAACTAATTGAACTATGAGAACTCTGATTCCTATTAACCAAGATATTTAGGAAGCCTACCTAATCTCTGAGCTTTATGGGAATACTCCTCATGGGTTAGCCCCAATAATAATCCCTTAATATGAGCATCCTCCTTAGGATTAATCCCCTAGTTAATCTCCCAAACCACCATGAGTTAAGACATTTCTCATTGTTTCCTTTACAAGAGCATCCTATTTAAGAATAATCCCCAACTTAATCATCTAAAATGGTCATACTCCCCTGAAAGACATACCCTTGAGGTCCTATATAGAAATGGGTCCTCACGATCAAACTATGTGAGCTTTTATTACTATCCAAATGGGATACATAGGAAACCTCACTTATGTTCAAACCCAACAATCTAATAAAACATGTTATCTTCAGGCCACATTCCTGGTAGGGTCTAATTCAACTTGTAAATTCATATCCCTTCCAAGTTCCTTGGGAAACTTGGGCATAGGTCCCACACCAAGCCTTAACTAGGAACCTTCTGCCAAGATTTTCTTGTCATATGAAATTAAACTATATGGTTAGGTCCTTATCACATGACCTTAAAAGGTATGATGTCCCCATTAAGTGGAACCAAACTATGTGGGTTCTGGTTCCTTTTACAAGGATATGTGTGAATCCCATCTATGGGTTCGATCCCAACATAAAAACAACTCCTATCTCCCTAGATGAAAATAAAATCCAAAGTAACTTATGTCTCCCTGGATGATGATACACTCTAGAGTTACCCACTGTGTGGCTAAAAAACCTTCATAATCATAATAAATACCAAAGAGTCAATAATCTATATATAAGAGGATACCATTGATGGAGAACCTCAGATATATACAGATATTTCCATTGGTGAAGAATCTCTAATACATACAGATGATTTTATATTCCATACATGCTAATAATTGATTGTTAATTTTTGGATAATCCAAATCATACTTGGGATTAAATAAAGTATTTATGAATATGAGTTAAATCTATAAGAGATTCCCATAGTAGGCATTAATTCCCCCCAAAAGTGTGTGATGAGCCTGACCTCCTATCCTCTCAACCAATGTGAGTTCTTAACCATCGTTGGCCAAACCTCCCAGCAAGAACCTACCTTTGGAAAGTAGTCCCCCATGAATATAGAACTGTTGGGTGTTTCCAGTTCAATAAACAAACCCGATGGAAACCATTCAGAAATATTGATTCCTAACACAAACAAAATTCAGAGGGAAATAAAAAATGGTGAACCTGACGTGAATCCCTAACCAAGATGATTATGAAACCTATCTGTTAAGCCCCTCTCACTATCAAAATAAATGAGGGACAAGAAATACAATCAATATTCATGTATTTTATATGCTTCTTTACTAGTTTTTTCTCATTTATGTTTTTTTTAGCACTCCTTTTCAAAACTCCCTTTGATACAATGGCCTCCTTCAAGTTTTCACCAATCAATGCCCTAACTGCTACTCATGCTAGATCTTCATCCGTGCATAAGACACCATCACCAATTAGCATCTTCAAATCTATGAATCAAAGTAATTGGTCTAATAGTTCCATCAAAATGATATGATCCCAACACTAGAGGCCACCCGACATGCGTTCTAGCTCAACAATCACCACCAATCATCGGTCAATGATGATTGTTGGTCCTAAAATAGACGTCACTGGACATTGTATTCAATAGTTTCATGAGCTTATCCCAAAAATGCAACAACCATACCCTTATATATCTTAGTTATGTGGATCAAGAGGCCACATATGGCCTCATCCAGGAGACACAAGGGTCCTTCTCAAGGGATCCTGTCGGCAATCATCGCCGCCAACATCATGTGGTAGTTATCCCTCAACATGATGATGGTGTTATCCTCCATCAACTGGTTCAGGTTCTTCAAACTCGGGAATGCAAGATATTCTGTTTGGGAAAAAAATTAGCCAATAGGAAGCAGGGCCACACCTCTTCCACTCCATAGAATCCTGTTAATCCAATTTGGTGGAAAACAGCGAGCGGTCACGTACACACTTTCGCCTTTATTTGAATAGCTAGTAGACTCACCTAGAGGTATTAAAGTAAAACCTACACTCAACTCCAGTGGAGTACCATGATTAAAAACATACACATGCTTTCACCCACTAAATATTCTAATAACATCATATGGTCACACCCGGAGAATTTAATCGGAAAGTCCTGATGACAAGCAAGGGGAAGACTCAACTATCTGCCCCCACACCTGAGTAATGTCAATATCCACTAGTAGGAAAGGGAGGGTAGGAGTAGGCACATGCCCCTACTCCATATATGTAATGGAAATATATCCATATTCCAGTCTCTAAATTCACCAAGCATATCTTGGAAATTGTGAAAGGGAATACACAAATTCCTACTCTTATCTTGTACAATTTCTAGGATATCATAACAGTGATGATAGTAGTTATAGAGGTATAAACACACAACTATTTCCCCACAAATGGGGTGGATCTTTATCATAACACCCTAGAGAATACACACACCTCTACTCTCATCCAGGAGGGTTATGGGGAAACACCCCATAATATATGGACAACCAGATCGAGAACATACACCCGCTCCAATCATAGGTAATCATCTTATTCTAATATACAGTCTAAGGTAGTCACAAACACCTTCCCATTACAACCACTTCTCCCAAATATTGGATGAAATCGTCCGTAATAAGGCATCTAAGAAGAAGCCTCATCAAACGTGATTAGAAAATCAAGAGCTGATCTACAATCAGGCTTCACTTGATAATAGAGTTATTGAAGCCCTTAGACATTTATCTATAGTAGCTCAAGATTCTAACCTCCTATTACCAAATTATGGGAGTAGTATTATTAATTCTGAATATCCCTTTAGGAAACTTCCCCATGAAGGCTTGCTTCGTGACAACAATCTAGTCGATCTCACGATCTTATCTCTTGATGAGAGCCATAGAAACCCTCCATGTGGCTAGAAGAATAAGGAGCAAGAGGGTATCCCCTTACTATCATTTACCACTATGGTCATCCCCATGATGATCTTCACTATGAAATTTCTCTCCATAGTAGTGTTTCACATTATTAAGAGAATTTTCCGATATGAAATGTAGTGATGAGAAATCCCTCTTATTGTGAGGCACTTGAAAACATAAGTTCAGTCATGTTTGATGATTTGTAACTGGAAGGTGAAATATTTTCTCAACCAAAAGATAGTCTAAGATAGTGGTTATTATTCAAACCTCCTTTGAATGTTTTGTATTCCAATATAGAAGAGTAAATTCCAAATAATCCCATTTCTTATAATAAAACAATCGGAGTCAACTCTGGTCAGACCAGGTCGAGGAACCCCTGGTAAAAGACAAAGAAGATGTGATAAGCATGAGGAAACAACAAGCTAAATAAAGCATATCAGTCATGTTTTGTCCTTTATACACCCCTCAATATATCATTCTATAGGTTTGGGTGAAAGATTATATGCATGAAATCCAACTCAATATATTGAAAACTCTTTATCACGTAAAAATAAAGGTATTACCCTATGATGAGTATCAAACTCACATCAAGGTAATAGAAGGGTTGTAATTCCAAACTGACTTGGAATATCTCTTGGATTCACGACATCCAAATATTGAGAAATAGTAAGGATCCCTTCATTGTGGATGCCTTGATGCATTAATGAGGTTTTAATAGCTTATCACAGATACCCCATATGGTGTTCATATCATAGGATGGGGTGCATATAGTGAATTGCATTTCATTACACTCATTAACCAGAAAAACCTGCCAAAGGTGGTATCATGCAATTTCATATCCACAGGCCAGCTCTAAAGGATGTAATTTGTTCAAGACTAAATATATTCTTAACAAGAGTAGGCCTCGATTGACTCTCATCGAAGTCGGGATAGAAGAGAGAAGGTTTTTGAGAAACTTTTTTATGAAGCATCTGAGAAAATCGAGTAGACATCTCTCTTAGAGGATGTCTATTTTCAGGTAGTGTTAATGTTAGAAATAACACAATGGTCTTCCAAAATGGGCAATTTAAGTATGTGTTGAATGATGTACTCAGCCCATGTCTAGAAAAAAACCATAAAATCAGAAGAGTAGTTGCGATAATATCAGTCACAGGAGTTAGGGATAAACCCCATCCTGTAGGTCTAGGGGATTTTTTTAATACAACCCTTAAAGTCAAAAAACCTGACCCCAAGTGGTTGTGAAATCAGAAAAAGAATATCCCCAACCCTCAGGGTTGGGGGCTCTTGCACCCCAACAATCACCTCCTCAGTGGGAATCTGTTTTCTCTTGATTGGGGAAAATGAAAAATAATAAATCCTCCCAGTTCATTCCATATGGTGATCTAGTAACCTCATTGGGGACACATACAACTGAACTATATAGATATTCCCTTCAAGTTAATATCCACCAAATAGCTCCCAGGGAATCAAAAAATAAGAGGACAGGGTCTTATGGAGGATGTAGAATAAGAAAATATTACAAATATTAAAATATAATGCATGTGATACATTACGCATCGATGAACATCATCAATGATGACACTGAAAATCCTCCAGAACATGAGTCTAATTCAGAGGAGTCAGAAGAGGAAGTTTTGATTTAGAATTTGGTCCACACTGAAACAAATAAAGGAGGTGTGCATACCTAAAAACAGAGGCTTTCCCTAAATCTGGAAACTCCCTTGAACAATCTACCCTTACCTTATCAAAATTCTAACAGGTAAAAAGGTAAGGTTTAGAAAATTCATCATCATCCTTATGGAGAGGGTTAATCCCTTACACTAAAGTAAATATTTTCTCAACAAGAGGAGGTGAAGAAATAATTTAGAAGACTCAATGTAGAGTTACTCTAGGGCAGCCTTCCTACCAAATATAATTCACAAGAAGATCCTCAACTTGAACTTCTTGTTGGTGCACCTCAATAAAGAGGGTTTTTCACATGAACTAAATAATATTTTGAACATACTCTCAACATGGGAAACCAACCACCAATATATTAGGATCCTATAATAACATATTGAAAATTACCTCCATTGGGTACAAAACCAAAACATGGTCAGGTGCATCCTTATAATCCTACCCCTATATACTACCAAAGGTAAGTTCCAACAGTTCCACCACCAAGGGTATAACCATTCGCCGCACCCATTCAAGCTCCAGCCATTGCACCTGCTCTAGTCCCAGATCAACCAGATATTCCTCGAATTATTATGAGCACTATTGATTCATTAACAATCCAATTGGAAGTCGGGGAAGGATGGTGTGCGCTGATACATCTAGAAAAGAATTTTTACCCTAGATGGGTGGATCCTAACCCTCCCCCACTAAACTTTACAAATCCAACATTTCTAGTCTTTAATAGATCAGGAGACCCGGGGCAGTAATTGATGCACTTTGTCTCTCGTTGTGATCCCATGATGGGTACCCCTGAACAATTGGAAGTGGTGAAACTCATGTGCTTTCTAAAATTGTTGTAAGTTCTATCCTTCATGTAGTACATAATTTAATATAATCAACCGATTACTGGGTGGGAAGATCTTTGTCAGAAATTTCTCCTCCAGTTCAACTTAATGTTGTAAAAGACAACAGTCTTTGATCTCACAAACTCCAAACAATAGAAGATTGAAAGGGTATAAGATTTGATTGATTAGTGGAAAGAATTGACATACTTCTTAAATCTACAACTCCCTCAATAAGAGTTATTTCTCATCAGTGTAAAGAATATTTATGATGAGTTTTGCATGCCTTTAATCCCTATAAAGTACATAATATAGTTTCAAGACCTTTCCTTAATTGCTCTACAAGTGTAAAATTCCATCACATAGACCAAATAAAAGTACTGAATAGTTCCATTAACTCAGGGAACTAGAATAGAAAAATAGAGTACATTGTAGTTACACTTAAGCAGGACCCTATACCCACTCCTGTTTCAAATACTATACCATACCATACAGTTCCACCTCCCAAGAGTTAGCAGTAACACCTACTTCATCAAGACGATTAGAGAGACCAGTGGTGAAAGCAGTTTGAGGAGATAAAAAAACAAGGTATAATCTTTTAGAGATAACCAAGACCCCTGTTATTTCATATCATCATTTTAGAATTACTTAATCAAGTTTCTAAATCCCAATAATCCCTGTAAGGGAGGTGATGAAGATCTCTTGACTTATTTTCCCTTCCATTAGATGTTGGGGCACCACATCTAGGATTGTTTTTTTAAAGACCTCCTGCAAAATATGGTAGAATCTGGGAAATTGAAGTTGAATAATTCACCTGCTTAGGTGGAGTGTGTTTCTTCTACTATCCTAGTAGAGGAATAAAATTCATGGAAAGAAGTTAAGAGAAAAAGTGCATAGAAGTTTGGTGATTGTATGCTTAGAAAAATGGTCAACCAGACTCACACTATTCTACGAACACAATTGAAACAGCCAATTGTGCCTCTTTCCACTCCCATTATGGCACAGATAACTTTATTAGTATCCTATTCCTCTAAAGGTCAATCTTCCAAAAAGTGACATGGCCATCAGGGTAAGAAGAAAGTATAAGAGTATGAACATGCATCAAAACCAAAATTTCTTTAACTTTATTATACTTCATGCATGTGGTCCTGAAAGCATGGGCACCACCCTGCCAAATTGTATAGCAAGAATCTTCCCATCATATAGAGGATTCATCTGATGAGGATTTGATCTTCCATTCCATTAATGTTATTCATGTAATGGATCCATTTGAAGATTTTGATTCTATTTATGAATCTAAATTCCCTATGCCTTATTGGGGAAATGATGGAAGAGGTCATCAAGGTTGAGGATACAGTGGAATACATGGTCATGGAATAAGTCACTACTTCAACCAAACCCCTGCTCCAAAATCCTTCATAGTTGAAACTCATGGAAAAACTCTTTAGTGAGCTCATCAGGACTAAAGGAGTTCTTCTTCCCTGAGTTATAGGGTCTTCCCTGACATGATCATCTTGGAAGACCTATTAGAGGATACATCACTACTTCCTCAACATGTAAGAAGACCCATCCAACATAATCCACCAAGAGAAGAAGCACCTTCATCTCCAATTCCAAAGGATTGTGCATCTATATCGGGAACATCAACTCTAAAAGAACTTTTTAGGGAACACTACCAAACCAAGATGTGTAGACCTTTCAATCATAAATATGATGTTTTGAAGCAATTATCACATGAATTTGTTAGGTTATAAATCTTGGATTCCTTAACTATATAAAAAGACCTTCAGGAAGTTCTCATCAAGGTATTTTCAATCCCTTAGGAGTTTGAAGTCAAGGTTTCTACTACTGAGATATATCATAAAGAGAATGATCCCATAGAATGCCATAAAGTTATCTCTTTCACAAACCAAGATAAAGATATTTTAATGAAAGGACACATTAGACCCTAGTATATTTCTAATATATTCAATGAAATTGATGTCCGATGATCCTTTTTTGACAATGGCTTAGGGGTCAACCTCATTCCGGTCTAGATATTTCACCAACTGGGTCTCAATGAATCTCACTTATCTCCCTCCAGATGTTACAAGGATAAGAAAATAATGCGCAAGAACCCCTTGGTGAGATCATTCTCAAAACCTAGTTCATAAATCTTGTGTTAGACTCAAAATTTATGGTAGTCTAATATGATACAATTTTTAATGTCTTGTTAGGAAGACCTTGGCTACATCAGCATGTGGACATTCCTTCATCATACCACCAATATCTCAAATATTGTGCTAATGGCCAAATTGGGGCATTTCATGGTGACAAGGCCCCATTAAAATCCTTTGGGTCACAATAAATTGATGCAGTATTCTATCATAAAGGAGAAAAATATTCCATGGGAATGTTACTCAAATCAATGCCACAAAAAGTCTTGAGATGATCCTGACTAATCCTTCCAAGAATCTCAGTGTAGAATATGTACTGCACATCAACCAAATTGAAAGGGTGGGCCCACATTCAAATAATCGTTTAGTGGATTTTGTAATATTAGTTGTGACAAATGAATCCAAAAGCAAAGGAGAAGTCATTAACCCTCCAATAAGTAATAAAATCCTGAATAGAAATGCATTCATTCCATTCCTCAAGCACTAACAAGTCCAAGCTTCATAAGCTAAGCTGGAAGAAGTTACCACACTAATATAAAAGGATAGGGATTCTCATTCTCAATCTCTTGTCTTCCCTTTGGAATTTAAAAAAAGGTCCCTTACCATTGAATTATCCATAAATGATCACTTTATCTTCTGGATGTCCAAATGATGATCCCTCCCCTAACTCAGAAATTCTTACTTTGTCACCTACTTCTCAGGAAGATGAAAGTGAAGTAAAGCATGAGGAAGAGGAATAAGAGGAAGATATCATAGATTCCCCCCCCCCCATCATTTGAGGAATTCGACTCCACTACTATGTATAAACTCATAGAGATAAACTTGGGTACAAAAGAAGATCCACGCCCTACTCTAATTAGTGGAACCATGGATCCTGAAAAACATGAGGTATATACTTTATTTATGAAGAAAAATTAGGACGTGTTTACCTAGAATTATATAGAGATTTTGGGCCTTGATCTTGAGGTGGCCACCCATCACTTGGGTTTCACAAAAGACCATTAGGGATACAAATAGGTGGTCATATGGACACACCCAACTCACACCTCCAAAATTAAGGCTAAAGTGGACAATCTCATCAAGTATGACTTTATCCAAAAGGTGAAGTATCCAAAATGGTTATCCAAAATTGTATCAGTGAAGAATAAGAATTGTAAAATTAGATTTTGCCTCAATTTCAGATATCTCAACTAGAATTGTCCAAAGATGGCTTCTTATTCCAATTATAGAACTTATGATTGATGCAACAGCTGGTGTTAAATCCCTCTCCTTTATGGATGGCTATTCTAGGTATAATCAAATCTGAATTGCCCCATAAAATTAACAATCCATGGCCTTCAGATCCCCCTATGAAGTATTATGCTATCGATTAATTCCCTTTGTATTAAAGAATGATGGTTCTATATATCAATTTTTCATGCTTCAAAATCTTTTAATCCTTTTTGTGGAAGTTTTTTGAATGCCACATTGATGATTTAGTTGTTAAGTAAAGATAATGCTCTAACCACTTGGATGACTTGGAAATCATCTTCTGTAAACTAAGACAATATAACCTAAAGATGATCCCCTTGAAATGTGCTTTCATGGTAACCTTGGGGAAGTTTCTTGGCTTCATCATATGCCACTGTGGCATCAAAGTTGATCCAAAGAAAAAAAAATTATGATTTCAATGTCAAATCCTCAAAACCTGAAATAGTTTAGATGATACTTGGCCTAAATCTGATGATTTATATCTAAACTTAAAGGTATGTTCTTACCCTTCATCAAATTTATGAATAAAGGGGTCATGTTTTAGTGGAACAATGACTGCCTTGAAGTATTTGATATCCTCAGGAAAAATATCTTGAGTATATCAGTATTAACGCCACCTATATAAGGAAAGACACTCATTCTGTGTGTGATGAAATTGGAGTAATCACTGGGTGATTTCCTTGCACAAAATAATGATGTTGGGAATGAAAACAACTTATATTATCTCAGTTAAACCTTGTTCAATATAGAGACTTGATACTCAGATATTGAGAAGATATGCATGGTATTAATCTTTGCAGTTTAGAAGTTGAGGCATTATCTCCATCACCGTGAGGTACAACTAGTCTCTAGAAATAATCCACTCAAATTCATCCTCATGAGTCCTATGTTGGATGGGTGTATGTCATGGTTGACAGTTATTATAAAATAGTTTGATATACATTTTGTGCCTCAGAAAGCAGTTAAAGGCTAGGCCTTGTCGGATTTTCTAGCAGAGTACCCATCTATAGAAACATCACTGTTAAATACCGAATTTCCAAATGAAGTGGTTTTATCTATTCAGTACATCCCTCAAACATGGTAAATGTATTTCAATGGTGCATCCAGGATCCCAACAGGGAATAGAATGGAAGACCCTAATCTCAAAAAATTTGGTTTAGGGATCATTATCATTTCCCCAGCAAAGGAAGACTTACCATAATTCTTTCTATTTTAAGAAGGTTGTACCAACAATGAGGTAGAATATCAAGCTCTCATCATGGGTCTAGAATTAGCACTCCAAATACCATTGAATCACTTAGAGGTAAAATGTGATTCATTATTGGTAATAAAACACTTCAATGGGTATTACACCATCAGAAAAGAAGATTTAATCCCCCTGTTTGACTGTGTTTGAGGGTTGATGGTAGATTTCATCTCAGAACCAATGTTAACTCATGTCCAGCAATTAAAAAATTCTCAAGAAGATGCATTGGAAAATTCCGCCACTATTTTGGTATATCCAAATTGAGACAAAACAATCATCACCATCACCCATCATAGAATGGTCTCCCCTTTTCTTGAGTCATAATAGAGAAGATTAATGAATTTAGCCCTATCCCTGATTCATATGGTCCTACCATGGTATAGTTGATGCCCATTATGGAATATATTTAAGATGGATTTCAACCATTGGATAGGGCTATAAAAGATAAAATCTGATGGCAAGTAGCCAACTTCACCCTATATGATAGCCCAAATCACTAAAAAGTTATCTACAAATGAGGATTTGATAGAATCCTTCTAAGATGTATTAATGGAGAAGAGATTGTGACCGTTATAGATAAAGTACATGATGGGGCCTATGGTTCCCATCAGTCTAGATATAATCTTTCCCAACAAATTCAAAGGATTGGGTGCTACTGGGCTTCAATGACACAGGACTGTATAGAATTCACTAAGAAATTCCATTTTTTCCAAGTGTATTCCAAATTCATTCATAAACCCCTGTATCTACTATCTACATCCAAATACTCAGGGCCTTTTTTTATATGGGGAATGGATTTTGTGGGATAATACCATCTAGATATGGCCAAGAAGTTCAATTATATCCTTACTGATAATGATTTATTATCCAAATAGGATTAGGAAATACCCCTCAAATAAGTTTAGGGCGAAAGCATTGTTAGCTTTGTCAGAACTAACATCATTACCAGATTTTATGTCCCTCATTTAATATTGATGGAAAATGTCACCAAATTTTACTCTATGGAGGTATAAAAGCTATATCATAAGTACAATATCAAATTCAACCATTCATCTCTCTATCATGCATCATCTAATGGATTGATATAGGTTTTTAACAAGACCCTATAAAACATACTCTAGAATATGGTGGATAGAGATAAGAAGTATTGTCCTGACAATCTCTTGCATGCCCTATGGGCTTACGGGGCTATGACCTGTACTGCTACACGAGCAACCCCATATGCATTGGTGTACATAACATAAGTAGTATTTCCCATTGAAGTTCAGTTTCCATAGATTCATATTTCCATGTATGACCATCTATCAGCATATGAAAATTCTCAAAAAAGGATGGATGAATTGGAGGAACTTGATGAAAAAATACTACACACCTTGCATCATTTGGAGGTCTACCAGAATCAGATAGCATAAGATTTTAATAAGAAGGTCCACCTCCACTATTTCCTATAAGGATAATTGGTTTTGGTCCTTAGTAATCCAATGATACTAGGAAAGAATCTTCCAAAACTTGAGTCAAAGTGGGAGGGTCCTTATTCTATACATAAGGTCTACTCCAATGGAGCTTATTCCTTGATCTCAATGGATAGGTAACTCACTACAAACTGAACTAATGCAAGGTTACTAAATAAATATTTCATGTAATTACATGATCTAAATTCAAGCTGTAATATGATAAAATACATACTGGGTCTTCATTGCATGACCTAAAACCCACGAAATAATTTCCTTATCGCATGATAATAAAATTCATGACATAATGTCCTTGTTTCATTACTTTAAATTTCATGGCATAAAATCCTCACTGTATGATGTTAAACTATGTGGTCCATGTCCTTTTCACATGAAAATAAACTTCAAGATTCCCTTTTTCCTTACCGCATGACAATAAAATCCATGGATGATTTCCTTTTCATTCAACATTTAGAAACCCCCAGTGTATCACGAGCTGAGATATCCCTCATGATCCCTTAAAAATGGGCCTCCATTTTATGTGTAGGTCCCAATCACATCACTCTAATCCCTCAGTGAGTCGAGATACCCTCTTGTCTTGAAATGAAGAATAAATTTGGGTTTCCCTTGTACATAAGTCCTTATTATATCAATGACAGTCCATAATGGCACTTGATCCCCCTTTTTCCAGGTATAAGTCCCAAAATTTTCACTTCCTTACCGAAATATGATAAATTGCATGGCCAATTTCCTCATTATATGATGATAATCTAAATGATCCACTCAATAACTACGTGTTTCTTGATTCTTATTCGATTGAGATACATAGTTATTCCTGGATCTCCAATCCTGGGTCCAGCTGTAATTTTGGAATAGAAAACCCCCTTTCATTCTTCGTGTATGAACCACGTATACATAAGAAACTTTTCCAGGACATATGACCTGATTCTCATCCTACTGAGATTCCTATTGACACCAAGACCACAAGTATCGAGGCCAACCATTATTGTGTAAAGTAACATAGCCCCCTTTCCCCACATCAAAGCTCAATTTTTGTGGGGAAAATCCTTCAAAAACTACTTTTGGCTTGATTCTCATTTCAATGAGATATGTAGTTATGCTCGAATCTCCTATATCAGGTCCATCTCGGAAAAAAAGGTATATATATCCCATTTCCCCTTTTTTTAAATCAGATCTGCATAGGGATCCTCCTTAAGAACTATGTTTGGATTGGTTCTCATCACTATGAAATATGTAGTTATGTCTAAATCTTCAATCTTGGGACTAACTATAAAACTTATTTCATGTAAGGTGACCAACTTCCTTGTCGAATGACATTAAACTATACAGTTCCTCAAGAAATACATGTGGATTTATTCCTATCATTATAGGATATGTAGTGAAACCCAACATTTTCATCCCTAGGTCTAGCCCCAATACCCCTTTTTCACATCAGGAATCCATCATCCTGGTCGCATGATGTTAAATTGTACGGTTCTTCAAGAACTACATATGACTTGATTCTCATCTTAAGGAGATAAGTAGTGATGCCTAGATCATATCTCCTAGACCAGCCACCACAAAATCAACATCCTCTATCCTTAACTTATGTTTCCTTTCCACTATAAGGGAAACCTTTACTACGCCTTGTTTCTCACACCGAGAACAGATCGCATGGGCTTAGGAGTCTGGTAAATGATTTCCCTACATAACTAAGTCATATCAATTCATATTTGAGCTACCATGGACCTGGTTGCAAGACCTTAAAAGGAGCACATATGTCCTCATCGCATGATAATAAATTGCATGATATATTCAAGAACTATGTGTGGGTTGATTCTCATCCTTATGAGATATATAATGACATCTAGATCTTCAATATTTGTCTTAAATACATCATAACATAGAAAATTCTCTAATCTCCCATATATGAGTTAGCTCTACATGAGGAGATCCAATATAAGTCCTTAACTTAAATGTGAACCCGTATCTAAAACCCCCATTGTCCCCCACTCATGAAATCAATCCATTCAAGGTGGGGGGCCTTTATTTAAGAACAATGTATGGATTGATTATTTCTATGAAAAGATATATAGAGACTCTTGGGACCTATACCCTAGTATATCCACAATATTCCATTTATCTTCACATAGATACACCTTTTTACTTAATGTCTTTTCTGCGTGACTTTAAACTTCACGGAACCCAGAGAACTATGTATGTTTTAATTCTCATCCCATCGATATACGTAGCGATACTTAGGCATCAAATCCTAGTCCCATCCATGGGGTAAATATAAAACAATCCTTTCCTTCATACAAACAAAAATCCATGCATGAGATTTTATTTAGGGTCCCCTTATTAGGGGGCTCATGAAGGAAATAGAGATGTCCCATTTCTAGGAATGGGTCAGACCTATACAAGGGACTTCCATCTCATGGCCAATATTGGTCTAAAAACATCCTTTGTGCTTGGAAATATCCCTTCTATATGACATACTCTTAATCCTAAAGAATTTTAGATCTTCATAATCTCTCCTCAGATTCTAGTAAAAGAATTCATGATACCTGAGATCTCTTTTTCTAGACTATATTGTAATACACCCCAGTCAGCTTTGCATAAAATGACCCTTATAATGGGCATGTCAGCCAAAGGATGCCACTGTTTGGCTATTCAGTATTTTGCATATTTGGGATTGCATAAAAAAGACCAAAAAAGGGTTTTTAAAATAGATGTAATTTCTCCCTTGGGAGAAGCCTCTTCTACCCCTTTAAGCCTTGATGATGGTATGTTGAAAGCTAAAATTCAAATTTAGTGGTCATCGCTTTAATATTTCTCATGTTTCCTCTCTCCCAGTCTGATAGTATCCATGAACATGATTTAAATTTTCACCCTTCATGTGTTCAAATCATACTGGAGTAACCTTGGGCCATTTGACCACATATCATCCATCATTTTCATAATATTATGATCCTAATCGTACAGCCTAAACTACAGGCACCATACTACTTACACTTGGGTAATGCCTTTATAGAGAATATATTCTCTTGATTCTTTGGAAATCATGGCTTGATATACCCCTTCCATATTCAGATACTTTTCTCCACAAACAAAACTCTGTGGTTAGAGATATCCGGATCTCCAAAAACTTTCATCGACTTTTAGAGATAATATTTTATAATTCTTGAGGACTATTTTTCCTGATAATACTATAATATTCTCCAGTTTTATTTTCATAAGTCTCCCACATAATGGATTTTTCATCCAAAGGATGACACTAATTGACTATGTAGTATGTTTCCTAGTTTTCCTTGCATAAAATAGCCCCCATAATGGGTTTTTAAAAAATCGGTAACTTCGTCCTTAAGAGATACCTCCTATAACACCATTATCCCTTTTCCCATATCACTATTCAGATCTAGGAATCCCCAAATCACAACTTATAACTTTATCCTTTCATTTCTAAATTTGGAAATACATTTCTAGAAAAAAGTGGGAGAATTATCAATCTTCTAATCAAATCTAAAGACCTTAAATTATATCCCTATAATGTAATTATAGTATGAATTTAAACTACACAATGTAATGTCCTTGTATTATGAATTTAAATTGAAAATCATAATTTCCTTGCTATAAGATTTTAAACTAGATATTCAATGTCTTATTCTCATGACATTAAACAGCATGATGCCTTCACTCTTTGTTATAAAGGGGAATTCTCCCCTTGACATTGACCATCTAATAAAACGTACCTACCTTCACACACCAAATTTATGTATTATTGGTATTCAATTAATGGTTTTTACTAATAAATACATTCCCTTCATTCTCAGACATTTTCCCTTGGAAAAAACACCCTCAAGGTCTTGATAAATATGAATCTTAAACTTTGACCATGAGTAATAGAATGTCAGGATTCCTGAAAAATCCTTTTTCTGACTATGCAGTGTGTACCCCAGTTGGCATTGCATATGTTTCCCATATAATTGCTTTTTTATACAAAGGATTCCATTACTTGACTATTCAGTATGCTTCCTAGTTGTACTTGCATAAAATATCCCCCATAACAGGTTTGTCAACCATTGGTAACTTCATCCTTCGGACAGACCTCCTCTATTCCCTAATAATATGTTTTAGATTTGAGAACCATAACATAATGGAAAAATATTCCCCTTGGACATATCTGAAGAATATTGGAACATTCCCAACCATCAAGCCTCGGTTGGGTTATCATCTCAAAATTTATGGTTAGTGTTGTTTGACCTAAAACCTAGCCTCATTAGTCTGGCATGCATGACTTTAAACTAAACATAAAAAGATACATAATACACACTAGATTGAAAACCCTTAAAGGTAAATCTAGATAAAAATTGAGTATCAGCTCGCTAGACCTGCACTCAGTGTGGTTTAGGCAAAATCAAACAATAAAAAGATAAAAGGTGAAAAACTTGTTATGATAAAAACCTGAAAAGATATGCCTAATAAAAGTTCAATATTTCCTACTAAGTCTCCTCCATATTGGACTTAGGAAAAAATTAGGGTGATGACATCAAAATATATGAAGTTTGCAGGGTTTTCCATATAACCCTATCAATAGTCAGACTAGGCTCACTAATCCCCATGGATTAGTAAAAAATTATAGCATTTTTCATATCCTTATCATTTTAGTTACAATTGGATAACAAAAAGATGTTTTTTTATGAAAATAAATTTCAATTTTATTCTAAAATCACAAAAAGAGAATAGAAATAAAGATACAAGTGACCTAAAACAAAACAATCTTTTTCATTTATGTTCTGAGAGGCATAGGAACTTCCAAATGTTGGAACCTCTCCACCAAGTTTTACATTTTTTACTCAATGGAATATTTAAGAAGTTGAATCAAGCCCTATGAAGCTGAATCAGCTTTACAAATCTCATCCCTTTGCACATCAATAGTCTGCTCATCTTTAAGAAGCTTCTCTTGTTTAGCCTCGGTGACTTCTCTCCTTTATCATGAGGCCCCTTTCAAAGATCAATGGATTTAGGCTACCTCTTCTCATGTATCATCCAATTCATATCTAAGGTGCCTTATTTGGATATACTTTTTTATAAAGGTGATTGTGATACTCCTACATAACCTTGGAGTGGATGACATAAACTTGGATCATGGAAACTCTAAGTTCCTCAAACTAGTCCATCTGTTTCACCTCAGCCTGTTGTGACCTTTGCTCCTCCCTACGTTGAATGATCATCTTTAACATACCATGAATCTCAAATTAGTCAAACCCACAATATTCCAATATGTAAAGCTTGAAAATAATATAGTGAAGTAGAGATGGAATATCTTCACGGGGTGTCTCACTGATTATATTCCAAATATCTTTCCAGAAAAGAAGTAATTTGGGGGGGAAATCTTCCTGAATCTTTGGGTCTGATTAGGATCCACTTTTAAAGGGAGATACATAATTTAGAATCAATGCACTCAACAAGATCCCTTGTTATGCTCCCCCCATGGTAGCTCCATCCTCCATTACTAATATTGGTGGAGCTAGCACAAAATCCCCCATCTTAAGCCCAGTTGTTGAAGTTAATAACATTGAGGATCACATTACGCTCTTTGTTAATAAGAGAATATCAACAAGTAGAAGAGGTGGTAAAACAACTAAAACGGTTGGTGGAAATTGCCCATTGTTGAATCAAATACCAGAAGCAGCATTTCTCCAGCACCCCTAGCTTCATCCCTTGGGGTCAGGACATCTTGAAAAGGATCATATTCTTGTGTCTGATCAGCAACTGAAATCAAAGACCCCCTAGAATTCCCCGATTTGGGATTCTCAGTTGTTTCTCCTTCAATAGTATGATTAGGGTGTATTTGAGTGACCTATTCTTGAGGAAACCTAGAAATATTCTCTATAGAAAAAGATTCACAAGTTGAGCCTTAATATAATACATTAGGTGAAAGAAAATCAACTATGTTGGAAAAATATAAGGATGATAAAACTAATTTCCTTCCAATTCTTTATGGAAGTATTCAAAATCCTTGATGGAACCTCGAATATCAATTTCTGGATTAAGTGCATCCCTTATTTCATAAAAAATGGTGCTAAACCTTTCAACATCCTCACCAATAAGGGTATCCAAAGAAGGTTTCTCAAAACCCTAATTGGATCTACCATCAATGACCTATGTTGATTTCTTATAAAGAATAGCATCATTAGCCCCTATGGAGTCAGGCTCAACATCGACACCCTCATCAGACATTCTAATCTCCCTATCAGCCACTTCTGGGGTGACAATATGATCAACATTGAATACCACAGGGTCCTCTTGTGTGGAAAACGGATCTGAAATATCATGGAGAGGAAAAAATTAGATATAGAACATGATACCCAAAAAGAGTGTATCTGAAATTACCATGACCCTATTCTCCTTCTTCAAAATCATGGGAAGACACATCCATACCTTTTGATGCTTGTCTATCAAGATGAAGGATTCATTAGCATTAATCTATAACTCCCCCTAAGTGTCCTTCTCAATCCTTGAAGGACCAGTACCAGATCCTTTGAGGGAAGATAGAAATGAAGGTTCTAAAAAAGATAGTTTTGGTTAGAAAGGCATGTCAAATAGGTCATAATATCAGTTGGCAACACAAATAATTATTGTGATGCATTTTTCAGACCAATTTTAATGCCCTATTTCACTTTTTCTCCTAAGATAGTGAATATCATATACCACTCTTCTTGGTAATCGAGAACTAAGGTAGGGGTTGCAGATTTCCCAACACCATCATGATCCTCTGACCTACTAGGGACCGAAGGATTTAATCTACTATATCAAAAGGGGTACCCATGGGACAGTACTTCGATAACCCAGACACCCCTGTTGATGTTCCTCATACTCCTTCTCCTATTCTCAGCTATATAGTGAAATCTTGTCACAATTAATGATGATATATGTAAAATAGGAAAATGAAATAATAAAAGAGAAATATTCCAGCAGGGTTAATGTAAATACCCCATTCCTCCCCAGGATGAATGATTACCCCTTTAAGCACTCCTCGGTCTAGCATATCAGACACTCATTTTGAAGTCGGGACTTGATCACTGGTTTCATATATCATATCTTCCATCTCCTTGAAATAATTTGTTACTTAATCCAAATTATTATCATTATAGATATCAAAGGGTTCTCTGATATCACACAACTCCAAGATTCATAGGCCGAACTGGAGAAAATCCCATGAATCCCTAACATTGCAAGTCATGCTCTCCCAAAATTGGAATGTTAAGGTTCATGTGTAGTTCGGATCTAATTTGGATAGTGGGGGAGAAAACTCAATGCCCTCTGATTAGGAATCCTCTTAAATATTCTTTTATCTTTCATAATAATGATGGGATGAGACAGAAGCCTCCTACAAATGGTAGTGACCATAATTCCTTGGGGATGGTGGTATTATCTCCTTATCCCGATCCTGTTTGGTGGTCTTTTTTCTAAAACATTTAAAAGGTTATGGAACCTCCACATCATCTTTAGATCAAGTCTTCTTGCTGTTTATACCATGAATAGAATTTGTTGTTGCATTTCTCGATAAGTTCCCTTTATCAATGCCCCATGAGGGTATGAATAAATATATGCCTTGGTATATCCAAACTCTATATCGATTGATGCCTCTGGAGGAGGCAGCATGATCGACATTTTGGATGCCTCTAGATCCATTAGGATTCATAACTATCAGTATACCATCGGATTCTTCTCATGTCAAACAAGAGTAGAGGATTCTTGATTGTTAAATACATTTAAACTGGAGAGAAAATCAATAAGGAGCATAATCCTCATAGATGATCTCATGGTAAATACAGGATACAAATATATTTTTCATGAATTCCATCATGTACACCATCTGCTTGTACTTATTCTTCTTACCATCGTCAATAAACATTCTAGTCGCTGGGTTACCATACAGAAAGAAATTAAATTCTCCGGATACATTCAGCACCCTCATCACATCATTATACTTCAGGTTAAGAGGATTAATCCTAGAGACTTTCTAAATAAATGGAAAGAATCGAAAATTAATGATTTTAACTAAAATCATCACTTCATCACTGAATATGAGCTAAAGTGCACTGTAATCCACCCCCATCACACCTAAAATGGCCCTATAATTCGGAACGAGGCCTTCCTGTTTTAGGTTTGCAAAAAATCAATAATAAATCCTTGCTAAAATAAGGGAATTAAACCCTATGTACTTCCCCTCTGCTAATTTATTCACAATAAAAAAGTTCATGACCTCACGCCGCAACTGGACATACAGACTGGGAGTAGATAAATGCTCATTTATATAGAGAGGAATCCAATTTGGTGAACATTTGCATCAATCTTGGGATTAACCTTATAACCCTAATGCATATACTCTCTATTCTCCAATATAGTCCAAAACATGCCTAAATCACCATGTTTCTCTACAGTGGGGAAAATAGTAGGGTGATAGAATGTAGGACCATCTCTCAATACTTCTAAGAAATCCATCATCCACATCCCCATATGTACTCCAGCCCTGGGTGAGGATATTGGTACCCCTAAAATTTATTTCCTATCTTGAAGAGATCATGAGCCAATAGTGTCATCCTTTAATCATCATCCCATGTTGAATTTAGTGGGATGAACTCATCATACATCTCCCCAAGGATGGGAACCCTAGAGATTTGGTAGACATCCCATAAACTGATACCAACTTCACCACGTTTCAAATGAAAGTAATTTGTCTGTGAACTTCACCTGTAACACCCCAAGATTTCATAGTGTGTTATTTCTTCAAAATAATTCAATAACTTGCACTACACGCAACACTGAGTTCAATCACACCATGACTTACAAAAAAAAATCCATTCAAAAGTGGTTATGAATAGTATTATCTAAATTTTAAACTTTATATAATCCTTATAATTTTAGAATCCATATTATGAGTTTCTTAGACATAATGTAAGAACAAATTCATTTTCAGTATTGCACTTTTACCAAATTTTAATAGTGAACCCTTTTTAGATACTATATTTTAAACTTTTTGACTAAATGGGGACATCAAAAATTTAAAATGAAACATCCCAAGCTTCCACGGTACGCTAGCGTGTGTTGTACGCAACACCGAGTTCTAACACACCGTAACCAATCAAACTAGCTGTTATGAATAGTAATACCTACTTTTGAAGTTATATATATTTTATATTTTAAAATGGACTTCATTTTTGGATTCGGAATATCAAATTTATCCTAAGGTGAAATTTTGGTACTTTTCGGATAACTTTCATATTTTGATGAATAGTGAAAATTACTAAATTTTAATTAAAAACAACTTTTTTAATCAAAATAATTAATAGTGATAAATTGTGAATTTGAGTGGTTTTAAAGTATATTTAGAATATATTTTTACCATTTAATATAATGTTGGTCATTAGACATAATTTTACAATTAAACCGAACATAAACAAGTGTCAATCTTTTGATAGTTATTATCTCTTAAAAACACGCTTTTTGTTTTGACAGCGGGAATTAATTTTAAATTAATTTCTGCCACTTCTGTGTTTTGAATTTAGAAAAATGGATTCCATATTTGGAATCAGGATGTTCAAATTGTGTAAATAGGTAACTTTTATTTTTAGACATTTTGAATAATTACTGCGGTAAATATTTTATTTACCATGGTTAAGGGTAAATCCGGTAAATAAGGGTTAAAAATAATATTATAATAATACTAAATTACCCTAAAACGTGTCTTAACCCTATTGGTTGATACATGGTCAACCATGGGCATCTTTGGGTCGATTTTGGGACCCCATGGATCCACTTGTAAGTGATAATGACACTTTATTTTAATTAAGTCAAAATGAATACAAAAATGACACAAGCATATATCTTTTAGAAAAACAATTGTTACATAGGGTTATATAAGTTGGATTTTAGATTATAAATATTCATTAGAAAGATAAAAAGATTTCCTACATAATGATATTTTATTTATAATTTTTAGACATTAAATAATTTATTTTATTTATGACACAATGATGATGCAGTAATTACTATAATAGTGAAAAATTAAAATAATTGATATTATAAATACCCAAAAAAATATAATATGAAACTTTTAATGAATTAAACTAATTTTATAGGATAATATGATATATTATGATTGATTTAATTGACTTTGTTCGAAGTAATCAATCTGTTATGAGTTTCAAAAAAATCAACTATTGAATAGTGTCAAAATTGACATAAAAGAGTTCTTAAAACAAATATTATATTATTAATTGATATTAAATTCCTAAAAATCTAAGGTTCGGCCAAGAGACTTATATCATGATATTTTCATCATTAATGGACCACTTGGGGGTCGATTGGATGTATATAGTAAGTTTATTAACCATATTATATAAAAATACAAAGAGACATTGTAAAAGTGAAACTAATTAACTTAGAGTTAATACTTAAAGATAAGGTTAATATAAGTACCCAAACCTGTCTAAATTCTATTGGTTGAGTGGTTTTAGACCTATCCCCACCTTAACCTTTGAATAATAAGCTTTGGAGCCATTAGAAACCGAATATGAATTTATTATAAATTAATATTTCTAGCTTTTCCAAAGGTGCCCCTCACCCCTCTTATAAAAGGGCACTTCTCCTTCTCATTTCTTCACACCTTCAAAGACTTTTGGTTCGGCCAAACTCTGCCCAACTAAGCTCCCCACATCCCTATCCTCCTCCTTGAAGATTCCCCTTAGGCAGAAATCATTTCAAGAAGTCCTTTGGTTCCAACCAAAGCGAGTTACCTAAATTAAAGGTAACGATTTCTCTTAAATTATTTTCCTTTATTTTGCTTCTCCAACCCCCAAACTCTTTTTATTTCCTTTCTTTTGTAACAACACCAGTATCCTCAATATACTAGGATGTTTTTATAAGAAGGATTCAAACTACACATACACACAACTCCATCTAATGGATGATGAACATAATGTTTCTGTGGATGGCAAACTAACGCCTCACGAAACGATGATTGTTCAAATACATCTTACCGCCTCTCATGGTGGCCATTATGATGGAACTGTAATTAAATATGATATTAATGATATATATTTTATATATAAGCTTCTGTAATTCCATTTTATTTCATACCATTATTTGTTTCATGTTGTATATACATACGATAATTTCATTTGAGGAAGTGCGGACTACCGCCCCCTTAAAATGATATGACTCGTTCATACCACACATGGAACGTATAAAGGATGGTGTTAATGAACTTAAGTAACATATAAAAAATATTATATTATACTGGAATAGTAATATACCTATGTATAATTTGGATTCAATTCTTTTAAAATAAAAATTAAATGGAAGTAGCGTTCGTGCGTACGTACGGACTACCGTCTCCACAAACGCGGTGAGATCCATCCTCCATCGTATCCATTCAAGTCTTATTCTCATTTTAGGGTTAAAAATAATTTTAATATCATTCTGATTATGAATAAGATTTAATCTATCCATTACAAACATGTCTTACGTAACCAAACATTTAAGAAGAACGAATCGATTATCACCTGAAACGACGATAATACTAATATATTATTAATAAAGCAATGTTAAAAGATCATATATGATATCATATTAATGTATATGATTCTTGTATAATTTAATAACAATTATTTCACCATTATACAGGAGGTTAACCGACCCCAACAAAGGAAAAGTACAAGGTAAGGGTTATTTCACAATCTCTTCATTATCCGAGGTTGTTTATACGTAATAATATACTGGGATATCTTTTTCATCCACATCCATGTTTCTTAAAAATGTATTTCAAAACATTTTTACTATTTACAAGAATATGGGTTAAAGTCATTTATACCCTTGTTTGACTTTTTATAAGAGGTTTATAAAGGAATCCTTCCGTCGTTTTCAAAACAAGGTCCTTTTTAACCTTTTCGACAGAATTGAGGTAAGAATGTTTTTTTTAACTTATACGGCGGGTGCGGTTATTTTACGCCGTTATAAAATCTTCAAAGCTTTCCTTACAAGCTTATAAGAATATTTTCAAAGAAAATGTTTTATTTTATATTGATCTTAAATTATTTCAAAATAAAAGGAGATATTTCTTTAAAAAAAAAATTGATTTCATCTACGTCAACATCCTTTGATGGATTTTAAGATTATTTGAAGTTGATTTATTATGAAACAAAACTTCTATATTGTATTGAAGGTTTTGTGATATGTTTGACTATGGATGTGCTATTTTTATACCATTCATAGTTTATGGTGAAATTATTGACATTTCGTATGCTAGTTTTAATACGAATGTTTATGTTATGTTTAAACCTTTTCATATGGGAATGCATTGGACTTAATAAGTGACGGGTGGAGCCCGCTATAGCTCCTCGATGCGTCGGTAGGTCTCATGAGACAAACTAGTGTCTTGGCACAAGGCCTTGACAAAATCTTATTTGTAGTCTTGGCACGAGGCCTTGGCTATGTGGTTATGATAGTATGGCATTATGCATTCCAACATTATGAAAGTGGTTATTGATTTTTGCATGTGATTATTCAACTAGTAGAATATCCATGTGAATAAGTAAATGGCATTATTTCATTTTATTTATGCCATACCATGTTGAAAGTTCATATTTAAAAGGCTTTTGTTTTAGTTATACATTGCCTTAAATGTTTATTCTTATTTATGAAAGTTTCCGCTATATTGTTATCCTTACTGGGAATTTGAGCTCACCCCTTTTCTATGTTTTATTTTTCCCAGGATGTGAAGAAGTAAGTTATGAATGACCTGCAGGGATTTTATGAGGGGTTAATAGTGTGGATTGTGGAAACATTATGTTGTTGTAGTAGTTTTTCATTTTATGATGTAATGTAAAACCTATGAATATATCTAGTGTTTCCATGGCTACTAAACCAATCGGTCTTTCGAGATTTGATCTTTCTTGTGATCATGCCAATGTTATGTAATAATGCACCGACTCTGGGTAGCTGGGGTCGGGGCGTTACAGTTGGTATCAGAGGAAGTTTAGTACGAACCTTGGAAGCTAGATTTAGATAAACTCTGATTAGAGCACGTAGACCTAAGATGAAATTTGAGGATTAGTATAGAAGAACTTCCTAGAATTTTGGTATTGTAGAGATTTTGTGAGTTTTCCGAGCAATACATCCCTGTCTGGATACGAGCAGGTAGAGGCGGCTCTGGCACAGATGTACCTAGGGGTAAAACCCGAAAACACCGCTTTGAGCTAGACTCGAACGGGAACTGGTGCACGACAACGGGCCTTGCTGCACTCTTGGTTACGACACTCCCGGGGGATATGCTTAGGATAACTCTCATTTTCTTTACAAATCATTTTGAAGGGATTATGAGTATATACTTCCTCAAAGAAAACATTCTTATGATTATGGATTATATCCATAAATAGTTCAATTTTTGTTAAGTGTTTTATAAGTATGGGATTATGTATTTTGATTCATAAACTGATCTAGTGTATTCCATTATTTAGAAATGGCGCCCAGTAGAAGGAATGAGAACTCCAGAAATGCACATGATCCATAGAGAAGGAAGGATCATATCTTTCATGGTCTTAAGCTAGAATTTATAAGAGAAATAGACTCCCATGTATTATCATCATATGAAGAAATAATATCATGTGTTGATAAGATAAGTAAAGAGTTTACTGAGTCCTATGGCTTTGAAGGGAATCAAGAGAAGAAAAGGATGGAAGAGAGAAAGATGGATAAAGGGAAGAGGGAAAAGAAGAATTTTCCCATATGTGGTAACTGTGGAAAGAAACACCCTGGAACTTGCCTGAAAGGAATGGGAGTTTGTTATAAGTGTGGAGGAAAAGGGCACAAAGTACGTGACTGCAAGGGTAAGAAAATGGTTTCAAATGTACAATGCTTCATTTGCAAGGAGTTTGGACACTACGCGAACCTATGTCCCAGTCAACAGACTATGCCGCAAATGATGTTATTGGATAATAATCATGTTATGATACTACCAGAGATGAAGAGGAATGATTAGAGTTCTTATGTTGATTATGTCAATTGAGTGTTGTATCAACAATGTACTTGTTACAATAATCATGGAGTATATAAGGATTGTACTGCAGTACTATTTCATTAAGGACTTGAGATTGTGTGGAAAAAAGAAAAGTGACTCAATAGCAGGATAAATTTTTGGAAAATATATGGTTGAGGGAATGATAAATCATAATATAGTTCTGATACTGAGGTAGTGATTTTGGAATAATATGTGATTGTTTTGGATAAATTATATTGGATATTCTTGACTACCCTGGAACTGATTAATGATTTGTATATTCCATCATTTTTGGGGTTTAAAACATTTTTGGATTAATGAAGTATATCCAGCATTCTATATGGAATAAGGGAACATGAATGTAATCAATAAGGAATATGGTAATTTAGGATGTTTCGGTGTATTAAAAGAATACATGATGAAGGTATTCATATGCTATTACGGGGTAAAAAGGTTCTACATTATGTTTACCTTACTTATAAATTTTGGACTGTGAGTTTGGATAGAAGTATTTTGGATAGTTCTAGTTTGGATTATTTTGGATTTCCATAAAAGGACAACCCGGAGGTCGGGCGGCAACCCGTCGCGTCCGGCAAGGCTGCGAGACTTGAACCCGCAACCGAAGGGCGACAAGGGTGTATCACCTACCACTGGCCCACGAGATGTCCTGGATTAAATAATGTAGTTTTTATTAAAAGATTTTTTAGATGAATTATAAATTCGTTTATTTTGGAACCCTATACGAATAGTAGAATTTTTTTTACATTCTATTATCTTTTAGAGTGAAAGATGAGTATGTGGTAGAAATTTATTAATGGATAAAACTCTAATTATAAAGTAAGTATATCTCTATATGATCTTAGCCAATCTCATAAAAAATTCCTCAATATTAAGAAACGCAAATTAGAACAAAAATGTTTTCCTAGATGGTACCTTAAATCATCACTAATTTATGGCTTTGGGATTGTTGGCCTTTTCATAGCCATGTTCTCTACCACTCTCCATCAGATAATTGATGGTTAGATTTTTCTTCCATATCCATATTTTCCTACATGGAACCCTAGTATGTGTTATTTTCGGTAATCTTCATACTTTCGACTCTTTATAGAGGCCTCGTTAATTCATTTTTCGATGTGGGATTTCAACTAAGATATTTTGAAACGTCAAAAATGTGTTATCCCAATACCCTATATTTTGTTGAACCGATGGTACTTCAAATCATCATAGATTGATGAGTTTAAGGACCTCAATTATACACTTGTTTGTGATTGATGACCTCAATCACTACCTATAAATATTTACGTTTTTCCTCCAATTATATGTCTCAAATTGCCACCAATGTTCTCCTAATCGAGATCATAATTTGGTGGTGACCCTTTCATTTCTCTTTTCCTCATATTAAGACTAAATTTTAGTAACCCAATTTCCGATGTGGGGTTTCCCACAAATATATTATCTATTTTCAACCTTTTATTTTCGAAGAACAATTTCAAATTGCGAGGACGCAATTTATTGAAGGAGGGGAAAATGTAACACCCCAAGATTTCATAGTGTGTTATTTCTTCAAAATAATTCAATAACTTGCACTACACGCAACACTGAGTTCAATCACACCATGACTTACAAAAAAAAAGCCATTCAAAAGAGGTTATGAATAGTATTATCTAAATTTTAAACTTTATATAATCCTTATAATTTTAGAATCCATATTATGAGTTTCTTAGACATAATGTAAGAACAAATTCATTTTCAGTATTGCACTTTTACCAAATTTTAATAGTGAACCCTTTTTAGATAATATATTTTAAACTTTTTGACTAAATGGGGACATCAAAAATTTAAAATGAAACATCCCAAGCTTCCACGGTACGCTAGCGTGTGTTGTACGCAACACCGAGTTCTAACACACCGTAACCAATCAAACTAGCTGTTATGAATAGTAATACCTACTTTTGAAGTTATATATATTTTATATTTTAAAATGGACTTCATTTTTGGATTCGTAATATCAAATTTATCCTAAGGTGAAATTTTGGTACTTTTCGGATAACTTTCATATTTTGATGAATAGTGAAAATTACTAAATTTTAATTAAAAACAACTTTTTTAATCAAAATAATTAATAGTGATAAATTGTGAATTTGAGTGGTTTTAAAGTATATTTAGAATATATTTTTACCATTTAATATAATGTTGGTCATTAGACATAATTTTACAATTAAACCGAACATAAACAAGTGTCAATCTTTTGATAGTTATTATCTCTTAAAAACACGCTTTTTGTTTTGACAGCGGGAATTAATTTTAAATTAATTTCTGCCACTTCTGGGTTTTGAATTTAGAAAAATGGATTCCATATTTGGAATCAGGATGTTCAAATTGTGTAAATAGGTAACTTTTATTTTTAGACATTTTGAATAATTACTGCGGTAAATATTTTATTTACCATGGTTAAGGGTAAATCCGGTAAATAAGGGTTAAAAAATAATATTATAATAATACTAAATTACCCTAAAACGTGTCTTAACCCTATTGGTTGATACATGGTCGACCATGGGCATCTTTGGGTCGATTTTGGGACCCCATGGATCCACTTGTAAGTGATAATGACACTTTATTTTAATTAAGTCAAAATGAATACAAAAATGACACAAGCATATATCTTTTAGCAAAACAATTGTTACATAGGGTTATATAAGTTGGATTTTAGATTATAAATATTCATTAGAAATATAAAAATATTTCCTACATAATGATATTTTATTTATAATTTTTAGACATTAAATAATTTATTTTATTTATGACACAATGATGATGCAGTAATTACTATAATAGTGAAAAATTAAAATAATTGATATTATAAATACCCAAAAAAATATAATATGAAACTTTTAATGAATTAAACTAATTTTATAGGATAATATGATATATTCTGATTGATTTAATTGACTTTTTTCGAAGTAATCAATCTGTTATGAGTTTCACAAAAATCAACTATTGAATAGTGTCAAAATTGACATAAAAGAGTTCTTAAAACAAATATTATATTATTAATTGATATTAAATTCCTAAAAATCTAAGGTTCGGCCAAGATACTTATATCATGATAGTTTCATCATTAATGGACCACTTGGGGGTCGCTTGGATGTATATAGTAAGTTTATTAACCATATTATATAAAAATACAAAGAGACATTGTAAAAGTGAAACTAATTAACTTAGAGTTAATACTTAAAGATAAGGTTAATATAAGTACCCAAACCTGTCTAAATTCTATTGGTTGAGTGGTTTTCGACCTATCCCCACCTTAACCTTTGAATAATAAGCTTTGGAGCCATTACAAACCGAATATGAATTTATTATAAATTAATATTTCTAGCTTTTCCAAAGGTGCCCCTCACCCCTCTTATAAAAGGGAACTTCTCCTTCTCATTTCTTCACACCTTCAAAGCCTTTTGGTTCGGCCAAACTCTGCCCAACTAATCTCCCCACATAACTCTCCTCCTCCTTGAAGCTTCCTCTTAGGCAGAAATCATTTCAAGAAGTCCTTTGGTTCCAACCAAAGCGAGTTACCTAAATTAAAGGTAACGATTTCTCTTAAATTATTTTCCTTTATTTTGCTTCTCCAACCCCCAAACTCTTTTTATTTCCTTTCTTTTGTAACAAAACCAGTATCCTCAATATACTAGGATGTTGTTATAAGAAGGATTAAAACTACACATACACACAACTCCATCTAATGGATGATGAACATAATGTTTCTGTGGATGGCAAACTAACGCCTCACGAAACGATGATTGTTCAAATACATCTTACCGCCTCTCATGGTGGCCATTATGATGGCACTGTAATTAAATATGATATTAATGATATATATTTTATATATAAGCTTCTGTAATTCCATTTTATTTCATACCATTATTCGTTTCATGTTGTATATACATACGATAATTTCATTTGAGGAAGTGCGGACTACCGCCCCCTTAAAATGATATGACTCGTTCATACCACACATGGAACGTATAAAGGATGGTGTTAATGAACTTAAGTAACATATACAAAATATTATATTATACTGTAATAGTAATATACCTATGTATAATTTGGATTCAATTCTTTTAAAATAAAAATTAAATGGAAGTAGCGTTCGTGCGTCACACGGACTACCGTCTCCACGAACGCGGTGAGGTCCATCCTCCATCGTATCCATTCAAGTCTTATTCTCATTTTAGGGTTAAAAATAATGTTAATATCATTCTGATTATGAATAAGATTTAATCTATCCATTACAAACATGTCTTACGTAACCAAACATTTAAGAAGAACGAATCGATTATCACCTGAAATGACGATAATACTAAGATATTATTAATAAAGCAATGTTAAAAGATCATATATGATATCATATTAATGTATATGATTCTTGTATAATTTAATAACAATTATTTAACCATTATACAGGAGGTTAACCGACACCAACAAAGGAAAAGTACAAGGTAAGGGTTATTTCACAATCTCTTCATTATCCGAGGTTGTTTATACGTAATAATCTACTGGGATATCTTTATCATCCACATCCATGTTTCTTAAAAATGTATTTCAAAACATTTTTACTATTTACAAGAATATGGGTTAAAGTCATTTATACCCTTGTTTGACTTTTTATAAGAGGTTTATAAAGGAATCTTTCCGTCGTTTTCAAAACAAGGTCCTTTTTAACCTTTTCGACAGAATTGAGGTAAGAATGTTTTTTTTAACTTATACGGCGGGTGCGGTTATTTTACGCCGTTATAAAATCTTCAAAGCTTTCCTTACAAGCTTATAAGAATATTTTCAAAGAAAATGTTTTATTTTATATGGATCTTAAATGATTTCAAAATAAAAGGAGATATTTCTTTAAAAAAAAATTGATTTCATCTACGTCAACATCCTTTGATGGATTTTAAGATTATTTGAAGTTGATTTATTATGAAACAAAACTTCTATATTGTATTGAAGGTTTTGTGATATGTTTGACTATGGATGTGCTATTTTTATACCATTCATAGTTTATGGTGAAATTATTGACATTTCGTATGCTAGTTTTAATACGAATGTTTATGTTATGTTTAAACCTTTTCATATGGGAATGCATTGGACTTAATAAGTGACGGGTGGAGCCCGATATAGCTCCTCGATGCATCGGTAGGTCTCATGAGACAAACTAGTGTCTTGGCACAAGGCCTTGACAAAATCTTATTTGTAGTCTTGGCACGAGGCCTTGGCTATGTGGTTATGATAGTCTGGCATTATGCATTCCAACATTATGAAAGTGGTTATTGATTTTTGCATGTGATTATTCAACTAGTAGAATATCCATGTGAATAAGTAAATGGCATTATTTCATTTTATTTATGCCATACCATGTTGAAAGTTCATATTTAAAAGGCTTTTGTTTTAGTTATACATTGCCTTAAATGTTTATTCTTATTTATGAAAGTTTCCGCTATATTGTTATCCTTACTGGGCATTTGAGCTCACCCCTTTTCTATGTTTTATTTTTCCCAGGATGTGAAGAAGTAAGTTATGAATGACCTGCAGGGATTTTATGAGGGGTTAATAGTGTGGATTGTGGAAACATTATGTTGTTGTAGTAGTTTTTCATTTTATGATGTAATGTAAAACCTATGAATATATCTAGTGTTTCCAAGGCTACTAAACCAATCGGTCTTTCGAGATTTGATCTTTCTTGTGATCATGCCAATGTTATGTAATAATGCACCGACTCTGGGTAGCTGGGGTCGGGGCGTTACATCACCAGCTCAATAAATCAAGAATTATGTATGGTTTCTTATAAACATAGGTTTTCCTAACCAAATTTCCTCATAAATGTGAACATCCTATAGTTGTTTTCAGAATTTTGTGCAATTTCGACACACCCAGAATGCCCACATCCACTTAGGATTAGCTCCCCCTTCATAAGGTAAGTCTCAGTCTTCCTTCCAACCTTGAGATTGATCTTTATGTGAAGCATGGAAGGTTGAGTCATAGCAATGAGGCCACGAATATACTATATATGGAATCATATCTGGAGTGCATCCACTGTGATGTATAATACAACTGATATGGATTGTTCCTTCCTTCATAAAATCACCCTTATAGGATATGTTAAAACAAGGTCAGTTGATGTGATTCACAAACCAAGTCTAGAGTAATTATTTATTAAATGTTGGAATATGAGTAGCCTACATAAATCTATTCACATACAGTGGAATTTAGTCACTTCGTAGGTACTCACATTGATATGGTATCAAAAACTTTACCAAATCTGGAAGATTATATTCAAAAACATCATAATAATTAGGCCCTATGTCTTTGATCATATCATCTTGGCACGTAGTAGTTTTCCTAATGGAATTCATTGAAATAACCACTGAAAACCAGAAAACAAATTCAAAATTATCTCATTGAGTTGAAATATTGACTTAATAAAGTTTATATTTTAACTTTGGAGGATCCTAAAGATTAACAAATGAAATAATCCACACATAACCCTTGAAAAGGTTTTCTTCACAAATATCTCAATAAATTTTCTCGTATAGGTCCCCCAATAATTTATCCCGCTTAAGTCATTCATTCAATTCCTTCACATAGGCACACAGATGAGATGCCTCGACTAGGATCCTCACTAAGGTGACTCTGTGTGGCCCCATTGATCAAATGGTTGTACCTTGAGGGAACCTTTGAAATAACTTTGTGAAGAGAATAGCACTAAGCAACTGGAGGATGACCTATGCGATGAGAGAAAAACTTCAAACATCAGATTAGGAGGAAAACAACTAAAGGGTGGGTATTTATAGGCACTATTGATCTATGCATATCACCTACACCAAAAACCCTGCATAGGAACCCTATATGAACAACCTTTTTAAACATCCTATGTGGTGAACCTGCAGGACCCACAGGTTTACTCCATAATCTTTTTCCCATTATTTTACCTTAAGAATAGACCCTCCTCTTTCATTTGGATCCAATCTTAAGGGGGGATTTTTTTGACACTCCTTTTTTTCAAGGAGGATGAAAATTTATGAAGATCACCTTGGGAATGTTAAAGTGATAAATAACTTTATCAAGAACCAAATAGCTTTTCCAAATAAACTTACATACACATAGACCATAAAGCTAACCTGTATAGACTAAAAGAAGTAGGATAGATACATTGGGCACCTTCACGGACCAAATAAGTAGGATACCTATACTGGGAAATTACACGGAACCAAAATCCTAGACACCCCTTTGACGAACATCTGCACCGTGGACCTGCATCATCGACCTACATGGACAAACTCCTTCGCCCAGGGTCCCATGTTTGTCTATAAATAGGACCCTAGGGATCTTCATTTGAAAAACCAAAAAATAGGAAGAACCCACAAAAATATCATTGCATAGAACCTTTTCCCAAGTACCTCGAAATTTCTCAGGTACCTCTCTAAAACATGAGAAAGGGGAGAATTAAAAGGGGATAAGCAATATCAAAGTCCCTAAATGGTCTAAATACATAAGACACCTACGTAGGGATGATTTTTCCCTAAGGATAAATCACTTTCTCAAGGTCCCTCTCCCTCCTCAGGGACCTACGCAAGACCCTTTCAGGAACACCAAAGGAGACCCAGGGTGCCTTAGAAAAGGCCTCACCCAAGTGTTGTTGACCCAGTGGCCTATTTCCTAAGGCATATCCATCTCATTAATGTCTTTCCCCCCTATGTGAATCACTTTCATTTCATCTCAGTCCTTGTGCGGTACACCTATGTGGCATACCTACATGGAGCACCTACACCCAGGACCAGCAAGAGCCACCCTTCATGCCCCCTTCCGAGCCACCCATGGTAGGGCCTCTTCTTCCTTGGATACCTTGTCTAAAAATAACCATGTTCAAACCTCCACCAAGACCTTTAGACTTGTACAACCATAATGATTGGCACACTATAATTCCCTCCACTTGGGTTTGTATTTCTATTGTCAGATGTTTCCCTCACTTTTTTGGTTGTTTGGACAAGGTCCTTGGGGTGTATGTGGGTTTGTATCCCTATGGTAATGAGGACCCCTACCCTAGGAACAATGTTAGAGAGTACCCAGTCTTGGAGATTAGGATTTGGACCATGTCCTTACCTTCTCTTCACTAAGATTTAGAGAATCTGGTTCCCATCAGGGAGGGTGAGGATTATGCTTTCTTTTCCATTAAACGTGGAATCAAATCCTCATCCTGCTATGGAACCAGTTATAGGGAGTCCCTCCTAGAGTAAGCCCCTTATAATTTCTTATATAAGTTTTTAATATTTATCCTCTCTACCACCATGTTCATAACCTTCATTCCTTTCTATGGTAAAGTGAAGATAGCTAAGTGTCATAACACCAGCCTTTTCTACTGTCTTCCTCCTTATTTTCCATCAGCAAATAAAGAAAAGTGTGTGGATTGTTAGATATTTTACTTCCTATTGTTTCTCACACCGAACATGACTCAAGTAGACTTAGGGGTTAATGGTGATCATTACACTCGCATGATCCATGTGACATATTGAATTATGATAACTCTGATTCATATTAACCAGGATACTTAGTAATCCTACCTATGGCCCAAGATTAATGGGAATACTCATTAGGAGTAATCCCCAATCATAATCACTTAATCAAGGAATCCTCCTTAGGAGTAAGACCTAATTTAATACCCTAAACCACCTTGATTTAAAACATTTCTCGTGGTCCCATTTATAATGGAATCATCTTCAGTAATAAGACCCAACTTAATTATCACAAAGCGACATACTCCCCTATGAGACATACACTTTAGGGTCTCCATAGGCATGGTTCCTCATTATTGAACTATGTGGGCTTTGATTCCTATCCAAATGGGATATATAGGAAGCCTCTCTGAGGTTTAAACCCAATAATCTAATCAACCCTATTCTCTCTATTCTACATTCCTGGTAAGTTCTAATTCAACTTGGAAATTCATATCCCCTCTAGGTTCCTTGGGAAACTTTGGAATAGGTCCCACACCAAGCCTTAACTAGGCACCTTCTTCCTAGACATCTTTTCCACATGACTTTAAACTATATGGTTATGTCCTTATCACATGACCTTAAAAGTTATGATGGTCCCCCATTAAGTTTAAATGAACTATTTGGGTTTTTATTTTTTTCATGAGGATATATTGAAATCCCATTTATGGGTTTGATCCCAACATCAAAACAACTCCCATATCCCTGGATGACGATAAACTCCAGAGTAAATTCTGTATCCCTGGATGATGAAAAACTCTAGATAGCCCCACTATGTGGCTATAAAACCAAAATCATCGTAATAACAACCAAATAATCACTAATATTTATATAAGAGGATAACATTGATGGAGAACCTCAGATACATAAAGATTTTTCCATTGATAAAGAACCTAGAATACATACAGATGATTATATATTCCATACATGATAATAATTGATTGTTAATTATTAGTTAATATACATTGTACTTATGATTAAATAAAATATTCAAGAATATGTATTAAATCTATAAGAGAGTATGGTATTAGGTAATAATTCCCCCTAAAAGGGTGTGATGAGCCCGACCTCTCATCCTCTCGACCAATGTGAGTTCTTAAGCATCATTGGCTAAACCTCCCAGCATTCACCTACCTTTGGAAAGAAGGTACCCATAGATATAGAACCATTTGGTGTTTCTGGTTCCATAAAAAAACCCATTAGAAACCAATTAGAAATTATGATTCCTAACATGAATGAAATTATGAGGGAAACAGGGTGCCTCATACTATTCTCACGGACAACAGGACAAACTTTCCAGTTGCTAATCAGAAGAAGTTGTGAACTAAATACAATATATGGTCCAACCACACCTCCCACTATCATTTGTAGGAAAATTAGAAGATAGAGGAATTTAAAAAAACCTCTCTAATATCCTATATAAGATGTTCATTCAGAATAAGAAGAGATGGACTGATAAGCTCTTTGATTCCCTCTGGACTTACGGGATGACAACCTTGAGTTCCACACTAGTGACCCCATGATCCCTTTTGTATATAATAGAGGTGGTTCAAAATATATAGGTTTAGATACTACTATTATAGTATGATCATCAAACACCTGAAAAGAGAATCGAGGTATGTTTCACTAAATTGGAATCCCTCAAAAAAACCAGACTTCAAGCATTGCACAACCTGGAAAACCATCAAACTGAGTGGTGTGGACCTTCACTAATAAGTTTCGAATTTTCTCATTTATTCAGGGTGACATGGTGTTGGATCTAATGACACCAATGATACCCAAGAAGAATCCACAAAAACTAGATCCCAAATATGAGGGACCCTACATCATTCATATGGTCTACTCCAATGGTGTGTACTCATTGATCAGCATCAATGGGGAGTGTATCACACCACCCACCAATGTTAGATTCTTCAATTGGTACTTCATGTGAACCCCTTGGTCCAAGCTATATTAATTTAAACTATAAATTCTAATTTCTTAGTTTCATGATGTAAAACTTTAGGACAACATCCTAGTTGCATGATGAAAAATTTCACGACATCTTGATCAAAGCTATATGACCTTAAACAGTAGAAACATAATCCTTACCGTATGAAATTAAATTTTATGTTGAACATACATGTTGTATATTGTTAAACTACATGGTTCACATCCCCATTATATAACATAAAACTGTATGATTCCCTTAGCTCTCACCCAAGAGGGCACTCCACTCCCAGTGTTGGTCTCCTATAGCATCATGTTTAACAACTACATATGGATTGATTCCCAATCTCATAGGATACATAGGGACACTCATACATCACATCATAGGCCTAGACTAACCATTAATATATTTCATTAAAATCCCCCTTGGTATTATTTCCATCACCCACTAACTGATGCTCTCATCCAGTTCATTCAAACTCATGGAAACAAATAGAGGCTCTCATGTTTCAAACATGATCAATGGTCAATTTCATATCTATTTTCCCTATACTAGATTAGCATGGTTATGATTCTAGTGTTTTTATCATGTTCAACAGTAACTCATTTCCTATTGGTATCCCCCCTTTTGAGTTCTAGATTCAGGAACTCTCGATTTACTTGACTTTCTCCTTCTTCAGTTTTGGTGAATTTTTGATAACCCTAGTATTATCCTTTCATGAACTTAATCACATCAAACATACAGTTCAGTTTCATTGGGGTCCCTCCTAATCTATATTATTTAACCCATAATTTACACCCATGAGATGAGGAATATTTCTTACCATTCCTTGTTTCCCATAATGATTGTGGCTCATTCAAGCTTAGGAATCATGTTAGGATCTCCCTTAGCATGGATGAGGAACCTAAACCTCCATGGGAAGGATTTTTACTCCAATTCAATCCAAGAACCATGACCTTGAACTTTTTTCAACATGTACCATGTGTTTAACAAGGTTTTGGGCCTCTGTAATTCCCTTTTTCTTGTCTGGTCTCTACTCTTTTGTGCCACGCCAACAATTCTGGGACACATACCCCTTTGTTCCAAGAATAATGAACTTAAAATATGTGAATCCTAAGCCTATATTTTACATGGTGTGGGGCCTCCATGACTATAAAATTCACCTCACCCTCACCATAGATCCAAGTTACATGACCTCAAAAGGAATACTCAATGTTCAAGGTACATGATGTTAAACTATACCAACCGCGGGTCAAATTTATATAACCTTAAACAATATAAACCTCATCCTAACCATAAGATGTTAAAATACATGTCCAACATCCTTTCCACGTTATTATAAACTACATGGTTCACATCCCCATTGTATAATGTAAAACTATATAATACCTTTAGACTTCACCTAAGAGGGATCCCTCCTCCTGGGGTTGGTCACCTACCACACCATGTTGAAGCACTAAATGAGGATTGATTCCCATTAAATTTAATGGGATATATAGAGAATCACAAATCCTGTATCTTGAGCCTAAACCATTCCCTAACCTACTTTATCACCTCTATCTCTGAGAATCGGTTTGACACTCGCTCAACAATTCACCCCCTGGTGTCTTCAAATTCATGGTTTCATAAAACCAAGAGTGTTGATCTTCTACTAAAACATTTCACCACATCATATTCATATTTAAAGCCTCAATTTATTTGTATCCTCATAATTCTCCAGATCCAGATCCCCCCCCCCTCATTGAAATGGTGTTTGGCCAATCCGGCTCACCAATCATCCTGGGGTCCTTGCCCTGAAGGATTCCTCATGAAAGGAAGTGGATCTTGTGTTTCTAACATGGCCAACAGTCATCACTATATTTTTTCCCATTTTTGACTAATTTTTTGGTGATACTTGTGTTTTTAACGTGGTCAATAGTCTTCCTCACCCATTGGTCACCCCCTCTCATGATTCAAATACAAGGAATCCTCGATTTACCTCATTTCCACCTTTATTTGTTAGAGTGGTATTTTTAAACCCCTTGTGTTCCCTAGTGTGTTCATGAACATTGTTTAAGAAAGTCATCACTTACAAATCTATAAACATCCCATTTTAAGCCTTTTATTATACTCCCTTATGACTAGGAAGGCTCCTTATATAGCAATCCAGGATTTTCATATATATATATTACATTTTATTAGATTAATATTCAATACATTACACAAATACACACTTGAGGATCTTAAAGGCTTAATGTATTTGGATACTAGATACACAATATTCTTATTTCGTGAAAGATATTCAACATCTCCTGTAAATATCTTCCCATAAAGTACTCTTCTTAAAAATACCCTATTTAAAATCATTCTTCATAACCCAGGGAAAGGAAACAAAAATAAAAGGTAATATCATATGCTCAATAAGGGTAAACAATGGAGATATCAACATAACATGAGTATAATGGTATTAGAACATGATCTTAAAATTTGGAAACTCATACCCTTAATATCAAAGATCATAATCTTGAATCATGTCATAAATAATAGCAATTCATAATACATGAATCATAAAGAAATTAAAGAACGTGATCCATGAGAGAATAACCTTGGTATAAGACATGGAATTGTGTCATACACATAATAATAGAAAATAATTTCCTTATTAGTCAAGTATTACTACCAATATCATCATAGTGGATTGGTTTCACTCCATAAACTATTGTATTAGTCAAGGATCACTCCCAGAATTATCATAGAGGATAAATTCCATTATTGAACTACATTCACTCTCCATTCCAATCCTATTTATCTCATGAGATATAAATAATTAACCAATAAATTAGAGGGATATATAACTATAGGTCTACTCATCTCAGTTTATAACATAACCACCCATCCTTGGTCATAACATAACCACCAACCATGGTTATAATCTAACCACCATCCTTGGTTATAATGTAACCACTATATTTGGTTATAATTTAACCACCATACTTGTTTTATAATGGAACCAATCATCACATAATGAAAACCATACATATGTTTACCAAAAAATATTAAAACATTAATTATATCATAACCCATGAAAAGTAAATGTGTTTCATAAACATTATATTATAACATATCTTATTAAAAAGAAATGGGTTTCGTAAACATTCCATCATTTCATCATAGAATATCCCCTGGTAAAGAAATGGGCTTTATAAATATCTTTTCATTGTAATCATAAACCATTTAAATAAATAAAAATTATGGTACCATTGGATCATATCCCCAATAAAACATAAGCAACACCAAAGTTCCCAAGAAGGGGGTGAATATAAACTCTGTAGGCATTCCCCAAAGAGTTTATAACACATATCACTGGGACAATAACCAATCAAAAAAATTATATATAATAATTAGGAAAAATATAAACATTTTATATAATATATTTTGGTGAAAACCAAGTGATAAAACCAATAACGAGCTTATTCTATCCATTCACATTTAGCATAATAATTATCAGGTTCACACACACACACCCATCCACATACACACAACCATACACTCAATATTGGTGTTACTATTGATGTTGGTACTCCATGACCTTAACCCATCCAACCTTAACGATGGCACTCCATGACCATAATCCATCCAACCTTGATGGTACTAATTTCAACATTAACCATCTACTTAAATGAATGCTAACCCAATTATGACAAATCCCATGCCAAAATAATTTCCACAAAACAACCTTCCTATGAAAATATTTTATCAAACATGTTTCTTGTATCAAAACCATTTCATAATTTTAAAATTGTTATTTTAAAATTATAATAAAATAGGGGTATTGCAAAATCCATGCAATTTTTAACAATCTCCAAAACACATCCAAAATGGATTCCATCATGAAAAAACCCAATAAGACCATAGAAAATTCAATAAAACCCATTTAATAAAACTAATCCTTAAATTTATTGAATAGTGGATATGAGAGAGAAGCTACCTAACTCAAAAAATATTGATCGGCACAAGGGATCTAACTAAATTCCACCAACCTCAAATCTTACTTCTATTACTCTAATAAAAACCACAAATATCTCATCAACATGTATCCAACCACATAGATCCAAGTACTTAAATATTATTCTATGGTTCAGATCAGGACAAACCAAGTATATCCAAGATGAGAAGAAAGAACAAGACCCTAGCATTTTATTTCCATAATTAAACACTTGATGATCCATTATAATCGGAGTCCATATTTTGAAGATCACTGGAAAACACCAAGGGTATCCTTGGAAGTCAAGATGAGAAGAGGTGTTATAAAAACATTTGAAAACTATCATAAGTCATTTTATACCCAGGATAGTGATAAAAGATCACATCATATCCTACCCACCACAATTTAGAAAATCCAAAGAAAAAATCAGATCATGTCGTAGTGTATGGGACCAAGCCAAATTCATCAGACACTGTGGTATATCCCATAGTGTTACATAGTAGTCTCCCCCAACCAAGATGGCCTCCGAAATCCATGACATAGGGTGTACCTAGATCCTATTTAGTTGGGTTAAGGCTATGGTGCATCCCACACACCACACTACAACTACTCCCAAAAGTTCAAAGGTGCCCAAACAGGATCCACATCGTGGCCATACCCAAAATGGTAGTGGATCCAAAACTTTCTACATTGTAGCCCAAGATCCATAGTGTAGAAATCCCATAATATATAGTAGCACCCAAAAAAACTCTCCACGGGACTCCATGAAATAGACAGGTCTCCACGCCATAGCTATACTAAAATTATAAGTAGTTCTAAATTCTTCCACCACACCCCACCACTTAAACACTATAGGGAATTCACTTAAGGAATAGTGAGAGCCTTTATGCCACAACCCATGCACATCCTTTTCCAAACCATTACAAGACCCTTCAAAAACCTACCATAAAATTCCAAACGTAACCCATACATTATATAAGCTCAGAATACATAATAAAAAGGGTAAAGTGCCTAAAACTAAGGGGTGTTACAAATAGTTATTTCAAAACAATTTGAAGATGGGAAAAATTAATAAATTAATTAATATCTTAAGATAAGTTGAAAACATGTGTTGGAATTCAAATGACCATAAATTTTGATATAGATTTCCATTTCGGATACACGAAATATCAAATCGAAGACTATTAAATGATCTATTCCAAATTAATATAGGGGTTCTGTCACTATTTTTTCGGTAAAAAAGGCTCATGATGTCTCAAAAACTAGGTTTTTAGTTGGCATGCCTTATTTTTTTACTATTAAATCAAATTTCAGTTTCATTTATGAGGGTCTTATTATATATTTTTATGGATACTGAATTTATTCCTAAGGATTGAACTCAAATGGATATTGTTTTGTTTAAATTTTACACTTTTTCATATTGAATTATTATTTATAATTAAACATATGCATATATATATTTGTGTGTGAATTTGTATAGATGAGTTCATTTCAGATGGTCAAAGAAATTTATATCAAGCATATAAGTTGATGACATAGATGTGAAACGTGTTTGATGAGATATCATAACAAAGGGAATATATTATACAGTGAGTGTTCATATATGGTTGTTGGTGTTGCAAAGTATTTTCTTTATTGGTGAGTGTTTTAACCTGTTGTTAAATAGTAATCTTGAACTTTTGGCAAGCCCACCTAATGCCACTAAGAAAGAGGCCTAGAAGGTTACACACACAGTGTTTCCATTTATCTTAGATGAATATTATTTATTTAATAATTGAAAGAAATGTTATTCTCTAAGATGAGAAATAATATTTATTCTAGATTTATTAATTGATCATAAAAATTAAAAAAATATTCATTTACAAGGTAATTGTTTAATTATTAGAATATATAGTATTTATTCACCTATTGAAATTTGAAAGGTAATAAATAATTATTTATTTATTAATAAATAATTTATTTAATTATGTGAATATTAAATAAATATTTATTTTCCTAATTGTGAATATAATATTTATTTATTTATGGAATGAAAAATATTTATTTAGATATTTATTCAATAATTCAATAAAGGTTGATAATGATGAGAAAACCATATTTTTTTTTATGATAAATATTTATTTATGAGATTGAAAAATAAATATTTATCATTGTGTGGGGTAGTGTATTCCAGGAAATAAAATAATAGTATTATTTTATTACATGGAATGGGATTCCTTTTGGGTTTAATATATTATTAAGGGTCTTTGTAAAATTAATTAAATATTAAACCCTGACCATAGGTCAATAAATAGACTACTATCTCATTTCATAAGAGGTTAATAATTGTGCACAATATTCCTCTCAATTTCCCCCACATCTATTTCTCTCAAGACTGAGAAGAACAAGAGATATTAATTCAAGTTCGAAGGGACGTGAAGTGATCAAGGAATACAATCCAAGAAGATCGATCGGTCATGATAGAACCCAAAATTTCATTAGAGTTGTTAGGAGATTGAAGGAGAACGTTTGGATCACTGCTAGAGGTGATCTTATTTGGGACCTTAGAACACAATGATGAAACGTCAATTAGGTTCTAATGATCAACATCACTAATGGAAAAATATCTCAAGACCAAGGTAATTTTTATTCTTGTGTTTTAAATTAATTATAAATTAATCTAAAAATATCCACTCTCTTGGTTCTAGATAAATCATTTGTTGATGTTATTTTGAAAAATTACATTGTTTATGAAGTTAACCATCATGTATACTATGGATGATTCATTGAATATATAAAAAGATGAGTTGTTCATAGGCTCCATAGGCACTTTTGCTACGTCCAAAACCAACACTTTATTTCACCACGACATAGTTGGGTTTTCTTTATCAAACTATGACTAATAACAATGTGTTTTTCCTAAGCTTACAATTCTTTTTACTTCCTATAAAATTTCTACACACATTTTATTTTTAACTATGGCTTAGTGAGTTCACATGTACTTCAAACAGCTTCAAAAACCGCTCTTAAACATCAAAACTCCTTCCATGTTCTTTAAATCACTTCAAAACCATGGAATAAACTTCAAATAAAATGAAACAACATGCATCACTTAATTTTGAATATGATTATGTGTTGAAAAAAATACAATACAATAACTATATCCACTTTATCTCTTCTTTAATTCATCTTCCCTTTGAAAAACTTCATAGTTCTAGGGAATTATTCTTCATCTTATAATATCATCAAGATCCCCTTAGGTCTCAAAAAAATCACAAAGGTATAAACGACTCTTAATATAACAATTTTCTCTATTATTGTTCTCAACACATCTAATCACAGATAAACTCCTTAAACAAAATCTCTCTCTCTCTCCATATCTAAACTCTAAAGGTTATATAAAATTGTGAGGAAGAAAGAATACTTCACAAAATTTGATATATTCATCCACCCCATGGATTCTCTAAGAGTAAGGATCGTGTTGGATATTCTTTATGAACTCAATCAATAATGTGTGGTAAAGCATCAACAAGTTCAAGTAAATAGATAAAATGGTAGGTTGTTCTTCATTTATTTATTCAATCAAATACATATGTAAATATCTTGTGCTTAATATATGTTTTGGTTGATTTTATTCTACCTTTGGATAAAATTTATCCCCTTATGAACCCTTCCAAAGTAATGAACTACTCTCTAGTAATAGAACAATGAATGTGGTCGAGGTGACATTAGGTCGCTGGGGAGAATATTTGTGGGATTGTGTTCAATTGAAAACTCTAATTGAATGAAAATATTTATCAACCAACAATATCCATGGATTATCTTTTACCTAAAATGAATTTTAATATTGATTCATTTTCATTCCCTTTTTGTTTCATACATTCACCCCCCCCCCTCCATGTTTATATTTCTTTAATATAATAAAAACACTAAAAATTTATAAAAGTGATATAGGATGACTGTGCGGCTTGGGGTTTCTTGATAGTTAACCCAAAGGTCATACTTGGGTCTTTATTCTTATAATTAGAAATTTAATTTTATTAGTACTATGATTATCCTATAATCATATACCTTTGAGCTCATTCTTTCTCCAACACCTCAAAAATCACAAAGAAACGGAATCAAAAATCCAAAACTTCATAGATGTTTCATGATAAATATTTAGTAAGGGTTTTTAAACTAATTCATGAAACTAAAATTTTATGATTTTGGAGTTTAAAAAAACACATTTTTTATTCAATAAAAAAATTCTTACACTTACATTCTAGAATAAACTTAGTTAAATAAGTGGTTGAAAAAATACTTCTTTAATAAAAAAATTTGGAAAAAGTTACTGAGTAATCTCTTATTAATCAGATTAATTTTTTTTTATAAAACTTATTGAAAACTATTTATAACATTTATAACTTATGATAAATGATTTCCTATAATTTTTATATATTTTATTGAAAAAAATTACTTATTTAGGAGGTTTTTCTTTACAATTCATGCGTAACTATTTTTTTAAGAAAAAAACAAATACCAATTATTGAAATTGGCTTTATTATGTTGGTGTTTTATTATTTTAAACCTTAATCATTTGTTTTGTTTTAACATTGATTTTTTTGTTTGAAAAGTATTTTCATCACTTATTTAAGTTCTTTTGTTCAATAATTTAATTTAAGTGTTTTTTCATAAATGATACAAATATTAATTATTAAAAAAAAAATATCATTTATTTTTATTATTTTATTAAGTTGCTTGAATTTTTTGAGTTCTATTTATAACTATCATAATGATATGTTATATTGGCACATTCCTTTATTTAGAACAATTCCAATATACTAGTTTATTGTTTATTCAGTAAGTTGATATCTTATGCTTTCCATTCTCTGTTAGAAAATAATATCTTCATATTTGTTTGTTTTGTGTCATTGAGTAGATTTTTAGAATACTATCATGGCCCCATCCCTCAAAATATATTGCAATGTAGGGAGAGAGATAATGACCCATAAATCCCGCCTTTAGCAGGCCCTATGTTGGATACTAGCATCGAGGGTAAAAAAAATATCATAAAATGGGAGGCATTGCCCTATATAATAATGTAGGATCATGAGATAAGATGAATTATCCACAAAAAACTCCATGATATGATGTAAAATAAACCAAAACTAACACATAATGCATTAATACATAAAACTAATACAGATAAAAGTCTCCAAATTAAATACCTAAAAGTAACATTAAAGTAGCGACATGGAAACTTTCCAAATTTTTGAGCTAGTAATGTCCAGAATAGTCCATATAATCCTATTGGAAACCTAAAAAGTAGTTTATATTTGTAGAGTGAGCATATAAGTACACTAGGTAGGAAAACCAAAGTCTCTTGGGAACATGTGAATGAATCATACTAATGCACCTGTGAGAAAAAAAAAGAACCAACAGCACCTAAACAGCTCAACTATTTATCTCAAACCTCACCAAGGAATGATCACCAAATAATACAATCCAAGTAATAAAATATTACATGAGTCACATAAATAAAGGTTACCTCGCACTACTTTCCTGCATATATTCCACTCTCACACCCCAATGTCGTACGTCCCGGCACTTCCATCTATTCTGAATAACACACTTCCCTACAAGAAAGGTTGCAATGCATCTCACCCAAAGACACCTGGGATCGCCACCCCATAAGCATGGCCACATCACATCTCACCAGAAAACACCTAGGCCACAACACATCCACAACCATAACTAAAGAAGTAGGGTATCATGAACATAAATTACATAAAACTTGTTCCATTATCCTAACCATGCATAACCCCCACCATAATCCACCTCATCCTGTCTCATATCACCCACAGACACCTAGGATACGTCACATCTATCCTGAAGACACTTAGGCTCATCGCCCCAAAAGCATGTCCACATCACATCCCTCCCAAAGATGCATGGGCTATCACAACCACCATCTAGTTCACTATCAAACTTCCAACTATCATAGTTTGTGTAATACCTACCTCACCTCGAAGAGAGAATGGGAAATATCAGGTACCCATACATCCTTCCTCGTTAGTGGATGTCAGTAAAAACACCCACCGTGTAAAAATATGGGTGTAATCACATAGTTATATAAATGGTGGGGTGTGTATAAAAATCACAAGAATATACAGGTATATACCTATAGCCACACACAATCCCAAACTATGGGTTCACAACCAAACACTAACTAACTCACAAAATCACCACTTTCACTGCCACCTCTAAATTCATAACACCACACAATAATCCAAAATCCAAATTTCATATTTCCAACCAATTATATTATTCAACATATTTGTTTCATTATTAATAATCAATGATTTTTAACCACACCATCCATCATTTATTTGTTAATTAATAATTTCCATCCCATTCTACAAACCAAATGTAAGAACCTGGGCCTTATTTTCAGGTATGTTTTCCTTTTTTTTGTCGTTTTTGAGAAAAATAGGAATTTCTGTAAATTTCTAAAGTACACATAGTGTACTTTATGAGTACACTCCATGTACTTGGTTACCACGGGTAGCTGTGTGCTGGTCGTGTAGTAGTCACACACATGGCCGTGTGGGGGTGACTTGGAGGCTGCCTAAAGTGGAGTACGAAAACGGAAAGTGCATGTTATGTATTTTCTTTTTTTCATTAAATACCCCAGGGTCACATCTAATGGCTAGAAACACCTTATTCTAGGTTTTGTTCATCCGAGAGCTCCCGTAAGGGGAATTGACTGTGTGAGCTTCCTCGAAGAGTTTTTAAATTACTTTTGACTATAAGGGGAATTTAATGTGAGTGCTTCCTCAGAGATTATTTATATATTCTTATGACTGAACCAAAGGGTATAGTTTGTGTGTACTTTTCAGAGGATTAGCTTGCTTGATTAGCTGCTTATTTGATATGTGGAACTATTTACTGCAGAGTACTTTCTTGTTACAGCATCTTTGATTATTACCTGCCATATATATTCACTGACTCTTAGGCAGAGATCTTTGGGTGGTTTCCTATTGGAATTTAGTCTCACACCCAATTTGGGTCATGATTTTGGGCCCAAACATATTATATTGTTGCAAGTATAGATAAGGGAAAGTTCCCTTCTACTTCAGGTTCTTGATTGACTGTAGAGCTGGTGAGCATGGGACCAAGCTATGACTTGTGATGATGAGGATTTGTTTACTTGATTTATTTTGTATTTGGTTTAGTAGTGTTTTATTCCAGCATTGTGACTTGTTTGGATGCTTTCCTGGACATATGTATCATGCATCACTCATATATATATGTGTGTGTTCCAATTTATTATTCTCCAGTCTTCCGTTGTTACTTTTGTATGGATTATTACTACTTCCGTTGTTGCTATTATTTTTCATCCACTGTGTTACTTTGCCAATGAGGGCATAGTTTCCCCACTATCACACCCAATTCCCTCACTGCTAGTCGGTAGCCTCTGGTGTTCGAGGAAATGCACTTGAGGCCATGTGACCAACCGGGTACGGGTCTCCTCTGGGTGGCTTCTGAAACCAGGAAGTTAAAAAGTGGTATCAGAGGAATTATTTTCTCTTGAATTATTGTTTAGAGCCTTTATCGAGGGATAGTATGGATTAGGTACTTGGAAATAATTTGTGATTGGGAGTATCTAACCCGTGTACAGGGAAAATCCAATCTAACATGTTTAATGCAATTTTTCTGGTTTTTCAACTTTATGGTTAATTTTATTTTCACCATTTGATGACTCACATGTTTTGTACTATTACCGTTGATGTTATTGAGGTTCTATTTCTGTCACAATCTGATGAGATGAGGGTATACCATCTCATGCATCATATATTCACTTGTTAGAAATCACATGTCATGCATTATTTCCATGAAATTTAGGGTGCATTAGAGATTTCATATTGTTGTGATAGGTGTTGGGTAGAATATGCATGTGGTTGTCATAGATTCCATGATAGAATACCTGATTTTTGTTAGAGCATTGATTTCGTAAGGTTTTTCTTGAATGAACGCCAAACTTTGGTTCATGGGGTGTTATGGGACCTCATAGACCAGAATTTGGTAGATCATTCCACTTTTATCCTTGTTTATAACATGTATAAGATTCCAAGATTTGATTCATGAAGAGTATGGTCCCTCACAGATTGGAATTTGGCATTTAAGGGACCGTTTCAGTGTTTTTATGGGCTCTAGAGTAGTTTTTGAGGCTTACTGTCTGGAAAAACCCAGAATACACACCGTGAAGTTTTGACTACACACCATGTGTTCTTCTGTTCGGGAATAAAATTTTTTTATTAAGTACATGTTTTGTACCATATGTACACGCCGTGTATTATATAACTATTTCATAGGTCGTGTGGGCAGAGACACGGGATAGAGAATTTCTTACGGGAACACGTCGTGTACTAGTTGTACATGTCGTGTGGTGTTGACCCTGTGTCAGCCCGTGTAACTAACAACACAGAAAGATAAACCTTAAACTATACACACCATGTCAGGATCGAACATGTCATGTATTCTAACCCAGATACCCGGCTGTTTCACTAACAACACGGGTTGGTGATATCCTTTCACGTACACATTGTGTCCGTCTTGAAACACAACAGGTAGTCTTGTCTTAGGAGAGTCGTGTGGCTTAACTGTATAGAAGGAATTGGGTAGGGGAAGAGGATTAAAGTACACACCATGTATTAAGACAACACGCCGTGTGTTTGGGGTGTTACACAACTAGTTTAGGCAGGAGTACACACTCATTTGAATGGATGAAGGGAACAAGTTGTGTATGAATTATACATGTCGTGTAGTCATGTTTTGTAAAACTTGAAGGATTTATTTATCATGTTCCCTTCTTGTGCTTATAACTTTAAATCCTTGATAATCTTACTCTAAGGTGTGCGCTTGACCTTGCAGAGTTATGCCACCGAGACGTCCTTCGGTTGTACGCCAGTTTCCAGGCGGTGATCAAACACCAGACATGGTTGATCAGGGACTTCCAGCGGATCCTCCAGTTGTTCCAGCCTTGGAACCAATTGTTGTATCTAACACAGGTGTTGATGTACAGTTCATAGAGTTTTTCATGAGGATAATGTAGGCCTTTTAGGGAGCACCATCTCCTACCCCGTTGATGGCAGAATTGATGTGGGTCTTTCAGCAGCAACATCCTCCCACTTTCTCAGGTGATGGATGACCCTAGGCTGAAGAGTCATGGATAGAAGCCACATTGATGATCTTCGAGCATCTGAAGATACCTCCAGAGAATAGGGTGAAGCTCGCTATGTAAATGCTTTGAGACTCCACCAAGATGTGGTGGGATGCGGTCTCACAGGCAGGACGCCTGTAGAATATGGATTGGGATGAGTTTTAGCATGTCTTCTACGATTACTTCTATCTAAATACCTTGAGGTCCGATCGATCCCGAGAGTTCATGAGTCTGGAGCAGGGTACTCTTTCTGTTATGGAGTATTCTTGTCGCTTCACTGAGTTGTAGCACTTTACACCCATTAGGGGGAGATGAGTTGTTCATTGCACGAAAATTTGAGTATGGTCTCAGGAAGGATGTCTGATCCCAGGTGAACATCTTTAGGTTGACTTTGATATCCTCTATTGTCAACCAGGCGCTGATTATAGAGAATAACTTTAGGTATTCTGGAGTTGTGAGCCAGGGCGGTTTGGCATCCAGAGTTAGTATTCCTCCTAATGATAGTAGGAAGCGCCATTGGGAGACAGCACGTAGAGATCATAGTATGCGGGATGCATCTTTTGGTAGCTAGGTGGTGTGCTACCAATGCAGAAAGAGTGGGAATATGAGGCCAAATTGCCTGAGAGACCCAGTGGAGTGCCGATCTTGCATCAAGATGGGTCACCTTTAGCGTTTCTGTCAGACCTTCTCACCAGCAGTTGGTGACATGGGTTCTTCAATGACTCCTTGTTCATGAGCAGCACCACCAGTTTCTCACTAGTCTAGGAACTAGAGTTCTTTCGGTCGTTCAGGCCGAGGAGGAGGTCGTGGTCGTGGAAGTCGGTCACTGGTCCTTCAGTGACAGTAGGGTGGATCAGCTCAGAGTGGTCAGGCAGGGTCACAGGGTCGCGGTGCAGGCTAGACTTTTGCAGTGGAGCAGAACCAGTAGGAGCAAGATCCCAGACCCTCTACAGTTTGAGGTCTGATCTTAGTAGCCTCATTTTTTAGATTCTGCTCTTTTTTATGCAAGGGATTCCCATAGATTTATATTTGTTATTGTCGTGGAGAGCCTTGGTCTCAGCATCTTTTCTTCTGATGATATCTTGAGGCTAGAAAATCTGTTGGGGGTGAGAATAGCTAGTGTACGTCAGTGCAGGGAGTGCCCTCTAGAGGTTGGTGGGTGTCACTTTTTATGGGACTTCTATGTCCTAGAGATGACAGACTATGATTTCATTCTTAGGATGGACTGGTTAGTTCCCTTCCAGGTAGTCGTCGACTGTTATTGTCGTAGGGTGAGTTTCACATCACTAGAGGGTAGATCATTTCTTCATAGGGGAAAGTGTGATGTCCAGGCGAGTAGAACAGGACCCAAGCATCATGGGCTGGGAGGAGTTACAGCCCAGATTTCTAGTCTATACCTGGATAACCAGGGGACTTCACAGTTAGACTTTCCTCCAGTGGTGGATAGTTTCAGGGATGTCTTTCCAGATAACTTTTCAGATTTTCCTCTGAAGTGAGAGGTATAATTTTCTATTGAGTTCATTCCAGAAGTGGCATGGGTATCCATTCCTCCTTATAGGATGGCTACACCAGAGTTGCAGGAGCTCAAGAAGTAGTTGGAGGAGTTACAGGAAAAGGGTTTCATCCGACCCAATACTTCTCCTTAGGGTTCGCCTATCCTGTTTGCGAAGAAGGCAGACGGTACCCTCAGTATTTGTGTGGACTATTGTAAGTTGAACCTGTTGACGGTCAAGAACCGATATCCCTTACCTAGGTTTGATTATCTCTTTGATCAGATTCGAGGAGCCTGGGTGTTCTTGAAGATTGACCTGAGATCCGATTACCATCAGTTTCACGTTAGACCATCTGATATACCTCTCACAGCCTTTTGGAGAAGGTATGGTCTATACGAGTATATAGTTATGTCGTTTGGTCTTATGAACGCACCGACAGTTTTCATGGCACTGATGAACCAAGTGTTCCATCCATACTTGGATTCTTTCTTGCTGATCTTTGTGGACGATATATTTGTGTACTCTCACACTCGACACGACCATGCTACCCATCTTGAGATCATTTTAAGTACACTGAGAGAGCATTATTTATATTCCAAGATCTCAAAATTCCACTTATGGATGGATCAGATACACTTCTTGGGTCATGTTACCTCAGAGATAGAAGTATCAGTAGACCCAGAGAAAGTGAGAGTAGTAGATTCCTAGGAGCATCCAAAGAACATCTTTGAGGTGCAGAGTTTCATAGGGATTTCTGGATGCTACAGACACTTCATACAATACTTTTCATGCCTAGAATTACCACTCACACGTTTGACTAAGAAGGGCGAAAATTTCTTGTGGTCATATTCTTGTGAGTTAGCCTTTCAGGAGATAAAAGGTAGATTTACTTCAACACCGATACTAGTCTTGCTAGATCCGGGCAAGATCTAACTGTTTTCTGCAATGCATCAGGTATCGGGCTGAGAGTTTTGCTTATGCAAGGAGATGGAGTCATTGCGTACAAGTCTCGGTAGTTACGTCCACATGAGAGGAATTACCCAACGCACGATCTTGAGTTGGGAGCAATTGTTCATGCTTTATATTGTTGGAGACATTATTTTTTAGGAGATAATTTTGTGGTTTTCACCAACCACAAAAGTCTCAGGTATATCTTCACTCAGTGTGACTTGAATTTGAGACAGTGAAGGTGGGTTGAGTACCTTCGTTCTTTTGACTTTGAGCTTGCCTATACGCTGGGAAAGGGAAACACAGTGGCTGATACGCTGAGCAGGAGGACCTAGATACAAGAAGTCCAGGAGGCTAGCAGTGAGTGGCAGCGTATGCATTTGGAGGTGTATGATAGACAGGGGCAGTCATTTCTTTCTTTTGTAGTTATCACCTCTACTCTTCTTGATCGAGTTCAAATGAGGCAGCTATCATATTCTAAAGGCCTAGTACTACGGGAGAGCATGTCAGGAGAGGACCCTCCTGGATGGACCATAGGATAGGATGAGATATTTCGTTTCCAGGGGCACATATGGGTTCCAGAAGACATACGCGAGGAGCTGATGCAGGACTTTCATTCCTCAGTTTGGGCAGTTCATCCTGGTGTCACCAAAATTTATTGTTATCTACACTATCAATATTGGTGGCCAGGTATGAAGAGTGATGTTGTTAGTTTCGTCATGAGGTGTTCCACCTGTCAGTAGGTGAGGGCGGAGCATCAGCAGCCAGCAGGGCTTTTGCAGCAGTTACCCATTCTCGAGTGGAAGTGGAATGATGTCGCGATGGATTTCATGATAGTTTTACCGATGTCACCTCAAGGGAATGATGCAGTTTGGGTTGTCATTGAAAGACTCATGAAGGTTTCCCACTTCTTTCCAATCAAGGATAACTTCAGTGTTGGTGAGCTAGGACGGTTGTACATCCATGAGATTGAACGTATTCATGGAGTTCCACACTCCATTATTTCAGATAGGGATGCCCATTTTACTTCTCAGGTCTGGCAGGGGCTTTAGAAGGCTTTGGGTACACAGGTAATTTTGATTACAGCTTACCACCCCCAGACAGATGGCTAGTCCGAGCGTATGATTCAGGTTCTTGAGGACATGCTCTGAGCATGCATCCTAGATTTTGGAGGTTCTTGGGAGAAGCACATACCTCTTATAGAGTTTTCCTACAACAATAGTTTTCAATAAACTATTCAGATTGAACCTTATGAGGCCTTGTACAGTAGGCCATACTGATCACCCTTATGTTGGCTAGAGGCAGGAGAGGCAGCTTTGCTGGGACCTCGTCTGGTTCAGGAGACCACAGAGCAAATGGAGTTGATTCAAAAGAGGATGGTTACTGCACTGTCTCGACAGAATTCTTATGTTGATCAGTGGAGATGACCTCTAGAGTTCGAGGTCGGGGATCAGGTTTTCCCGCGTGTCACACCGAGGTTGGGGAACATAAGAATTAGGATACAGGGTAATCTTTCACCGTGGTACGTTGGGCCATTTGAGGTTGTGGAGAGAGTTGGGCTGGTTTCCTATCGGTTGTAGTTACCTCAGAGGTACCAGTCTATGCATGACGTTTTTCACGTTTCTCAGCTCTGATGTTACTTTTCAGACCTGGCTCATGTCTTTCAACCCGAGGAGGTTCAGCTCGAAGTGGATGCTTCATTTGAGGAGCATCCTATACGGATTTTCTATCGCGGTATGAAGGTTCTCCATGGCCATTTTGTTCCTTTGGTATGGGTTCTATGGTAGCACGGGTGAGTACAGGATGAGACTTGGGAGAGGGAGGCCAATGTACGAGCACAGTGTCCAGAGCTGTTTGGGGTTTCTTCTTCTACGCCACGCTAAGGAAATTTGGGGATGAATTTCTTTAAGGGGGAAGTTTTTAAGAACTCGTACCTTCTTTTTAGGTATGTTTTCATTTTCTGGTCTTTTTTGAGAAAAAGATGAATTTATGGAAATTTCCAAAGTACACGCAGTGTGATTTATGAGTACACGTCATGTACTAGGTTACCAAGGGTAGTCGTGTGCTGGCCGTGTAGTGGACACACACACGGCCGTGTGGGGGATACTTGGAGTCCGTCTAAATAGGAGTATGTAAAGGGCATGTACACCTCATGTACTTCAAAATTACATGCCATGTATTTTCTTTTTTTCATTAAACACACCGGGGTCATGTCTAATGGCCAGAAACACCTTCTCCTAGGTTTCATTTAGCCAAGAGCTCATGTATGATCATGATCTTCCTCCGAGCCTCCGACCAAGCATCCGAACTCCGATTTGACCACCATCGATTGCATTGGGATCGCCTCGGTAATCTCTCTCTTCTACTTGAGCTTCATTTCATGATTCCTCCTCTTTCTTAAGTTATCCTATGTTGAACGTTTTAGATGTTTTTATAAACCTTCAGTGTTCTAGGGTGATTCAAGCTTCGAGGTTCACCTATATCATTCCTAAAACACCAAGGTAGGTGGTTTGTGCCTTTCCGTAGAAAGTCTTTGAGTAATATGTGCAATTTTTCACAATACCCTTGAACGGGGTATTGCGTGTTTACTGTTTTACCCCTGTTGATTGCCTTCCATGAATGTACGCCTGTGTAAAGGTTAACTGGATATGAATAGAGTTGTTTTCTATGCTTTGGATGTGGTTTCTCGTGCATGATCTATTTATGACCGTTTGGTCCTGTTTAGCCTGTTATGCTTCCTTGATGTTCTTCCCATGCCTAGCACTATAGGATGGATTGATTATTTTTATCTGACATGCTTGATATGTTGTAGAATAATTATCCAAGTAGTTTTCTACGTTTACTTTGGCCGTATTTACTTTTCTATGCTCGTTTGATTTACACAGGGTTGTGAGAACCTGGTGTAGTAGACTATAAGGGGAATTGACCGAGTGAGCTTCCTCATAGAGTCTTTGAGCACTTTAGGCTATAAGGGGAATTGGTCTAGTGATCTTCTACAGAGAGTCTTGAACCACTTTGGGATATAATGGGAATTCACCATGTGAGCTTCCTCAGAGAGTATATGACAGCTATAGGGGGAATTGACTATGTGAGCTTCCTCAGAGAGTCCTTGACTACTTTAGACTATAAGGGGAATTGACCATGTGTGCTTTCTTGAAGAGTCTTTAAATTACTTTTGACTATAAGGGGAATCAATTGTGAGTGTTTCCTCAGAGAGTATTTATATATTCTTATGACTGAACCAGAGGGGATAGGTTGCGTGTACTTTCCATAGGGTTACCATGCTTGATTAGCTGCTTATTTGATATGTGGAACTGTTTACTGCTGAGTACTTTCTTGTTACTGCATCTTTGATTATTACCTGCCATATATATTCACTGACTATTAGGAATAGTTCTTTGGGTGGTTGCCTACTGGGATTTAGTCTCACACCCCGTTTGGATCATGCTTTTGGGCCCAAACAGATTATATTGTTGCAGGTATAGATAAGGGAAATCACCCTTCTACTTCAGGTTCTTGATTGACTGTGGAATTAAAGAGCATGGGACCAAGCTATGGATTGCGATGATGAGGAGTTGTTTACTTTATTTCTTTTATATTTGGTTTAGTACTATTTAATTCCATCATTTTGACTTATTTGGATGCTTTCCTCGACATATGTATCATGCATCATTCATATATATGTGTTTGTGTGTGCTCCAGTTTATTATTCTCCAATCTTCTGTTGTTACTTTTATATGGATTATTACTACTTCCGCTATTGATATTGTTTTTCTTCTGATTTTTTACTCTTCCAATGAGGGAATAGTTTCCCCACTATCACACCCAAGTCCCTCGCTGCTAGTCGGAAGCCTCTGGCATTCGGGGAAATGCACTTGAGGCCATGTGACCAACCGGGTACTAGGGGCCTCTGGGTGGATTCCAAAACCGGGAAGTTACACCAAACCCCATACATTTTAATCGTTATTAAATAATAATTCCATAACTACCTAGGAATATAGCACAAAGAAACCACACCTAAAAAGTAGCTCACCATTCCCATCAAAACATTGACTCGTTTCCCCAAAATCGCAGCCACAAAACCACCACCACGCCACCCCAAAAGTAATGCCAAACAACCACCACCTCACCACCCCAAAAGTATGTCCAATCAACCACCAAATAATCACCCCAAAATCAATTCCAAACAACCACCACTTCTCTACACCAAAAGCATGGGAAAAAAACCACTACCTCGTCACCTAAAAAGCATGGCCACATCTCACCAATCAACCCAACATCAAATCGCAAGCACCCATCACCGCCCTACAGCATGGCCACACATCATAACACATAAATATCATTTTATAGATTTAAAAAAAATGTATTTTATCACATTCCACTTTATTTTAAGGGAGTTATCACACAATCCATAATTTGGGGGCAACCATTTAATAATCCAAATATTAGTGGTTATCCAATTTTCATTTTAGCGTGATATCACAGAAATCAAAATAGGCATGGAATCCATAACAAATATCATCTAGTGTAAACAAATACACCAAAGGCCATAATTTTCAATGAGTAATCAATCCCATAAAATCAAAATATCAGAATAATATCAAGGTTATAAAAAAGCATGTGAATCGTCCCCTTTTCCACCCGCTTCAATTTTAAATAACCAATTCGTTATCTTTGATTTAACCAGCACAACCAAAACCTATAGATAAAAAAGAGAGAACACCTTTCTAGTGATACATAATAAAGAGAAATGATATATTCCCTACCTCAATGAATCTTTTCTAACTTGTTGTGCATCGTAGGGTGAATAATAATGCCTGAAAACCACAACTGAATGCAATACCCACAGATCAACCTACACCGAACCCAAATATCATTAAAATGTATCCCAACACACACCTCAAACCAAAACAAAATTTCCATAGAAAATACCTAAGAGACTAATGGAAGAAAACAAGTGGATAAAGGAGATGTACTCACCATGGATCACCAACAAACAACCATCAGAACCAATTGATCAATTCAAGGAGAAAAGGGTTGGATATCATACTTATGGTGCATAGGGTTCATTTAGAATGAGAGTGCTAGAAGACAAAGAAAAAAGAGAAAAAACAGTGAAGGAAAGAACTTAAAAGTTGGAAACCATAAGGCTTCACATCATAAAACCATTACACGGTGTGTAATCCTCAGGTTTCTAAAAATTTCCATCTTTTTTTTAAACTTCAGTCACCTTAGTATTTATTTATTTCACATCATGTATTCCTCTTATATGGAAAGAATATATCGCATGGTTTCCACCTATACCAATTTACAAGTTTTAAACTCACCAGATGTATATTCCATGAAACACCTTTACATGTTGTATAAACATTACATGACGTGAATTCCTTACGGTAACACCCCTCCAGCTCTATCCTCCACCAAAATCTCCCAAAACCTCCCCCGAACACCTATAACCACCAAAACTAGTAAAGTAACATAGCAGTAAAGTATAGGCCATTACATTAGATACCCATAAAATGATTCTCACCCTCAATAATCCAAAATCAATTCTAAAAAGAAATGGGTCTGAACTACCACCCTACAAGATACCTCTCAAGGATATCATCATACCTCAAACACCACCACCTGAAAAACACACCAAAACTAATGGATACAAAACATATCGCACAACCTCATCACCACACAATCACACCACAAAAACCATCCAACATCTATACATCTAAAACCAATAACCACTACATTCAACAAACCGCACTACCCTGAATACATGGATCATGTAATTCCATCTTCCATGTTAAGATACTCTCTGTTCTAGGCATCACTGACTCACCAGCATGGGTTTAATAGAATCAAATTATAATGTGTCTCAATTAGGAATCAGTTCATCCCCTTTTCATATCGGAACTTTATCACACATCATGCATCAATAAAAATATCACATCTCATATCTAAGAAAAATTCAAACATCACATCATAAGAAAAACATAGAAAATCCAAACTCAAAACAACTTCAAGTAATAGTCATGTATCTACATCTCTATCTCCCAGGTACTCTCTTCCATGACACCATGCCTCTATAGCACATGAACCAAGTAAATGGTTTGTCTTCATAGAACTTTCCCCTAACGCGATCCTAGATCTCTATTGGTTGCTCCATAAACATCATGTCGTCCTCTATATCCATCTCTCCCTAGCCAATGATAAGGGATTCATCATGAAGATATCTACAAATATGAGAGACATGGAAGATGTTGTGGATCCTCTCTAACCATGATGGAAATTCCAACTGATAGGCCACCTATCCAACTCACCCTAAAAATTCAAAGGGTCCAACAAACCTGAGAGAAGGCTTACTCCCCTACCAAACATTCTCTACCCACATCAAGGGTAAACCTTCAAGAACATGTGATCCTTAACCTAAAAATCAAAGGGAATCCTCCTATGATCGGAATAAGAATTTTTTCAGACCTGCACTGCTTTCATCCTCTCATGAAAAAGTTGAACCTTCTTTTTCATGCTCTTAATCACATTGGATCCAAGAACCGACGCCTCTCTAACCTTCATCTAGTACAACATAGAATGACAAGGTCTCCCATACAAAGCCTCAAATGGGGCTATGCCGATGGATGGGTGATAGCTGTTATTATAATCAAACTCAACCAAAGAAAAGTGTATTAATGATATTAAATATTCATTCATGATATTACATTACTCACATAATTTATTTTTTACTAAAAATAATTATTTTTTAGTCAATGTTTATATTTTGATCATAAATTCATAAGGAGAGAAGTGATTGAATTTGTTCAATTACAGTACAGTTTAATGTTTTGATCATATATTTCAAAATACTAATCCAAAATATGTGATTATTATTAATTATTATTTTTTTTTTTAATTCCAACAATTCATTAAACAATATCTTAATCCAATTCAGTTATTTGAAGGGGCATATGGACCACACAAGAAGGCCTAAAAATATGTCAAAGAAACAGGACCAACTGTTATGTTATATTTTCTAGGAAAAATACAAAATTCCAAATTCATTTATTCTCCACAATAATTCTAGGTACATTACATTACAACTTGGATAAAAAATTCAAGTCCCAACTCAACCAATAAGAGGGCCAATTGATGCATTAAAGTCTATCCCACAATTCTTTATGGGATTTGAAACAATTCTTAAAGTCTCTCCCAGTAAAAATGTCCAATTAAGACAATATTTTGTGGAGAGAAATTAAAGATATAGTCACCCAACTTTTAAGAAGAAATGTTTTGGATTTAAGTTAATATTCATGGCTAAAAACTCATTCACATTGTGGCCTTTGAAAAATTATGGATAAAAATGGATACCATCACATTTTATAGGAAGCATCCATAACTTTTGGATAAAAAAATCCAATAGCCACCAAATTTAGAGGGTGAACTTTCCAAATCCATATATATGACTTATAAGAAGAAGATATATCCATATTCGGATATCTGAATTATCAAATGGTAGATCCAACTTGAAGGGTATTTTTAGAATGAAAACATTCTACCGCCCTTGGCAATAAATTCATCCCCTTGTTCTCTTTGTAAGGGGTTCGAACTTCAGCACTTAAAAAGGAGATTTGGAATGAACATAGCCTTTACAAGGGCCTTAAAAGACTTGACTTAATCTTATTTCAGCAAGAGAGACACCTCCACCACTTTTATTTTCATGTTTGTTTTCCCTTGTTTTCATTTGTAATCGTGTAAGTTTGTTTTCCTTTAAATTAAATACTAATAAATTTTTCTTCATCATCATATTGAATTACCATACACCTTCTATTGTTAAATATTAATGGTCCTAAAATATTTTAAATTAAATTAACACCCGTTTCTTATTTTCCTTTCTTATTCAATCAAAAATATGTTTTTACTCCCTTCACCATTCGTGTGTGTGTTCGGCTCACAACTCATTTCTTATCACGTTAATTTTCTTATTCTTTTTACTTATAACCATAAACATATTTAACCATATTATTAACCACACAAATGGATGAGTAAATATTTCATTGGTGTGAGTCATAATTTGTGTATTTTAAGTGATTGAGATCTTTCTCTCATTTAACATTCTTTGAATTGATAATGTGTATGTCGAAAAAAATATGTTACGAATTAATGAAATGTATTGTTTGACATGTTGATTACATGGATTATTGAAACAAAAAAATACACATGGTTTCATAAAATATTTAAACTTATATCGATGATATTTTATAATTATTAGAACCCTAGTTAAGGCTTGGGTTAAAGATAAAATAATTGGGAGTTCTGATCAAAATCACCTCATAGAGTGGAGGTTAATTTAATGAAATGTTTTGAAAAAAAATCAAGGATATCACTAGATTAACTCAATAATGATGAACTCACCTCAATAATTATTAAATTTTTAAATTAGTCTTCATAAATAAATCATTTAACCTAATATATTCAAACAAACCCCCCATTAAAAATACAAAACAAAAACAATTGACTCAAAAAAAGTATCATCGCCAAGGATTCAACCCGAGTGCCTCTATACACATTATCAGACCACCAAAACTTTGAAAATTTGATAGGTGAAAATAAAATGAGATTAAAATGGAACTATTTATAGGGTTGGTGAAACTAGTAGTTTGTACATTTTTTTTAAAAAAAATAAACCAAAAAAATATGAAAAAAACACAAAGAAAATAAACCAACCCATAAAAATAATAAATGGAAAAAAACTAAGAAAAACCTACCTTACCATAAAAATCATAAAAGAAACAAACAAACAAAAAAAACCACCTTTCCCAACCTTTAAATTTTATATGAATGCCTCGTATCCTCTCAAACAATCTCTCAGATTTTTTTGACCCAAAAATCAAGTGAACTCTTCACTGACTTAGGATGAATATTAGGGATAACAAAATCAATCCAAAACCATTCATTTTCTATCTAATTTAACTTTATATGGACAATACTAGGGAAAAAACCCTTAAAGAACTCATTTCCCCTTATATTAATTACTAACACCTTGGTATTCAATATCCAAATATAGAGGCTGATTTCGAACTCAAATCAAGTTTGATTCATATTTTCCCTTATTTCCATGGGTTATCTAGTGAGGATCCTCATATTCACCTCAAAGTGTTCTAAGTGGTGTGTTCTACCAAGAATACTAAGAGGGTTTTAAAGAAAAAATGAAACTTTGAGCATTTTATTTCTCCCTAACTGACACCACTAAGTCATGGATCAATTACACCCCTTTTAGTTCTATAGACACATGAAGTGACATGAAGTGACATGAAGTGACTCTTCCTAGAGAAATTTTTTCCTGCTTCTCAAACTACTTCTATCTAAAAGGAAATTATTGGTATCTATCAATTCCCTAATAAATCACTCCATGAGTACTAGGAGAGGTTCAGAAATATTTTGGAAACCTTCCCACACCAATAAATACCTAATCAACTATTTATCCAATAATTTTATTAGGGGTTATTGGAAATGGAAAAAACTCTCATCGATGCTGTAAGTGGTGGTGCTCTTGTTGACAAAACTCCTACAACTGCACAAGATCTCATAAGAAACATAGCCAAAAATATGAAACAATTCCATACTCAAGCACATTCCCAAGTTAAATAAGTCCAAGGGAATATATATATAGATCCTAACAAGATGTCTGATTGGATGAGTGAACTTAGAGGTCTTCTATGACAACTAGCGGTGGCTACCAATGCCCTAATCTCATCTTTTCCATAATATCTATAACAAAATATAATTATATCAATGAAACTTCCCTTATTATAATTATTTCATATAGTAAAAATCAAATAATATTACTTAGAGAACATAATAAAAACTTTATAAATGAATAATGAATGGAATAAGAGGCTTTTTTCAGAAATTAAAGAACCTAAACCAATGGAATAATAACTTGACCTTAGGAATAGTAATGTTACCCTTATAAATAGAAAACCAACCAATAGAATAGTAACCTAACCTATGAAAGTATAAATAAAATTTATTCATGTTATAAATGAAAATATGATATATATTTACATCATTGAATAAGTAAATAAATGTTTTAAAATGATAAATTAGGTAATGTTATTTTTATGAAACATAAATGTTCATTTAATATTTTATAATTAATATAATGATTTAAAAGAAAATTTATTTTCATAAAATATATTCATAAATTTATATTTTGTTTTCTTGTGATTATGATATAATTTTATGAGACATTAATTAATTTTTCAAAGTGTTATAAAATCACTTATAATTTTAAAATTGATGTTTTTTTAATAAATGATGATTTTAATTAAAAATTAATTTTCTCATATTTATAAAATTATTTTCATAAAATGGATTACATTTTTAAATTCTATAAATCAGAAAATGGTTAGGGTGAATTTTTAGGATTTTTCTAAAATAGTTGAATTTTTTGTGAATAGTGAAACACTGTAATTTATGGTATAATGTAAATACATGAATTGTTGAGTGATGGTTGATGTATGGTTGATGTAAGAACCATTGGTTAAAAATGTCCTATACTATTTACTGTATTTATTCACAAGAATCAACACTATTTATAGTCTTGATCCAAAATAATAAACAAATGAATAAAAAAAAAAAAACACCCCTCTCTTCCACAATAAATACCACCCATCACCACCTCTTCTCATCACACCTAAAAAGTCTTGAATATTGTCTAAATTATTCCCAATTATCTTTTTAAGTATATCCCCCACATCCATGATCCTTTGGTATCAATAAAAACCAAACTCAAGTGCCTCAAGGAGGTTCTTAAGGATAAGGAATTCAAGAGGAAAAATCCTCTTTCATTTTCATTTATTCTCTTTTCATTATCTTTTCTATTCCTCTCCCCACATACCCTTATCCAAGTGTAATGATAACTCTATTATATTTTATATAGTTTAATTTTATTTTTTTAATTTAATAACCCATCACCATTTCTTTTCCCCTCTCCTTTTGTTCTAAAAATGAAAACATCGTCCGTGATGTGTTGATTTATCGTATTCAAGGATGATGAGTTTTAAATTTCCATTACCGCCTTAAATGTTGGTCATAAAACCATTTTTATGGTTAAAATATATTATAATATATGTATTAATTCTTATTTAATGTTTTTTAACATGTATATATAAATAATATTAATAATTAAAACAAAACTAGTTCGTGATGATCGAAAAAACGCCAAAATAATATAAACAATTATCATTAATGTTTTATCCAATGAATAATACTCACATCTGGAAAAAATTATATATAATAACATTTAATATTCTTTAATTTCATTAACAACATATAATTTTAAATTCTGGACAACTATTCTTATTTGACATGATCTTTCATACACATATACAAGTGAACTGGTCATGAAAAGTAAGGAAGAAAACACTTTTCAACGATGAAATTGTATCTTATAACTCAACAAAAAGACCATAAATAAACTTAATAAATTTATAATAAATAAAATAAATGTATAAAATTTTCTTAATTAATTAATTAATGGATTTAATTTGATTATCCAGGACATTAAGTTAAAGTGTGGAACACTTTCAGACATGTGGTAAGGGATTCTCTCCAAACCTCCATTTTTCCTTCAGATTACACTTTCTATCTATTTACCCCAATGTAATTATTAATTAATATTATTTAATATTCTTATTTTAAGTATTTATGTTCCAAAAATATGTTCTTAACCCAATTATTATTTCTTTTATGGGGAAATACATGTTTTATAAGGTTCCCTTCTCAATTCCTCCTGATAAGCAAGCCCGATTAAAGGGAACTTCCTGATTTCTCACCCATTTTCAAGTGCACTCCATAATATATTTTAATCCAAAATTATTTTTATAAAATAAAAAAATTTATCCTAAATTTATCTTGGTTAGTTTATTGATTTATACAAACAATTATTCTTTTTCTGTAAGAATCTTTAAAATTTTCCCTTAAACTGCACTAAAGTGGTTCATTTATAAAGCTTCTTAAAAACTCGTTTTACATGTTTTCACTTAAGTTTGAAAAAATTATCATTTTTATGCCTATTTTCCATTATTAATGTCCATTTATTATTTAAATCCATTATTTCATGGACACATTTATGATACACACATTTTTTTATGCCTTATGATATGATTATGATACCCATCTCTTTCTATGGGTAACCCGTATGTTTATTTCTTATGGTTAATTCTTCATGTTTCACACATATTCATAAACATGTTATAATGGATGAACTTAGATAGATCTTCAATGCAGTGATTAATTTTTAGTCTCATGATATGTCATCTTAGAATAGAGAGTTAACTTGAGTCCTTTATGGGACTTTGTCTGCCATGTGAAATGGTATTGGTGGTTAGCCTTGACTCATGATTATGTCATGTTGTATGTTTTTTCCATATTCCTATGATCCCATGTTGTACATATTATTATTCCTTATGTTTATTCGTGTTTTTTTATATCGTCATGTTATGCCTTATAACCCATGTTCTATACTTTATTCCTATGTTTCTTTTCCCATACTGGGATTTTTAGCTCATCCCTTTATTCATGTATTCATTGGGTTGTCTTATTAAGATGTGAGATATAAATGGAAGTTAGGATATAATTATGGAGATTAAATAAAATATGTTTTTATTTTGGTTTCATGTTTTTTTAATTATGTACCTAATCTTCCAAAGACACTAGACTTTATGATCCTTGGATGTATTTGAAGGCTAGTTTTGCTTAAAATAATGTGATAATATGTGTAAAAGGATACGGTCGTTATTATTGGTATTGGAGCATGGTCTTGTTATTTTGGGGGATTAAGACTAGAATACTTTAGTAAAAACCCTAGGGATAATTCTATCATCATGGACAAACTAGATTAAAACTTATGGAATCAAAAGTTATAATATAATTTTCATTTGCATTTTTATCCATTTATATTGAAGGTTTCATTTTTTACATGATTATTAGATAAGTATTCAAGCCCCCCCCCCCTAATTGTACTTTATTTTTCATATTTAATGGTTGTAAATAGTATAACTCATTCCATCAATCAATGTGATAGGAAATGTGATGATTTCCCTAATTAAATTCCAAATATGATGGGAAAATGAACTCAAAACATCATGAAAGTACTTGTTCAACTGGATCAAGTTATAAATAATTACTTGAATCATGTGGAATTTCATCATTATCTTAAGAAAGTTAAATTTGTGGTCAAATCCTTCATGCGAAAAAGGCCACCAATCTTTAGTGGATTTATTAATCCCTTCATTATAGAATGAATGGATTAACTCCATTGATAAGATGTTATCTATCCTCTAGTGCTTAGAAGAAGAGAAAGTTGTGATGGAAATTTATTGTTTCAATATGGAAGATGATAAGTGGTGGAAACTAATCAAGAACAAAAATTCTAAGGAGGAAATTTATTCCCTGGAAATGGAAGATTTCAATAAAATATTTTTCAATAAATATTTTCCCCAAAAATATCTATATTAAGATGGAGAGAGTGTTCCTCGGACTAAAGCAAATGTAATATGAATCTATTGGGTAATATGAGGAAAACTTTGAAAGGGTTTCAAGATACACCTATGGCTTTGTCATGAACACTGAAAGCAAGTTGGATCACTACTTTAGAAGACTAAAGCCGAGTCTATGAAAATCATTCACAATTTAAGGCTTTGAGAGTTATGAGGATATTTTTCATTGTGACCTTAATTTTGAAATAGAGATTGGAGAATCCCAATGGTCTCATGGGACCAAAGATAAAAAGAGTAAAACTGAGTTTAATATGGGACAATCAATAGATAAATATCATAATGGAAAGAAAAACCAACATCCCACATATCAAACTTATGGGAAGAATCATCCTAGAAACGATCTAAATGGAAATAGAAGATGCTTCAAATGTGGAAAAATTGGGTATATTTCTAATAACTACTGAAGGGATATGAATAATCCCACTAATGTGGAATAAGAAAGGAAGGATCATATCAACACTCATCCTATAGTGTGGTTTTTCAACTATAAGGAACATGGTCATTTTTTAATCCATTTCCCTAATCCAAGGGTTGTTGGAGGTAATCAACCACAACATCCTCCAAGGAAGGAAGGAAGGGAATATATTATCACTACTTCTAAGGTGGATCTCAACAATGATGTGGTGATAGTTGTGTTGGTTATTCATTCAAGAATAGATAGTTTACTATTTAATTCTGGTTTTATGCATTCTTTCATATCTTGCAAGTTTAGTAGAAATATTCAAACACCACCTCAAAATATAATGGTTAAGCTATCTGTGAGAACAGAAAATGGGGAAATTATTTCATATAAATTATATAACTCCTCCCTAGTTAATTTTTTTAGACTAAACCTCCCAATAAATCATGTAACACTTTATTTGGTAGAGTTTGATGCTATATTAGACATGGATTTTCTATATTTATATAAAGCCAATGTCAACTGTTGAGAAAGGGAGATAACTCTCCACATATCAAAGAATCCTCCAATTCTATAAAATTGTAAGGAGGATGATGATTCTCCTTTATAATAATCATCTCAAGTGTGGATATTATTTACTTATGAGCAATCATATATTACTTAAATTATTGATACAAATAAGAGAATCATGGTCAAAGACATGCCCATTGTGAGGAACTATGCTAATGTATTCTCTAAAGAATTTTCTGGTCTTCCTCCTAACCGAGAAGTTGATTTCTCAATTGAACTTATTCCTAGATATCTACCTATATAAAATAAACCTTATATAATGTAAACCATTTAGTTAGAAGAACTTAATAAGTAGTTACAGGAGAATCTAAACAAGGGTTTTATATGCCCGAGTGCTTCTTCATGCGGTACACCAGTCCTCTTTGTCAAGAATAAGGATGGATCAATGAACCTCTATATTTATTATTGTGAGATCAATAAAATAATAGTAAAGAAAAATTATCCCCTAACACGTATAGAGGACTTGTTCAATCAAATATTTGGGACTAAGTATTTCTCTACGGTGGAACTTTGGTCGTGATATCACCAATTAAATGTGAGGAAGAAAGATTTTCCCAATATTGCCTTTCGAATGAGGTATGGGCACTGTGAGTTCATTTTGATTCCCTTCATACTCACTAATTATCCTAAAATTTTCATGGATTTAATTAATAGAGTCTTTAGAGATTACCTCGACAAATTTGTGGCAGTCTTTGTTTACAATATTATGATATACTCCAAGGTCAAGAAGGAACACATGTAGAATTTGAACACTGTGCTAATGACCATGTGAATGGAGAAAATATATGAAAATTATAGTAAATGCGAGTTGTGGATGGAGGAATTTTCATTCTTGGGTAACTCTATCACCAGCAAAGGAATATCTATAGACTCTTCCAAGATAAAGGAAATCAAAGAGTGGCCCATGCCATCATCTATAATGGAGATCTATAGTTTCCTTGTTCTAGCTGGGTATTACTAATGATTTCTGAAGAACATATCATGCCCAATAACCAAGATGAACTAGAAGGTAGTGAAGTTTTCTGGACCAGTGAATGTGAAGACTGCTTCAAAGAGTTGGAAAAGAGGCTTATCACTACACCATTGCTTGAACTACTGATATGTAGGGAAATCTTTGTGGTGTATATAGATGTTTAAAAGAAGCTAATAGTTTTTTTATTGTTTAAAAATGATAAACTGATATTTTACACCTCAATGTGGTTCAAAATTCATGATAAAAACTATCACATGCATGATCTGGAGTTAGAATATGTGATCTTTATATTGAAAATCTAGCAACATTATATCTATAAGGAGAAGTGTGAGATATATATTGACTATAAGAGCCTCAAATATATATTCACATATAAGAATATTAATATGCACCAGTGAAGATGGTTAGAGCTCACCAAGTATTATGACTACTCAATCCACCACCATCCTGGTAAAGAAAATAAGATAAAAAATGCTCTAAGTAGAAACGATCCTACATATTTATCAATGATGATAATTTAGAAGGATCTAATATTTTTATACCTATAAAGTATGTACATGGTAATTGTTAATGAAGTAACATCATCAATTGTTTCTAAAATGATTTATCAACCATATCTTATGGAGAAAATAAAGTATGATCAAAGAAATGATATGGAATTTCAAAAAAATGTGGAAGCTATCAGAAATGAGAAATACTTAAAGTTAAAAATGGATGAGGAAAGAGTCATGAGATTTGGGTCACAACTATGTGCGGCATCCAATTAAAAGATAAATAAATATCTTTTGAATAATTTTTATATCTCAACCTTCTCTATTAACCCAAGAAGTGAAATGATGTATTTATATCTCCAAGAGTACTATTGGTTGGGAAATATGAATAAGTGGATTGTTGAATATACATCAAAAAGCTTGGTATATCAGGAAGTCAAGTCTGAAAGAAAAAAATTATAAGGGGGTGATGCAACCATTACCCATACCAACATGGAAATGGGAAAATTTCACCATAGACTTTTCACTGGACTTCAAAATATATAAATAGGAAACAATGTTATATGGTTTTTTGTGGATATTCTTACAAATACATATCAATTTATCATAATTTGAGAGGACTTCTCATTAGATCAACTTATACGGATATAAATCAGGGAAGTGGTAAGATTTCATGGAGTACCACTATCTATTATATCCAATTGAGATCTGAAATTTACCTCTAAGTTTAGGAAATATCTCCAACATTCTCTAAACACTTAGTTAAACTTTATTAAGTCCTATCAGCCTCAAACAATGCCCAATACAAGAATTCTATTCATACATTGGAAGACATGTTGAGAACGTGTTCTACGGACTTCAAAGGAGGATGGGACCAACATCTACCTCTTGTCGAGTTCTCTTACAACAACAATTTACACTCGAGTATCCAAATGGATCCATATAAATCCCTTTATGGTAAAAGATGCAGAACACTAGCATGATGGTATGAAGTCAGTGAATGTAAGCTAATAGGACTTGAAATGGTTGAAGAAATGGTGGAAAAGGTGAAAACCAGTCAGTAGCATATCAAGGAATCCTAAAGTTAACAGAATAGATCTGCATAAAAACATTAATGGGACCTAGAATTTACGGTTGGAAACATGGTATTCCTCCACATATCTCCATAGAAGAGGATCATGATATTTCGAAGTAAAGGAGAGCTAAGTCCCAAGTACATCAGCCCCTATGTGATTCTTGATCATGTCGGAGCTATGTCCTATCAACTAGCACTTCCACCAACCATTTCTTAAGTACATGATGTATTCCACGTATCCCACTCGATTAATTACATACCAGATCCCCCACATGTACTGAATTCAGAGGTGGTACAGTTGGAAAATGATCTCTCTTATGAAGAGAAGCAAGTAAAGATCTTAGAAAGTATAGATAAATTTATACACAACATGACTACTCACCTGGTCAAAGTACTATGAAGGAACCATAAGTTCAAAGAGGCAACATGGGAACCATATGAAGCAATAAATAATAATTACCCTCGCCAATTTTCCCCTTAAATGTAAATAAAATTTTGAGGGAAAATTTCATAAGGGCGAAAGAATGTAGCGACCTAAAATTATATCAATGAAATTTCCCTTATTATAATTATTTCATATAGTATAAATCATATAAAATCATTTATATAACATAATATAAACTTTATAAAATAATAATAAATGGAATAAGTGGCTTTTTCAAAAATTAAAGAATTTAAACTAATGGAATAGTAACTTGACCATTGGAATGGTAATATGACCCTTAAGAATTGTAACTCGGTCAATAGAATGGTAACCTCACCAATGAATTATAAAAAAATCATCTTATAAATAAAAATATGATATATTTATATCATGGAATAAGTAAATAAATGTTTTAAAATTGATAAACTAAGTATTGGTATTTTGTGAAACATAAATGTTTATTTAAAATTTTATAATTAATATAATGATTTAAAAGAAAATTTATTTTCATAAAATAGATTCATAAATTAATATTTTGTTTATTTATGATTATAATATAATTTTATGAGGTCTTAATTAAGTTTTCAAAGTGTTATAAAATCAGTTATAATTTTAAAATTGTTATTTTTCGAATAAATGATTATTTTAATTAAAAATTAAATTTCTCATATTTAGAAAATTATTTTCATAAAATTAATTCCATTTTTAAATTCTACACATTGAAAAATGGTTAGGGTAAATTTTTGGTATTTTTCTAAAATAGATGATTTTTTTGTCAATAGTGAAATACGGTAATTTACGGTATAAGATAAATACATGAATAATTGAGTCATGGATGATGTATGTTTTATGTAAGAACCATTATTTTGAACTCACATGCACTATTTTATATATTTATTTACAAGAATCAACACTTTTTATAGTCTTGATCCAAAATAATAAATAAATGAATAAAAAATAAAAAAACCTTCCTCTCATCCACTGTAAATGCCACCCCTCACCACCTCTTCTCCTCACACATAAAATACTTGAATCTTGTCCAAATTCTTTCCAATAATCTTTCAAAGTATCTCCCCCACTTCTAGTATCCTTTTTTATTAATAAAAGACCAACTCAAGTGCTTCAAGGAGGTTCTCAAGGATAAGGCATTCAAGAGGTAAAATCCTCTTTTGTTTTCATTTATTCCCTTTTCATTTTTTTTTCTTTTCATATCCTCACCTCCCCTTATACAAGTGACATGATAACTCCAGTATATTTAATATACTGAAATTTTATTTTTTTAATGGAATAACCCAACATCATTTCTTTTCCCCTCCCATTTTGTTCTAAAAATGAAAACATTATCCGTGATGTGTTGATTTGTCGCATTCAAGGATGACGATTTTTCAATTTCCATTACCACCATAAAGGATGTTCATAAAAACATTTTATTGTTAAAAAGAATTAAAATATATTTATTATATATTATTTAATGTTCTAGAACTAGTATATATACATAATATTAATTAATAAAACAAAACTAGTTCGTGATGATCGAAAAAATGCCAAAATAATCTAAACAATTATCATTAACATTTTATCTAATGAATCATCCTATAATATGAAAAAATGAAATATAAGACAATTTAATATAATTTAATTTAATTAATAACATATAATTTCAATTATAGACAACTATTCTCATTTTACATGATCTTCCATACACGTATACAAGTCAACCGATCATGAAAACCAAAGAAACAAACACTCTCGAACGATGAAATTGTATCTTATAACTCATCAAAAATGTCATAAATGAACATAATAAAATTATAATAAATAATATACATGTATAAATATTTATTAATTAATTTATTAATGGATTTAATTTTATTATTTAGGACATTAAGTTCAAGTGAAGAACACTTTCAGGCATAAGGTAAAGGATTCTCTCCGAACTTCCATTTTTTCTTCAAATTACGCTTTGTCTCTCTTACTCCAATGTAATTATTAAATATTATTATGTAATCTTCCTATGTACTGTATTTATTTTCCAAAAATATTTTCCTATCCCAATTATTCTTTATTTTATGAGGAAATACAAGTTTTATAAGGTTCCCTTCTCAATTCCTCCCGATATATAAACCCGATTAAAGAGAACTTATTGATTTCCCACCCATTTTCAAGTGTATTCCATAATCTATTTTAAGGAAACATTATTTTTATAAAATAAATCAATTTATCTTAAAATACTATCTTATTTTATTTATGGTTTTATATAAACAATTATTCCTTTTATGTTTTAAATAATCTTTAAAATTTTCCCTTAAACCACACTAAAGTGGCTCATTTCTAAAGTTTCTTAAATAATATTTTTACATGTGTTCAATTTAGTTTGACATAAATTATCATGTTTTATTCCTATTTTACCTTATTAAAATACATTTATGATTTAAATCCATTATTTTATGGGTTCCTTTTTGATACACTCATCTTTTATGCCCTATGATATGATTATGATCCTCATCTCTTTCCATGGGTTACCCTTATGTTTATTCCTTATGTTTTATTCTTAATGTGGAACAAATATTCATGAAAATGTTATGATGGGTGTTCCCATATAGTGATTCAATTCATTGGGTAATTTTTAGTCTCATGAGACGTCAAGTTGGAACAGGGATTGAACCATAATCCTTTATGGGACTTTGTCTGCCATGTGTAATGGTTTTGGTATTTAGCCTTGACTCATGCTTATGTCATGTTGTATGTTGTTGAAGAATTCCTATGATTCCATGATTACATGATCTCGTGTTATACATGTTATGTTTCTTTATGTTTATTCATTTTTTTTATGTCACCATGTTATGACTTAAAACCTATGTCTTATACTTTATTCCTATGTTTCTTTTCCTTTAGTGGGATTTTTAGCTCGTCCATTTATTCATGTATTCACCAAGTTATCCTATGTATATGTAAGGGATTGATGGAATTTAGGATCCCATTATGGAGATTAAATAAAATATGTTTTTATTTTGGTTTCATGTTTTCTAATTATGTACCTAATCTTCCAAAAACACTAAACTTTATAATCCTTGGTTGTATTTTAAGGATAGTTATGCTTAAAATCATATAATAATATGTGTAAAAGGATAGGGTCGTTATAGTTTTTATCCTATCATAGTCTAGTAATTTTTAGAGATTGGGACTAGAGAAATTTAGTAGGAACCCTAGGGATAATTCTATCACCCTGGATAACCAAGATTAAAACTTAGGGAATCACAAGTTAGGATATAATTTTCATTTAAAATTTTATCATTTTATGTTCAAAGTTTATTTTTTTACATGCTTGTTATCTAAGTATTTGAGCCCCCCTAATTGAATTTTCTTTTTCTTATTCAATGGATATAAATAGTAAAAATCATAACAACAATCAATGTGATAATAAATTTGATGATTTTCCTAATGAAATACCAAATATGATGGGAACGGGTGCTCAAAACTTCATGATAGTACTTTATCAACTGACTCAAACTATGGATAATAACTTGAATCATGTGGAACACCCTCCTTCTCCTAATAAGAGAAATTTGTGGCTGAATTATTCATGCAAAAAAGTTATCCCATATTTAGTGGATCTTCTGATCCCCTCATCATGGAACAATAGATTAACTCCATTGAGAATATATTCCTAGTCCTTCACTGCTTAGAAGAGAAAGTTGTATTGGTGATCTATCATTTTGAGGGGGAAGATGATCAATGGTGGAAACTAATCAAGAACATATATTATAAGGAGGAAGTTTATTCCATGGAATTAGAATATTTCAATAAAATATTTTTCAATAAATATTTTCCACAAACTCTCCATATTAGGATGGAGAGATAGTTTCTCGGACTAAATAAAAAAGAAGACGAGTCTATCGAGGCGTACAAGGAAAACTTTACAAGGCTTTCAAGATACACCTCTGTATTTTTCATGAACACTAAAAGCAAGGTGGGTCACTTCTTTAATGGAATAAATATTATTATATGAAAATAATTGGTGATTAGAGACTTCAACAGCTATGCGGATATTTTTCCTTATGCCCATAAGGTTGAAATGGAGATTGGAGACTCTTAGCGGTCTCATGGACCAAGAGATAAAAAGAGGAAAATAGAGTATAATATGGGAGGATCAACAGATAAATCCTATGATGAAAAGAAAACCCAACATCCCATCTATCAATATTGTGGGAAGAATCATCCTGGTAACTATCAAAAGGAAACCAGGAGATGCTTTAAATGTGGAAGAATGGTGAATCATGATAATAACTTCTGAAGGGATATGAAGAATACCAATAATGTGGAAGAATGAAGGTTTAGATCAACACTCATCTTGTAGTGAATTTTTTTAACTATAAGTAACATGGAAATTTTGTGAACTATTTCCCTAAATTAAGGGTTGTTGGAGGCAATCAACAATAACCTCCAAGGAAGAAAGTAAGGTCATATACTATCACAACTACTGAGGTGGAACTCGAAAATGATGTGGTGAAAGGTACACTGGTTATTCATTCAAGAATAGAAAATATACTATTTTATTAAAGTTCTACGAATTCTTTCATATCATATATGTTTAGTAGAACTATTCAAAAACCACCTCAAAATATGAGGTTTGAGTTATCTATGAGATCAGAAAATGGGGAAATTATTACATCCAAAGTATATAACTGTTGAAATAGTGGGTGCCCCAGACCCAACTATTATGTGTTTTTTATTACAATATTGTGTATATATTTAACTATGCATGATGTCATCTTACCATTATTGTGTATAATTTTCCGCATCCACTATTGAAATGGTAATGTCTAAAGATTAATTGTCATATCGAAATGTTATAGCAGTTCCCAGGCTATAATGAGAACCTTTAGATACTATGAAATTAATCTTAAATATATGTTCTATGGTCTAGATACATCTTACTAATTGGACATAGTATATGTCTGACCATCAGTTGTTGGGGGCTCATAAGAATTGAGACTTCTTCTCAAGAAGTTCGCACTTGGTGATCTATAGTAGTGAGATCATGAGGACTGACCCGCCAATAGGAACTCCACATGTTTTGGGTGTCATTGGATGTTCTTATCTATGATCATGTGTAATGGTCTCCTGACTTGAGATCATTACCAATGTATGTCATTTGATTGCGTACTTTTATGCAATACGAAAACCATGGTGATGAAGTCGTGGCGAGGTAGTTTGTGTCGGGTGCGTCGTTGGTGGCATGACATTGGTTGAATGGTCAAGAAAGGATTTGTTGCTTCCGGGTTATGGAAGTAATATATCTCAAGCCATGTTGATATGGATGGCAGTACCTTTTTAAGACCATGTCCATGGCAGTCAAGGGTAAATCCGTCCAGTTAAATCAAAAAACTATAAATCAAGAAAAGGGCGATGACACGTGAGTGCGTCCTGCTTTATGAGATATTACGGACAAAGAGATTATATTACACAGTGCGTGTTCGTAGGTTGATTGTTTCTGTTGTGACAATCCTTATTTCTTCAGGGGCCATGATGGGTTGCTAGATCCCGCTTTTGGTTTGTGAATACTATTCACGGCTGTCGAAATAAGGGCCTAGAGGGTCACACACAATAGCGTATTCACGAATCTTCCATATTCAGTTAAATAGGAGTTTTGGACATGGCGGGCCTCGCCACAGGGGTTCGGGATTTGTCCAAAGTTAAACGATCACCAATGTAATAAATAAATTCATATTATTCAAGTTTAGAATAATAAGTATTGAATTTATTAAATGTATTTACGAGTTTTAAGTAAATACATGAAAAATATTAATTGAAGAATATTAAATTATTCAAGGTTCAATTAATATTTATGGGAGAGACGAGTTGAGTTAATGACTCAATTATTATAACATAATATATTTTAATATATTACAAGTAAATGATAATAAAATTTATGACTCAGTTTAGTAGTCATAAAATTTCGTTAATAGTGTGTTAAGTATTCGGGGCCGACAAGGCGATACCGAGTATTTTAATTGAGCACTATAAATAGAAGAGAAGGGTCATTTGCCAAATACTATTCATGGAGCTTATCTCTCTTCTCCTCTCTCCCACATTCTAGAGAGAGATTCTCTGTATTCAAAGAGCTCTCTCTCGGGCATCACTAGCGATGCGATGCGGTGGTCATTGGAGCGTCGAAGGCATCATCACAAATCCACGCTAGCACCCGGATTACGACGAACAGCACTCCCGCAGATTCCTTGAAGCGTGTGTGGACGATCTAGAGGAATTCGACTTCGAATTCTTCGAGCAGTGATCGCCAACGATGAGAAAATGTTGTGCGCGGATTCAGATTTGAACCAAGTATTTTACGGTTTAATTTTGTGCTTGAAATCTTCTTCGCATGGTCCTTAGCTAAGACCGGTCTGCGCTTCTCTGATGTCGACAAGTTTACGTCGACCGTCGGTGGAAAAATTTTAAAACCCACCTGTTTAGGGCTTCTGCTGCATGCCCAGTTCCAACAATAACTCCTCCCCAGTTAATTTTTTTGGACTAAACATCCCATAAAATCTTTTCATACTTCCTTTGGTAGAGTTTGATGAAATATTGGTCATATATTGGATATCTTTATATAAATCTAACATCAACTGTCGAGAAAGGGAGATCACTCTTCACATCCCGAAATATACTCCAATTCTATACAAGTTTAAGGAGGAGGGTGAATCTTATTCAGAATCATCATCTCAAGTGTGGATATTATTTTCTTATGAGAAATCATGTCTAGCTCAAATGATTGAGATAAATGAGAGAATCATTCCCAAAGACATGGCCATTGTGAGGGACTACACTGATGTATTCCCTGAATAATTGTCTAGTCTTCCTTATATATGAGAATTTGAGTTCTCAATTAAACTTATTCCCGGATATCTTCCAATATCAAATAAACCTTATAGAATATACAACGTTGAGTTGGAATAACTAAAGAAACGGTTATAGGAGAATCTGGGAAAGGGTTTTACATTCCTGAGTGATTCACTATGGGGTGCACCAGTCCTCTTTGTCAAGAAAAAGGATGGATCAATACACCTCTACATTGATTATCATTATCTCAATAAAATCATGATAAAGAACAAGTATCCCCTTCCATGTATAGATGACTTGTTTAATCAAATGCTTGGGGATATGTATTTCTCTAAGGTGGACCTTCAATCTGGATATCACCAATTAAAGGGTTGGAAGGAAGATATTCCCAAGAATTCCTTTTGAATGAGGTATGGTAACTATGAGTTAATAGTGATGCCCTTTATACTCACTAGTATTCTTATAATTTTTATGGATTTAATAAATATATTCTTTAGATATTACCTCAAAAAATTTGTGGTAGTCTTTATTGATGATATTATTATATACTTCAAGAGTAAGGAGGAACATGAAGAGCATTTTAAAATTGTGCTAATGGCCTTGTAAATGGAGAAAATATATGCAAAGAACAGTAAATTTTAGTTCTAGATGGAGAAAGTGTCATTCTTGGGGAATGGTATCACCAGCAAAGGAATATCTATGGACTCTTCCAAGATAAAGGAAATTGAATAGTGTCCAAGGACAACATTTATAATGGAGATCCATATTTTCCTTGGTCTATCTAGGTATTATCAATAATTTGTGAAGAACTTATCATGATTTTTAAATCTAATAACTAAGATAACTCAAAATGGATTGAAGTTTTTCTAGACTAGTGAATGGGAAGACAACTTTAAAGAGTTGAAAATGAGGCATATAACTACATCAGTGCTCACACTACTATCAATTAGAGAACTATTTTTGGTTTAAAGCGGAGCTTCAAAGAAGGGATTAGGCTTTTTACTGATGAAAAATGATAATTTGATAGCCTACACCTCAAGGCAGTTGAAAATTTATGATAAAAAATATCCCATTCAAGATCTAGAGTTGGTGGTTGTGATCTTTACGTTGAAAATATGGTGGAGTTATCTCTATGGGGAGAAGTGTGATATATATACCGATTATAAGAGCCTCAAATATATATTCACATAGAAATAGTTTAATATGTTCTAGTGAATATGGTTATAGCTTATCAAGGATTATGACTGCTCAATATACTACAATCCTGGTAAAGTAAATAAGATGTAGGATGCTCTAAGTAGAAAGGATCTTATATATTTATCAATAATGAGAATTGTGAAGGAAATAGTCTTCTTAGACCTAAAAAGGATGGACCTGGGGATCATTAAGGAAGTAACATCATCAATCCTTTCTCAAATGATTTCTCAACCATCCCTTATGAATGAAATAAATAATGCTCAAAGAAATGATGTGGAAATTCAGAAAAAGGTAGAAGCTATCAGAAATACGAAATCCTAATAGTTCAAAATGGATTAGTAAAGAGTTGTGATATTTGGTTCATGACTATGTGTACCATCCAATCCAGATATAAAGATAGATCTTTTAAATGATGCATATAAATCAACCTTATCTATTCACCCAAGGAGCAAAAAGATGTATTGAGATCTCCAAGAGTACTATTGGTGGGACAATATGAAAAAATATATAACTAAATATTCATCAATGTGCTTGGTATGTCAGCAAATGAAGACCTAAAGGAAAAAGTATAAGGGGGTGATAAAACCATTACCCATACCAACTTGTAAATGGGAAAATATCACCATGGACTTTATCACTGGATTCTAAATACATCCAAAGGAAACAATGCTATATGGGTTGTTGTGGATATTCTTACAAATACATCTCACTTTATCGTAATTCAAGAGGACTTCTCATTGGATCAACATTCATGGATATACATCAAAGAAGTGGTAATGTTGTATGTAGTACCACGATCGATTATATCTGATCGAGATCTGAGATTTACCTCCAAGTTCTAGAAAAGTATCTATAACATCTCAGTCAGACTAACAACTAATATGGTAGTTAGACTGATCACCACATGGATTCAATCATGCTTCCCCATATTCCAAAGGCTGCCAACTAGTAGTGAGGGTCTAAGGAGGTGATAGTGGGAAAATTATACCCTCATGATGAGAGTATCACTAAAGTAAATGAGGAAGTAAATATTATATAAAATTGGAAGAAATAATAAATGAAATAAAATTAGTAGAATAATAATATAATATATGATTAAAAGTGTCCAACACCAATTTACAACAATTCATGTATAACAGATAATACTACAAGTACAAGTAGTGAAAATTAGACATAGAAATACAATGTAATAAAAGAATAACTATATGACAACTATCTCCACAATCATCTCAAGAAATATCTCAATCCTCTACCTCAAATCCATCCTAGTAATGTAAATCAAACATTGGTAGATGGATGCTTCCCTTTATCAATACCTGTAGACATAAATTGTACTCAGGAACCAATGGTACCTGGGCAGGGTGTAAGATACAATCTCATTAGTTCAACACCCATGGTGTCTAGACTAATCCATTTCATGAATATAAGTAAGCAGTGTGTAGGTAATATGAATAAATAAATAAATAAAAACCATCCCACTTAGGTTCTAGAAAGACATCGGGTGGCTCTACCTGCTTCAGTTCACATCTAGAAAGAGATATCTGACCAGAAACTATATACATATAGTAATAATGTGTGTGTGTGTGGTATATTTATATATTTCATCCACCTATATGAACCAAGTTCATGTGGATGTAAGTGTCTATATACCTAGAATAATAGTTTTTGGATGGACCGGAGCATAACTCAGTCATCCATAACCAATCTGAACAAGCCAAAAAACTCAATAAATAGGGAACATACCCTACATTCCAATAGAGTGTGATATGTTATGCATCAACACTCGAGATGGTTAGTGAGCCTACATAGAAACACTCTAATCATGGAACATGTTTCTTAAATCCCAACGCTCATATAGTATCACTGGTACAAGACGCCATGCTCAACACCCGATATAAGGGAGTATGATATTTCCATGGTCAACAAAACCCTTACTATTGTTACATTTCCTATTTATAAGTCATAATAATATTTCTAATAAATGGACATAAAGCAATACCTCTCATGCCTTACCTTTAATAATCCACTATATCAACGCATAATAATTATAATAATCCATATAAGTTGTGCTTATTTATTTAACTCAAGAGGTATGGTCATACCACCTAATTCAATTCTATTTCAATTTAACCATTTAGTTCATATAAGTAAGGTAAGAAATCATGAACATGGAAAAAACATGTCATACAATCCATTTAATTTACTAATATAAGGCGAATCCATTCATAAAGCTCAATGAGAACCTAGAAGGTGTCATTGGAGAAAGGGAATTTACCTATATGGTTAATTCCAATTAAAAGTTGGTCCAAGCACTTAGGAGGTTCCTTGGTTAATTTACCAATTATATAGAAAGAGGTAAACTCAATTTCATAATATTTAATAAGTCTATGCCCATGACATGCCATAACTCTAGCAACAACAAAAAGGCGTAAGTAAACTCCCATGCTCTAAAGCCAAGAAAGATGCAATTCACTAAACATAAATTTGTAGTTTTGAAGATATCACACCTCATCCAAGGGGTTTTATTATAAAAACATGAAATTTTTTACTAAACAATTCATTTAGCATAATTAAACATCATTTCAAGAGTTGTACTTAATTCACTTTAAAGGTGTATTTCAACAAATTAAACTAAGAAGATATCACCTTATTTCACATCAATCATTTATTCTAAAAATCATTTAGCATTAATTAATATCTAAGGAAGGTAAAAAAAGTGTGCAATTAATTCATTATTAAATTTAAAAAGAAAACGGAAAGGGATCATATCTCAAACTCATGGCATCCTACTTTTAATGAGGGAAACATGAGCCTTCCCTTTATCGCTTGCACGCATATGCACCTTCACTTATATACAAGGACACCTAGCCCCTATGTACATATTTTCATGGCCAAATATATATAATGGAATCCTTACATATATGCTTAGACATGCATATAACCCTTTTTACTTACACATGTATACATTTTCATATACACGTATAAGCACACCTAACCCCATTATATATATTCTTCCTTCCATGGGTAAATATATATAAAGGGGGAACTTATACAGGTACATGTCTACCAATGCACACATATGTGAGCCTTCGGCGATGTTGGATCTAACCCATCCCAACAAAGACCAAAACACACTATATAAAAATTACCAAAAACTTATAAATTACAAAATCCCCAATTAGAAATTGATCAAAATGAAAAACAGAGAAAAACTTACTTGAAATTGATAATGGGTGAACCAAAACACTTCGCCTTCAGTGGAGGATGCCAAAAAATGCCCAAAGATGACCCTAGTGTCCCATACCATTCTCTAACAATAAAAGAAAAACGAAAAATACAGATTAACCCTAACCCTAGGGTTTGTCTGAACAATAATGGTGATGAGAGAAGAGAAAAATGCCAAATCGAGGGAGGAGGAAGGAAGAGGAATCTTACCTCGGAGATTCAACCAAAAATCCTCAAGAAATATGAAGAAAAATCCATATAAAGAGGGAGTTTAGAGGGGTTTCATGCACGCCATGGGAGAAGGGAGGGGGTGTGTCGCACGAGAAAGGGTATGAGGGAGGGTATATTAGGTTTTAACTTATTTTATTCTAATTTTAATTTAATTAATTTAATTTTTTTTAACATTGCGCATGGTTAGCCAAACTGTGTGCCAACCATGTGATGAACAGTGCATAGGTACTACTTAAGTGGCACTAACCATATATTCTAGGTTCATGGTTTGGGTAAACCATGCACAGCCCATGTGCTTTACATTTTCTTACTACCATAAGCTACATGGTTTTTTGTTGGGGGTGTATGGTTTTAGAGAAACTATGAGCCCTTGGAAACCCTCCAAACCTGAGATTCTTGGGGTTCAGTATTCCATGAACTCAACGAGACAACTAAGGTACCCATTTGGACTTTACCCAAGTCTAAAAACAACACATAAATGTGTTCCAACTCTCAAAATTATGTTCTGAATCTCGTTTTTAAAAATATCCCATCCAGTAAATGCAAAAGTTCAAATTCCCTTGAAATTTTCCTTGGCTCAAAACATGGGTCCTTACAACCTCCCCAACTTAGAACTTCTCATCCACAAGAAGTCTTTGGAAATAATGAAAACATAACCCAACCAACAAGGTTCATAAAGTTATATTCAAATAGTCACATTGCATTTCCAATTCCCAAGGCACCTTCAAGTATCACTTAAACATATTGTACTTAAGCCATCAAAACTCGGTCCAATACTCATCTTCCAAATGAAACAAAAAAATAGAGCTTACCTGATCCCATTTAGTTAGATATATGATCACGCCATCATCTCATTAAACATTAGGCCAAAATTTCTCCCCACCTTTGGTTTTAACACCAGAAGTGGTCAATTCTAAAGCACGATACTCCACCATCGAAATTGCCTGCAAAGAAAACCCCTAGGCATTCTAATGATTCTCCTAGCATGATTTTCCTTAACTGGGTGAACACAATTACATCTGAGTTCATATTAGGGACCTCATTGTAAATAATGCTCAAAACCTAATTGATCCAACAAAAATTGATCGAACAAGCTTTCCTAAAAATACACTACCGACCTTAAGACCACACCTGCCTTAAACCGATGGTGTGTTTTTAAAATAGTTCCACCCTACCATACCCATTAAAGAAAAAGGATCATGATTAAAGCCACTCTGTCTGACTTAACTCAAATATTCCTGGCTTAGACGGTCAATTCATTTCACAAAAAACTAGAATTCCTTCCTCCAAGGAATCCTATGTTGAGAAAAAACACGTTCACCAAAGATCATACCCAAATTCTGGTGACATTCCTCAGCCAAAACATCAAATGACCATTTAATTCATCGTGCCTCAGCATGAACAAGGGTGTAATCTAGATCCATTCCACTGGAATCATTACCCCTTTTAAACAACATCTCCAATACTAACCACAAGTCTGAGGTAACCTGGGATTCATTTAACTATAGTCCTAGGAACTAACCATGGTAGTCCACACCCCATGATTACATGTGAGACATTGGTATAAGTCCAAAACATCCACTTCAGATCATTGAATTAGCCCAGAACGGCATCTGCATAGCGGTCAAGTCAAGGGAAAGAATAGATGGTGTCCAAGAGTCTTTACAAGCCATTTCTACTTGGGGACCCAAGTATCACTCAATACTAACCAATCCATAATAAGAACCACACATCCATCATTCAAAATTGAGGAAAACCACCCAAACAATCCCAACAGATTTTAAAGCTTTATCATGGTGTAAGATTCGCACTCTCTTAGTGCATTAAAGAATATTTAAAGATAAGAGACATGATCATATCTTTTAGAAGAGTACACTAAGAGGAAACCAAGAAATTTGTAAGAAGAAATAATGGTCAAACCACTCCCAGTCAACTTCCTGAAATGAGTTCGATTTTACCTACTGACACATCATCAACTGAACCATGATGCCTTTACCACTCAAGGCATCCCATGATCACTCAATATTTACCACTAAATATCATCCAAATCCAATGGTATTTCTCAAGGTTTTCATACACAGCCAACCACATCAACTTCATGCTTTCGAGAAAGCACTAAAACAATTTGAAACTGCAAGCCTCAAATGCATTCAAGCGAGACCAACCATTTCTAAATGGTCCTTTTTGGTTGTGTTTCATCTACTAAGAAGGAAACGCATAGACTATAAATGACATGAATCTCCCCACCTTAGAAGTTTTATAATCAATGAAATAAGAGAGTGAATAGCCACTCATAAGCACGCTATATCAAAACCAAATTAAACACATGTGTGTCGCTCCTCCGAATCGTGATCACCACATCAAAGCATATTGCATGAAACAAAAACCAACTTGACCTGACCGGCATGTAAAAACACATGATTTTCTTGGAATTAATCCTAGGAATTATGAAGAATTTGATTCCTTTAATGCCCAGGTCACCCTACTATGGAGAAAACTCAAGACCGCACTCAACAACACAAGGATTAATTATTTTACTAAACTCAACTAGTTCATTATATCATTTAGCAACTCAACAGGTATCACATACATAAATGCATACTACCCTGAGGTTTGATGAGAAAATTTCATATCCTAGATACTATCCATAGGTTATCCTCCCTATGCATTCAAGTATTAGATGGTCCATACAAAAAACTAGCTCAAAGTCGTTTTATCTAATATGACTGGAAAACAAACTGACGACCTCCTAAGTCACCCAATGAAAAAGAAACAGGGTCATAAGACCCTATGAAGTGGTTGACCATGTCCTAGACATGTCTAACTTGTTAAAACTGAGCATTGATCAATGCTCATTCCCATAACAAGGGTCAAAGATACCATGATCACATATCTGAACAAGGGTTTCATTTTGAAACTAGGTGTCCTATAAGGGACAATGGCACCTGAATGGAACAAAATGTCAGAGGAACTCATGGAATTAATAGGTAATTTAATCTTTGAGGGTGCTAACTACCATGGATATCCCCTTATAAATCACAAGCATTGACCCTATCACAGGTCACACCTAAAAAAAACTCACTGAATCAAGATCCTACCATCTAATCCATTGCTAAAAAAGAGAGGTCTTATGGAAAATTCTCATGCTTCCATTCCAAGGCAACTAAAATAGATTTTAAATTACCCTTAAATGAGAGATTAAACTTAAGGAAACCACTCTAGGTTCCATTTTAAATTCATTAGGTTGACTTGTTGGATCGAATAAGTAGATATGTATGTCTTTTAGATGGAACAATACAAGAGGGGGGGTGAATTGTAGGTTTAAAAACCCTTTGAGTTTTAGCAACAAAGAGATTAGTTTAAATGATCTTAAACTAATACAAATAAAAACACCCACAATTGTATTGAATATAAAAGGTATGATGTATTGTAATACTAATGTAATGTAAAAAAATTGTATTCAAGGTGAACACAATAATCAGATTAATACAAAGATGAATGATTCTACCTTAAAGCGTATAGAATCAATCAATACAAAATGTAATATAATGATTGTAATTGAAACAATTACAATTGAATATGTAAATAAGAAAGGAAACAATACAAATCCCTTTCTAATACAAGTAACAGCGGAAATGTAAAATTAATACAATTCTTTTAACCCAAAGAGAAGGGTTATCCTTTCACCTAGGATAAAATGTTTGTCTCACCAACACCTTGGTGAGCCCTCGATACGATGATCGGTATGTTTGTCTGCCTATCCCCGGCAGCCCTCGATACGATGATCGCCACGTCTGTCTGCCTATCCCCGGCAGCCCTCGATACGATGATCGGCACGTCTGTCTGCCTATCCCCGGCAGCCCTCGATACGATGATCGGCACGTCTGTCTGCCTATCCCCAGCAGCCCTCGATTTTGTAGGTAATCGGCACCTCTGTCTTTCAATTACTTGAAATCCCTCGATACAATGATCGGTACGTCTGTCTGCCTATCCCCGGCAGCCCTCGATACGATGATCGGCACGTCTGTCTGCCTATCCCCGGCAGCCCTCGATACGATGATCGGACGCACAAGGCAGATGAGAGAAGTCACAGTGTCTCTCTCTAGAATCTTGGTAGTTCACAGAGTCTCTTCATTCGTTCTCTTTGTTCATCGTTGTTCTCTCAGCTTCAAATGACCTCCTATTTATAGGCCTTGGGTTCCAACGGTCATATTGCCTCCAACGGTCATATTGAAACAGAAAGCATGACATCGTTTTGATTAGTTTGTAACTAACTCAACGACATCATTTTGTTAGTACAAGAGATATATAGAAATGAAAAACATGAGTACGATTCATATGTAGTGAGTGTTTTTGACTAAGTACCAAAACAAATAATGATCATCTGAATAGCAGAGTCAGTACGATACGATTGACAGAGTCAGTACGATACGATTGACAGAGTCAGTACGATACGATTGATAGAGTCAGTACGATACGATTGACAGATTCAGTATGGTACGATTGACAGAGTCAGTATGGTACGATTGACAGAGTCAGTACGATATGATATGGTCGGTACGATCAACATTGTACGATACGATAGACATGATAAAAGACAATTGTAATTTCTAAAATATGATAGAATGCATTTGTGATTTCCAAAACATGATATAGAAGTCAAAAGAAGAATTTTGACTTAACAATCTCCCCCTTTTTGGAAAGCACAACACACAAAGTAAACGTAACAAGAAATACTTATCTCCCCCTGAGTTATTGAAAACTCTTCTGAATAAGAAATTGAATACAACTAATCTCCCCCTTAGGTATGGACTTTCCTAAGGATTGTATACGTAGATTTTCCTTAAGAGTATTGTAAAGCATTCTCCCCCTTTGTAAAACATTCTTTCCTTTGTAAACATTCTCCCCCTTTGTGATTTAAAAAAAGAAAGGAGTAATCTTGAATTGTCTGAAAGAGTTAGTAAATAAATACAAGACAATGGATAAAATAAAAGGATCATAAGAGTCATTACAAAACAAAGACAAGTTCCAAAAGAAAACAAATACAATAATAATTTGTTTTCTCTTTCCTTCTCTTTCTTTATAAGCTCATGAAGAACAGCTTTTATCTTCTTGATCTCCATCTTGTCTTCAGAAATTGATTCTCCCTGAGTTTTGAGAATCTCTTGTTGGTCCGCAAAAATCTGATCTTAATTTCTGATAGTCTCCTCCTGGACTCTGATTACTTCTTCAAGTGTATCAATTCTGTTTTGCAAATTCTTGTTATCTTTGGACAACACAGAATTTTGATTCTTCAGCAAGACCATTTCATCCTTGAAAGATGAAACCTTCGAGAATTTAGATTGAAAAACATTCATTCTCTCTTGCAAATCTTTCACTGAAGGAACATCGGCTCTTTGATAAGACAAAAGATTCAACCTTTCAACCGTTTCTCTGTCAAGCTTGTTGAAAGCAATTGCAAGCTCATTTGATAACCTTCTTATGTCTTCAATAGCAATTTCATGATCATTGATTGAGCTCTCTATTTTGTACGACCGCTTGGTCATCTTATTGCATGCCTTCTTATGAGCAACCGAACTTTCTGAAAGAACTTTCAAATCAGCTTCTACTGACAAAACTTTCTTCCTTAATTCTTTCACAGAGCCAAACTTCTTCTTTTGATTGTCTGTAATAAAATCAATCTTCCCTTCCAGCCTTGGGAAATAAGGAATAGTCTTCTCAACCCTTCTTAAAACATGAACAATGTAATCACTCTTCTTGAGAGAGATTGTATGCTCTGAATCAGTATCTTCATCGTACGATGCTAGTTCATACGATTTGCTTGAGTCAACAACTAGTTCTTTCCCTTTTGCTTTTTGTTTTTGCTTTCTTTCTTCTTCCACTTTGTCACTAATGACAACAAATTTATCAGAGTGAGAAGATTGTGTACCTTGCTTTTCTTGAGATGACATTCTGTCCGGAGATCGTACTTGATCGGCATGAGGAGTTTGTTGAACGCCTTCACTCAGCTTTTGAAACGATTCTTCTCTACTCTTCTTTGAACTTTGAAGAAATTCTAAAAGAAAGACTCCTTCTTCTTCTTCTTCTTCTATTTCTTCCATCACTTGTTTTTGTTTTCCTTCCTCAGGGAAACTCTGTACGATGGGCTCTTGGTGCACTTATTCAGTTAATTGGGCACTGTCATCCTCAACCGCTTTCAAGACTTTAGAGACATCAAAGTCCTGAGCCTTTCTTTTTAAAAGAACCTTCTTCTTCTTTTCAGTCTGAAGGGTTTCTTCTACCCTTATTCTTTCTGCAAAAGCCTCAGCAGGGTCAAGACCGAACTTCAGATCACCTTCTTTTCTTTGTTCCTTGTCCTTTCTCCATTTTTCTACAACTTCCTTACTGTACCTCGGCTTCTTCTTCGGCTTTGAACTGGTTTGCGGATCAGACTTTTGAGTAACACCGGTAGATTGAATGTCTTTGGCTGGCATAGGTGCCGATTGATTCTGAGCCAATTCAGCTTCTACATCTCTGACAAAAAGTTTTGAATTCAGATCAAAACAAACATTCAGCTTTTTCATCGTACTCTTACTAATCCATGATGGCCTCAAATCCATGGGTTTTCCTTTCAAAGGAATGTTACAAAACTTCATACTCTCAAGAATGAATTTCGTAAGGATAGCTGGATACATAATCATCTGGGACTTAATCCCTCCTGTCTTGACATTCTTAATGGTTTCAAAAACATACCCCATTAGATTCACTTTTCTCATATTCACAAGATAGTCAAGCATAAAGATATCAGAAACTTTCAGAGTTTCTCTATCCCCTTTCCTTGGGATAAGAAAACCTTGCATCCATAAAGTTACAAAACGATTGTCCGGAGAAAGATGAGACACTTTTCTCTTTTCCTCATTAATAATAAACAAAGTCTTTTCAGCACTTTCTCTATTAAACGTACCAACTTCCTCTGGTAGTTTGTGCGATGGACAGAAACAATCCCCTTCTACAGAAACATTGAGAAAATGTGCCGCTTGTTTCACAGACATAGACAATTTTCTATCGTACACAGCAAAGTTTATAGTCATGTCTTTGTCAAAAGAAACGGTTTTGTAAAACTGACAAACTTCATCAAAAAGAACCGGATCTTGAGAATCAGGCTTTTCAACACACAGATGTTCCCATCCTTGAAACAAAATGATCCTCCTGATTGTAGAATCGTATGTATCGAAAAAATCTCGAGATACTAACCTTTCTCTGTTAAAGTCTTTCTCTGTAAAAGTCTTTGAAGACATTTTGGCGGGAGTATTAGCAGAGGATTGAGACATAAAGGTTCTGCCGATGAGAAGATCGTACGATGGTTTATAGCTGGTGGAGCAGAGCTTCGCCTAAAATCCTGAAAAACCAATGTGGGTTTGGGGAGGGGAGGGGGGATATTTATAGGCGATAAAGAGGTGACCGTTGATCTTCTACGGTCGAAAAAGAGTGACCGTTGATATTCTACGGTCAGGATTAGAGAAAACCAGATCAATGGTTAGAATTAAAACAAAAAAAATTAAAAAAAATTAAAAAGATACATGTCGGAGAACATAAGGTAATTGTTGGTTTTGATATCAATCAAAAGAAAATACAATCGTAAGGAAACAAAAAAAAGATATCATCATGCCGATGGAAAACAAAGTCATTACTATGAACTGACCGTACGATAGAAAACAACCTTGTTACCATGAACTGACAATACGATGGAAAACAATCTCGTTACCATGAACTGACAGTACGATGGAAAACAATCTTAATACCATCATCGGTCGATTTGATAGAAAAGAAAATCATTACCATTATCGGTCGATACAAAACTATTGATACGATGGAAAAGAAATTCAATACCATCATCGGTCGATACAATACTATTGATTGATTGGTACGATGGAAAAGAAATTCAATACCATCATCGGTCGATACGATGGAAAAGAATTTGATTACCATCATCGGTCGATAGTAGATGATAATATAAAACTGTCAATACGATAAACAGGAAAAATAAACGAAACTATAAAACTGTCAATACGATAAACAGAAGGGAAAAAAATGATACGATAAAAACTGTCAATACGATAAACAGGAAAATAAAACACAATCCAAAGAATAAATAGTTAAAGAACATAAGATAAAAAGAACCATAAAGACAGAAAGAAATGTCCTCCCCCTTTCTACGAGGAGTTTCTTACTATTAGGAGAGATGTAAAACAGGAAGTAGATATAAATGATTATTTTAATGTAATCATTCCTAGCTTCTGTTTTATATATTCAAATCTATCGGAAGTTAAAGGTTTTGTAAAAATGTCAGCAAGTTGTTCTTGCATTCCGATGAATTGTAAAATAATATCTCCTTTTTGTGTGTGATCCCTAAGAAAGTGATGCTTAACATCTATGTGTTTTGCACGAGAGTGATGTGCTGGGTTTTTACTAAGAGCTATGGAACTTGTATTATCACAAAGAATTTGAGTTTTGGAGAAACTCAAACCATAGTCAGTGAGTGTGTGCTGCATCCACAATACTTGAGCACAGCAACTTCCAGCTGCTACATATTCAGCTTCAGCAGTGGAGAGTGCTACTGAGTGTTGTTTCTTGCAGGACCAGGAAACCAAAGAATCTCCTAAGAAATGACATGTTCCAGATGTACTTTTCCTATCCATTCTACAACCACCAAAGTCAGCATCTGAAAAACTTTTTAAAACAAAATCATTTCCAGAAGAGTAGAAAAGACCTAAATCCATAGTGTCTTTTAAATACCGAAAGATTCTCTTTGCGGCTTTTAAGTGAGACTCTTTTGGATTAGATTGATATCTTGCACATAAGCATACAGAAAACATCAAGTCGGGTCGACTAGCTGTCAAGTATAGCAAACTCCCTATCATACCTCTAAAATTTGTTTGATCTACTGGTTTCCCAGTTTCATCAAGATCAAGAGTATTTGAGGTACCAATTGGGGTGCTAATACTTTTAGTTTTGTCAAATCCATACTTTTTGAGTAAGTCTTTAATATACTTATGTTGAGATATATAAGTTCCTTCTGGTTTTTGAGAAATTTGAAAACCTAGAAAGAATGTTAACTCACCCATCACTCATTTCAAACTCAGATTTCATTAATTTTGCAAAAGAATCAGTTAAAGATTTCTGAGTTGATCCAAATATGATGTCATCAACATAGATTTGGACAATCAAAACATTTTTTTTCCATTTTGATAAAAAGAGTTGGATCTGTTGTACCTTTTGTATAATTGTTTTGTAAAAGAAATCATGTAAGTCTATCATACCATGCTCTAGGGGATTGTTTAAGACCATATAGAGCCTTGGTAAGTTTAAAAACATGATCAGGATGTTTTGGATCCTGAAAACCAGGAGGTTATTCTACAAAAACTTCTTCTTGAACAAAACCATTTAGAAATGTACATTTGACATCCATTTGAAATAGTTTGAAATTGAAATATGTTGCGAAGGCTAATAGAATACGAATAGATTCAAGTCTAGCTACAGGAGCATATGTTTCTTCATAGTCTATTCCCTCTTGTTGATTATAGCCTTTAGCAACAAGTCTTGCTTTATTTCTTACAATGATTCCATTTTCATCACACTTGTTTCTGAAAACCCATTTTACACCAATCACAGTTGTTTCTTTAGGTCTTTCAACTAAAGTCTAGACTTGATTCCTTTCAAATTCATTTAGTTCATCTTGCATTGCTTTGATCCAATCATCATCACTTAAGGCCTCACTTGGACTTTTAGGTTCAAATTGGGAAAGAAAAGTAATGTAACACCCCGAGATTTTATGAAAAATATTCTTTTAATTTCATTAATGTCTTGTGTTGTATTCTACACCAAGATTACCTTGCGCTATACGCAACACCGTATTAGCTTGCAGTATACGCAACACTATTCTTGGATCGTGTTACACACAATTTTGATAATAGTTATTCTACGCAACATTGAGTATATATATATATATATATATATTAATTGTATAAATGAAATATGGTTGGATTCTGTTATACGAAACAATGAAGGATTCTTTCACAACACACAACCCTGACTTGGATTGCATTACACGCAATCGCGACCTTCCTCGATAGCGTGTGTTGTACGCAATACCGGGTTTTAATAAACAATGTTATATTATTATAATATTGTCATGAACTAGCCGTTATGAATAGTATTAAATAAATTTTTAATTCTATAACATTATTATTCATCTTACACATTTCTAGAACATGGTATAAGAACAAAATAAATTTTTCGGGTAAAATAAGTATTTTTCAAAAAATGCAGTTTTACCGCCTTTTGATGGCGCACCCACTTTAAATATAGTTTTTGACATGTTTATATGTTCAATTTGACAAAATAATATTCTTATTTTGAATCAGGATGTAAAAATTTACATTAGATAAAGTTTTGATATTTTTCCGATAACTTTCATATTTTAATGAATAGTAAAAACACGCTATATTTTAATTAAAAACAACTTTTTTCATCGTAATATCTTATTTGGTTAAATTATAATATTGAATGGTTTTAAAGTATATTTAGAATATATTTTTACCACTTAATATAATGTTGGTCATTGGACACAATTTTACAATTAAACCGAACATAAACAAGTGTCAATCTTTTGATAGTTATTATCTCTTAAAAACACGCTTTTTGTTTTGACAGCGGGAATTAATTTTAAATTAATTTCTGCCACTTCTGTGTTTTGAATTTAGAAAAATGGATTCCATATTTGGAATTAGGATGTTCAAATTGTGTAAATAGGTAACTTTTATTTTTAGACATTTTGAATAATTACTGCGGTAAATATTTTATTTACCATGGTTAAGGGTAAATCCGGTAAATAAGGGTTAAAAAAAATAATATTATAATAATATTAAATTACCCTAAAACGTGTCTTAACCCTATTGGTTGATACATGGTCGACCATGGGCATCTTTGGGTCGATTTTGGGACCTCATTGATCCACTTGTAAGTGATAATGACACTTTATTTTAATTAAGTTAAAATGAATACAAAATTGACACAAGCATATATCTTTTAGCAAAACAATTGTTACATAGGGTTATATATGTTGGATTTTAGATTATAAATATTCATTAGAAAGATAAAAAGATTTCCTACATAATGGTATTTTATTTGTAATTTTTAGACTTTAAATAATTTAATTTATTTATGACACAATGATGATGTAGTAATTATCTTATTAATGAAATATTGACATAATTGATGTTATAAACACCAAAATAAATGTAATTTGAGACTTTTTATGAATTCCACTAATTTTATAGGTTACTATGATATATTAATGTTTATTTAATTAACTTGCTTCGAACATTTAATTCTGTTATGACTTTCACAAAAATCATATATCAAATAGTGTCAAAATTGACACAAAATAGTTTTTAAATCAAATATTATATTATTAATTGTTATTTTATTCCTAAAAATCTAAGGTTCGGCCAAATGACTTAGATAAGGATATATATATTAATAATAAACAATTTGGGGTTCGTTTGGCATGTTATAGTAAGTGTATTAACCATATAGTGAAAGAAAACAAAAAGACACGGTAAAAGTTAAATTGTTTAACTTGGAGTTAAATCTAATTGATAAGGTTAAAATAATATCCTAAACTTGTCTAAATTCTATTGGTTGATAGGATTTCGACCCATCCCCACCTTATCTTCGAAATAAGACCCTTTGGAACCATTATAAACCGATTTTGACTTTAATATAAAATAATATTTTGAGATATTCCTAAGGTGCCCCTCTCCTCCCTTATAAAAGGACACCTCCTCCCTCTCCTCCTCACACCAATTTGAGCACTCAAGCTCGGCCAACCCCTGCCAAAATCCCTTCTACACTTCCCTAGAAACATCCTAGAGGTTCTGGTCTTCCTCAAAGACCAATTCTAGTGCCCTAAGAGGAGGTCTCAAAGAGGCACTTCAAAGAAGAGGTAATTACCGTTACCAATTCTTTCATCTTTATTTCTTCTTCCACTTCTTCTTCTTAGGTTGTTTCATTATGAAGTAATAACATCAGTATCACTCATATACTGATATGTTATTATATGTATGAAACAACCCTATTTCACCATCTATCCATCCTACGGAAAAAGAAATCACCGCGCGTGCGTACGTACGGAATACCGTCTCCACGCCGTGGTGTAATCTATTTTCCACCACCACCTTACATGGATGGGTATAATGGTGTAAAGAATAACTATACATAGTTATTACAACATAATATTGATTCTGATATATTTTATAATCCACTCCAATTCAATTCAATATTTATAGAAATGATATCATCGCTCGTGCGTACGTACGGACTACCGTCTCCACGACGCGATGAGATTCATTCTCCATGTTAACCATTTAAGAATGATTATAAAGTATATATAAGAAATAATAATGAAATATATGACATTATAAAGCTACTGGATTTATGTATATATATATATGTATGTCATCTACTTACTTCCATTTCAAGACAATAAGGAAAGTAAAACAGCGTTCATGCGTACGTACGGACTACCGTCTCCATGAACGGTGTTTTTCATTTTATTTATCTATCTATTATATATATATATATACTGAATATATATGATATATAAATCATATTTTATATTCTGGAAGTAAGTAAATCATGATATAAGTAATAATGATGTCAAGAACAACAAGTCAAAACACCTACGATAAATGAAACGATTTTACCCAAAACGCTTCTTTAACATGGAATTTACAAAAGAACGGGTAATATAATGTCATAAGTGAACCATATATGATATCATAACAATGAATATGATTCTGTAATAAGTCAATAACATGATTTAAATCATTATACAGGAGGTTCGGACACTTACAAAGCAAGTCGGACCTAAGGTAAGGGAAATATCACAATCTCATTTTTATCCGAGATTGTTTATTCGTAAGTATTTACTGGGGTTTATTTTATCATCCACATCCATGTTTCCTCAATATGTAATATTATTTCCATCCAACTACAATGGTTTAAATCCAATTTTACCCTTTGGTTAGTTTTTAGTAAAAGATATGAAAGGAATCTTTTGTCGTTTATCGTACGAGGTACATTTTGACTTTTTCGACAAAAGTACAAAGAATGTTTTTTTTAACTTATACGGCACGAACGGATTTCTACTGTTTTATAAAGCCTTATTTTCATGAAGCTTCCTCTAAAATATTTCATGACTATTTTCAATAAAATCTCTTTCTTTTAAAATTGCATGATGTTTTGTGAAAAGAAATTGATTTTGAAGAAGAAAGGATATTTTCCTCAAGAATTCAATTCAAGTGTTTTATCAAAATTATTTTCCATCTAAGATAATAAAGGGTTCTGTTTCTATCCATATTTTTACATTGATTTGACTATGTTGTTATGGAATTATGTTTATGAATTCCTTTATCTTATATGAATTGTTTTATGATGTCATGTTGTTTAAGAATCCCATTTTTATTACATGGGTTACGCTATGATGTATGGTTTATGATTATGTGGCACACATAAGAAAGGATTCATTATAAGATGGGTGGGACCTATATCTACCTCCAATTCATTGGGTAAAGATTTTATATCTCATGAGATAGACATGGCTGGAATGGTAGGTTATACCGGTTCAGTGAAACAGGACTGAAACGAGGGTTACTCGATTCAGAAAGGGACTTTGTCCACTAAGATAGTCTTGGAAATGAGTCATGACTAACAAGAAATGATTTTCCATGATTATGTGTGCATGCCACAAAGTTTCAAGTTTCATGTTATGATTATGGTGATCTCATTTTCACTTCTATGATTTGTTCCATGTTAAGATTTTATGATCTCTTTTGCAGGTTATGATTTTCAAAAAGATATGATATGATTTTTATTTCTTTTGTATACCCTTACTGAGCATTTGAGCTCACCCTTTTATGTTTTCTTTTCCCCATGATATAATGAAAGGTTTTAGGTAAAAAAAAAAGGGATGATCTTTATGGGAGATGTTGAAGATCTTTCACCAGGATTAGAAGATTATGTTCCGAGTTTCCAAAGACACTAAACTATTACGATCCTTGTGTGTTTATTTTTGTTATGTACCAAGTATTCCGCAAATGTAATGTAATGTCCATGTACGATAAGCTTCGGGTCTCTACAGTTGGTATCAGAGGAAAGGTTTAGTCAACCTTTGGAAACTAGGATGCGATAACTTTAGTGAGATCCCTAAAGATATTTATAAGGTATGTCTAGGGATGTCCCTAAGGATAAGTATACGTATAGGATACAGTCCTAGAACTACGGTAACGATCATAGAATTTACCCTAAGATGTTAGATATTGAGGATACTCTACCTTTATTATGTTGTTTTCCCTAGCATGATTTTTTCCTCTCACACTATTCTTTTTTGGGTTTTAGAAAATGGCTGGAAACAAGATGATTCACGATAATGGAGGATATGATGGACAATGGAATGATATTCTTCATAAGCAATCAAATGAAATGGGATTTGGAAGTCCAAACATCATTATTATGCCGAATCAGCAATCTCATAATATGATCAATAAAGTAAAATTTGGTAAGTTTCCTGACTCGGCTAACAAGAGAAAGATGGAGTTTTATGATGATCATAGAGGAAAGAAAGTTCAATTTCCCCTATGTAAATCATGTGGGAAGAGGCATCAAGGAGAATGTTTCAAAGGAACTGGAAGATGCTTTGGGTGTGGAAAAGAAGGACACAAAGCAAGTAAGTGCAAAGGAAAAGGTTCAGTTAACACCATGGATGAGGATAATGGTATTGCTACGACATCAACAATGGTTAAATGTTTTAAATGTGGAATGTACGGGCATTATGCAAACCAATGCCCTAAGGGAAAGTCTCATGAAGATAACCAGTATGGTCGTATGGGAAGTATTTATGTTGATGATGATGAAGAGACTACAAATGATATGTGAGATGAAAGAATTATTGAAGCTCGGTCAATGGTTTAAGAAGGTAGTGGAATGATTACATGTTTATCAAGTGTAATGTTGTACTATAGAATAAAAAGACATCTAAGGATTGTTACACTGTTGTCTTTCCTTAAGTTTTGAAAGTTTATGATGAATGGTATGAGTAACAATGAAAGGTTATTCAGATATTTTTTTTTGGAAAGTGGATGATATGCGCATAATGAAGGGATAAAGAGAATCTAATATGTTTGATAGTGTTCATGAGCTCATGATTGATATAAAGACTAAGTGATATCATGGTTTGAGTATATAGAATTTTGAGGATTTTGGTATGTGGAAAGTGTTAACTTTTAACTGCATTCATGTTTTCACTAAGGTATTCAAGAGAATACACGATTAAGGACTTTGAATGTTTGGAATGTGACCAACAAGACATATCTTATGGTATATGGGGATCAACGATGGTATTAAATCTCTGGTAATCATTTTCACTATGTTATGAGAGTGGACTGCAGTATTATGGATAAGCCTAAAGATTGGAATGGATTATGTTGGACATAAGTTAGTTTAAGGATAGAAGTTTTCTCGATATTATTGATGGGATGTTATAGTAATATAGTTTTAGAAAAAGGACAACCTGCAGGACGGGCGACAGCCCATCGCGTCGGACAAGGATGTGGGAATCGAACCCACAACCGAAGTGTGAATGGCCTTTATCGCCTACCACTGACCTACAGGAAGTCCCTGTTTAGTAGAAACTAGTTTTATTATATTAAGCAGTATGATATGTGATGTATAAGTTCATTTTAGGAACCATATATGATTAATCTCACTATAGATGGACTTATGTATTTTTTGATAACTTTTCTAACCTTTTGTTTGAGACAGATGGAATGACCCATCATTCTATCACATGATCTGCTAACACATCATGAATGACAAATTCAACTTCATTTCTTTAAGAGATGAAGTGGAAATTGTTAAAGGCACGAACAATAGTGAGATTGTACCAAAATAAAGTAAGTATTTATTCTAATTCAAATTTTCAACTTTAGGGAAATGATCTTGATAACCAAAAATGTGGTCCTAGTGATCTTATACCGGATGAATCAGATGGTACCTTATATCATCACAAATCTATGGATTTGTGATTACTGGCTTTTCCATAGCCATGTTCTCTACCACTCTCCATCAGAACATTATGGTTAGATTTCTCTTCCATATCCATATTTTCACCTATGTGGAAACCCAATGATTAGTTTATTTGGGTAACCGTTACGTTTCATACTTTTGTTTTTAAAGATAAGTTTTGGTATTCCTTTTTACGATGTGGGTTTCTATCAAAGAAACTTTCAAATAGTAAACCATTTATAACCTCGACGAATTTCGAGGGCGAAATTCATTTTAAGGGGGGTAGAATGTAACACCCCGAGATTTTATGAAAAATATTCTTTTAATTTCATTAATGTCTTGTGTTGTATTCTACACCAAGATTACCTTGCGCTATACGCAACACCGTATTAGCTTGCAGTATACGCAACACTATTCTTGGATCGTGTTACACACAATTTTGATAATAGTTATTCTACGCAACATTGAGTATATATATATATATATATATATATATTAATTGTATAAATGAAATATGGTTGGATTCTGTTATACGAAACAATGAAGGATTCTTTCACAACACGCAACCCTGACTTGGATTGCATTACACGCAATCGCGACCTTCCTCGATAGCGTGTGTTGTACGCAATACCGGGTTTTAATAAACAATGTTATATTATTATAATATTGTCATGAACTAGCCGTTATGAATAGTATTAAATAAATTTTGAATTTTATAACATTATTATTCATCTTACACATTTCTAGAACATGGTATAAGAACAAAATAAATTTTTCGGGTAAAATAAGTATTTTTCAAAAAATGCAGTTTTACCGCCTTTTGATGGCGCACCCACTTTAAATATAGTTTTTGACATGTTTATATGTTCAATTTGACAAAATAATATTCTTCTTTTGAATCAGGATGTAAAAATTTACATTAGATAAAGTTTTGATATTTTTCCGATAACTTTCATATTTTAATGAATAGTAAAAACACGCTATATTTTAATTAAAAACAACTTTTTTCATCGTAATATCTTATGTGGTTAAATTATAATATTGAATGGTTTTAAAGTATATTTAGAATATATTTTTACCACTTAATATAATGTTGGTCATTGGACACAATTTTACAATTAAACCGAACATAAACAAGTGTCAATCTTTTGATAGTTATTATCTCTTAAAAACACGCTTTTTGTTTTGACAGCGGGAATTAATTTTAAATTAATTTCTGCCACTTCTGTGTTTTGAATTTAGAAAAATGGATTCCATATTTGGAATCAGGATGTTCAAATTGTGTAAATAGGTAACTTTTATTTTTAGACATTTTGAATAATTACTGCGGTAAATATTTTATTTACCATGGTTAAGGGTAAATCCGGTAAATAAGGGTTAAAAAAATAATATTATAATAATATTAAATTACCCTAAAACGTATCTTAACCCTATTGGTTGATACATGGTCGACCATGGGCATCTTTGGGTCGATTTTGGGACCCCATTGATCCACTTGTAAGTGATAATGACACTTTATTTTAATTAAGTTAAAATGAATACAAAATTGACACAAGCATATATCGTTTAGCAAAACAATTGTTACATAGGGTTATATATGTTGGATTTTAGATTATAAATATTCATTAGAAAGATAAAAAGATTTCCTACATAATGGTATTTTATTTGTAATTTTTAGACTTTAAATAATTTAATTTATTTATGACACAATGATGATGTAGTAATTATCTTATTAATGAAATATTGACATAATTGATGTTATAAACACCAAAATAAATGTAATTTGAGACTTTTTATGAATTCCACTAATTTTCTAGGTTACTATGATATATTAATGTTGATTTAATTAACTTGCTTCGAACATTTAATTCTGTTATGACTTTCACAAAAATCATATATCAAATAGTGTCAAAATTGACACAAAATAGTTTTTAAATCAAATATTATATTATTAATTGTTATTTTATTCCTAAAAATCTAAGGTTCGGCCAAATGACTTAGATAAGGATATATATATTAATAATAAACAATTTGGGGTTCGTTTGGCATGTTATAGTAAGTGTATTAACCATATAGTGAAAGAAAACAAAAAGACACGGTAAAAGTTAAATTGTTTAACTTGGAGTTAAATCTAATTGATAAGGTTAAAATAATATCCTAAACTTGTCTAAATTCTATTGGTTGATAGGATTTCGACCCATCCCCACCTTATCTTCGAAATAAGACCCTTTGGAACCATTATAAACCGATTTTGACTTTAATATAAAATAATATTTTGAGATATTCCTAAGGTGCCCCTCTCCTCCCTTATAAAAGGACACCTCCTCCCTCTCCTCCTCACACCAATTTGAGCACTCAAGCTCGGCCAACCCCTGCCAAAATCCCTTCTCCACTTCCCTAGCAACATCCTAGAGGTTCTGGTCTTCCTCAAAGACCAATTCTAGTGCCCTAAGAGGAGGTCTCAAAGAGGCACTTCAAAGAAGAGGTAATTACCGTTACCAATTCTTTCATCTTTATTTCTTCTTCCACTTCTTCTTCTTAGGTTGTTTCATTATGAAGTAATAACATCAGTATCACTCATATACTGATATGTTATTATATGTATGAAACAACCCTATTTCACCATCTATCCATCCTACGGAAAAAGAAACCACCGCGCGTGCGTACGTACGGAATACCTTCTCCACGCCGTGGTTTAATCTATTTTCCACCACCACCTTACATGGATGGGTATAATGGTGTAAAGAATAACTATACATAGTTATTAAAACATCATATTGATTCTGATATATTGTATAATCCACTCCAATTCAATTCAATATTTATAGAAATGATATCATCGCTCGTGCGTACGTACGGACTACCGTCTCCACGACGCGATGAGATTCATTCTCCATGTTAACCATTTAAGAATGATTATAAAGTATATATAAGAAATAATAATGAAATATATGACATTATAAAGCTACTGGATTTATTTATATATATATATGTATGTCATCTACTTACTTCCATTTCAAGACAATAAGGAAAGTAAAACAGCGTTCATGCGTACGTACGGACTACCGTCTCCATGAACGGTGTTTTTCATTTTATTTATCTATCTATTATATATATATATATACTGAATATATATGATATATAAATCATATTTTATATTCTGGAAGTAAGTAAATCATGATATAAGTAATAATGATTTCAAGAACAACAAGTCAAAACACCTACGATAAATGAAACGATTTTACCCAAAACGCTTCTTTAACATGGAATTTACAAAAGAACGGGTAATATAATGTCATAAGTGAACCATATATGATATCATAACAATGAATATGATTCTTTAATAAGTCAATAACATGATTTAAATCATTATACAGGAGGTTCGGACACTTACAAAGCAAGTCGGACCTAAGGTAAGGGAAATATCACAATCTCATTTTTATCCGAGATTGTTTATTCGTAAGTATTTACTGGGGTTTATTTTATCATCCACATCCATGTTTCCTCAATATGTAATATTATTTCCATCCAACTACAATGGTTTAAATCCAATTTTACCCTTTGGTTAGTTTTTAGTAAAAGATATGAAAGGAATCTTTTGTCGTTTATCGTACGAGGTACATTTTGACTTTTTCGACAAAAGTACAAAGAATGTTTTTTTAACTTATACGGCACGAACGGATTTCTACTGTTTTATAAAGCCTTATTTTCATGAATCTTCCTCTAAAATATTTCATGAATATTTTCAATAAAATCTCTTTCTTTTAAAATTGCATGATGTTTTGTGAAAAGAAATTGATTTTGAAGAAGAAAGGATATTTTCTTCAAGAATTCAATTCAAGTGTTTTATCAAAATTATTTTCCATCTAAGATAATAAAGGGTTCTGTTTCTATCCATATTTTTACATTTATTTGAATATGTTGTGATGGAATTATGTTTATGAATTCCTTTATCTTATATGAATTGTTTTATGATGTCGTGTTGTTTAAGAATCTCATTTTTATTACATGGGTTACGCTATGATGTATGGTTTATGATTATGTGGCACACATAAGAAAGGATTCATTATAAGATGGGTGGGACCTATATCTCCCTCCAATTCATTGGGTAAAGATTTTATATCTCATGAGATAGACATGGCTGGAATGGTAGGTTATATCGGTTCAGTGAAACAGGACTGAAACGAGGGTTACTCGATTCAGAAAGGGACTTTGTCCACTAAGATAGTCTTGGCAATGAGTCATGACTAACAAGAAATGATTTTCCATGATTATGTGTGCATGCCACAAAGTTTCAAGTTTCATGTTATGATTATGGTGATCTCATTTTCACTTCTATGATTTGTTCCATGTTAAGATTTTATGATCTCTTTTGCAGGTTATGATTTTCAAAAAGATATGATATGATTTTTATTTCTTTTGTATACCCTTACTGAGCATTTGAGCTCACCCTTTTATGTTTTCTTTTCCCCAGGATATAATGAAAGGTTTAGGTAAAAAAAAAGGGATGATCTTTATGGGAGATGTTGAAGATCTTTCACCAGGATTAGAAGATTATGTTCCGAGTTTCCAAAGACACTAAACTATTACGATCCTTGTGTGTTTATTTTTGTTATGTACCAAGTATTCCGCAAATGTAATGTAATGTCCATGTACGATAAGCTTAGGGTCTCTACAAGTAAGATGTTCTATTTCATTTCTTAAGGAATTTCTGGTCCTTACAGGTTGATTTATATCACCAATGATGTTATCACTGGGATGATTCCTAAGAAACAATTGATTTGGGTTTTGTAAAACTTGTTCATCAACATATGGTAGAAAATATTCTATGGTAAATGTTTCAGGAATACTTTCTTGAACATTTTCCTTATCAGAATGCTCTTCTAATAAAGGTTGATAAACATTTTTAGAAAACACATCCGAAACTGTAGGATTGGGTTGGTTGAAAACAAAAGGATCAGTTTCATCGAATTTTACATGTACTGTTTCCTCAACAGTACAAGTGTTTTTATTGAAAACTCTATAAGCCTTGGAGGTTGTAGAATAGCCTAGAAAGATTCCTTCATCAGATTTTGGTGCAAATTTGTGGAGATTATCTTTTGTATTCAGAATGAATACTTTGCATCCAAAAACTTTTAAGTATGAAACTTTAGGTTTTCAGCCAGTCCATAACTCATAAGGAGTTTTATTAAGAAATGGTCTAGTTAAAACATGATTTATAGTATAACAGGCAGTACTAACAGCTTCATCCCAAAAGCGCTTAGCAATTGAGTATTCACTCAACATGGTTCGAGTCATTTCCTGAAGAATACAATTTCTTCTTTCAACAACACCATTTTGCTGAGGAGTTCTTGGAGCTAATAAATTGTGAGTAATACCTTTCTTACTACAAAACGTTTCAAAATCTGAGTTTTGAAATTCACCACCATGATCACTATGAATAGTTATCAATGGTATGTTTTTCTCATTTTTAACTTGAGCTCTAAAAGTTTTGAAATAGGAAAAGGCTTCAGATTTCTTTGTGAGAAAGTAGACCCATGTAAATCTAGTAAAGTCATCAACTAAAAAAAATACATAGTATTTGCCTCCAATGCTTCCAGATTGTGAAGGACCAAACAGATCCATATGCACAAGCTGTAATGTATTAGAAGTTGAAACTTCATTAATTGGTTTAAAGCTAGTTTTATGTTGCTTTCCAAATTGACAAGGATCACAGACTTTTGGAGAATCATATCTAAGGTCTGGTAGCCCTTTTACAAGTCCTTTCTTTGAGAGTTTTCTTAGGTTTCTCATATTACAGTGTCCTAGTCTCCTATGCCATAGCCACGATTGGTCTTCTATTACACTTAAACAAGGTAAGTTTTGGTTCCTAAGGTCTTCTAAGTTAATAGTGTAAACATTCTCTTGCCTATGGGCAGATAGAATGAACTCATCCTTGGAATTGTGAACTAGACACTTATCATTTCTAAAATTCACAAGGTAACCTTCATCACATAATTGACTTATGCTGATGAGATTGTGCCTAAGACCTTTGACAAACAAAACATTTGAAATAAGAACTTTTCCAAGAAAAACAATATTACCTATACCAACAATCTTTCCTTGAGCATTATCTCTGAAGGTAACTTTTCCACTTTTTGTTTTGATAACCTTTTCAAAGAGATCTTTGTTTCCAGTCATATGTCGAGAACAACCACTATCCATGTACCAAATATTCTTATTGGTACACTTTTCATTTTCCTGAAAAAGAAACAATTAGATTTTCAGAATCCAAACTTGTTTGGATCCAGAAGGGTTAGATAAAAGAATTTTAGGAATCCACATTTGTTTTGAAAAATGAGCTTTATGAAATCCTAAAGATTGAGTTTTGTTAAGAGAACAATCTCTTCTCCAATGTCCACCACATTGACACTTAGAACAGAAAATGGTTTTTTGAGGAACAAAATAGTTATTTCTAAAAACAGGTTTGGAATAAGTATAACCAAGACCAGAACGATTTCTCAAAGGTCTAATTTGAGAATACATCCTGTCAATGTTTTCTTTTCCATGAGTAAAGTTTGACAAACATTTCCTCAAAGATAAAATCTCTGACTTTAGTTTTAAAACCAAATTCTTGTTTTCTAAAACATTTGGATTTGAACTAGAGTTAGGCTCTAAAATATTTTTCTTCGAAATTGCATTTTCAAGATCCTTAGAAAGTTTATCCTTATCAGATTTAACTTTCTCAAGGGTTTTTAAAATACTTTCAAAATCAGAAGTTTTCACATCAAGATCTTTAGAAAGATCTGATACTTCTTTAGTCAAAATAGAAATTCTAGAATTTGCTTTTTCAAATCTCTTTTTGAGTTTAGAATTTTCATTTTCAAGTAACTTAGCAAATATAGAGACCTCTTCAAAAGAAGGTAATGTATCATCCTCTGATGATGAGGATTCATCGTTTGAAGATTCATAATATCTATTATTAGTATAATTTGCATTTAAAGAGACATTTGTAATAGCTTCAGCATTATGTACCTTAGCCATGAGACAATGATCTTCAATTGGTAGTTTGGATAGAAGTCCAATATTTCTTTGTCCTGATGTCTCATATTCTGAAGAATCATCTGAGGAATCACTACCACTTGCACTCCACGTATCATTTACTTTAAAGCCTTTCTTTGTCTTATAAAACCTTTTCTTGTTTCTTACAGAGTGTTTCTCTTTTCTATCTTTCTTCTTCAGTAAAGGACAATCAGGCCTTATATTTCTTGCTTTCTTGCATTCATAACAAGTTACCTCTGAATCTTTCCTATCTTTCTTTTTGAATCTATATTGAAAATCTTTCTTTCCCACAATCTTGTTCATCCTTCGAGCAAGATTGGCTAACTCATTATCCGGAAGATTACAGTCACTTGAATCAGATATAACAACTTTCTTGGATTTAGACCTTGAAAGCCTTTCAGGTGTTTTAGCTTTAGATGCAAAAGCTACACTTCCATTCCCATTCTTCTTATTGAAATCAGCATCTCTCTTCATTCTTGTCTCATGCTGTAGTAGAGTTCCAAAAAGTTCATCAAGAGTAATCTGGGAAACTTTTCTATTTTCATCAATAGCTGTCCTTTTTTACTCCCATTAATTTGGCATAATATCTATAATCTTATCAACAAGAGATTCATCATCAAGACCTTTTTCTCCCATAGATTGTAAGCTATTTACAATTGTCATAAACCTTTGTTGCACTTTACATACTGGCTCTCCATAAGGAAAAACAAATCCATGATACTCTGCTCGAAGCATTGCTCTCCTTGTTTCTATAACCTTGGATGTACCAAAATGAGTAACTTCTAACTTCTTCCAAATACAGTTGGCTGCTTCACACGAAGATATCTGACTATATATATTCCTGGTCATAGAGCATAATAAAGTATTGCATACCTTGTAATTAAGTTGATATTCTTGCTTCTCTTGGTTGGTGAAAGTACTAACTTCTTTGTCAAGAATTTTGTAACCCCCAGTAAGCATAATAAAATTGTCTACACCAGTATTGATAACGAAAGTCTTCATACGATCTCTCCAATACTCATAATCATTCCCATCAAATATTGGTGGTCTAGAAGGATTCATATTATCTATTGATCCAATATTCATTCCTACCATCTAATACAACAAAAACAACTTTTCCACTCCACACGTTAGTGTAGTAAATATAATAATAAGAAAGAATTAAATCTAGTAATACAAATCAGTGGAAAACCTCCTTTGATACCAATTGTTGGATCGAATAAGTAGATATGTATGTCTTTTAGATGGAACAATACAAGAGGGGGGGTGAATTGTAGGTTTAAAAACCCTTTGAGTTTTAGCAACAAAGAGATTAGTTTAAATGATCTTAAACTAATACAAATACAAACACCCACAATTGTATTGAATATAAAAGGTATGGTGTATTGTAATACTAATGTAATGTAAAACAATTGTATTCAAGGTGAACACAATAATCAGAGTAATACAAAGATGAATGATTCTACCTTAAAGCGTATAGAATCAATCAATAAAAAATGTAATATAATGATTGTAATTGAAACAATTACAATTGAATATGTAAAGAAGAAATGAAAACATACAAATCCCTTTCTAATACAAGTAACAGTGGAAATGTAAAAGTAATACAATTCTTTTAACCCAAAGAGAAGGGTTATCCTTTCACTTAGGATAAAAGGTCTGTCTCACCAACACCTTGGTGAGCCCTCGATACGATGATCGGTACGTCTGTATGCCTATCCCCGGCAGCCCTCGATACGATGATCGGCACGTCTGTCTGCCTATCCCTGGTAGCCCTCGATACGATGATCGGCACGTCTGTCTGCCTATCCCCGGAAGCCCTCGATACGATGATCGGCACGTCTGTCTGCCTATCCCCGGCAGCCCTCGATTTTGTAGGTAATCGGCACCTTTGTCTTTCAATTACTTGAAATCCCTCGATACAATGATCGGTACGTCTGTCTGCCTATCCCCGGCAGCCCTCGATACGATGATCGGCACGTCTGTCTGCCTATCCCCGGCAGCCCTCGATACGATGATCGGACGCACAAGGCAGATGAGAGAAGTCACAGTGTCTCTCTCTAGAATCTTGGTAGTTCACAGAGTCTCTTCATTCGTTCTCTTCGTTCATCGTTGTTCTCTCAGCTTCAAATGACCTCCTATTTATAGGCCTTGGGTTCCAACGGTCATATTGCCTCCAACGGTCATATTGAAACAGAAAGCACGACATCGTTTTGATTAGTTTGTAACTAACTCAACGACATCGTTTTGTTAGTAAAAGAGATATATATAAATGAAAAACATGAGTATGATTCATATGTAGTGAGTGTTTTTGACTAAGTACCAAAACAAATAATGATCATCTGAATAGCAGAGTCAGTACGATACGATTGACAGAGTCAGTACGATACGATTGACAGAGTCAGTACGATACGATTGACAAAGTCAGTATGGTACGATTGACAGAGTCAGTATGGTACGATTGACAGAGTCAGTACGATACGATATGGTCGGTACGATCAACATTGTACGATACGATAGACATGATAAAAGACAATTGTAATTTCTAAAATATGATAGAATGCATTTGTGATTTCCAAAACATGATATAGAAGTCAAAAGAAGACTTTTGACTTAACATGACTCACATTTAATCTTTAAACATTTAAAAGATTTAAAATAAAAGTTACAATTATGAAATAAAAGAACTTAGTAAAATATTTAACCAATTCCCCAAGGGAAAAACAGGAAATCTATATCAAAATTCCTTTGTAATAATTAAACATTTATTGAAATCCCATCATAATTAGGCAATTTATCATATAAATTTTTTTAATAGATAAGGTGACCTATGAGGGTCCCATTAAGACAACTTGGGTTTATCATAATGTAACCCAATAGTAGTTACATAGATATTAAAGTTTCAAACACCCAAACAAGTCATCTCATAAGAAACATTCCCCAATCGACCTAGTTGGGCCCAGTTGTGCATTTAGATAATTATTCAATTCATTTCAGATCAAAATTAAACTGCTTTTACATTTATAATAATTTCACAACGTACGATGTTCATATAAACAAAGGTTCGATTATATGGGTTTCCACTACCCCAATCTATAAATTTCCCATACACTTTATTGACCAAAGTCTAGCTCCCATTTAATCAAACCCAATTAATTTCAAGATATAACATTCTCATATATAATACTTTAGCCACATGGGTATCCATATACCAATTCATAAAGCACCCATACACTTTATAGTTTGGCATTTGTATCCCATTAATCAAAACCAATTCACTTTCACATTTGATCTTTAGCAACATTTACATTTTAAAAACAGTTTATAAACATGTATAAATCTAAAAGATGTTTTGAGTACACAGGCTTCCTTTTCCAATTATAAGGTTCCAATAAACCTTACAACTAAAAATTGGTTCCCGTTTAATCACAACCAATAAATTTATCCCATACATATAATTATATATCAAAATAAAGAAAATCATGTTATCATAAGTAGTAAACACTGAAAGAATGCTAAATAAACAAGAATCATGGCATATAATCAACTCATAATGTTATATAAGAAGGAAGGATAAAGAAAAAAAGAGCATGACATAGCATATAACAAGCATAATAATGAATACAAAGCATGGAATACACTCAAGTCATGCAATCAAATCATCAAGTAGCTGTAAATTCAACTACATGAAATGGAATATGCATGGAATGTGAATTTCATATGTGCCTATAATGATTCATGCAATGCTTTATCCATGTCAAACCAAGCCAAGGGTAAAATTTCATAAACTCGTAAATTAATACAAAGTGGAAATTACACTAATCACTCAAGGTGAAATCATAATCAACTATAATAACAAACAGCATGAACAATAAATTCTCATCCCTAGCCACTTGGTCATTTCCCTATGGGTGGGGTGATCAGTCCTAGACATGACTATTTACCAAGTATTGACACATTTCTAGTCTCCTGTCTACCATCCAAAAATAGTAAGACAAAGGAAAATAAACTACTCTGATACCACTTTGTAACATCCTAACCCAACAGACCACTAATACAGTAGTCGTACTAATCACCACATGGCCTCAAGTGCACCTCCCTGTATGCTAGAGGCTACCAACTGGTAGTAAGGATCTAAGGAGGTGATAGTGGAGAGACTATACCCACATGATTAGAGTTTCATAGTAGTAAATCAGAATGTAAATAGAAGGAACAAGCAGAAGAAATAATAAATGAAATAAAATTAGTGGAAGAATAATATAATATCTGAATAAAAGTGGCCAACACCAATTTAAAAAAATCATGTATGATAGATAATGCTACAAGAAAAAGCAATGAAAATTAAAAATATAAATACAATGTAATAAAAGAATAACTTCCCAATGACTAGCTCTAAGAGAATCTCAATCATCAGCTCGATCCTCTACCTCAACTATGTCCTAGTAATGTAAATCAATATTGGTAGATGGATGATTCCCTTTATCAATACCTACAAACATAAAGTCTACTTGGGTACCAATGGTGCTCGAGCAGGGTGTGAGATACAATCTCAGTAGGTTGGAACTAATGGTGTCTATCCCAATAAATTTTTTGAATATAATTAAGTAGTGTGAAGGTAATATGAATAAATAAACAGACCAAATAAATATATAAAAACCAGCCTGCTCAGGTTCTAGAAAGACACCTGGCGACTCTATATGCTTCGTCTCACAGCCAGAAAGATATGTCTGACCATTAACTATATACATATAGTAATAAAATCTATATATATATATAGTGTAGTTATATATTTAATCCACCTATATAAACCAAGTATGTGCGGACGTAAGTGGATATATACCTAGAATATTAGTTACTGGCTGGACTGGGGCATAACTCGGTCATCCATAACCAGTCTGAATGAGCCTATAAGATCAAGCAATAGGGTAAATTCCCTACATCTCAATAGGGAACGAGATATCATGAAACAACACTCGGGATGGTGAGTATCTTTCCATTGAAACACTCTAATACTAGAACATGGTGTGTGAAGCTCAATGCCCATATAGTATCACTGGTGCAAGATGTCATGCTCAATGCCTGATGTAAGGGAGTGTGATATCTCCATGCTCAACAGAACCCTTACCATCGTTCCATAGCCTATGTAGAATCCATAATCATATTTATAATAAAATACCATGAGGAAATACCTCTCATTCCTTACCTTTAATAAGCCACTATATCAAGGAATAATAATTATAAAAATCCATATAAGTTGTGCTTATTAATTTAACTCAAGAGGCATGGTCATACCACAAAATACAATTCCATTTAAATTTGATAATTTAATTTATTTAAGGAAGTCAAGACATCATGAAAATGCCAAAACCATTTAATACAATCCATTTAAATTTACTAAATCAAGGTGAATCAGTTTATAAATATCAATGAGAGCCTAGGAGGTTTCATTAGAGAAAGGGAATTTACCGACATGGTTAATTCCAATTAAAAGTTGGGTCAAGCACTTAGGAGGTGACTAAGTTTATTTAACATTTATATATAAAGAGGGAAACTTCATTTCATAATATCTAAGAAGTTCATTCCCATTACATTCAATAACTCTAGAAACAATAAAAAAGTAAACTCTCATGTTGTAAATCCAAGAAAGATGCAATTCACTAAACATTACTTTTTAGTTTTGAAGATAGTTCACCTAATATGAGGGTTTTTATTATAAAAACATGACATTTTTTACAAAACAATTCATTTAGAATAACTAAACATCATTTAAAGATTCATACTTAATTCACATTAAAGGAGTATTTCAAAAAATTAAACCAAGAAGAGATCACCTCATTTCACATCAAGCATTTATTCTAAAAATCATTCAGCGCCGATTAATATCCAAGGAAGATTTAAAAAGTGAAAAAATAATGCATTCTTAAATTTAAAGGGTAAATGAAAATGAATCCAACCTTAAACTCAAGGCACGCTATTTTTCACGATGGAAACACGAGCCTTCCCTTTACTACTTGCATGAATATGTAGATTCACTTATATACAAGGACACCTAGCCCTTATGTACATATTTTCATGGAAAATATGTACAAGGGGAGCCTTATATATATGCTTATACGTGCATATACACCTTTTTACTTACACATGTATGTATTTTAATATACCTATATAAGCACACCTAATCCCATTATATATATTCATACTACTATGAGTGAATATATATATAAAGGTGTAACTTATGCAGGTACATGCCTACCTATACATACACATGTGAGCCTTTGAAAATGACATCTCAAACCTATCCCAAAAAAGATCAAAAAAACTATAGAAAATTTACAAGAATCTAAAACAGTAAAAAATACCCAATTAGAAATTCAAAAAAAATAACAAAGAAAAAATTGCCTGAAATTGATGATGAGAAGACTGGAACACTTTGCCTTCGGTGGTGGATGCTTAAACATGCCTGAAGACAACCCAAGAGTCCCACCACATGCCCTAACAATGGAAGAAAAACTAAAAAATTGGATTAACCCCAAACCTAGGGTTCTTTCGAACAATAGGGTTTAAGGGAGAATAGAAAAACAAAAAATATAGGGAGGGGGAAGGAAGAGGAGGATTACCTCAGAGATTTGACCAAGAATCCTCAAGAAATATAGAGAAAAAACCATGGAAGAAGGTGTAAGAGTTGGTTTCATAGAACCACCTGGTTGTACTTTGATTACATGGATATTTAATGTATTTAAATATTAAACATCTTATTAAATATTTTTCATTATTCTGTATGAATATGATGTAATAATGTCTTAGAGTATTTGTTGCATTGATAAGGTCATGGCAGTTTCCCGCTATGATGAGAACCTTGAAATTCTATAACAATATTCTTAAATATAGTTCTATGGTTGGATTATATACTATGATGGGACACATATCCTGCATACCATTAGGTGTGAGTACTCATAAACATATGAGAGTTCCTCTCATTAAGTTCGCACTTGGTAATCTCCAGGACAGGAGATTATGAGAACAGACCCGCCAGTAGGAATTCTGCATGTTTTGGTGTCATCGGATATTTCTATCTTAGAGCATGTGTAATGATCCTTAGACTTTAATATTATCATTAATAAGTGTCATGACTCATGCACTTTGATTTATAGATGAAAATCGTCACGCAGACAGTTGGCGGGAAGTAGGGTACGTTGGGTGCGTCATGAGTGGCATGTTTTTAATGGATAAGTCAAGGAAGGATTTGTCCCTTCTATTTATGGAATTTGATATATCATCCCTTTGATTAAAATAGATACGTCTCATGAAATTTTATGGCCATGGTGTAATGATGGGTTTATTTCAGGTAGTCAAAGAACGATGTATCAAGCATAAAAGTTTATGACACTATCATGAAACCTACTTGGTGAGATATTGTGACAAAGAGATTATATTACACAGTGAGCATTCATATGTATATGTCATTGTTGTGAATTTAATTTCTTTTTATTGGGAGCATTGACTCATTACTAGACAGTATTCTTGGACTTTAGCCAAACCTGTCACAACCCGTCCTCGGGACCCGCGCTGTGACTACCCCAAGCCCGCCTTCCATAGGCCAGGTGCTGGCGACTAGCACCAAAGGCGTAAATCCCGATAACTAGGAAGGCATTTCCTTTATAAAAGTAAACAAAACACCACAGAGTACAAGCGGAAGTAAAACACTAAGTACAAAGAGAAGTGCTGAAAAGTAAATGGGCCAGAATACAAACCCAACTGAAAGTACAACTACAACTGAACAAAAGTACAACAGAAAAAAACAACAGCTAGAAGAACGGAAGCGGCTCCTGGGACGTCCTCCTCGGATCCTACCTGAAGGGTAGGTACAGATGGCGCAGCTCCTGGATCGTCCACCACGGATCCTACCTGAAGGGTAGGTACAGATAGCCTCCACAACGCTCTCGCCCATCAACCTCCTCCGAGTGTCGTCTCACCGTGAAGTCCACCTCCGGATACTGACTCGTCGTGTAATCCACCTCCGGGTACCATCCAGTCCTCGAACACTCGGCCTCTGTCAGCACTGCCCATCGTCTGCAACCAACACAACGAGGTACGGGCATAGCCCGTGCAGGGGTGAGTATAACGATACTCAGTAGGGACCCCGAGACCCTCAAGGTCTCACTAAAACCAACAAGGATAACCACAAAGAAGATCTCAACAGATAACCTCTACTTAGGTATATGCCCATACATATACCTAAGTTATCAAGTAACCCATCTAAATCATGAGGAAACACAAAGATTATGAAATCAACGGACAACCACTACCTAGGTATATGCCCATACATATACCTAAGTTATCAAGTGACCCATCTCAATCATGAGGCAAACACAAGGTCATAGACTCAGCTCAAACCATGATTTTCATTATCGAAACCGTAACTGCTGAAGAGCCCCATATCTGGAGTGTACAATGGTCCTGTCACAACTCCGAGGTACTACTCACTAATCCAAGTCTCTGAGGTACTCCTCCTGTCGAGTACCGCGGGTCAGATGCCAAATACTGGGTGCTCCGTCCGTTGTGGGTCTACCGCCAAATACTGGGTGCTCCCCCTAATAGCCTACAGAGGTACTCCTCCGGTCGAGTACCGCGGGTCTGCTGCCAACTACCAGGAGCTCCGTCCGCTGTGGGTCTGCCGCCAAATACCGAGCACTCCTTCCACTGGGCTAGTCGACTCACTCCAAGTCGAGTCGGTCAAGCAGTCGTCAGGTCTCAGTCATTTACATGGTCTCCGTACTCTACACGCTCATCTCTGGGAGGGTCCGATCCACGAGCTACAGGTCGATAATCCAAGTATCTCAAAGTCCCACGAAGAAGTATCTCAAAGTACCGCCTCGTCATAGGGGTCTCAACGCAACAGACGGCGCGTCAATCGGACGACCGGTCTGTGAGTTATTAGCCTTTTCGTCCCAAGAGCCCGGTTGGTTTTGTGAGCGAACCAACCCGGCCGTATCTCAACTGTACCCCGAACTCTCATAAGGTATAATCATAGGGACCGTTTCTCCACGTGTTCACCAACGCCGCTGACGGTTCGTCAAACGGACGTCCGGTCTGAAAGATATCAGCTTTTCCGTTCCAGGGGCCTGGTTGGATTTCGGGTGCAATCCAACCCGGCCACTATCCAACTGCAACCAAAACTCGGGCAAAGTATGCCAAAAGTTCCGTCTCATCAAGAGGAATTCAACGAGATAGACGGAGCGTCATTCGGACGCCCGGTCTGTGAGTTATTGGCTTTTTTGTTCCAGGGTCCCGGTTGGTTTCGTGAGCGAACCAACCCGACTGCACTCCGATGGCATACAAACCTCGAGCAGAGTAAGCCAAAAGATCTGTCTCACTTAGAGGAATCCATCAAAGTCGACGGCACGTCAATCAGACGTCCGGAGCTCAAGATATAAGTGTTTCTGCTCTGAGGGCCTGGTTGGTTTCGTATCCGAACCAACCCGGCCGAACCCAAAGTTCTCCGAAACCTTGATTATAATATACTGAAACGACCGTCTCGATCCAAGGGTCGCATCGCCACTGACGGTGCATCAATCTAAGGTCTAAATCTCAAGATATAAGCAAAAACCCGAAAAAGGTCCGAAAGTGGGGGGTCTGGGCCCGGACAGACCCGGCCCAACCCCCCCCCCCCCCCGGTCGGCCCGAACCGGGTCGACCCGACCCGGCTGGGCGTGACCCGACCCGGCCCGGCGCAGCCGGTCCGGCCCGGGGCGGCGACGCAAAAAGAGGGCGCTGCCCCCTTGGACAAAACTGCGGCCCCCCGCGCGGGGGCCACTCCCTGCCAACGGACACGGCGTGATGCCGCATCTTGCTGGTCTCGCGCGGCCGCGGGACTAGCCGCCCGCCGCCGTGGCTTCAGCCGCGGCGGCCCCTTTCCGGTGGTGCGCCGACGGAGTCTTCCGCGGACCACCGGAGTTGCTCCGGTGGTCCGATTTCAATTCCGTCTGCGCCGGTGGTCCTCCCGGGAGCTGAAGATCACTGCAAAGGATTCAAAACACCATTGCGGCCCGCCTCATCATCGTCCATCGATCTGCACTTCTACAACAAACAGCGGGGTCTTCAAATCGCCTCCTCGGCCCCGACTCCGCCCGCGGTTTCGTTCGGCCCCAACGGCGCGGCGCGACGGCGCCGCGCTTCTTCGCCGTGTTCTTTCTCGTGTCCGCACGGTGTCGTTGCACTGTGCCGCCTTTGTTCGTTCCGTAACGAATCAAAACAACAAAGGGGGAGGAGAGTCGGCCGTGTTCGTGCGGTCCGACCTCCTCCCGTTAAGCTGGTAACAAGCGGCCCAAAAGACGAAGAACAACAAGGAAATTTCACGAACAAAAGAGAAACAACCTAAACAGTTTTTCCCCGCAACAGATTATTCCCAACCCGCAAGGAAAACGTTCGCGGATCAACTAGGTAATAAGTTGATCCGTGTTCTTTGTTTTCTTTAGAAAGAAAGAAACAAGGGAATAAAATCATTCTTAAAACATAAATCCCTACCTCAAACGTTGTCGTCGAACGCGAGTTAGTCGAGGAAGAGAAGGATCGTCGCGGAAGAGAAGGATCGTCACGGAAGAAGCGTCGTTGACTTCGTGGTACACGGCGTCGCATCATCGATCTCCGAGGGTTTGGTGTTCTTCGTCGGAGGTCGGAGTGTTCCTTGCGTTCTTCACGTTCTTCGTCGAAGAAGAACGCTTTCCTCCAAATTCTCTCCACGCCACAAGTTCCAACAGAAATAAAATAAGAGTTATCTTATTTTATTAACGCACATGACACGTTTGAATTTCAAAAGAAAAGAAACGAACAATTAATTCAATGAATTAATTGTAACGATTTAACTGCCCAATTAAAGAGGCGTTTCTTAACCAGAAAAACGCACGGTTGACTTTCATTAAAGAGGGTTTTCGCGGGTGCGTTACTTAGAAGGAAAGAAATGGTGGGGCTCGTGTGGGCCCCACCTCACAAATATCCTACCAAGTGGGTAGGATATTTTGGGTTCCACCCTATCCGCTTAACTTAGCTTAAATGGATTTTAAGTGGCTTTAAGTGAAATAAAATAAAGTTGTCGCACCACTTTATTTTATTTCTTAACTTAACCCCAAAAATTAAAAACTACACCCGAGAAAACGCAACTCCGGAAAAGGCGTTTCTAAGAAAATACCGGCGCTGCGATTCCATCGGTGCCCTCAGAATTCGATTCCGAGCAACGGTTCAAAAGTTAGAAAAACCCGCTCGTTCGTTCACTGAACGTACCCGAGCTAAACTTTGGAAAATGATTCCGGGCACACCGGGCCTCGGAATCAGGCGCCGTCAGAAATTGTGCTCTAGTAAAATTCCAAATAAAATTAAGAAAAAAAATTCCCTTGAAATTTCTGGGTCTTTACATTTCTCCCACCTCAGGGCTTTACGTCCTCATAAAGCTTTAACACAAACTAGGGATACAAAATCGATACTGAGCATGAATCTGAGCCTCCCGCTCTCATGTGCTCACCTGGAGGTTTCCGTACTGCCAGTGAAAGCGCACCTGAGGAATAGACCGTCCTCATAGGATCCGCCCCTGTCGATCCTCGATCCCCACTGGAACCTCTGTGAAAGACACCCCACCGCCAAAGTCCAGCTCCCCATGGTTGATGATATGTGAAGGATCACGCACGTATCTCCTCAGTTGAGATACGTGGAAGTCGTCGTGCACCTGGTGCAACTGAGGTGGATGGGTCAAGCGGTAAACCACCACGCCTACCCAGATGAGGACCTAAGAAGGTCCGCTAAACCTCGGAGATAACTTATTGCCTTGGCCACATCTCCATAAACCTTGTCGAGGTGAGACCCGTATAAGGACGTGATCGTCATCCTCAAACTCCAGAGGACTCCAATTCCTGTTATAACTGGAACTCAAACGACTGATGCCACGAGGGTAAGGTTGACCGACTCAAGAGTGATCAGTCGCACCCTCCTGTGCAAGAGTTTAACCTGTGCTGCCTGGGGTTTCCTTTTTGCCGACCAAGGAAAACCCATCCCGACGTCGTTGTTAAACCCCAACCTTTTTTCCTAATACCGTCAATTTTTGTATGAACTGTGATTGCCCAGTCCATACTCAAACCAACGTCGTAAGGCCTCGATGCTGCCACCAAGAGATTCCAACCGAAACTCTCGCCTCGAGGGTCTGACCACACTGTCGGCGTATGTGTGATTATCGAGTCTCCTCCCAAGGTATCTCCAAACGTGAGGGTCAAGTCCACGGCTTACCGGAAACTCTAGGTTTGGAACAAGATTTGTGAAAGCAAAGAATGATTCATATCAACATCCATTACTACAGCAGCTAGTAGTGGACACAGACTTTCCCTTGAATCATTTTTAGAGCCATTGGGTCACACTCCTTGACTGCATGCAGCCGCACTCTTTCTCCACCCTCCAGCTCCCTGAGCCTGGCGGGGATAACTAAGGCGGGTGGTTGAAGCATGTTAAAATGTACACCACCTCATGCTGCTCTCCTAGATATGCCTCCACGTCTACTGCTTCACAAACTCATCTCTCCTTAAAGCTTCCTCTTCTTAAAATATTTAACACGCTCGAGTCTCTAAGACTGACGCCAGTTTCCTATTTCTTACTGCAATGTGCAGTCTTCATCCGCTCCTAGATGATCTGCACCTTCTTTGCATATGATCTGAAAGAGCTGCTAAAAATTTCTTCTTTTCCAAAAAGAGAAACTCAGTCTCATCCCCTAGATGAACCATGCCCATTGCCTAATACATTCAATCCTGACATGAATGATGCATTCATGCCATGGATGACGTCGTAAGGCCTCAACGTAACTACCAAGAGATCCAACTGTCACTCTCGCCTCCAAGGGTCGAGTCACACTGTCGGCATCAGTGTGAGGTCACTGGGTCTCCTCTAGTAGAAATATCGAAAGTGAGGGTCAAGTCAATAGTCTTAACCAGGACCACTCAGTATCAACCAAACAAAAAGGATAGGAAAGAAAACATCACAAAGATAGGTGTCTTTTTATTATTGCAGCTCATAGTACAAAGACACGAATACAATAGCAACATGGAACTAGAAGTACAAGGGATGTATCCACTAGTTCCTCTCCTGTCCACCTACTCCCGAAGCTCTACTGCCTTGTCCACTGCTCGGCTGTTGCTCAAGCACCCACCACTGCTTCTGCCTCGGTGGATCCTCCAAAGCCTACGGATCAACTGTACGAGGAGTCGGACAGTCACATGCCAGGTGACCCTTCCTGCCGCATTCATAACACTTCCTACTCCTCATACGGATAGATCTAGTCCTCTTGGACCTCTGAATCATCTGTCTACTGCCCACAGATGACTCGGCTACTGATCGAAAACCCTGCGGCAAAGGCAGAATCTCCTGTACACGCTCGGGGTGTAGAGCTACTGGCACAAACTCCACCTTGAAGAAGGTCTCGAAGTCTTCCCATGTGAAGGTCATCCTGTCGCAAAACTGGAACAAGTGGCTCCACCACCTGCCTGCTGCTGCCTGAAGAAGGCTGGTAGCAAAGATCACCATGAAGTCTGCAGGCATCCCCATTATCCTGAAGAATCTCACCACAGCCTCCAGCCAATCCTCAACGGCCTGCGGGTCTGTCTCTCCCAGGAACCTGGGTGGCCTCTGGCGCTGGAACTCGTGCAGCGCGCTCAAGTGGCGTGCATCGCCAACTGTTGGTTCTGGTGGCATCGGTGACCCAACATATGGTAGTATCGCTGGTGCCTCCGTTGGTGCCTCAACTGCAAGAGGGCCCTGTACCGAAGCCTCGTCACTCGACAGGCTGTCAGTACGCACATCCCTCTAGGCTCTAGCTGGTCGTCCGTGAAAAGGCATCCTGAAAGAAACAACGTGACACGATCAAACGATTTATACCTGGTGAGCTGACCTGGTTTGACCTGACATTTAAAAACTTCTAGAAACACACACGCAATCAGTGTTTTCGTGTACAAAGTCAGAAATCAGTTGTCAGGGTCCTGGTGTATGGATACGTCGGCCGCTCACACCAAGACTAGACTCCCTGAACTGAAAACCACACTTGGTACTCTTAATACTATTGCTTCATAGAAAGAAAATATCAGAGTTATAAGTTCTATGGCAGAACCGACTTCACTGATACCAATTATCACAACCCGTCCTCGGGTCCCGTGCCGTGACTACCCCAAGCCCGCCTTCCATAGGCCAGGGGCTGGCGACTAGCACCAAAGGTGTAAATCCCGATAACTGGGAAGGCATTGACTTTATAAAAGTAAACAAAACACCACAGAGTACAAGCGGAAGTAAAACACTAAGTACAAAGAGAAGTGATGAAAAGTAAATGGGCCAGAATACAAACCCAACTGAAAGTACAACTACAACTGAACAAAAGTACAATAGAAAAAAAAACAGCTGGAAGAACGGAAGCGGCTCCTGGGATGTCCTCCTCGAATCCTACCTGAAGGGTAGGTACAGATGGCGCAGCTCCTGGATCGTCCACCACGGATCCTACCTGAAGGGTAGGTACAGATAGCCTCCACAACGCTCTCACCCGTCAACCTCCTCCGAGTGTTGTCTCACCGTGAAGTCCACCTCCAGATACTGACTCGTCGTGTAGTCCACCTCCGGGTACCGTCCAGTCCTCGAACACTCGGCATCCGTCAGCACTGCCCGTCGTCTGCAACCAACACAACGAGGTGTGGGCATAGCCCGTGCAGGGGTGAGTATAACGATACTCAGTAGGGACCCCGAGACCCTCAAGGTCTCACTAAAACCAACAAGGATAACCACAAAGAAGATCTCAACAGATAACCTCTACTTAGGTATATGCCTATACATATACCTAAGTTATCAAGTAACCCATCTCAATCATGAGGAAACACAAAGATTATGAAATCAACGGATAACCACTACCCAGTTATATGCTCATACATATACCTAAGTTATCAAGTGACCCATCTCAATCATGAGGCAAACACAAGGTCATAGACTCAGCTCAAACCAGGATTTTCATTATCGAAACCATAACTGCTGAAGAGCCCCGTCTCTGGAGTGTACAGTGGTCCTGTCACAACTCCGAGGTACTGCTCACTAATCCAAGTCTCTGAGGTACTCCTCCTGTCGAGTATCGCGGGTCTGCTGCCAAATACTAGGCGCTCCATCCGCTGTGGGTCTGCTGCCAAATACTGGGAACTCCCCCTAATAGCCTACAGAGGTACTCCTCCGGTCGAGTACCGCGAGTCTGCTGCCAACTACAAGGCGCTTCTTCCTTCGTGGGTCTGCCGCCAAATACCGGGCGCTTCGTCCACTGGGCTAGTCGACTCACTCCAAGTCGAGTCGGTCAAGCAGTCGTCAGGTCTCAATCGTTTACACAGTCTCCGTACTCCGCACGCTCGTCTCTGGGAGGGTCCGCTCCACGAGCTACAGGTCGATACTCCAAGTATCTCAAAGTCCCATGAAGAAGTATCTCAAAGGACCGCCTCATCATAGGGGTCTCAACGCAACAGCCGGCGCGTCAATCGGACGCCCGGTCTGTGAGTTATTAGCCTTTTCGTCCCAGGGGCCCGGTTGGTTTCGTGAGCGAACCAACCCAGCCGTATCCCAACTGTACCCCGAACTCTCATAGGGTATACTCATAGGGACCGTTTCTCCACATGTTCACCAACGCCGCTGACGGTTCGTCAAACGGACGTCCGGTCTGAAAGATATCAGCTTTTCCGTTCCAGGGGCCCGGTTGGATTTCGGGTGCAATCCAACCCGGCCACTATCCAACTGCAACCAAAACTCGGGCTAAGTATGCCAAAAGTTCCCTCTCATCAAGAGGAATTCAACGAGACAGACGGTGCGTCATTCGGACGCCCGATCTGTGAGTTATTGGCTTTTTCCGTTCCAGGGGCCCGGTTGGTTTCATGAGCGAACCAACCCGACTGCACTCCGACGGCATCCAAACCTCGAGCGGAGTAAGCCAAAAGATCCTTCTCACTTAGAGGAATCCATCAAAGTCGACGGCACGTCAATCGGACGTCCGGAGCTCAAGATATAAGTGTTTCCGCTCTGAGGGCCCGGTTGGTTTCGTATCCGAACCAACCCGGCCGAACCCAAAGTTCTCCGAAACCTTGAGTATAATATACCTAAACGACCGTCTCGATCCAAGGGTCGCATCGCCATTGACGGTGCATCGATCGAAGGTCTACAGCTCAAGATATAAGCAAAAAACCGAAAAAGGTCCGAAAGCGGGGGGTCTGGGCCCGGACCGACCCGGCCCAACCCCCCCCCCCCCCCCCTGGGTCGGCCCGAACCGGGTCCGAGTCTGACCCGGCTCGGCGTCGGCCGAGCGGCCGCACAAAAAGGGGGCGTTGTCCCCTTGGACGAAATCGCGGCCCCCCGCGCGGGGGCCGCTCCCTGCCAACGGACGCGGTGTGATGTCGCGTCTTGCTGGTCCCACGCGGCCGCGGGACCAGCCGCCCGTCGCCGCGGCTTCAGCCGCGGCAGCCCCTTTCCGGCGGTGCGCCGGCGCCGCCGCCTCTTGGCGGCCGGCCGGTGCCGGCGTGGCGCGCCGGCGGAGTCTTTCGTGGAACACCAGAGTTGCTCCGGTGGTCCGATTTCAATTCCGTCTGCGCCGGTGGTCCTCCTGGGAGCCGAAGATCACTGCAAAGGATTAAAAACGCCATTGTGGCCCGCCTCATCATCGTCCGTCGATCCACGCTTCTACAACAAACAGCGGGGTATTCAAATTGCCTCCTCGGCCCCGACTCCGCCCGCGGTTTCGTTCGGCCCCAATGGCGCGGCGCGACGGCGCCGCGCTTCTTCGCCGCGTTCTTTCTCGTGTCCGCACGGTGTCGTTGCACTGTTCCGCCTTTGTTCGTGCCGCAACGAATCAAAACAACAAAGGGGGAGGAGAGTCGTCCGTGTTCGTGCGGTCCGACCTCCTCCCGTTAAGCTGGTAACAAGCGGCCCAAAAGACGAAGAACAACAAGGAAATTTCACGAACAAAAGAGAAACAACCCAAACAGTTTTTCCCCGCAACAGATTATTCCAAACCCGCAAGGAAAACGTTCGCGGATCAACTAGGTAATAAGTTGATCCGTGTTCTTCGTTTTCTTTAGAAAGAAAGAAATAAGGGAATAAAATCATTCTTAAAACATAAATCCCTACCTCAAGCGTTGTCGTCGAACGCGAGTTCGTCGCGGAAGAAGCGGATCGTCGCGGAAGAGAAGGATTTTCACGGAAGAAGCGCCGTTGACTTCGCGGTACACGGCGTCGCGTCATCGATCTCTGAGGGTTTGGCATTCTTCGTCGGAGGTCGGATCATTCTTCGCGTTCTTCGCGTTCTTCATCGAAGAAGAACGCTTTCCTCTAAATTCTCTCCACGCCACAAGTTCCAACAGAAATAAAATAAGAGTTATCTTATTTTATTAACGCACATGACATGTTTGAATTTCAAAAGAAAAGAAACGAATAATTAATTCAATGAATTAATTGTAATGATTTAACTGCCCAATTAAAGAGGCGTTTCTTAACCAGAAAAACGCACGGTTGACTTTCATTAAAGAGGGTTTTCGCAGGTGTGTTACTTAGAAGGAAAGAAATGGTGGGGCTTGTGTGGTCCCCACCTCACAAATATCCTACCAAGTGGGTAGGATATTTTGGGTTCCACCCTATCCGCTTAACTTAGCTTAAGTGGATTTTAAGTGGATTTAAGTGAAATAAAATAAAGTTGCCGCACCACTTTATTTTATTTCTTAACTTAACCCCAAAAATTAAAAACTACACCCGAGCAAACGCAACTCCGAAAAAGGCATTTCTAAGCAAATATCGGCGCTGCGATTCCAGCGGTGCCCTCGGAATTCGATTCCGATCACCGGTTCAAAAGTTAGAAAAACCCGCTCGTTCGTTCACTGAACGTACCCGAGCTAAACTTCGGAAAATGATTCCGGGCACACCGGGCCTCGGAATCAGGCGCCGTCAGAAATTGCGCTCTAGTAAAATTCCAAAGAAAATTAAGAAAAAAATTTCCCTTGAAATTTCTGGGTCTTTACAAAATCTGCCAAATGCCAACGATAAAGAATCCTAGAGGGTCACACACTAAGTATTTCTGGTGGTCTTGGTTAAATTATATTTGAATTTAATTAATAAATATTATTCTCAAGATAGTGGAATAATTTTATCCAAGTTAAAATGATTGTATAAATTAAATAAATATTTATTCATAGGATTGTGGGTAAAATATATTTATTTATTTTATTGAACATTTAATAAATATTTATTTACTAGTTTGTAAATAAAATATTTATTTAATAGAATAAATTATTTATTTATTTATTCGGGTGTTCAATAAAGGGAAGGGGAGTTTGATCCAACCAAGGCCAGTCCAGTAGTAAAATAATTATTTACAAGATGATAAATAATTATTTAATTACTTGGTACAAATTAAAATAACACTGCTATTATTTTGTGACGCAGATTTTATTTATAATTACATCATGCGCAAGTTGGCACACTATAAATAATGGCGTGGTATTATTATTAATAGCATGGGTTTTCTCTATGGTTATGAATATATAAAATTGTTGTTATGCAATTAAATATTGTAACTAAATCTCCATGTCAATAAATAAACACATGCATCTATTGTTCCATGTACTAAACCGCACACCTGGTGAATTGAGAATTGTTGAGTTAAAAAATTTATCTCTCAAATCATCTTCCTTCCCCTCTCAATAATGAGAGATGTTCTTCAAGGCCGAAGAACAAGATATCAATAACGACCGACACAAGACACTCTCTTTGCCGCACTAGCACCCAGAGAAAGAGTGGTGTTGATCAGAGGCCATCGGAGCACATGTGGATCACCCCTAGAGGGATTATAGTTTGGATCCTTTCAAGTGCAACAAGATAATATGGAAGGGTCATTCCGAATGATAAACATCATCAATGAAGAAAATACCGAAGATCCAGGTATTATTTTCTTTATAAAATTAATTAAATTAATTATAAATATGATGTGCAAGATCCTCACTAAAGGTTTCGGTCCTCTACCTTCTTTATCTAAATCTTTGATTCTATTCCGTGGAGATTGGAATTCATTGTCGTATTGATCCTGGAATAATCATTGATCATGGTAAAAATTAAAGTTGGGTTTCATCCCAACCATGCTTTCGCTGCACCCGGAACCTACAAGTGGTATCAGAGCGGTTACATCATAGTTTATAATTATTTAAATAATTTGTTGATGGTTTACGATTTAATAATTTATTTTGTCAATTCAAGGTTAATCGTTCTTGTAATATGGATTTCGAGATATATTCTCCCTCTTTTGTTTCTCTTTCACCTTACAGAAATGATCTTTTATTTTATTTTTGATTAAAATAAAACATAGGATCTCATCCAGAGGTGCCAAAGGTTCATGGTCTTACAACACCAGAATACACGGCGTGTAGTTGGATTCACACATCATGTATCATGGTTCAATGCATCGGGACTGGTCCTCCAAACTAAGCCATGTCTTGGAGTTTTTCTAAGTCTCAAAGAATCTGTGTGTCGACTAGGAACATGTGGAACATTGTTTCTAGATTACATGTCGTGTGGCCCACTGGACATGGCGTGTAGTCCCTTCGGGTTAGGGTTGGACCGTGTACTTTGTACACGGATTTCCCGACTGGATACGGTGTAATACTGATTCTACACAGTGTGTGTCCCACTGAACACGCCATGTACTCTGAAGATTTCTGAAGTACATTTACACGCCATATCCCTGGGTGTGTACTTCGAATAGATGGTGAATGATAGTACACGCCGTGTAGTTAGAACTACATATTGTGTAATCATCCAAATTATGCAGATTTATTAAAATTTATTATTATATTATACAAACCCTTGATATGTATACCATGGTGCAGGCATAAATCTGAGGCACAACACGTGATAGGTGTTTTATGTATATGTGTTTAATTTAATATTTGTGTAATGTTCATTTATACTCATTGGGTAGTTATGAATAGGAATTCACCCTTAAAGGTACAAGTTTTGTACAAAGATAATTTTAAATGAATTTATTTGTTTAAAATTATAATGTATGAGAATCTCAAAGAAATTCAGAAAAGGATTAAGATAAAAGGATTGATTAATTAAAGATAATAATTAATTGATTCAAGCGCAATTTATCTTAATAAGAATGATTAAAGAATTGAAAACTAGTTTTATTAAATGTGTAACTTTTTTCATGTATGAGGGTGATCATGAGATAGACAAAGACCTTTGTATGTGATTGGTTTCCTTTTAATTTAGTTATTAAATTAATTTTTGGTATGTGAGCCATCTATTCTCATTAATATGTAGGATATGTGTGCCAATGGTTTATTTTATGTAAACTCCCCTTTTTTACCCCTCACCTACGTGTGAGTTTAAAATCATGTGTAATGGATGGAACTCCCAAGATAGAGGAGTCGGTTCAATCTGGAGCCGAGATGAAACCAATCCCAAGAGATACATAGGTTGAAAGGTGGAAAGCTGTAAAAACAAACTCAAAAGGTTCAAGTTATTTCTCCCCTAAGTCAAGGTTAGTTTATCAACCGTTAGATAAACTAATCATTATAAAATCTCATGATCATGACCTTTTCTTTATTATTTTTTTCAGTTGCATGGTTTATCATTATGGATATCTTGCCGCAAACACATAATTAATGTATTAAACAATCATGCAAGATGGAACTAAAATAAATCAGGCTTATGCGTAAATATTATCAAGACATGGTTAATCACTTAACTAAGTTCCACTTAATATTAACAAGCATGTGATAATGATAATAAGAAATTCACACATAAGAGATAAAAAGCCCTCAAATAAAATATTAATTCAGACCAAGCCTTCTGTTACTTGATTAACGGAAAAACTCAATAAAACTATGTGTTTGACCAACCCTTTATGGGACACATACTTTTATATATGAATCCCTTATGAAAGGTTTTGGGTTGACTTAACCATATTACATCAAGAGGAGTATCCTTTTCTAGACTTGCTGTAATATTGGAGGCAAGAGTTGAGGAAATCCAAAGTCAGGATTTTAGGATTGGGGGGTCCACTCAACAAATTAAGGAGTTGTAAGCTCACAGTTGGAAAAGACCTGCCTACCTAAATACCTTCAAATAGATTGACTAACCCTTGTTGGGGTTATTAAAAGGTTCATATGGATCCTTTCCAATAGTATTTCATGAAAACTGGACATTCTGAGTTCAATGGTGAGGGCCATTGGGACTTGATAAAATAGTGGGAGACTTAATAAAACTAATTTATTATTTATCATAAAAAGCAAGAAAGTACTAATGATATGCTATTTTAATTGTAGAATAAAAATGACAAGCTCGTCAACCATACTATACCTACGATAAATTACGGATAAAGAAAACATCCTCACCGATAGTATCTTCCAGTAATGGTTTAGATGCCTCCGGGTTATCCTACACCATGAACGGAAGTCTTATGTGTTAGAGTCAGCATTGCCTGATCCACCTACCAAAGAGGCGAGTGATGAGGATTTCCTGGTCTATGAGAAACATATTAATTACATGGTCGACATTCAATGTTTAATGCTATCATTAATATCTATTGAACTCATGAAGTCTCACGAAAACATGGATGATTATAGCATGCTCAAGGACCTCTGTGATCTTTACCAGGAGAGAGCAAGACAGAAAAGGTTTGATATCTCCAAGGAAATATTTCAGAGTAAGCTTGGAGAGGGTGCCCCAGCTGGGCCTCATGTAGTCAAGATCATTGGATACATTAAGCACCTAGAGGTTCTAGGGTTTAAAATCCCTGAAGAACTGGGCACCAATCTCATTCTCACATCACCCTCTCAAAGCTTCTCCAAATTTGTTTTTAATTCAACATGAACAACATAGATAAGTCTCTATTTGATCTTTTTATCCTCGTTATCCAAGTGGACAAAGATATGAAGCACAAAAAGCCTTCTATCCTTATGGAGAATAAGAGGAAAGGGAAATCGAAGAGCTTTAAGACCAAAGCTTCTTCATGGCCTTCTAAGAAAAGAATGATCAAAGTGGAGGCAAGGGAATAGGAATCTGTTTGTTTTGCATGTGGAAAGAAAGGCCACTGGAAGAAAAACTGCACCCAGGCTAAGAAGCAAGGGGAAGCTTCAGGTGAATTTGTTATAGAATTCAATCTACCAGTTTATACAAATTGGTTATTAGATACAGCTTTTGGTGCTCACATATGTATCCAAATACAGGAACCAAGTAGATTTCGAAAGATTGATCGAGGGGAGTTTGATCTATGAGCATCCAATAGAGTCAGACTTATTGCGGTAGCTGTCGGGGACTACAACATCACGTTGCCAACTGAGATTATCTTGGTGTTAAACGGTTGTTATTATGTGTCGTCTATTACTAAAAACATTATTTATGTATCCATATTAGATACAGATGGATTTTTTTTCAAGTTTAGAAATCAATGTTGCTTCTTTTACAAAGATAGCATTTGTTTTGGTAGGTCACATTTATACAACGGTCTTTACATGTGGGATTACACCAACCAAGTAATAGAAATCGATAACAAAGATACTTCACATGACTCATACCACACCCAACTTTGTCATCACTAGCTAGGTCATGTAAATGAGAAATGCTTGAAAAGGTTACATCAAGATGGATATTTAGATTCTTTCAAACTAAAACCACTTGGCGTATGTCATGCATTTTTACAAGTCAAATGACCAAAGCCTTATTTAGTGGGAAAGGTGAAAGGGATAAATAACTTCTTGAATTGGTTCATACTGATGTGTCTGGACCATTTCCAGTTGAAGCAAGGGTAGGGTACTCATACTTCATAACTTTTACTGATGATTTTAGTATATATGGATATATCTACTTAATGGTGTATAAGTTGGGTTCTTTAGATAAGTTCAAATAACACATGAATAAAGTTGAGAACCATATTTTTAAGAAGATTAAGAAACTACACATAGACTAAGGTGGAGAATATCTTAATCAAGAATCCATTGAATACTTACAGGATTTTGGGATCCTATCCCAACTCACTCCTCCTTATATACCCCGGTGGAATGGTGTGAGTGAAAGGAGGAACCACACCTTGTTGGACATGGTGAGATCAATGATGAATCATGAGAGTCTTCCATTATCCTTTTAGGGATATGTGTTACAAACAGTGTCACACATACTAAACCAAGTACCAACTAAATCAATAAATAGTATTCCATATGAGTTCTGGAGTGGAAAGAAAGCCATGTTATCGAATTTACATGTGTGGGGAAGCGATGCATTTTTAAGGCATCTTTAGGTAAAAAAAATTCACCCTAAGCCACAAAGTGTACCTTTATAGGATACCCCAAGGAAACAAGGGGATATTACTCATAAAACCCCTCATAAAAAAAGGTTATAGTGGAACTGCATAGGAGTACAAGAGAGGTTAGAGAACCGAAACAATACAATTTTATAGTTATTGAGGATGGTGACTCATTATTAGTTGATAAAAATGATCCTCTAACCTACAAGGAAGTAGTAAGTGGCATAGATTTTTCCAAGTGGCAAGAAGTCGTGAATTCTGAAATGGATTCCATGTATCAAAACCAAGTATGGATTTTGGTAGATCCTCTAGTTGATGTAAATCCTATTGGTTGTAAATGGGTATTCAAGAAGAAACTGGACATGGAAGGATAAGTCAGTACCTATAAGGCATGACTAGTTTCAAAAGGGTTCAAATAGCATCAAGGAATTGACTACAAAGAAAACTTTTCACCAGTTCCAATGCTGAAATCCATCAGAATTCTATTATCCATTATCACTTTCCATGACAATGAGATTTAGAAAATGGATGTCAAAACAGCCTTCCTTAACGGGAACCTTCAGGAAGATATCTACATGACACAACCTGAAGGGTTTATGACTCCAAAGGATGCCAATAAGGTATGCAAGTTTCAAAAATCCATTTATGGATTAAACCAAGCATCCAGGTCATGGAATATTCATTTTGATGAAGCCATGATGAAATTTGGTTTTATCAAGAATTAATGTGAACCTTGAGTCTACAAATGGTTTAGTGGGAGTGTAGTCATTTTCCAAATAGTATGTGTTGATGACATATTACTTATTGGAAATGAGGTACTAGTCTTACAGTCTATTAAGGCATGGTTGAATCAATGCTTATCTATGAAGGACTTGGGTGAGGTAGCATATATTCTTGGGATCAAGATCCATCATGATAGATCCAAGAGATTACTGGGCTTAAGTCAAAGTACATACATTGATAAGATATTGAAGAGATTCAGTATGGAACAATCCAAGAGGGGATTGTTTCCAACATCACATGGCATACATCTTTCCAAAAAAATGTGTCCTCAGACACAAGAGGAAATAAAGATAATGGCAAAGACTCCATATGCATCAGTAATTGGGTCAGTCATGTATTCCATGCTATGTACTAGGCTATATATTGCCTATGAATTGAGTGAAATAGGAAGATATCAAGTTAACCCAGGTGACCGCCATTGGATGGTAGTCAAGTCTATCCTAAAGTATATGAGGCATACTAAGGATATGTTCCTGGTTTATGGAGGAGATGAGGAACTAGTCATCAGAAGATATAAAAATGCTAGTTTACAGACTGATCAAGATTACGTGAAGTTGCAAACATGATATATGTTTACTTTGAATGGAGGTGCAACGAGCTAGAAGAGCTCAAAACAGAGTGTGGTTGCAGATTCTACAATAGAGTCCAAGTATATCGTAGCTTCTGAGGCAACTAAAGAAGAATTTTGGATGCGAAGCTTCATCCAGGAGATGGATGTGATACCTAGAAGTAAAGATCCCATCACATTATACTGTGATAATACTACAGTGGTGGATCTCACAAAAGAGCCAAGTTCAAATCAACAGACAAAGCACATACTTTGAAAGTATCATTTCTTGAGGGATTTTTCTCAAAGAGGTGAAGTTTTAGTGAGAAATATTTCCATGGAACACAACATGGAAGATCTGTTGACTAAAGCCTTGACTCAGCAGAAACATGATCACCATGTGAGGTCTAGCAGACTAAAAGTCGTAGGCTGTTGGATCTAGTCCAAGTGAGAGTATCTAAGAGTTGGTGTCCTAGAACCAACAGGTTGTACTTTCATTACTTGGATATTTAATGTATTGAAATATTAAACATCTTATTATATATTGTTCATTGTTCTAAATGACTATGATGTAATAATGTCCTAGAGTATTTGTTGCATTGATAAGGTCATGGTAGTTCCCCATTATGATGAGAACCTTGAAATTATATAACAATATTCTTAAATATAGTTCTATGGTTGGATGACATACTATGATGGGACACATAGCATGCAGACTATCAAGTGCGAGTACTCGTAAGTAGATGAGACTTTCTCTCACGAAGTTCACACTTGGTAATCTCTAAGACAGAAGATTGTGAGAACAGATTGGCCAGTAGGAATTCCACATGTTTTGGTGTCATCAGAGATTTCTATATGTGAGTATGTTTAATTATCCTTAGACTTTAAGATTATCATTAATACGTGTCATGACTCACGCACTTTAATTTACTGATGAAAATCGTCACACAGACAGTTAGCGAGAAGTAGGGTATGTTGGGTGTGTCACAAGTGGCATGTTATTAATGGATAAGTTAAGGAAGGATTTGTCCCTTTAATTTATGGAATTTGATATATTGACCCTTTGATTGAAACAGAACTGTCACACAAAATTTCATGGCCATAGTGTAATGATGAGTTTATTTCAGGTAGTCAAAGAATGGCGTATCAAGCATAAAAGTTGATGAAACTATCATTAAACCTTCTTGATGAGATATTTTGACAAAGATATTATATTACACAGTGAGTGTTCGTATGTGTATGTCACTTTTTTGACTTTAAGTTCTTTCTCTTGGGTGCCTTAACCCATTGTTAGATAGTACTCTTGGAATTTAGGAAAGCTCGCTTAATGCCAATGAGAAAGAATCCTAGACGGTCACACACTAAGTGTTTTTGGTGGTATTGGTTAAATTCTATTTGAATTTAATTAATAAATATTATTCTCAAGATAGTGGAATAATTTTATTCAAGTTAAAATGATTTCATAAATTAAATAAATATTTATTCACCGAATTGTGGATAAAACATATTTATTTATTTTATTGATCATTTAATAAATATTTATTTACTAGTTTGTAAATAAAATATTTATTTAAGAGAATAAATTATTTATTTATTTATTTAGGTGTTCAATAAATGGAAGTGGAGTTTGAGAGAACCAAGGCCAGTCTGGTAGTAAACTAATTATTTTCAAGATGATAAATAATTATTTAACTAGTTGGCAGAAATTAAAATAACTCTCCTATTATTTTGTGACGTGGAATTTTATTTATAATTCCGTTTTGCGCAAGTTGATGCACCATAAATAATTATGCGGTATTATTATTAATAGCATAGGTTTTCTCTAAGGTTATGAATGTATTTAATTACTGTTATGCAATTAAATATTATAAATGAAGCCCCATGTCAATAAATAGACACATACATTTATTGTTCCATGTATCGAACCACACACCAAGTGAATTGAGAATTTTTTAGTTAAAAATTTTCTCTCTCGAATCCTCTTCCCTCCCCTCTCAAAAATGAGAGACGTTCTTCAAGGTCAAAGAACAAGCAGTGAAGAACGATCGACACAAGACACTCGCTTCGCTATGCTAGCACCCAGAGAATAAGTGGTGTCGATCAGAGGCCATCAGAGCACGTGTGGATCACCGCTAGCAGGATTCTAGCTTGGATCCTTGCAAGTGTAACAAGATAATATGGAAGGTTCATTCTGAATGACCAACATAATCAACGAAGAAAATACCGAAGATTCAAGTATTATTTTCTTTATGAAATTAATTAAATTAATTATAAACATGATGTGCAAGATCCTATCTAAAGGTTTCGGGCCTCTTCCTTATTTATCTAAATCTTTGATTCTATTCTGTGGAGATTGGAATTCAACATCGTATTGATCCTCGAATAATCATTGATCATGGTAAAAATTAAAATTGGGTTCCATCCCAACCACCCTTCCACTGCACCCGGAACCTACAGGAGGGAACCGAGAGGGGTGTCACGTATTCCATGGGAGAAGGGAGGGGTGCATCATGTAACGAAGGATGGGAGGGAGGTTATATTAGGTTTTAACTTATTTTATTCTAATTTTAATTTAATTAATTTTTTAAAAAAAACACTGCTCATAGTTTGGGTCGCACGGTTAGCAAAACCATGTGCCAACCGTGTGATGGATAGTGCATAGGTACTACCTAAGTGGCACTACCCGTGCGGGCTAGGCACGTGGTTTGGGTAAACCATGAACAGCCTGTGCACTTCACATCATCTCACTACTATAAGTCGTATGGTTTCCTGCTAGTGTCCACACAGTTTTAGATAAACATTTTGCCCCGAGAAGACCCTCCCAACTTGATATTATTGGGGTCCGACACTCCTGAAACTCAACAAGACACCTGAGGGGACCCTAGGTCATTTACCCAAGTCTAAAAAACACATAAAGGTGTTCCAAATTTCAAAATTACATTCTAAAGATCAGTTTTAAAAATAGACCATCCAGTAAACAAAAAAAGTTCAAATTCCCTTGAAATTTACCTTTCCTCAAAACACAAGTCATTATAGTCTCCAGCATGCTCTAAACACTGAGTTGAACTTTAATGCAGCATATCATCCTCAAAATGATTTCCAATATGAGCGGACTATCCAGACACCAAAATTCTTGTTAAGAGTGTGTTATATGGACTTCAAAAGAGGATGGGACCAATATCTACCTCTGGTAGAGTTCTCTTACAACAACATTTTCCAATCAATCATCCAAACTGCTCCATATGAACCCCTTTATGGGAAAATATGTAGAACACCATCATGCTGGGATGAAGTTAATGAATGTAAGCTACTAGGACCTAAAATGGTCAAATAAATGGTGGAAAAGGTGAAAATCATTCAGCATCACATCAAGGTAACCCAAAGTTGACAGAAGAGCTATACAGACAATTGTCGATGATACCGGGAGTTTAAGGTTGGAGACATGGTATTCCTCTAAATATCTCCATGGAAGAGGATCATGAGATTTGGGAGAAAAAGAGAGATATGCCCCAGGTACATCATCCCCTTTGAGATTTTTGATCGTGTCGGAGTTGTAGCATGTTGATTAGCACTTTCACCAACCATGTCTCAAGTACATGGTGTATTCCACATATTCTACTTGATGAAGTACATATCAGATCCCTCGCATGTACTAAATTCAGAGGTGGTACAGTTGTAAAATCTTCTCTCTTATAAGGAGCAGGTAGTGAAGATCTTGAATAGTAGAGATAAAGTTCTACGCAACAATACTACTCACCTGGTAAAAGTACTATGGAGGAACCATAAGTATGAAGAATCAACATGGGAACTAGAGGTAGTAATAAAGGATAAGTACCCTCACCTGTTTTCCCCTTAGTTTGTAAAATGAAATTTCGAGGGTGAAATTTCATAAGGGGAGAAGAATATAACGACCCAGAATTACATCAATGAAATTTACCTTCTTATAATTATTTCATATAGTATAAATCATATAAAATCACTTAGAGAACACAATGAAAACTTTATAAATGAATAATGAATGGAATTAGAGGCTTTTTCATAAATTAAGGAAACTAAACCAATGGAATAGTAACTTGACTTTTGTAATAGTAATATGACCCTTACAAATAGTGACTTGAATAATAGAATAGTAACCTAACCTATGAAAGTATAAATAAAATTTATTCATCTTATAAATTCAAATATGGTATCTTTATATCATGGAATAAGTAAATAAATGTTTTAAAAACGATAAATTAAGTATTGGTATTTTGTGAAACATAAATTTTTATTTACAATTTTATAATTAATATAATCATTTAAGAGAAAATTAATTTTCATAAAATATATTAATAAATTAAAATTTTGTTGTCTTGTGATTATAAGATAATTTTATTAGACCTTAATTAATTTTTCAAAGTGTTATAAAATCAGTTATAATTTTAAAATTGGTATTTTTTGAATAAATAGTTATTTTAATTAAAAATTAAATTTCTCATATATATAAAATTATTTTCAAAAAATGGAGTCCATTTTTAAATTCTAAATGTCAAAAAATTGTTAGGGTGATTTTTTTTTCTAAAATAGTTGAATTTTTTTTGTGAATAGTGAAGTACGGTAATTTACGGTATAAGCTAAATACATGAATTATTGAGTCATGGTTGATGTATAAAGTATTTAATCACAATTGTTTTGAATTAATATATAATATTTACTTTATTTATTCACAAAAATCAACATTATTGATAGTACTGATCCAAAATAATAATAAATAAATAAAATAATAAAAAAACACCCCTCTCCTCCACTATAAATAACACCACTCACCACCTCTTATAATCACACCTCAAAAGCCTTGAATCTTATTAAAATTATATCCAATAATCTTTCTAAGTATCCTCCCAAATTATAAGATCCTTTGGTCTTAATAAAATACCAAACTCAAGTGCCTCAAGGAGGTTCTCAAGGAGAATGAATTCAAGAGGTAAAATCCTCTTTCATTTTAATTTACTCTCTTTTATTTTTCTTCATCTCCTCACCTACCCTTATCCAAGTGACATGATAACTCCAATATATTGATATACTAAAATTTTATTATGTTAATGTAACAACTCATCATCACTTCTTTTCCCATCCCCTTTTGTTCTAAAAATGAAAACATTGTCTATGATGTGTTGATTTATCACATTCAAGGATGACGAGTTTTTAATTTCCATTAACACCTTCAAGGATGGTCATAAAACCATTTTTATGGTTAAAAAAGATTATAATATATTTATTACATCTTATTTAATGTTCCATAACTAGAATATATACATAATATTAATTAATAAAACAAAACTAGTTCGTGATGGTTGAGAAACGCCAAAATAATCTAAAAAATTATCATTAACATTTTATCTAATAAATCATCCTCTAATATGAAAAAAATGATATATAAGAACATTTAATATTCTTTAATTTAATTAATAACATATAATTTCAATTTTGTACAACTATTCTCATTTTACATGATCTTTCATACACGTATACAAGTGAAATGATCATGAAAACCAAGGAAACGAACACTTTAGAACGATGAAATTGTATCTTATAACTCATAAAAAAAGGCCATAAATGAACATAATAAAATTATAATAAATAAAATACATGTAAAAAAATTTCTGAATTAATTAATTAATATATTTAATTTGATTATACAGGACATTAAGTTTAAGTTTAGAACACTTTTGGACATATGGTAAGGGATTCTCTCTGAACCTCTATTTTTCCTTCAGATTACGCTTTATCCCTCTTTAACCCAAATTAATTATTAATTATTATTATGTAATCTTCCTATGTTCTATATTTATGTTCCAAAAATATTTTCCTATCCTAATTCTTCTTTCTTTTATGGGGAAATACATGTTTTATAAGGTTCTCTTCTCAATTCCTCCTGATAAGCAAGCCCGATTAAAGGGAACTTCCCGATTTCTCACCCATTTTCAAGTACACTCCATAATATATTTTAAGTGACAATTATTTTTATAAAATCACTCATTTTATCCTGAAAAACTATTTTGGTTCCTTTATAGTTTTATACAAACAATTATTCTTTTTCCATTTTAAATAATCCTTAAAATTTTCCATTAAACTACACTAAAGTGGCTCATTTATATAAAATTTCTTAAACACTATTTTTAAATTTTTACACTTTGGTTTGACATCAATTATCATGTTTTATGATTATTTTATCTTATGAATGTACATGTATTATTTAAATCCATTATTTCATGGACACATTTATGATACTCCCATTTTTTATGCCTTGGGATATGATTATGATACCCATCACTTTCCACAGGTAACCCTTATGTTTATTCCTTATGTTTAATTATTAATGTGGAACAAATATTCATGAACATGTTATTATGGGTGTGCCTAGATATCACTCCAATTAATTGGGTAAAGTTTTGTCTCATGAGACTTCATGTTTGAATAGGGAGTGAATCTGAATCCTTTATGGGACTTTTTTCATGTGCAATGGTCGTGGCAGTTAGCCTTGACTCATGATTATGTCATGTTTTATGTTTTTTCCACGTTACTATGATGCCATGATTACATGATCTCATGTTATACATGTTATTATTCCTTATGTTTATTAATGTTTTCTATGTCATCATGTTATTCCATATAACCCATGTGTTAGACCTTATTCCTGTGCTTATTTTTTCTTACTAGGATTTTTAGTTCATCCCTTTGTTCATTTATTTCCCATATTATCCTATGCATATGTAAGAGCTCAATGGAAGTTAGGATCTCATTATGGAGATTAAATCAAATATGTTTTTATTTTGGTTTCATGTTTTCTAATTATGTACCTAATCTTTCAAAGACACTAGACTTTATGATCCTTGGTTGTATTTGAAGGCTAGTTATGCTTAAAATCATGTAATAATATGTGTAAAAGTCTAGAGTCATTATAATCTATGTTTCATATAACTATCAAAAATTGTGGAATCTTCATCTCACCAACTCATCTAATCAACACTTGTCCACACCTTCAAGATGATTCATCTGATTCTTCTAGTCCAATGGAGCTTAATGAAACATATGATTAGCAGAATACCCAGCCTCAACAATTAGGTTAGCTCGTTAAAAACTTCAAACAAGCTCAATATTATCCCTTATCTTATAACTATAACCCAGGCTTGAGGTATGGTAATCTCTTATCTCATCCCCCTCAATTCCCTCCTCAAAATCCAACCCAATTATAATATGGTCAAGGTGGTGGTAAATTCCAACAAACTTATACATTTATTCCTCAACATCTAAGGAGAAATAATCCACTTGATCCTCCTAGTTTCCACCATCCTAGTGATCCTTCCCAATTCCCAACCCAATCCAATCGATTTTTCAAGAACTAAAATCAAGGAAATCCCAATGTGGGATATGCCTCTTCTTCTAAGTAACCAGGGGAAAGTGTTATGAAGGATCTTGCCTACTTTACCAATTCTATACTTAAAAAAATTGAAAACCAAATTGGTTAACTTACATCCCACCCAAGTCATCAACAAAAATCCAATTCTTCCCAAATTCATAAGTATGAAAAGTTTCTTAAGGAATTGTGCACCCATGAGAGACAACTTAGGACCATTAAAAATGTTTCAAACCAACAGTCTATTCCCATGAAGTACAAATATCTAGGTACATTTTCTATTCCATGAAAAATAGGGAGTTACAACTTTTATAATTAATTAATAGTCCTATTATCCTTGATAAATTTCATTTCCAAATCTATCTTCTCAAAACCTGGTTTAGGTACCTTTCACCCAATGAGTGTTGTCATCCAGTTATCCAATCGAAGCACTGCCATTCCTAAGGGAATAATTGAGGATGTCCTTGTTTGGGTCAATGATCTTATCTTCCTAGTTTATTTTTATGTCCATAACGTAGAAGGTGAGACAAATTCTTTCCAATCTCCTCTTATTCTATGAAGACCATTCCTCATGACATCTAGTACCAAAATTGATGTCCATGCTGGCATCTTATCCATAGAATTTTGTGACCAACTGGTCAAGTTCAATATTTTTCAAGACATGTGATACCCATCAGAGAATCACTTGGTATTATCTAACCATTCTTTTGAAAGTATCTCTAATAGTTTTTTAAACCATGATCCATCATGTTCTTCTAATTATAATGATAGATCATTTTGTGAATTTTCCATCCTAATTAACTAAGTCATAAACAGAGAAGTTGATGTTGACCTTTCACATATAAACTCCATCGATCTAAAGCATATTGAAAACTCTTTGTAATCCTACCTCACCTCTAATCTACACTAATCCAACTTGTATGGTAATGAGGAAAATAAACTAGCATGTTCATTTTTTGATTAAAATCAGATTATCCAATATTCATCATTTCTTATCCATTATTCTGAAAATTCTCTTATATGTGAGGTGAACCCAGATCAAATGTTCTTATCTTGTGCAAATGGATGTGAAGTTAGTGATATTTATTCCCTAATTAATAAATTGATCACTGGTGAGGTTTAAATTTACCATTATTTAGAAAAAAACAATGATATAAAGTATTTTTAAAAATATATTGAGTCTTATATCCCCTTTGATCTTCATTACTCCACATTAGAAAGTTATGAAAAAAGATGATTTAAAAACAACAAGGATCTCATACTTTGATTTCATGTTATATTAACTTTACATAAATGCACCATCATAAATGAAACATCTTCCTAAAATTCCAAGCATATAAAACCAACACTTTGTGGGCTGCATCATTCCTAAAGTTGAAGACCAAAGGGAGGATACCCACATTCCCTTTCCACCTCCATTGAATTACAAGTACATTAATAAGGAAGGAAATAAATTATCCAATGAACAATGGTTCCTCACAAAGGATAAGTTTTTATAGAATCATACAAGAGTTGAGAAAATATGGTGTCCATCATTAGACTATGGGTAGTCCACTACAACTATCCAGTTGTAGACAAAATAAATGCAATGATTCTTAGGAGGCAACCCAAGTTTTATTTTACTTTTATGATTTTTTTAATTTATTTTTAGTTTTTCATTAAATGAATAATGATTCTTCTTTTTTATTCTCTTATAAGTAATGTATATATTCTAAATCATCACCAAAGAGGACATATTCCCCAAGAACAACATTGAATTCTACTGGATCCACAACTATTGTAGTAGACCCACCACTAGATGGAGATGGAAACCCACCAAATCCAAACTAGAGAGAACCTATTTCCCTTTAACTCTCTCTCCCTCTATATTTCTTTTTCTTCTTTATTTATCCCTCTTTATCTCTTTCTTCTTCTTCCTCTATCATTCTCACATTTTATATTTTTTTAACAATTTCTTCATAAAATTTTTTTTCCTATTTCTCTTTTTTGTGGCTATGTATTTTAAAAAAAACTAAAAAAACTAAAAAAACTAAAAAAACTAAAAAACTAAAAAAATGAGTCACAATTAATCACCATTAAATTTCTAAATTTTTTCCAATCATTTTGGGGAGTCAAAAGACTTGTTTTCTTCTCAAAAATTTTCTATTTTCATTATAAATTTGGATAAATAATTTTTTTTCAAAAATAATAAATTTTTAATAGTCAATCTTTGATTTAGAAATTTTACTTTTTTTTAGAAAGGGAATTCCCGGGAGTGGCCTTTTCGAACCCTCCACACCCAGGAACCCCCCTCCCCGTGAAGAAGTCATCTGGATAAGCCTCAGTCAGGGAGGAGTCGTTGTTAGCCGAGATGACAGAGCATCCCCACAGGGTTACACCTCGATCAGTGATGGTTTGGCACAGCAATCTGTCATCTAAGTGAAGTGAGCCCTTTCTGCCCACCCGGTGAGACCGGGTGACCCGACAAGATGAGTGGTACATGGGAGGCGGAAACTCCCCCAAGAGAAAGCTCCTAAGAATCAAACCCCATACCTCACCGAACACCTGTTGTATGGCCCTTGACCACCCACCACTATGCCACCACCAAATCGGAAATTTTTTATTTAGAAATTGATTCTTCCCCAACCATGAGAAACAATGTTATCTTTCATTTCAATTTCACCTATGACCATCTTTTCATATTGTGTTTTTTCACCCCTAGTTGTGAGTCATGAGTTTGTGGACCTTCAAGATGAATTTCATAATTTAGCATACATTAATATGATAGAGGCATTTTTTGAACCATGTGAGAATCACAATAGCTAAATAACCTCTCATTACCCTTAAATTGATCCTCCTTTTGAAATACCCTTTGATCATATGAAAACACATTTTTCGATAGCCACATTACAAGCTCAAAACCTTGTCCCACCCAACATCTACATGGTTTTAATTTAATAATTTATTAAAATTTAAGTGTGAGGGAATGGATTTCATTTTGGGTACCATTTCCTTGATTTTCAATGTGTCATCATATGCTTGAGGGAAAGCATCCTTTTAAGTGCGGTGGGGAGATTGTCATTTGGTGAGTTTTAGGAATTGATTCATTTTTATGTCATTTTTTACAAATTATATTAAAAAGTGTTCAAAAAAATATGTGAAAACAAACAAGAAAAAAAACAAAATAATGGGTTGTGTCTTAAGAAAGTAAAAAATCACTCTTCATCAACCTTTGATCTTATTATAACTATTACAATTAGTGTCATGAGTAGATCAGATAAGGGTTAGAAGATGAGTGTGATATTTGTTCCAAGTTCAACTTTTGAAAAAAAAATGAAAAAAAGAACACTTGAATCATGTTTTCTTATGTCCTTGGGAGAAGTTGTGTATTTTAAAAGTATTTCATTTTTTTCATCCTCTTCCAGTTTTCTATCTCTTTTTTTCTTCCTTTACACACTATTGACCATGTAAATATGTGTTTTTGTAATCTTCTATGTCTCGTTTTAAAAATTTTGCATTTCTTTTTCCATGTTGGGGTTTTAAACCTCCTTTCACTTTTGGTTCATGAATGAGTGAACCTCCATAAATAAATTTTTATCATCTTGAGAGGGGTGAGTTTTGAGTGCCCACATTTTTCCTTTCTAATTTTGAGCATGAAAAATGAATTATTTTTGGAACATTTTTGTTTTAAAAATTTATAGTGTAATTCATTATGGAGGAGTAAACTAGTCTAGACCCCCTTGATTGGATAAAAAAATTAATATTTGTGGGTTAGTGAAAATGATTTTGTTGTGTGATTGTGTTTTGTGTGCCTGGGGACATGCACTATCTTAAGTGTGGGGGGTTTTGTATTACATATTCATTAATTATTTTACATTACTTCCATCATTGATTTTTTACTAAAAAATTATTAATTTCCAGTCAATGTTTATATTTTTATCACAAACACATAAGGAGAGCATTGTTCTAATTCATTCAATTACACTATAGTTTAATTTTTGATCATATCTTTCAAAATACTAATCCAAATGATGTGATTTTTATTTTTTTGGTATTATTTATTTGAATTCCAAAAAATCATTAAACTTTAGAATAAGATAATTCATCCATTTTAAGGGCTATATGGATCGTACAAAAAGGACCAAAGAATTTTTCAAAGAAACTCGATCAGCTGTGATGTTATATTTTCTGGGAAAAACTCTAGAATTCCAAAAAACATTATTCCTCGCAAGAATTTTGGGGACATTAAATTACAACTTGGATAAAAATTTCAAGTATCAAATCAACTAATAAGGGTCCCAATTGATGCATGGAATTCCAACCCACAATTCTGTATGGGATTTGAAAAAGTACCACAATTATTAACTTTTCTCTCAATCCAATAACCAAATTGAGCTGATATTTTGCAGAGAGAAATTAAATATATAGACTCCAAACTTTTTAGAATAAATGTTTTGTATTTTAGGGCATCTTCCTGGCCAAAAACTAATTCACATTGTGGCCTTTGAAAAATTCTGGATAAAAATGGACAACAACGCTTTGTTTAGAAAAACCGTCGTATCATTGGATAAAAAAGTCCAATGGCCACAAAATTTTAAGGGTGAACTTTACACATCCCACTAATGGAACAATTTCCTATACTGGTGGTTTGGAACTATTGTTATAGGTCCCCAAACCATTGGTATAGCCTATACCAATGCTTTGGGTAGTTGTTGGGTGATTTGGCATGGGGATAGACCTATCCCAATTATTTGGGGAAAACTGTTGGGATAGGCCTTTCCCAATGGTTTTCCCCAAACCGTTGGGATAGGTAAATATAAAAAAATTACAATGGAGTTTCAAACCCACAACCTACACATTATATATCAAATACTTTACCAATATCCTACAGTTACTTTTGTGAATATATTTGGATATATATATATAATTTATATATTGATTTATTTGACGATATTGGACAAAAGAATTCATAAAAAATAAGGGTGCCTATCCCAATGGTTCTCAAAATCATTGGGATAGGTACCACCCTTTCCCAATGGTTTTCCAAAACTGTTGGGAAAAGTGATCTCAAAGTAGCCTATCCCAACGGTTTTGGAAAACCATTAGGAAAAGTGGTCTCAAAGTGGACTACCCCAACGGTTTTGGAAAACAATTGGGAAATCCATACCCTTTCCTAATGGTTTTACAAAACCATTGGGAAAAGTTTTCTCAGAGTGACCTATCCCAAAACCGTTGGGAAATCCATACCCTTTCCCAACAGTTTTCCAAAACCATTGGGAAAAGTGGTCTCAAAGTGGCCTATCCCAATAGTTTTGGAAAACCATTGGGAAAATTGGTCTCAAAGTGGCATGTCACAATGGTTTTTGAAAACCGTTGGGATAGCCATACCCTTTCCCAATGGTTTTCCAAAACCGTTGGGAAAAGTGGTTTCAAAGTGGAATATCCCCACGGTTTTTAAAAATAATTGGTATATATGCATTGGTATAGGTATTATTTCTTTTAGTTTCTATATATAAAAATTTTAATAAGAATATATCTCCATATTAATCCCTCTAAATTTTCAAATGGTTGATCCAACTTGAAGGGTGTTTTTGGAATGCAAACAGTCCACCACTTTTGGCTATAAATTCATCCCCCTCTACTCCTTGCAAGGGTTTGGCACTTCATCACTTAAGTAGGAGATATTTCATTACCATATTCTTTCCAAGGTCATGGGATGACTTTCCTTGATCTTGTTTCAACAATAGATACCTCTCCTCCAATTTTCTTTTCATGTTTATTTTCCCTTGTTTTCATTTGTAATAGTGTAAGTTTGTTTTCTTTTCAATTGAATACTAATGCATGTTTCTTTATCATAATATATAATTATAATATGCCTTATATTTTCAATATTAATGGTATTAAAATATTTTAAATTAATTTAAAACATATTTCATCTTTTTCTTTCTTATTCAATCAAAATTATGCATTTACTCCCTTCACCGTTCATGTGTGTGTTCAGCACACAACTCATTTCTTATCTTGTTCATTTTATTATTCTTTTAACTCATCACTATAAACATCTTTAACCAAATTATTAACCACCCAAATTGTTGAGTAAATATCTTATTAGGGTGATTCATAATTTGGGTATGTTAACTAATTGAGAGCTTTCACTCATTTAACATTATTTGAATTAATATTGTATATGTAAAAAAATATGTTATGGATTAATGAAATATTTTGATTGACATGTGGATTATATAGAATATTGGAACCAAAAATACAAATTTTTTCATGAATTACTGAACCTTCCAACAATTATATTTGATGATGATTATGACTATATTTAAGGCTTGGATTAAATCCAAAACAATTGGGAGTTCCGATCAAAATCACCTCATGAAGTGGATGTTAATTTAATGAAAAGTTTTGAAAAACTCAAGGATATCACAAGATTAAGTCCCTAATTATGAATTCACTCTAATAATTATTAAATTTTAAATCAATATTCATAAATCAATCATTTCACATAAACTCTACAAACAAACCCAGCATTAAAAAGACAAAACAAAAACAATCGACTCTAAAAAAAGTACCATCATTGAGGATTCAACCTGAGTGTTGCTATAAATGTTAGTAGATCACCAGACCTTTTAATGGTAGATAGGATATATTCAAACACACTTCACATACCCAAGATCCAAAAAAATATAATACACATGTCCACAATATATCCTTTAGTGTCTCGATTGTTTGCTTTGTTTTCTAATCCGTTTGGAGGTGTAAAGCAGTGTTTAGGAATAACTGATTGCCAAAAGCATGTTGTAATCCCCTCCAGACTTATGAGGTAAAATATTCATCCCAATCCAAGATAATGGACCTCATAACTCTATGAAATCACACCACCTCATCCATGTACCTCTTATCCAAAGAATCCATTATGCCTGACTCCTTGATTGCTAAGAAGTTGGCTGGATTCATTAACTAATCTATGATCACCCAAATGGAATCACACCCTCCCTGAGCTCAGGGTAGACCTGTGATGAAATCCACTGAGAGGTCATCCTATTTATATTCTAGAACATCCAAATGATACAACAAACCACTAGGAACACAACTCTTGGCCTTTACCTACTAGAAACCCAAACACCTCACCACAAACCCTACCACCACCTGTTTCATACCAGACCGCCAAAAATATATCCTCAAGCCATGGTACATCTTAGAAACTCATGGGCATACTACCAAATGTGATCTATAAAACTCATGAAGTAATCCCCCGTGCATCACTACTAGAACAAATAGTCTCTCCTAAAACAACATTTGGTTATGTCCATCCCTCCAGAGAATCATTGTGGCTAACAAGATCATGTATCACCTCTTCCTCTAAGCCTACCTAATGAGACTCCTCCACTTGTTGTATCAGAGAAGAATGCACTGTCATCTGAAACAAACAAACTCTACCATCATCCACCCTTTTATATAAGTGAAAGGATTCCAACTCCTCCATTTCTCTCTAATCATCCCAAACTCTTGAGCAAAATCCTTCCATGACTTCCTTCTCAAAGATTTGGCCACAAAATTTCTTTTTCCTAAGGTGTAAGAGATCTCAAAATCATAATACTAAAGAAACTCCATCCACCTATGATTTCTCAAGTGTAGATCATACTGAGAAAAGATATATCTCAAGTTCTTGTGAATTGTGAAGACCACAAAGTTCTCTCCAATGAGGTAATTCCACCACAACTTCAATAAAAACACAACCATTGTTAGCTCCAGATCATGGGTGGAATAGTTATTCTCATGGAGATGTAAATTACTAGACCCATAAGATATCACCACCTTTACTACATCAACATGAATCACAATCCCATATAGGAAGTTTCACAAAACACCTCAAGCATCACACCCTCCTCAGGAAACTGAAGCACTGGAGCACTGACCAACTTCTCCTTACGGTAATCGAATGTTATACAGCACTAATCAGTCCAAAAAAAATCTCAGTCCTTCTTGTTCAACTCTTTCAATGGGGCTATAACTTGAGATAAATCATTCACAAACATCCAATAATAGCCTACAAGACTGAGAAAACTGTAAACCTCTGACATGTTCTTGGGTGCTTCTCAAGAAAAAACTGCCTCAAATTTTGGGGCCACACCCTACCGAGACACCACATGTCTAAGGAAACACACATATCATGTACAGAACTCACACTTGGAAAACTTCCCATAAATCTAGTGGTGTTAAAGGTCCTACAAAACAGATCTGAGATGCTCAGCATTCTCCTCCTTTAACCTCAAGTAGACCAAGATATCATCTATGAACATGATGATGAACCAATCCAGAAACTCATGGAACATGGAGTTCATAATCCTTATAAACATGTCTGGTGGATTCATAACACCAAATGACATGACTAAAAAATCAATGTGATCATACCTTCATATGAAGGTATTATTTTGGATATCACTCTCCTTTACCCTCTACCAGTGATATCCAGACCATAGATTGATCTTAGAAAACCAACTCACCCCTCTCAGCTGGTTGAAAATATCATATATCCTCAGAAGAGGATAATGGTTTTTGACCGTCACCTGATTTAACCTCTGGTAGTCTATACACAACCTCAGACTACCACCAACCTTATGGGTGAACAACACTAGAGCACCCTATGGATACACATTGAGCTGGATAAACGCCTTCCACATCATATCATCTATATAAATATTTAACTCCCATAACTCAGAAGGTGTTATTTGATAAGGATCCATCAAAATTATAAAAGCACCAAGTTGCAAGTCTATCCCAAACTCAACATCACATTGAGGGGGTAACATCACAACCTCCTTGAGAAAACATTTTGAAACTCCTCAATGAACCTGGGGACCTATACTATCCCATAATCCATATATTCCATCGAAAAATAAGCCATCAAAGAATGAAGGGGCTCCACATGATGATTAGCCACCTAACAACCCCGCTCACCAATGAAAGCCACATGTTGTCCATCCACATCTGAGAACATGAATCTCCTCCATAAGCAGTGCATAACTATAAATTTTGGATATATCCATAGTCAAAAACCATGGATATAGATGTAAAAATTGTGGATATAGATTATAGACACGGTTCTAGCTAGTCGTGTCTTGTATTGGCATGGATATGGGGAAGAGATATAGCCATGGTTTTAAGGGTTATAGCCATGGTTGTCCATCATGGAAATAGATCCTATTTTTTCCACAGTAGAAATATCCCTCTTGGTTGTCTACTATGGAAATAGGTTTATTGTTAGGGTTTTAAACTTTGGTTATGGGATCTATTGCCATGGTGGAAAACTATGGATATATCCCCTTTAAACTATGGATATAGGGTTAAAATAAAATTCCACCAGCTATATTTAAACCCCTTACCTCCTCTATCGGACACCAGGTGCATAAAAACTACACTACATTGAATTTTCTATATTAATGCATATATTTTTAATGTAAATATATTTAGTAACCATGGAAATAGGTATAAAACTGTGGCTGCAGGTCTTCCTACACATTTTCCACAGGAAAATATTTGTCCCGCGGTTGCACGGGAAACCTATAGCCATGTTTTTCCAAAATCGTGGCTATATCCTGGACCAAAAATCTATAGAAAAATTTTAAGAAACCATCATATATAAATTATACCTATATTCATGGTTTTACCTAAATTGTGGTTATATACTAGGCATAAAAACCTATAGCTATAGTTTTGGAAAATCATGGCTATAGGTTTGTGGCTATAACTCTGTTTTCTAGTAGTGGTTGATAACAGAACATATGGAATACAACTAATTGATGCCTAGGATGAAGTTGTATGGTTTTATATATAGTAAGAAAATATATCCATGGGACTAATGTGTCCCAATAATCAGTATACACCCTCATCACACACCAAACAAGATGGTTTGGTCTCCGATTGGCGTAGTCAACACTAGGGATATCAGAAGCCTCTCTACATCTAGTCCCAGAGTACAGACTAGAGTGGGTACAACAAAGGAGTGTGAATCTCCTAAATTAAACAAAGCACAAACAAGGGTACTAAACAAAGTGATCGTACTTTAGATGGTCTTTGGCCCCTCTGGCACTACCGCCTCCACTACGCTCAACTGACCATGTCCTTACCCTATGCCTCGCTGTTGACGGCCACCTCCATGACCACACTTAGGTTGAGGTCCATGAATATAAGGAACATACTGAGGTTGGCCTCTACCTGCTCCATCTCACCTCAGTAAAGCATAAGTCTACTTCCTCTACTACTGAAATGGTCTCACTGGAAACAGTCACTAAGGATGGCACTGAACCTATACACCTCCACCAAACTAAGCTCGGGGAACTATTGGGCACTGGTTTTGATGATGTCCATGAACCCAGAAACCAAAAAACACTGGTCTGATGGCTATTGGAAAATGAATAAACCACTAGCCCCAGAAGGCTGAAAGGGAAACTACTGAGGTTGACTCCCCACCGATTGAAACCTCGAAGGTCCTGGTGCCTAAGACCTTCCACTAAAAATTCTTATTCTTGAGGAACCCTGCTAGTTCCCCTCTCATAGAAAACATATTTGTGAGTGAATTTTCTCGATCACCTTCAACTTCTTCTAAACCTCAAGATACATAGGAAATGTAAAAGGAGTGATTGCATACTAGATAGAAGGATGGAGTACCTCCTCATGACATCCTACACGAGACTCCTCATCTGGAAAAATATCTAGGGAAAAGTGAATAAGGTCCTTGAACTTGATTCCCAACTCTCGTACTGATATACTCCCATGCTGAAGAGAAATAAGCTCTTACCTCTTCACTTCCCTCATGGTCGACAAAAGGAACTCTGTCTAGAGCTCCTTATGAAAGTCGGACCATGAAACATTTATCTCTTACCACTCTCCCAGATACATCATCCACCACTGACAAGCATCTTCCTATATCTGAATAACTACCAAAGGGAATCGGTACTCTTTTAGAACCCATATCAAACTGAAAGTGAACTCGAGCTCTTCCAGCCAGTTCTATGTCTCCACATCTAAAACACTTCCCTAGTACTTCCCCAAATTCTATCGTTGAAAAACGTGCAACTACCTCTACCAAGAATCATCCTCCTCTTCCAAATCAACCCTACGGTAATCAACCGGATCAACCTGTTGAACCTCGGCTACCTAAACTATACGCAGAGGATAAACATGATCTATAACTGAAAAGAAAACAAGAATTTTCTAAGCCTGGTGGTATGTAATTTTATTTATATTCATTTTAATTCACTTTATTCATTTGAACCTTCCTAAAACTACTCAATTCAAACAAGAACACAAGCCATCATGATGCATTTACATCTCCTAGGTATCAACCCTGTAAATAGGTCCACCTCGCTTGGTCATTCATTAAGCTCAGAGTATGTGCACTGGATCACGGGGGGGCCAAAATCTTGTGTCTTAGCCAGTCTCCCTAACCTATGTCACACACCAAGGTTAATTGGCACTGTTTTAATACTAACCCATGCAATCCTAATTGTGCCTAACTTTAAACTTCATCTTATCTCTCAACCATCACCTCTAATACCACTCTATCATGACTCCATCCCTACAAAGATACCGCGATGGGGGGATAAAGATAATGATCCTCGAGTCCTGCCTCCAATAGGACCTGGGTTGGCGACTAGAACTGAGGGTATAAAAATCTCATAAAATGTGATGCATTACCCTCTATAATAATGTGGAATCATAAGATAATATGAATCATCTTCAAACATCTCCATGAAATAATATAAAAGAAACCAAAACCAACCCACAATGCATGTATAAATAAAACTGATAAAGTTAAAAGCCTCCAAAGTGAATACCCAAAATCAAAACTAAAACAGCGGCACAAAAACTTTCCAAAGTTCTAAGCTAGTAATGTCTAGTATGCTCCATGTAATCTTCCTAGAAACCTGAAAATCATTTTATATACATAGGGTGAACATATAGGTATACTTAATAAGAAAACTGAAGTCACTCCTGCACATGTGAAAGAAACATACTAATGAACCTGTGATCAAATAGAAATACCAAAACACCTAAACAGATCAACTATCCATCTCAAACCTTATCAAGGCACACTCACCAAATAGCGCAAGTCAAGTAATATAATATAACATAAGTCACATTGATAAAGGGTGCCATGCAGTGCTTTCCTACTGGTATGTCACTCTCACCCCCCAACGATGTACATCATGGTGCTTCCCTCTCTTCTGAATACCACACCGCACTATAAGCACGGTCACAACACATCTCACCTAAAGACGCCTAGGCTCTCCACCCCACAAGAACTGCCACATCACGTCTCGCACGAAAACACCTAGGCCATAACACATCCACAACCATAACCAGAGTAGTAGGGTATCATGAACATGAAGGACATCAACCTTGTTCCCTCCTCCTATCATGTGTGACCCCCACCATAAGCCACCTCATCCCATCTCATCCCACCCACAGACACCTGGACTACGTCACATCTCGCCTAAATACATTTGGGCTCGCCATCCCACAAGCATGACCACATCACCTCTAAAGACACTTAGGATACCCCAAGAACCATCTAGTGCACTATCAAACCTTTATCCATCACAACCTATGCAATACCTACCTCACCTGGAAGAGAGAGTGGGAAAGAGTGGGTACCCAGAAATCCATCCTCATCACCGGATGTCAGTAAAAACACCCTTGTGTAAGAATATGGGTGTTGGCACATAGTTCTCAATGAGGGTGGGGTGCGTATAGAAATCACAAGAATATACAAGTATATACATATAGCCACACACAAGCTCAACCTATGGGTTCACAATCAAATGTCAACCAACTCACAACATCGTCACTTTCGTTGTCACCTCTAAATGTGTAACACCACACAACAAGGCACAAGCCACATTTCACATTTCCAACCAATTCCATTATCCAACCCAATTGTTTCATTATTAAACATAAACCACATTTAACCACGCATCTCATCATTTATTTGTTCTTTAATCATTTTCATCCCATTAACCAAACCAAAACTCATCCATTTCAATCATCATTAAATAATTATTTCATCACTACTTGGGAATCTAACACAAAACAACCACACATGACAAGCAGCTCATCATTCCCATCTAACCATCTCATCATCACCCCAGAAGCACACCCACACAACCACCACATCGCCGCCCCAAAAGCACAGCCGAAAAACCACCACCTCACCACCCCAAAAGCACGGCCAAACAACCACCACATCGCCACCTGAAAAGCATGGACAAATAGCCACCACCTCTGTTGGGAAAGATAGGAAAACGATGAATGCACAAACAAACGAAAAGTGAACACGCGGTGGAAATAAAATCTTTCCCTGTAAATAGCAGATGTGTAGTGACAAAAAAGTAAATCCAAAATATAAAGTTGACACCATAAATTTTTATGTGGAAAACCCAAAAGAGGGGAAAACCATGGGACCTAGTCTAGAAAGAGGGATTCACTAAAATTAAGAGATACACGGTAGAGACTCCCTAAAAATTGGAAGGGATCTCAAAAGTAATACTCAAGAATAAAAGTAGTGAATCAAAGACAGAGAGAAAGAAAAATGATCATCTAAGAAAGGCGATCACCAAATGGTATTTTCTCTTGGTGTTGTTGGTATCGGTGTGTTGAAATGCTTTGTCGATGCCTCCTTATATAAGAAAAATAATCCGCATCAAATAATGTCTCTGCGTCAAAAGCATGTCACTGTGTGAATTAATTCATGTAGTCTTGGCCCGCATTAAAAACACCTCATTAAAAGAGAAACTGTGTGGTGCTCCAATTGAGGAGGCATTACGCGGTGTGCCAATCAGGAAGGCGCCCAAAAAACTCCCCCTTCGACTCAAGTGGGGATCACCGCCAACCCTGCAATCAGTCGGAAAATCTCAAATTTTCCTCTGGGTAAACTCTTGGTCAACATGTATGACCCGTTGTCATCTGCGTGGATCTTCTCAAGCTCTAACTGTCTCGAATCAAGAAAGTTTTGGATCCAATGATATCGAACATCGATATGTTTCGTCCTGCCATGAAAAGTAGAATTATTTCCCAAAAAAATATCACTCTGACTATCAAAAAATAAAACAAACTTTTCCTAGTTTAAATTGATCTCTAGAATAAAAGTTTTCATCCACAACAATTCTTTGCACACCTCTGTAGATGCAATAAACTCTGACTCTGTGGTAGATAAAGCAACACATCTCTATAATCTAGACTTCCAAGATACAGCACCCCATTCAAAAGTGATCAAATAGCCTGAAGTAGACTTTCTCGAATCGATATCTCCTGCCATATCTAAATCTGTAAAGCCACAAAACATAGGTTCCCCTTTTCCAAAACCCAATCTCATATCAAAAGTGCCACGAAGATAATGAAAAATGTACTTCACTGCTCTTCAATGCTCTCTACCTGGATTTGATAGAAAACGACTGATCACACCAACTGCATGAGCTATATCAGTTCTAGTACATATCATAGCATACATCAAACAGCCAATAGAAGATGAATAAGGTGTGTGTTGCATCTCATCTCTCTCTTCATCAGTAGAAGGTGACTGACTGGTATTGAGCTTAAAATGTAAATAAAGAGGAGTACTAAACACTTTCGCTCTATCCATAGAAAATCTCTGAAGAACCTTCTCAATGTATTTATCCTGAGATAACCACAATTTCTTGGCCTTCCTGTCATGGGAGATCGTCATGCCAAGAATTTTTCGTGCTGGCCCCAAGTCTTTCATCACAAAAGACTAACAAAGATACTTCTTCAATCTATCAATTCTAGAAGTATCATGGCCAATAAAGATCATATCATCAACATAAAGCAAAATTATAATAAAATCATCATCAGTAAATATCTGAACAAAAACACAATGATTAGAAGATTTCTTCCTGAAACCCTGATGAAAAATGACAGATTCAAACTTAATATACCACTACTGCGGAGCTTTCTTCAAACCATACAAACTCTTCTTCAACCTACAGACATGATTTTCTTTACATGTTTTAACAAAAACCTCTAGTTACTCCATATAAATCTACTCCTCTAAATCTCCATGGAGGAAATCTGTCTTCACATCCATCTGCTCAAACTGCAGATCCAAACTAGCAGTCAAACCAAGAACAACCCGAATGGAAGACATTTTGACAACAGGTGAGAAACTCTCATCAAAATCAATACCTTTCTTCTAACAGAAGACTTTAACAACTAACCTTGCCTTGTATTGTGGAACAGAATTTCATTCTTCATTTTTAATCTGATAAATCCACCAATTTTTCAAAGCTCTCTTACCTGTTGGTAACTTCACCAGCTCAAAAGTGTGGTTTTCATGCAATGATGTCATCTCGTAATCTATTGTTGCAACCCATCTGTCCTTCTATTCACTTTCCATTTCCTCATCAAAATATTCTGGTTCTCCCCCTTCAACGAGGAGCACATACTCATCAGGTGAATATCTAGTAGAAATGGTGTGATGCTGAGATGACCTCTATAGTGGAACTACGGGTTCATTAATGACCCCAAGAACCGGATCATCAGAAACAAAAGGTACATCAAAAACATCAACTCTAACTTGTTCACCTTGAGAATCATTATGTACATCAACATGATCATCAGAATCAATAATATGAGGTAAATGTGAATCAGAACCTGGCTCAAGACTGAAAAAAATCATCAGAAGTTGGAGAAGTAGATTTTTCTCCCTTATCAATGTCTGCAATAGTCTGATCCTCCTTAAACTATGCATCGCGGCTTCTAACAAGTTTCTTCAAAACAGGATCATAGAACATATACCCAAACTCATCGTGTCCATAGCCAATTAAAATACAATGGCGTGTCTTACCATCCTGCTTGGATCTCTCATCTCTAGGTACATGAACAAAAGCCTTGCAACCAAAAACACGCAAGTGATCGTACCTGATCTCTTTGCCATACCAAAATTTTTTGGAAGTGTCTGTCTGCAAAGCAACCGTAGGTGATAAATTGATAATATAAGCAGTAGTAAGTAAAGCCTCGCCCCAAAAATATACATGAAATTTTGATTCCGAAAGAAAACAATAAACTCTCTCCAACAAAGTCTTGTTCATTTGTTCAGCTACACCATTCAGCTGAGGTGTCTTGGGTGGCGTCTTCTGATGTCGAATACCTTCTTGCTTGCAATACTGATCAAACGGACCACAATACTCTCCCCCATTGTCAGTGTGAATACATTTCAATTTCTTTCCTGATTCCCTCTCAACAGAAACATGAAATTGCTTAAAAACACTGAGCACCTGATTTTTGGAATTCAAAACATAAACTCAGAGCTTTTGTGAGTAGTCATCAATAAATGTCACAAAATAAAGACCGCCACTAAAGGTCTTAGATTTCAAAGGACCACAAATGTCAAAATATACTAATTCAAGTATCTGTGACTTCTTATGTAGAGGATGACTGTTGAAACTCACTCTGCTCTATTTCCCAACCATGTTATGATCACATGTGTCCAATTTGACACTCTTCAAATCTGGAAGAAGATTTATCTTGGCCAAACAACCAAGGCATTTCTCACTGATGTGACTAAGCCTCTTATGCCACAACTTGGACGAAACACTGCACTCAACAACACAAGCAGTATCATAAGAAATAGAAGCTCTAGTCTAGTACAAACCTAATTGTTTCTTCCCTCGAGCCACAATCAAAGAGCCCTTGGAAAGCTTCCATTGGCAATCACCAAAAGTACTGATAAACCCTTCATCATCAAGAATGCTGGTAGAAATGAGATTCAAGCGAACCTACGGTGCATGTCGAACATTCTTCAAAATCAACTTGCTTTCTATACAGGTCTCTAAACAAACAGTCTTGATGCCTAAAACGTCAGCATGACCATCATTGTCCATCTTCAAAATCTCAAAATTACATGGGATGTAAGATGTAAAGAACTTCTTCTTCGATGTCACATGAAAACAGGCACCACTGTCAACAACCCAGCAAGAATCATCAAAAGCAATATTAATGGAGTCATAAACAATAACAAGATCACCCCCTAAAGCGGCAGCGATATGATCATCTCCATCGCCATTTTTCTTCTGTGGATTTTCCTTCATTCTATTCTCTCTTTTCAGCTGATAACAAAACTTCTTAACATGCCCCTTCTTACCACAATGATGACATTCAAAATCTCTCTGCTTTGATCTAGATTTTCTTATACCTCCGCTCTTACCTCAACTGCTCTGTCTCGGGTCCTGACTTCTCCCCCTGTTCTCTGTGACCAAAAGCTCTAAAGAAGATTTCTCCTGAGTACGTCTCTTGACCTCTTCATTTAAAACAGCAGACTTAACAAAACTAAATGTCACAACACCGTTAGGAGCAAAACCGGTTAGAGTAACACGTAAATTCTCCCATGAATCGGGTAAAGTGTTAAGCAGCAAAAGAGCTAAAACCTCATCTTCAAAATTGATACTCATGTCAGACAACTGATCAAAATATCTCTGATATTCACTTAAATAATCAGAAATAGATGTACCTTCTTTGTACCTCAAGTTCGTTATTTGTTTGAGAAGAAACAATTTATTGTTTGTCGTCTCAAGCTTCTCCCACAAAGTTTTGGCGTGAGAGGTGTTGACAATGTGGTTCATCACGTTGTCTTCGACCCATTGGCGAATGAAGCCACAAACCATCTAATGCTAGAACGTTCATTCTTCATCTGACATCCTTTCTGGCTTCTGAGTACTAAACACCGGAAGATGCATTCGCTTGACAAAAAGAAGATCCTTCATTTTAAGTCGCCGCATATGGTAGTTGGTACCATTCAACAAAATCATCCGACTGTAATTGGCCTCCATAATAAATATGAAAAAAACCAAACCCTCTGATACCAGATGTTGGGAAAGATGGGAAAGCGACGAACGTGTAAACAATCGAAAAGCGAACGCGCAGCGGAAATAAAATCTTCCCCTCCAAATAGCGGATGTGCAACGACAAAAAAATAAATGCAAAATATAAAGTTGACATCAGAAATTTTTACGTGAAAAACCCAAAAGAGGGAAAAACCACGGGACCTAGTCTAGAAAGTGGGATCCACTAAAATCAAGAGGTACACGATAGAGACTCCCCAAAAATTAGAATGGATCTCAAAAGTAATACTCAAGAATAAAAGTAGTGAATCAAAGACGAAGAGCAAGAAAGATGATCGTCGAAGAAAGACGATCACCAAATTGGATTTGCTTTTGGTGTTGTTGGTGTCGGTGTGTTGAAATGCCTTGTCGCTGCCTCCTTATATAGGAAAAAGAATCTGCATCAAATAATGTCTCCACGTCAAAAGCGTGTCACCGCGTGAATTAATTCACGCGGTCTTGGCCAACATTAAAAACACCTCATTAAAAGAGAAACTGTGTGGTGCTCAAATTGAGGAGGCGTTACGCGGTGCGCCAATCAGGAAGACGCCCAACAACCTCGCCTCCCCAAAAGCACGATCACATCTCACCCATCAGCACCACATCGCATCGCAAACACACATCGCCAACCCACAACACGACCACAAATCACAAAACATCAAGACCATTTTACAGATTTAACAAAGGGGTTTTTACCACATTCCACTTTATTTTAAGAGCGTTATCACACAAGCCATAATCTTGGGGCAACCATTTCATTAGTCAAATGTAAGTGGTTAACCAATTTCCATTTTATGGTGATATCACAACAATCGCAATAGACACGATAGTCATAACACATATCATCCAGTGCAAACAAAGCCCCCAACTGACACAATTTTCAATGGGACATCAAGCCCGTACAATCACAACATCACAATAATATCAAGGTTGTAAAAAGCATGTGAATCATTCCTCTTTTCCCCCCTTCAATTTTAATTAACCAAATTTTTATCTTTGATTAACTCAACGCAACCATAACCCATAGATGAACAAGAGTAAACTCCTCCTATATGATACACAATAAAGAGAAACAAGAGATTCTCTACCTCAAATAAGTTTTGTCAACTCGTTGTGCACCGCAGAGCGAAGAAGAACGCCCACAAATCACAACCACACGCAACACCCACAGATCAACTTATACCGCACCCAAAGATCATCAAAATGCATCACAACACACGCCTCAAACCAAAACAACATTGCCTCAGTGAATCCTCGGGAGAAGAACGGAAAAAAAACAAGGGGATAAAGGAGAAGCACTCACTGTGGATCGCCAACAAACAACCACCAGCACCAACGAATCAAAATATTTGAGAAGATGGCTGGAAATCCTCCTCGGGCAGCCTAGGGTTCGTCTAGTGCGAGAGGGAGAGAAGCCGTGGCCGAATGAGAAAAATCGGCTGAGAAAAGAACTTAAAAGCTCCAAACCCGATGGCTTCATGTCGTGTACCCATTACACGACGTGTAATCCTCAAGTTTCCAAAAATGTCCAGCTGTCGCCGAAAATTCATTCGCCCCAACATTTATTTATTTCACATCATGTATTCCACTTACACATCATGAATCCGTCTCGCAGTTTCCCCCTCTGTCGATTTACAAGTCGTAGACTCAACGACTGTACAAGATGTGAAATACCTTCACACGTCGTGTAAACATTAAATGACTTGAATTCCCTGCTGTAGCACCCCTTGCAACTTCAACCTTCATCGAAAACTCTCAGACCTCCCTAGAACACCTCCAACCAAAAATACTGGTAAAGTAACGAATAAAAAAGGTACATACTGTTACAATCATTACTACATATTTCAGTACATTAAGCGTTGTACTTTATCAGCGCTAAAAAAAACTTTGATAACGGGAATACTATTATCAATGTTGACTAAAAGATCCAATAAAGGAGACATTTATTGGCATTTAAAAAATCACTCATAAAAGTCAACACTTATCATTGTTTTTTTATCACTGATAATAGCTCCATTTATCATTGCTTTTATTAGACTCTATTTGGGTTTTTTTTTGCGCCGGTAAAGACATCTTTTATAAGCGCAGATAAAAGTTGACCTTCATGATTTTTTTAAAAATTATTAAAAATCACATTTTTACGCCCCCCGCAAGCGAGCGGGGTGATTGGGGTAGGAGGGGTTTGGGGCATGTGTCACGGGGTCGAGTCCCCAGGCATGTTTTCTGTTGCGTGCATTGTAAATAAAAAATTATTATTATTAAAAATCACATTTTAAAATATAAATATATTTATATTGAAATATATAAAATATTTTTGCATAAATATGATTTATATAATACTTAATATTGATTTACACTTAATATATAATATAATTAGTGAAAAATTGTTTAAAAATAATTAAAATTAAAATTAATTAATAATTTGTAAATTAGTATTGAGTGATAGATGTTTCATAATAATTTGGTGTTAGTAAAAATCAATAAATTAATTAATATTTTACGATAAGTTGAAAACATGACTTCAACTACAAATGACGATAAATTTTGATTTGGGTGTCTGTTTGAGCTACAAGCGATATCAAATTGAAGCTTGTAAAGAGATCTGTCATATTAACTCCTTGATGTCAAAAAAGGATCATAAGGACTTCAAAGTTGATTTTTTAGGTGTGATACCTTAATTTTTTAATGTTCGGTGAAATTTCAGTTTCATTTAAGAGAGTTTTCTTTTCTTTTTTCGGTAGAGACCGAATTTATTTCTAAAGCTTACACTCATATGGATATTATGATGTTGAAATTTTACCTTTTTTCATATTGCAATGTTATTTATAAACAAATATATGCATATATATGCATATTTGTATATATTTATATATATAAATTTAATTCTATAAATAAATATGTAAACATATTTACATATAAAATATCTTATTAAATATATAAATATATAAACCAGATTGAAATAAACATTTATTTACATATATGTATGTATCTTTAGACATTGTAACAAATATATATTAAGATATATAAACATTCATTTGTATATTAGGATGATGACGATCTCCAAAAAAAAAAATCTGAAGTAAAATCTTTTATTTTCAGCTTAATCGAATAATTAATTTTACGTCAATTAATCAAATATTAAAACTGCGCTCCTGGTCTTATGATATTATGATTTATTAATAATTAATTAATAAATATGAATCCGCGGGTGTTTGCTAAAAAAATTGCGTAAAAATATTATTAAATGGGGAATTTATTTGTTTAATGGGGAAGGAGCTGGATCCGACAAATTGGGATACGCGAATTGACATCCTCGCGGTGTGTGTCTGTGGACCTTTTCTTCCTTTGCCTTTCTCTCTCTCTCTCTCCATATTCTATGATTCTTGGTTTATATAGTTTATATTATTATATAATTGGCAAAAAAAATTATATAGGTCTTTCTAACAAGTTAATTATTTATAAGGGTAAGGGTAGAATGATTGTTATTTTTACACAACGATTCCAGCGAAATCCAATGCAAATAAAATAAAAAAAATTAATCCTAAATCGATATGATTTTGAAAATAAAAGATAATAATTATACATCATTAATGATAATAATGATTAGTATTATTGATTAATAATTTTTTTATATCTAATAAAAATATTGAAGTCATTAATAATGCAATTGTTAATAAAATTTGATAATTAACAACTGTAGATAGTAATTGTCAGATAAGTGTGTGTTGTTTGATTGCTTGTAATCCTCTCTATCTATAATAAATAAATAAAAGTCCTTCAACACCATTGGAGCAACTGTTTCCGAAAGAGTTGTGGACCGGAAGTAAGGTTGATGTGTCTCACGTCAAAGCCTTTGGATATATTACCTACATCCATGTTGATGCCAAACAAAGGGAAAAATTAGAAGCAAATGTATCAAGCATGTTTTTTTACGAGTTATTGTAATAAAGACTTTAGATCTCACCTATGGGATAATGACCTCCAAAATGTTATCAGAAGCATAAATATCCCCTTTAATGAAAGGATCCAATGGAAGGATCAACACATGGAAGAAGATGCAACAGAAAACAAAGAATTAGCGGAGCATGCCAAAGTTGATCTAAACGGAAGTCAAGAAAGTCTAGTTAGTTCAGGAAGCATTCAAGTTCCCGAAGAACCTATTTGTCTGGAAGGTGGAGATTCAGATGGACATCATATTCCAAAGGTTTATCCAAAGCCTGACCTACCAGAAATCTCATGGACTACGAAGGCTCGGGGAAGAGTTTCATAAGATGTATTACCAGAAGCAGATCAACCTCAAGAGTTGAGGCGATCTAACAGAGCGAGAATACCAGTGCAAAGGTATGGGTCTGACATGCATTATCGACTTCTTACGGATTGTGAAGAACCCGAAATCCCAAAGTAGGCATCAAGTTTCAGTGATGCATAGTGAGAGTTAGTGATGAAGGAGGAGATGAGATCCTTATATGATTTCAGAACATGATATCTTCTGAAACTTATGTTGGGAAAGAAGGCACCGCAGAACAAATGAATCTGCTGGTTGAAGGAAGAAGTGGATGGTAGGAAGCGCTATAGGGAAAGGTTAGTTGTGAAAGGTTTTCAAAAAATATCACTCCATTATTTATAGATAAATAGATAAATATTATATTCACTAAAATAGAAAATACATATTTATTAAATATTCAAATCAAATATATTCTCTTGAATAACCGGTGACTAAATATTTACGATCAACCAAATGTGAATAGTTATTAAACAACGTACGGAAATAATATTTATTCAATATATTAAATCCGTATAGAATTTAACCGAGGTTTCGAATACACTTAGTGTGTGACCCACCAGACCTCTTTCTCATTGAAATTAGACAATACCGTCTAATGTCCAAGGTTAACATCTATAAACATGCTAAGAAACTCATTGAGAAATTAGTTAATGCCACAACGACATACAACCTCACACAAACACACAATGTGTAATATAATCCATTTATCTCGATATCTATAATCAAACATATTGCATACCGGTGTCAGCAATCTACGTGCTCAATATCTCTTTCTTTGATTTTCTGAAAATGAACTCGTTGACAAAATGTCATGGCCATGAACTTGATTATGTAGTTATATTCAATCAAAGAGAATAAGATATCAACTTCCATTAAACAACAAAAGAGACAAATCCTTCATCATATTATTCATTAATGCAATATCAATCATGATGCACCCAATGTATCCTACCTGATCGCGAGTACACTTCATCATGGTTTTCATTAACAAATCAAAGTATGTGACACATTACATGCATTAGTAATAATATTAAAGTCTAAGAGTCATTACATATGTTTTGTAACACCCTCAAATGTTAAAGGGTTAAAAGACTAAATGATATGGCTCGTGTAAACAAGGTGCACCTTTCTTTGCGAGAGCCTACTCGATTAGAACTCCACAATTAAGTATGTTTGACCTGAAGCAGTGATCAGGATGAGTGACCTTCTAGGAAGTTTCTCAAGGTGTGTGTGAGTGGGGACAAAACACACTAGAAAGAACATGTGTTGGCCTGTGGGGATATTCATTAGTCTGATGACCCGTTCAGGCACGTGGGTGGGTCCCGGGAAGGGGACCACGTGTCTGCAAGGCAACTGGTGGTGCCTGACAGGCTAGGACTCTACGACCATGTTAAGGAAGGGTGTTCATGCTGTCAACGGGGCCTAGTTGTTACATTGGTATCAGAGGGAGGTTACCCAACCTTAAGTGCGGTGACACTGCCTAAGTTGAGATATATGGTCCACAGCGAGGACGTTGTGCGCTGGGGGGGGGGGGAACACCCCCAAATGTTAAAGGGTTAAAAGACTAAATGATAAGACTCATGTAAACAAGGTGCACCTTTATTTTCGAGAGTCTACCTCATTAGAACTCCATAGTTAATCATGTTTGTTCTCGAGTAGTGATCAAGATGAGTGACATTCTAGGAAGTTTCCCAGGATAAGTGCGAGTGAGGATAAATCATACTATAAAGAACATGTGTTGGCATGCGAGGACATTCATTAGTTTGATGACATGTTCGATCACGTGGGTGGGCCCCATGAAGGGGACCATGTGTCTATGGGGTAACTGGTGGTGCCTAGCAGGCTAGGACCCGATGACCATGTTAAGACGGGGTGTATGTGCTGTCAGTAGGTTCCAATTGTTACGGGTCAGTAGATACGAACATCCACTGACACATGTAAATGTGGATTTATTGGTGGGTCAGGTTCTCATAACCTCATTTCTTAAGATTACACATGATGAACTTCATGATAAAAAGTCTCAATGTCTTTTGAGCCTCTAACCCCTAATTGGCCATATCATTTGTGCCCCATCAAATGATATCATTTGGCCATAAAACATGTATTTAAGAATACTACTATAACAATTCTAGGTTCTCATCGTAGCAGTGAACTCCTGTGACCTTTTAGTGCAACAAGTACTCTAAGACATTATCACATATATGAAATGTAGAAGAACAATCATCATGTCATAAGATATTAATATTCAAAACTATGAATATTTCAGTAATCAAATGCTTAATTTAGTTGGTTCTAGGGAACCAACTCCAACAGACTCCCACTTACACTAGAGCCAACAACTAATTGTCTAACTTGTTATTCTCATATGATAAACATGCTTTTTCTTAGGCATGGATATAATTGTTGATCCCAGCACACTACCCAAGGTTGTTCTACTTATTCTGACCATATATCTTTTGAGAAAATCCCACATGAGACGATATCACCAAGTATATACCTTTTGTCCTCTATCTTCCTTTACATATCAGGCAACACCATAGTTAAAATTCATCATGCTATGATTGAATTATTTTTTATTATTTGAGTACAACTCCAAAATTTGGAACAAATAATTTGTTAAACTTGCTACTTAAGCTACATTAGAAGCCACAATATACTTGGTCAAATGTGTATATAACAATTACCAGCTGTAATATGTTTTACCATTGCATATTACCTTAGACCCACTGTGATTCTAGATCAATGTGATCTAAATAAGACTAGTTTTATATCCCCTAAAAACTAGTATTTCAATTTATCTAATTACCAAGAACTCATCCAGTTTTTCTTTCTTAAGGACTATAAGATAGTTCTAACCACCATCCTATGTAGTTTTCCTGGTCTTGTTTGATATTTTCATTTTTTTTCTTTATGCACAAGCAAGATTAAAACCAAGTAAATATCCTTACATGTGAGATATATTTCAAAAGTACTCTTAGGCATATGTAGTCTATTCATGAAAAGAATACTATGCAACACTGAAAACAATTTGGGTAAATTATTCCATCTTGTATTTTCAATACCATGTCAATAGTGTACTATGCCTTGAATTAAGAAACCCCTCAATCTAAGATAGTAAATCATCTTTCATAGATCTTGGGTTGATACTTAAATAATTTTTGGAGAAATTAACCTTTGTCTTAATTAATAGGGGTGTCCATGGGTTGAGTTGGGTCAGGTTTGAGAAGTTTTTTGACCCAACCCAACAAAAAATAGGCCGGGTTGGGTCGGGTCGGGTCATAGCCATTTTTTCCCGGACCGGACCCAACCCGACCTGTATCACATCGGTTTGGTTTGAATGGGTCGACGGGTCGATTAGGATATATAAAAAAATGTCGCCACCCCAGATTATTATCCCACTGCCGCACGCCACCTTCACATTATCCTCCTCACGACTCGATCTATTCTTCCCTTGATGACCATCGAGGTTTCGAGATGGGTGATCTCCTTCATCCTAGGCCGATCGTGATCTCGTTCATCAGTGCGCTTGGTTAGTCGTGATCTCCTCCTGACAACTTTATTTTGATCTCAAGCCACTGCCCATGACATTTTCATCTCAGGTCGCTGCCCTTGTTCTTCATCAGTGCTAGTTCGGCCGACTTTGTTGAGGAGGAGGTGTGCATCGAAGAATCTACTCCATTAAGGTGGAACTCAATTTTTTCCTTCAATGACCTCGGGCAGATGCTGACATTTGAATCGAGATTTCATTCAATCGGCGACACGGGGCAACAATGCTCGATTCGCATTCTTCGGCGCTTTTTCATCCTCACCACACTAGGAGGACCTCAGTGACGAACGAATCGACCCCAAAAGGCGGAAGTCAACAACAATATCGGTTGTGTGATGCCTATTTTTATCATCTGTAGGTTTTCTGCGGTGGATCTAGGGTCATGGATGGTGGTTGTGGTGGAGATGTAGGTAGAGGTGAAGTTGGTGTGAGGATCTACAGTGGTTGCAACATGCAACAGAGTTAGTGGAGGAAACACACAGCATGGAGGCTTAATGATGGGGGATGACACGGGAGTGGTGACGATGACGGGTGGTGGAGCAAGGCAGCATGTGGGTCCATGAGATGTGCAAGGGTAATGACGGGTTGGTTGGGTCGGGTTGAGTAATTTTTCTCCCAACCCGTGACCCGACCCAACCCGGTCACAGGTCAACCCGAAATGACCTGACACGTGAATATGGAGCCTTGAACCCGACCCAACCTGACCTAACCCACTCGGGTTGGGTCGGGTCGGGTCGGTCGGGTCGGGCTGGTTCTGGACACCCCTATTAATTAAGTTAAAAATAATTACTTGTTTTCTATATGTTCTAAAAAATACATGTCTTAGAAAACTATAATTCTCCCACTAACCATTTGTAGGCACCTATAATCACTTAATTTCAAATGAATATTCTATAATCATTATACTTGTTTCAACCCATAATTGGATCCTTGAAACTTGAATTCCATGTTGGCATTCTTTGGTGTCGCCAATTTTTTTGGTCAAATCATATAGATATGTTCCATAAAATTATCTCAGGGAGGTTGTGTTGACATTCATTTCCTCATATAATGATCATAGTAGAATTTACAAGTAGAATTCAAATGGATTTAAGAATGACAGTTTGGTATAACCAGTCAATACTCACTAGTATCTCGCTTGTACTATCCATATATAGTTTTTGTTGAATACCTACCAAAAAATTTACATCAACCAATAAAATACATAATAAATGTTGGTACATGGAATCTATTTTTAATTTATATAAACTTGTAAATCATATCTATTTACAAATTACCACTCCCTATATGAATTATTCTTATCAAATAATATATATAACACCCATCACAATGAATATAAAACCACTACTATGACTTTATCCTTCATACGTAGCATGTGTCTCTGGAACAATTCCTCCCACTAACACTTATGGAGTTTATTGTTCATATTCTAAATTTTTCATCTAGAGAAAAGGTTAAACTGAAGTCTTTTTTTCACCTAAAAAATGAAGTCTCATCAAAACACCTAAGGCTATCTCATAATGTATTTTCTCCATATCATAACTTATATGATATGAATTAGTCAACATAGTTGGTATATGGTTAGTTGTTATGCTTTAATTTTCAGAACATATCTAAAAAAGAATCATGAAAGATTGTAATACATATATAAGACTCCTCATCAATTTTACCTTATACCTAAGATGTGAATAAGGATGTGTGAGTTTTTAAAGACCCTCACACTTCATTAAATGATCAATGAATACTCAGTGATGATGTATTATGAGATACAGGATTGGAGAATCCTATATCCATTACAAATTTCATTCATTACTTCATTGATCATTCCTAAAATTTCTTAAATGAATCTCATAGAGTATATAAATTTACCTCTAGATTTTACTAGGAATTATTCACACTTAGCTGAACTAAATCCAGAATCATTATTGATTCTATCTAAAGGTTTCTTTAAAAAAAATGTAATTATGTCATATACCTAATAGTTTTATCTCTAAAGAGTCTAAAACATCATACCAAGCATATATACATGAAAACTTATAGTCTTACTTAACTAAGAACTATCTTTCTACAACTGGGTATGGTTCTTATAACTTTATATTCATCGTCTATTTCCAATGTTGGATATTTATGATTCAATTTTTAATAAACTATTAATTAATTTTATTTTACCATAACAACATTAATTTCAAAAGAAATAATGTCTCAGTGTGTTCAATATAGCACAAAGAAAAATGTTTGGTAACACTTAACATAAATCATAATTCATCTATAATCAATCCACTAGGAAATCATCAGTCATGTGTTTCTCATTATTGACATAGGGATCAACATTTTTCAACCATTGGAATAAAAAACCTCACTTTTGATGTCACATGTTTCTGACTGCTGATATAGGAATCATCCATTCTCATGCACTGGGAGAACTCACCTAACTTATTGTAATGTTTCTATGTGCTTGTCACTAATGACTTAAGAATCACCCTTTCTTATCCATTAGGAGAATACATATCACTTCCTTAGTTCTTATTTTAAAATAAAAATGTATTAAATATCTAAGAAGTGAAATAGAAACATCATATACTATGATGAATATATTCCTAAAGTAGATGCAACTGACTGTTTCATCTTCTTCAATTAATTGTAGTTTCTTTTCAAACGACCATTTTATCCACATGGGAAGAAAATAGCCTTTTTCCACTAAACTACCTATGGATATTTTGTCTCTTTGAAATACATTGTAAATGCACTATTTACCTAGATTTGATCAAGGAATTTTCAACCTTGGCTTTTCATCTTGCTCACTATAAGGTTTATGGAACCGAGTTCCCCACAAATCCTATTTATCTGGGGAATCTTTGTCAAAAGATTATGGAGTTGTTTAGATATACTATTCATCTCATAATCTAGATGAATAAGAATAACTTGAGGATGATAATATGATATTAGATAATTTCTTATCCACGTGGAAGCCCTAAACTTCTATAACTAATCAACGTACTTTAATATATTGAATACAAGAACTATAATTAAGTACCCTCTTCCAGTTAACAATAGTATTGTAACATCCCATGTAAATAAAGAATATGACATTTTCATATTTATTAATATTTGTGAATTAAATATTAATTTTATTTTAAAGGGAACGCTATGTTTGATGACGTACCCGACAGCAACAATGGGTTTATCTGAAATCTTATGTTGCACACAATGCTGAGTCATACTGAAAAAATAATAATATAATAATATTATTTTAAATAGTAGTTAACGCCTAGTCATTGTACTGGAAGAAATGAACAGAACTAACTATATTATGATTAAAAATGTTTTTTAAATGTTTTTACATTTATCCAATAAAATTTAGAGGCTTAAAATGAGAATGAATCCAATTTTAAGCATAAATACTCTAATATTTTTAAAAGGTAGTTTTACCGCCTTTTGATGATGAACCCTTTTTAAATCTAGTTTTTGTCACTTTTATATGTTCAATTTGATAAAATAAACTACTTATTTAGAATCAGGACATCAAAATTTACTTTGGATAAATTTTTGGTATTTTTCTGATAAAGTTCATTTTTTTAACGAATAGTGAAAAATGCTGTATTTTAAGTCAAATTTGTCTTTTCATCTAATTTATTTATATGATTAGATTATATTTTTAATTGATTTTAAAGTGTAATTGGGTTATATTTTTATTATTTAATCCATTTTTGGTCATTAGAAGTAATTTAACCTTTAAATTTGACATAAACACATGTCAATCTCTTGGTAGTTTTTACTTCTTAAAAACACGCTTTTTGGTTTTAACAACGGGAATTAATTTTAAATTAATTTCCGTAACTTCTGTGTTTTGAATTTGGAAAAATGGATTTCATATTTTAAATCATGAGTTCCAAATTATTTAAACATGCACCCTTTATTTTTAGACATTATGAATAGCAACATCAGTAAATATTTTATTTACCATGGTTAAAGGGTAAATCTAGTAAATAAGGGTAAAAAATAAAATTATAATAATATTAAATTACCATAACACATGTCCTAACCCTATTGAATGATATATTTATGATCATGGGCATCCTTGTTTCGATTTTAGGACCCCATGGAGCCACTTGTGTGTGAAAATGACATTTAATTACTTTTAATTTAAAGTTAAGGAAAATATAACCTAAACATATATCTTTTACTAAAACAATTTTTATATAAAGTTATATAAGTGACCTATTAAACTATAAATATTAATTATAAATCTAAAAATATTTCCTACATCATTATATTTTATTTATATTTTTTAGACATCAAATAAATAAATATATTTATGACACAATGAGGATGTAGTGATTACCTTATTAATGAATGGTTTAAATAAATGAGATTATAAATATTAAAATAAATTTATTTTTAAACTTTTTATTCCATACACGAATTTTGGGGTCAATTATGACTTTTTATCTTTGAATTAATGATTTTTTTGAAATAATAAAGTTGTAATGGATTTTTAAAAAGCCATGATATAAATAGTATAAAAAATTGATATAAATGAGCTTTTAAAAAAATACTATTTTATTAAATGATATAATAGTACTAAAAATATAAGATTCAGCCAAATGAATTAGATAAGGTTTAACATGTCATTAATGAACCACTTGAGGTTCTATTGGCATTTTATGGTAACTTGTATTAACCAAATAGTATGAATACATAAGAAGACAAGGTAAGAGTTAAATTAGTTAACTAAGGGTTAAAGATAAATGATAAGGTTAAATTTGAAACCAAAACATGTCTAAAATCTATTTTTTGAGAGGATTTATAACAATACTCATCTTATCTTAAAATTAAATGAGTTTTGGACCTTTTAAAAATAGAAATTAAGTTTATAATAAAATAATATTTCAAGATATTCCTTAAGTGCCCCTTCTCCCTCTTATAAAGGTCCACCAGCTCTAACCTATTACTCATATCTCCCAAGCCCCTTGTATTATCCAAACTCTACTCCAATAATCTACCAACATTCCTATATTCCTCCTAGAATCCTTTTCCTAGGCAGAATACAATTCAAGAAATCCCTTTGGCTCAAATAAAAAAAAAAGTTACCCGATTTGAGGTAACGTCTTCTCTCAAGTCCTTTTCCTTTATTTTTCCCTCTCCACTCCCTATGTTGTTCTTATTATTTGTTTACATAACAACACCATTATCCTCAATATACTAGGTTGTTGTTATAAGAATAATTCTAACTACACTTACACACACCTCTGTCTAATGGGTATAGAATATACCGTTTCTATGGACGATGAACTACCGCCTCACGAAACGATGATTGTTCAATCTTCTACTACCACCTATTATGATGACCATTATGATGTAAATGTAATTATATATGATATTTATGATATTTATTTTATCTCTATGCTTCTGTAATTTTCATTTATAACATACCTTTATGCTTTTCATGTTGTATAAATACGATAATTTCATTTGAGGAAGTGCAAACTACCACCCGCTCAAAGTGATATGACTCGTTCATGCTATACATGGAAAGTATAAAGGATATAATTAATGAACTTATGTAACATATATAACATATATATTATTCTTTAATTATAATATACCTATGTATCATTTAGTTTTCATTCCTTTAAATATGAAAAAGAAATGAAAGTATCGTTCATGCGTACGTACGGCTTACCGTCTCCATGAACGGTGCATTTCATTTATTATATCCAAATGATATAGACTATTATAAATACATATATACTGGATATATATGATCTATATGGTATCTAAATCATGAATATCATTCTATAGATAATGTACTTTTGACCACATGGACAATTTGTAATTATAACATGTTCATTTTGTGACTCAAGTACCAAATATCGGTAAAATGATTGATACTAACTTAAATAATTATGTAATGTTTATAATGTGTTAATACATGATATAAAAGGAATAATAAATTTTAAAAGGGTTCTGACGAAAGTATAAATTAACTTAAGTTTATTATTCAGGAAGAACAAGGAACATATGTGACAAGTCAGACTCAAGGTAAGAGAACTTCTTAACCCAATTTCCACTCTTTGGGTTGATCTTATACTTCTTGTTTATATTGTGCTTTGATTATGTGAGAAATAAATTTTGATATCTTATATTGTATTTATACTTAATTTATTTGTAATTATAGTGAATATACATAATTGATCTATTTTATTTACAAAATGATCTTCATAAGGGACTTCGTCTCAATTTCCTTTCATTGAGGCATATTTTAATTTATACACGACTTGCTTTTATACGGTGTATAAACCCATTTTAATTTTAATTTCATTCAAAGTGAATATTTTTTTTCTATGTAGCATTTTACTAAACGACCAAGGGAATGTTTCTTTTTAACATATGTGGTGACAATGATCTTTCCGTCATTGCCAGCATTATTTGATATTTGGATTCCTCTACAATCTGTAATGTTTTTAAAAGGAAAAAAATACCAGTTACCCTTTCTATGTATTTTTTTATTGAAAATGTTTTTGATAATGGATTGATTATGTCAATATCTTGAATTGATATCTTGCGATTGCAATATGGAAATGTTATCTTTCTTTTATGTGTTATGATTATGTTATGGTTCTTGGACATTATTTACATATACAGGTGGTTCCATGATAATCCTAGGGTGGATGAGCCTGAGATAACTATCCAATGCATTGGGTAATGTGACAGAGGTAAACTTTAATGTTTCTCCTTGGATATTTTGGTAATATACTGTGATGAGTATCCCAAACGTAACTCCCTACGTAGTTTTGAAAGCTACAATGTAAGTATGTTATGGATGCTACAAGTTACCTTTATGATTTATGATTTCTATATTCTATTAATAAATCTTATGATTTCATGAGGTATGTTAAAAAGATTATGTTTTGTGATTGAAAAGTGTGATTTTATTTATTTGTATGTATTGATGGACTAATGTTTTATTTCCTTATCTTAAAACCCTTACTGATATTTTTATGCTCATCCCAAGTTTTTGAAATGTTTTTCATAGGGTATAAGGAAGAGTAAGAGAAAGGAATAATTCAATAAGATTTATATTAAGAAAATAATTCTTGTATTATTTAAGGAGTGTTATTGTTGTGAAAAAAATTGGATAGAGTAGAAGTGTCTACTTTGTAATATTTGAGTTGTAATGTAATAGTCATGGCCTAATTATCTAAAACTATAAACTTGAAAAGATCCTCAATGTAGAATTATTTTTTTTCTTTTTTAAAAGGGAATTCTTATGTGTGGACTTTTTGAACCCTCCACACATAGTCACCCCCTCCCCCACGAAAGGGACACTGCCCGGAGGTAGAGCCTCAGCCGGGGAAGGAGTCATTGCCAGCCGAGATGGCAGAGCGTCCCGGAGGGTAAAGGTCCGGTTGGCGATGGTTTCTCAATGTAGAATTTTTGAATTAACTCAATATTAAGTAATTTTTTAAGGTTGTGGCCTTACAGTTGGTATCAGAGGTCGATTTTGACAACTTTAGGAGTTAGGATATTGTTAAATTAATATCTCTAAATTAATTTATGGTAAGATTGAAATGATATTGCATTTGAATATTATCATGTTTCTTCATCTATGATATGTCTGTGTTAAGAATGGTTTTTCATAGAGGAAATATGTAAGGTATGCTGGGAAGGCATACAGAGGGAAATGACCTTCCAAATCAACATCCTGAGATGGTCAGAATCAGAATTGAGCAGTTTGTTGCAGTGATGGATCAATTGACTTAGGTGATAAATGGTGGTTGTGTTTACTGATGATATTTTGGTATATTATAAAAGTAAATAGGAGAATGAAAGTCATTTAAGGGTTGTTTTGAAAACTTAAAAAAAATAAACTGTATGGGAAATTCAGCAAGTGTGAGTTTTGGTTACAACAAATTTCATTCATTGGTCACATTGTTTTTTAAGATTGCATAATGGTTGATCCTGCTAAAAAAAGTTGTTAAATAATGTACAATACCCACAAATGTAATCAAGATTCGTATTTTTCTTGGTCTATAAGGTTATTACCAGAGATTTGTTGAAGATTTTGCATGGTTATCTATCCCACTGACTAAGTTAACTCCAAAGGGTGTTAAATTTATCTGGACAAAAGAATGTAATGATTGTTTTCAGGAATTGAAAAGAAGATTGGTGAATACTCCAGTATTGGCATTACCTTCCAGAAATGGTGAGTTTGTTATTTATAATGATGATTCGTTGAAAGGACTTGGTTTTCTCCTAATTCAGAATGATCAGGTAATTTCTTATGCTTCACGTTAGTTGAAATCGCATGAGTTAAATTACCCTAAACATGATTTGAAATTAACTGCTATTGTTTTTTGAATTAAAAATTTAGAGGCATCATTTTTATGGCACAAAGTGTGAAATATATACTAATCACAAGATTTTCAAGTATATATTCACTCAGAAGGAATTAAACATGAGACATAAGAGATGGATAAAATTAATCAACGATTACGATTGCATGACCCATTACCATCTGGGAAAGGAAAATAAAGTGGACGACACTTTGATCCGAAATAGTAGTGCTAGATTAACCATGCTACGTTTGGAATGAGATACTTTGGTTTTTGATTTGATGAATTTTGGATTGGAAGTTGTTGGTGCATAGAATTCCACTATTTTGTTTCAGGTGGCTGTGAAATCGTCTCTAGCAGACAGAATTAAGAAAGCACAGAAAAAAGAAAATGAGTTTCAAAAAAAGGTAGATTTGTTTCAGAAGGGTAAGTTACCTGAATTTTACATTTATAAAGACTTTGTTTTGAGATTTTGAAAGAGATTATTTTTGTCTTGTGTTTCCCAGTTGAAGAATGAGTTATTATGTGAAGCTAATAGTTCTCCATTTTCAGTTCATCCTGGCAGTACTAAAATGTGCAGAGATCTTCGGGAGTATTACTGGTGGGATAGAATGAAAAGAGATATTGCTGACTTTACTGGGAAGTGTTTGAATTTTCAATTGGTTAAAGCAGATAAAAAGTTACCGAAAGGTATGGTTCAACCTTTACTGGTGCCAGAGTGGAAATAGAAAAATATATGCATGGACTTCATTATGGGATTACCGAAGACATCTCGAGGTAACAATGCAATCTGGGTTATTGTTGATCGATTGACTAAATCTGTTAATTTCTTTCCTATTCGAGATGCTTTGTCTGTAGATCAACTTTCTCAGTTTTATGTTAAAGAGATAGTTAGGTTACATGGAGTTCTCATCTCCATTGTATCTGGTCGTGATCCATGGTTTACTTGTAACTTTTAGAAGGGCCTTTAGAATTCATTGGGTACTGAATTGAATTTTAGTACAACTTTTCATCCTCAATTAGATGGATAGTCAGAATGAACAATTCAGACCTTGGAAGATATGATAAATGCTTGTTCAATGGATTACCAGGGAATTTGGGACCAACATCTTTTTTTGATTGAGTTTCATTATAACAACAGTTTTCATTCTAGTATACAGATGACACCATTTGTGGAATTATATGGAAAGTGGCGTCGAACTCCAGTTTTTTGGGATGAAGTAGGTGAAAAGAAATTGATGGGACCAGAATTGGTAGAAGAGATGGAAGAAAAAGTTCGGTTGATTTAGAACTATATGAGAACAACTCAGAGCAGGCAGAAAAGTTATGCGGATAACCAAATGAAGGATCTTCATTTCATGGTAGGTGATCATGTCTTTCTCAATGTTTCTCATGTGATGCGTTTTGGAAAAAAAGGGAAAGCTGAGTCTGAGGTTCATTGGCCCCTATGAAATCCTAGAGAAAGTTGAGTCAGTTGCCTACAAAGTGTCTTTACCTCCAATTTTATCCCAGGTACACAATGTTTTTCATGTTTCAATTTTGAGAAAGTATATGCCGGATTCATCTCATGTTTTGACTCCAGTGGTAGTTCAGTTGGAAGAGAATCTTTCTTATAAGGAAAAACCTGTCCAGATTCTTGACCGAAGAGAGCAAGTGTTACGGAATAAGGTAATTTATCAGGTAAAGGTTTTGTGAAAAAAACCACGTGGTTAAAGAGAAAACATGAGAATCTAAGAATGTTATAAGGGATAAATACCCCTACTTATTTAATAAGTAAATAAAATTGCGAGGATGCAATTTCCAAAAGGGGGAAGGATGTAGCATCCCAGGTAAATAAAGAATATGATATTTTTATATTTATTAATATTTGTGAATTAAATTTCAATTTTACTTTAAAGGGGGTGCTATGTTCGATGGCGTACCCAACACACAACAATGATTTTCTCCAAAATCACTACTACAAAAACGGGCAAGGGAAATGCTACCCTTTTATCAGCGCTAAAAAAAGCGCTGATAAAGGCCCCCCTTTATCAGCGCTTCTTTTAGTAGCACTCATAAAGAGGGGATTTATCAGCGCTTTTTCCTACCGCTGATAAATTTTATGTTCCAAAAAAATCATGAAAAATAAAATATTATTATATAAGTATATTTATATTGATATAAATATAATATATATTATTTAAATATGTTTTAGATAAGTATAAATAGACTATTACATTTAATATATAAGAAATTTAGTGAAAATGGATTTAAAATATTTTAAAAAATATTATTAATTAATAATTTTCTAATTATTATTGATTAAAAATAATTTAATAACAATTTGAAGAAACAAAAAATCAAAAAAATTAATAAAAGATCTAAAATAATTTTGAAAATGTAACTCAAACTTCAAACAGCCATAACTTTTGATCCGGGTGTCCGTTTGAGCTCTACAACATATCAAGTCGAAACCTACGATGAACTCTACACGCTAGTAACTTAAGAAAAGCTTCTGTCACATTTTTCGATGCCAAAAAAGGCCCATAAGGCCTCCAAAACTGAGATTTTAGTTGGGATACCCCAATTTGTTAACATTTAAACAAGTATAACTTCTTATCCAGATATCCGTTAGGCCTGTACCACATATAATATCGAATATTTTTTTTCATTTTCTTCGATTTGATTAGTTGTGTAGTTGAAAAGGGCTTCTGGATTATAAGTTATGGTCGTTTTAACATTCTATGGCTTTTCAAATACACATATATATGTATTTATTCGTAAATATATATGTGTCTCTGTGTGTGTGTGTTTGTGTGTGTGTCTGTGTGTGTGTGTGTTGTATATATGTATGTATGTATTTATTTATTTATTTATTTATTTATAAACACATATAAAAAACATATTTCATAAATGTATTTAAAACTAATCTTATAAGTATATATTAATATAAAAATAAATATACGGATAAAAAAATATAACTAAAGATATACATATATATATAAATAAATATAAATATATATTAATATACAAATGAATATATATATACTAATATATGAATAAATATATTTATATTAATACGAATCTATTTTAATATACCAATAAATATAACTATATATATATAAATAAATAGATATATCATTAAATAGAGAAAAAAGGAAATGGCTTAGTGATAAAGGTGCAGCCACGAAAGGGGGGAGGACACGAGTTCGAGTTCGGGTGGAAGCAAAGGGGTGCGCGCGTGTGGGGATGCGCGGGAAGGGCAGCGCGTGGGAGAGTGTGAGGGGGGGGGGGGGGGGTCTGCCTAGCGCTGATAAAGGGGGGGTCAAGCGCTGTTAAAAGCTCCCCCCCACATTATATAATTTTTTCTTGTTTTTTTAATTTCTTTTTGACTTTTATCAGCGTTTTTTTTAGCGCCGATAAAAGTGACCCCCCTTTATCCTCGCCTCGATTAACAGTGCTTTTTTTAACATTGTTAATTGACTTTTCTTGTGCTAATAAAGGCCATATTTGTAGTAGTGAATCTAATGTTGCACACAATGTTGATTCATACTGAAAAAAATAATAATATAATATTATTATTTTAAATGGTAGTTAACGCCTAGTCGTTGTACAGGTGAAAATGAACAAAACAAACTATATTATGATTAAACATGTTTGTTAAATGTTTTTACATTTATCCAATAAATTTTATAGGCTTAAAATGAGAATGAAACCAATTCTAAGCATAAATACTCTAATATTTTTAAAAGATAGTTTTCCCACCTTTTGATGGTGAACCCGTTTTAAATCTAGTTTTTGTCACTTTTATATGTTCCATTTGACAAAATAAAATTATTATTTAGAATTGGTACATCAAAATTTACTTTGGGTAAATTTTTGGTATTTTTCTGATAAAGTTCATTTTTTTAATGAATAGTGAAAAATACTGCATTTTAAGTCAAAACTCTCTTTTCATCTAATTTATTTATATGGTTAGATTATATTGTTAATTGGTTATAAAGTGTAATTGGATTATAGTTTTATCCTTTAATCCAATTTTGGTCACTGGAAGTAATTTCACATTTAAATTGGACATAAACACCTGTAAATCTTTTGGTAGATTCTACTTCTTAAAAACGCGCTTTTTGGTTTTGACAATGAGAAATAATTTTAAATAAATTTCTGCAACTTCTATATTTTTAATTTGAAAAAATGGATTCCATATTTGGAATCAGGAGGTCTAAACTGTGTAAATAGGTACCTTTTATTTTTAGACATTATAAATAGTAACTTCAGTAAATATTTTATTTATCATGGTTAAAGTGTAAATCTGATAAATAAGGGTAAAAAATAATATTATAATAATAATAAATTACCATAAAATGTGTCATAACACAATTAGATGATATATGTATGACCATGGGTATCCTTAGGTTGATTTTAGGACCCCATGGATCCACTTGTGTGTGAAAATGACATTTAATTACTTTTAATTTAAAGTTATGGAAAATATAACCTAAACATATATCTTTTACTAAAAAAAATTTATATGGAGTTATATAATAGATCTCTTTGACTATAAATAGTCATTAAAAATATAAAAATATTTCCTACATCATGGTATTTTATTTATATTTTTTAGACATGAAATAAATAAATATATTTATGACACAATGATAATGTAGTGATTACCTTATTTATGAATGATTTAAATAAATGAGATTATAAATATTAAAATAAATTTATTTTGAAACTTTTTATTCCATACAAAAATTTTGGGGTTGATTATGAATTTTTATCTTTGAATTAATAAATTTTTTTAAAGAATCAAGTTGTAAAGGATTTTTAAAAAGTCATGATATGAATAGTATAAAAAATTGATTTAAATGAGTTTTTAAAAAAAATACTATTTTATTAAATGATATAATAGTCCTAAAATCTAAGATTAAGAAAAAATGGCTTAGATATGGTTGAAAATTTCATTAATTAACCACTTGAGGTTCGATTATAATTTTACGGTAACTATATTAACTATATAGTATGAATACACAAGAAGACATGGTAAGAGCTAAATTAGTTAACTAAGGGTTAATGCTAAATGATAAGGTTAAATTTGAAAACAAAACTTGTATAAAACCTATTGGTTGAGAGGATATCGAAAAATACTCATCTTATCATTTAATTAAATGAGTTTTGGCCCTTTTTAAAATCGAAATTCATTTTATAATAAAATAATATTTCAAGATATTCCTTAAGTGCCCCTCCTCCCACTTATAAAAATCCACCAGCTCTAACCCATTACTAATACCTCCCAAGACCCACTAGTGGAAAAATGTATTTCGACGTCGGTTTTTAACTGACGTCAATAAAGGAGACGTAAACAATATATGTTTCAACGTCGGTTTTTATAAACCGACGTTAAAAATCTTCGCCACGCGGGTCTTTGGCGTCGTTTTATATAAAAACCGATGCCAAATTTCAGGGCCTCGGGGATCTTTGGCGTCGGTTTTTATATAAACCGATGCCAAAAATCAGGCCCTGGTGGTCTTTGGCATCGGTTTTTTTTAAACTGATGCTGAAATTCATGACGTCGAGGGTCATTGGCGTCAGTTTTTTAGAAAACCGACGTCTAAATCTGGCCTCTACATGAGTTTTAACGTTGGTTTTTGATAAAAACCGTCGCGAAAAATACGTTTTATAAAAAAAATATTTTCCACGTCGGTTTTCAAAAAAATCGACGTCAAAACCTCAAAACTCTGAATATTGGAATATAGATCGTTTCCCAAGCTTCGATTTGACTGGTTATGGAGCTAAAACGGACTTACGGATCAAAAGTTACGGTCGTCGTAAGTTGTACCTCGTTATGGGTCAATCGATACAACTTTCTTCGAAGAATACATGAAAAAAAGAACCAAATTTAATATGCCAAATGAACAAAAAAATATAATTAATGATCGCAACTAACTTTAATTATTTTATTGGGCTATTTGAATCGATATGTTGTTTATCATTATTTCACTTCCTTTTAAGGGAGAACTCACGCGGTAATGAAAATAAAGAGTGGTAAAAAAAATTCCCAAAACCTAATGAATCTTATGCCGAAGTTTTATTTTTGTATCTCGATTAGAAGAATCCTTAATCATCATTATAAAAATAATAGGATTTTTAGTGATAAGGAAAACAATAATAATGAAATTAAATGATGAAAATAAATACCTTGTACAAATCGTCGATTGAAGAATATTTGAAATATTGATTGTATCAAAGATGTCAAAAATGTTAAAAGAAATAGAATGAACATTTATATAGTGTAAATGAAAATTTCTACAACGGCGATTCAATAAAATTTGAGCGGGATTTTGAAAATAAGAATGCGCGTTGGGAAAAAATTGAAATATCGAAACCACGTATTTGAAATTTTACTTTTAACGTCGGTTAAATATATAACAGATGCTAAAAATATTCTTATTTTGGGGTATTAACATCAGTTTTTGAAAAAAAGATGCAAAAAAGTGACTTTTAACATCGGTTATTTGTAAAATTGACGCAAAAGGGTCTTTTAACGTCGGTTATTGAAAAAAACCGACGCCAAAAATCAAGTCATATAATCTTCAACTTCCAATATCTATAACTTTTGATCCGTAAGTCCGTTTTTGCTCCAAATCCTGTAAAATTGAAGCTTGGGAAATTATATAAAACTTTTATTTTGATCTTTGGCGTCGGTTTTTTGTAAAATTGACGCCAAAAGGGCCTTTTAACGCCGGTTATTAAAAAAACCTACGCCAAAAATCAAGTCATATAATCTCTAAATTCTGATGCCCATAACTTTTGATCCGTAAGTCCGTTTTTTCTCCACGACCTATCAAATTGAAGCTTGGGAAATTATATAAAACTTTTATTTTGATCTTTGGTGTTGGTTTTTTGGAAAACCGACGCAAAAAAGGGTCTTTTAAGGTCGGTTATTGAAAAAAACTGACGCCAAAAATCAAGTCATATAATCTCTAACTTCCGATGCCCATAACTTTTTATCTGTAAGTCCGTTTTCACTCCACGACCTGTCAAATGGAATATTTGAAAATTATCTAAAACTTTTATTTTTATATTTGTCATCGGTTTTTTTTAAAACCGACGCAAAATAGGGTCTTTTAACGTCGGTTATTGAAAAAAACAGACGCCAAAAATCAAGTCATATAATCTCCAATTTCTGATGCCCATAAATTTTGATCCGTAAGTCCGTTTTTGTTCCACAACCTGTCAAATTGAATATTTGGAAATTATCTAAAATTTTTATTTTGATCTTTGGAGTCATTTTTTTGTAAAACTGACACCAAAAAGGGTCTTTTAACGTCGGTTATTGAAAAAAACCGACGCCAAAAATCAAATCATATAATCTCCAACTTCTGACGCCCATAATATTTGATTTGTAAGTCCTTTTTCCCTCCATGACCGGTAAAATTGAATCTTGGTAAATTATCTAAAACTTTTATTTTTATCTTTGGCATCGGTTTTTTGTAAAACTGACGCCAAAAAGGGTCTTTTAACGTCGGTCTCTTAAAACCGACATTAAACTACCGACGTTAAAAACAATTTTTCCACTAGTGACCCTTTTGCTCATCCAAACTCTACTCTAATAATCTACGAACATTACAATCTTCCTCCTAGGAGACTTTTCCTAGGTAGAAGGCAATTCGATAAATCTCTTTGGCTCAAATAAACAAAAGTCACCTGATTTGAGGTAACGTCTTCTCTCAAGTCTCTTTCCTTTATTTTTCCTTTTCCACTCCCTATGATATTATTATTATTTGTTTATATAACAAAACCGGTATCATCAACATACTAGGTTGTTTTTATGAGAATTATTTGAACTACACTTACACACACCTCCGTCTAATGTGTATATAATATACCGTTTCTATGGACGGCGAACTACCGCCTCACAAAACGATGATTGTTGAATCTTCTCCTACCATCTCTTATGGTGACAATTATGATGGAACTGTAATTATATATGATATATATGATATTTATTTTATCTCTATGCTTCTGTAATTTTCATTTATAACATACCTTTATGCTTTTCATGTTGTATAAATACGATAATTTCATTTGAGGAAGTGCATACTACCGCCCCCTCAAAGTGACATGACTCGTTCATGTTATATATGGAACGTATAAAGGATATAATTAATGAACTTATGTAACATATATAACATATATATTATTCTGGAATTATAATATACCAATCTATCATTTAGTTTTCATTCCTTTAAATATGAAAAAGAAATGAAAGTATCGTTCATGCGTACGTACAACTTACCGTCTCCATGAACGGTGCATTTCATTTATTATATCCAAATTCTATGGACTATTCTAAATACATATATACTGGATATATATGATATATATCATATCTAAATAATTAATATCATTCTAGATATAATTTACTTTTGACCACGTGGACAATTTGTCATTATAACATGTTCATTTTTGACTCAAGTACCAAATATTGGCAAAATGACTGATACCAATTTAAATAATTATGTAGTGTTTATAATGTGGTAATACGTGATATAAAAGGAATAATAAAATTGAAAAGGTTTATTAAGAAATTATAAATTAACTTAAGTTTATTATTTAGGAAGAACAAGGAACATACGTGACGAGTCAGACTCAAGGTAAGAGAACTTCTTAACCCAATTTCCACTATTTGGGTGGATCTAATAATTCTTGTTTATGTTGTGCTATAATTATGTGATAAATGAATTTTGATATCTTATCTTGTATTTATACTTAATTTATGTGTAATTATAGTGAATATACATAATTGATCTATTTTATTTACAAAATGATCTTCGTAAGGGACTTCGTCACAATCTCCTTTCATTGAGTTATATTTTGATTTATACACGATTTGCTTTTATATGGTGTATAAACCCCTTTTACTTTTAATTTTATTCAAAGGGAATATTTTTTTCTATTTAGCATTTTACTAAATGACAAAGGGAATTTTTCTTTTTGACGTACGTGGTGACAACGATCTTTCCACCGCCACAAGAATTATATGATACTTGGATTCCTTTACAATATGTAATGTTTTTAAAAAAAAATACCATTTACCCATTCTATGTATTTTGGTATTGAAAATGGTTTTGATAATGGATTGATTATGTCAATATCTTGAATTGATATCTTGTGATTGCAATATGGAAATGTTATCGTTCTTTTATGTGTTATGATTATGTTATGGTTCTTCAACATTATTTACATACACAGGTAGTTCCATGATAAACCTAGGGCGGGTGAGCCTGAGATAGCTATCCAATGCATTGGATAATGTGAGAGAGGTAAACGTTAATGTTTCTCCTAAGAGATTTAGGGAATATACTGTGATGAGTATCCCAAAGGTAACTCCCTACATATTTGTGAAAGCTACAATGTAAGTATGTTATAGATGCCACAAGTTACCTTTATGATTTATGATTTCTATGTGTTATTAATAAATCTTATGATTTCATGAGGTATGTTAAAGAGATTATGTTTTATGATTTAAAAGTGTGATTTTATTGATTTGTATGTATTGATGGACTAATGTTTTCTTTCGTTATTTTATAACCCTTACTGGGATTTTTATGCTCATCCCATGTTTTTGAAATGTTTTTCATAGGGTATAAGGAAGGGTAAGAGAAAGGAATAATTCAATAAAATTTATATCAAGGAAATAATTCTTGTATTATTTAAGGAGTTTTATTGTTGTGAAAAAAATTGGTTAGAGTAGAAGTGTCTACTTTGTAATATTTGAGATGTAATGTAATAGTTATGGCCTAATTCTCTAAAACTCTAAACTTGAAAAGATCCTCAATGTAGAATTCTTGACTTAACTCAATATTAAGTAATGTTTTAAGGCTGGGGCCTTACAGTTGGTATGAGTGGTCAGTTTAGACAACTTTAGGAGTTAGGATATTGTTAAATTAATTTATGGTAAGATTTAAAAGATATAGAATTTGAAGATTATCATGTTGATTCATCTATGATATTTCTATGTTCATAATTTTTTTTCATTGAGGAAATAGGGAAGGTATGCTGCGAAGGCATACAGAGAGAAATGAACTTCCAAATCAATATCCTGAGATGGTCAGAATCAGAATTGAATAGTTTGTTACAGTGATGGATCAGTTGACTTAGGTGATAAATGGTGGTTGAGTTTATTGATGATATTTTAGTATATTCTAAAAGTAAATAGAAGCATGAAATACATTTAAGGTTTTTTTTGAAAAACTTAAAAGAAAAGAAACTGTATGGGAAATTCAGCAAGTGTGAGTTTTGGTTATAACAAATTTCATTCCTTGGTCACATTGTTTCTAAAGATGGCATAACTGTTTATCCTACTAAAAAAAGTTGTTAAATAATGTACAAGACCCACAAATGTAATCGAGATTCATAGTTTTCTTGTTTTACTTGGTTATTACCAGAGGTTTGTTGAAAATTTTGCATGGTTATCTATCCCACTGACTAAGTTTACTCCAAAGGGTGTTAAATTTATCTTGAAAAAAGAATGGGATGATTATTTTTAGGAATTGAAAAGAAAATTGATTAATGATCCAGTATTGGCATTACCTTCCAGAAATGGTGAGTTTGTTATCTAAAATGATGATTCGTTGAAAGGAATTGGTTGTTTTATAATGAAGAATGATCAGGTAATTGTTTATGCTTCATGTTAATTGAAATCTCATGAGTTAAATTAACCTACACATGATTTGGAATTAGCTGTTTTTGTTTTTGCATTAAAAATTTGGAGGCATCATTCGTATGGCGTAAAGTGTGAAATATATACTGATCACAAGAATTTGAAGTATATATTCACTCAGAAGGAATTAAACACGAGAAATAGGATATGGCCAGAATTAATCAAGGATTATGATTGCACGATCAATTACAATCTGGGAAAGGAAAATAAAGTGGATGGTGCTTTGATCTGAAAGATTATTTCTATATTAACCATGATATGTTTGGAATGATATACTTTGGTTTTTGATTTGATGAATTTTGGATTAGAAGTTGTTGGTTCATTGAATTCCTCTGTTTTGTTTCAGGTGGCAGTGAAATTGTCTCCAGCAGACAGAATTAAGAAAGCATGGAAAGAAGAAAATGAGTTGCAGAAAAAGGTAGATTTGTTTCAGAAGGGTAATTTACCTGAATTTAACATTGATAAAGACTTTTTTTTTGAGATTTTGAAAGAGATTATGTGTTCCTTATCTTTTTCAGTTGAAGAATTAGTTATTATGTGAAGCACATAGTTCTCCATTGTCAGTTCATCCTGGCAGTACTAAAATTTATAGAGATCTTCGGGAGTATTACTGGTGGGATGGAATGAAAAGAGATATTGCTGACTTTACTGGGAAGTGTTTGACTTTTAAACATATTAAAGCATAGAAACAGTTACCGAAAGGTATGCTTCAGCCTTTACCAGTGCCAGAGTGGAAATAGGAAAATATATGCATGGACTTCATTGTGGGATTACCGAAGACATCTCGATGTAACAATGCAATCTGGGTTATTGTTGATCGATTGACTAAATCTGCTCATTTCTTTACTATTCGATATACTTTGCCTCTAGATCAACTTTCTCAGTTTTATGTTAAATAGATAGTTTGGTTACATGGAGTTCACATCTCCATTGTATCTAATCGTGATCCTAAGTTCACTTCTAACTTTTAGAATGGCCTTAAGAAGTCATTGGGTACTGAATTAAATTTTAGTACAACTTTTCATCTGCAATTAGATGGGCAGTCATAATGAATAATTCCGACCTTGGAAGATATGATACATGCTTGTTCAATGGATTACCAGGGAAGTTGGGACCAACATCTTTATTTGATTAAATTTTATTATAATAGTTGTTTTCATTCTAGTATACAGATGGAACCATTTGAGGAATTATATGAAAAGTGGTGTCGAACTCCAATTTTTTGTGATTAAGTAGGTGAAAGGAAGTTTATGGGACCATAATTGGTAGAAGAGATGGCAGAAAAAGTTCTGTTGATATAGAAGTATATGAGAACAGCTCGGAGCAGGCAGAAAAGTTATGCGGATAACCGAATGAAGGATCTTCCTTTCAGGGTAGGTGATCATGTCTTTCTCAATGTTTCTCATGTGATGCATTTTGGAAAAAAGGGAAAGCAGGGTTTGAGGTTCATTGGCCCGTATGAAATCTCATAGAAAGTTGAATCGGTTGCCTACATAGTGGATTTACCTCAAATTTTATACCAGGTACACAATGTTTTTCACGTTTCAATTTTGAGAAAGTATATTCCGTATCCATATCATGTTTGGAATCCAGTGGTAGTTCAGTTGGAAGAGAATGTTTCTTATAAGGAACAACTAGTCCAGATTCTTGACCGAAGATAACAAGTGTTGCGGAATAAGGTAATTTATCAGGTAAAGGTTTTGTGAAAAAACCTTATGGTTGAAGAGAAAACATGGGAATCTGAGAATGTTATAAGGGATAAATACCCCTAATTATTTAATAAGTGAATAAAATTGCGAGGATGAAATTTTCAAAAGGGGGAAGGATGTAGCATCCCAGGTAAATAAAGAATATGACATTTTCATATTTATTAATATTTTTGAATTAAATATTAATTTTACTTTAAATAGGGTTCTATGTTCGATGGCGTACCTGACACACAATAATGATTTTCTCTAAAGTCTAATGTTGCACACAATGTTGATTCATACTGAAAAAAATAATAAAATAATATTATTATTTTAAATGGTAGTTAACGCTTAACCGTTGTACTGGAGAAAATTAAAAAAACAAACTATATTATGATTAAACATGTTTGTTAAATGTTTTTACATTTATCCAATAAATTTTATAGGCTTAAAATGAGAATGAATCCAATTTTAAGAATAAATACTCTAATATTTTTAAAAGGTAGTTTTACCACCTTTTGACGGTGAACCCTTTTTTAAATCTAGTTTTTGTCACTTTTATATTTTCCATTAGACAAAATAAACTTCTTATTTAGAATCAGGACATCAAAATTTACTTTGGGTAAATTTTTGGTATTTTTCTGATAAAGTTCATTTTTTAATGAAAAGTGAAAAATACTGCATTTTAAGTCAAAACTCTCTTTCCATCTAATTTATTTATATGGTTAGATTATATTTTTAATTGGTTTTAAAGTGTAATTGGATTATATTTTTTTTTAATTCAATTTTGTTCATTGGAAGTAATTTAACCTTTAAATTGGACATAAACACATGTCAATATTTTGGTAGTTTTTACTTCTTAAAAATACGCGTTTTGTTTTTGACAACGAGAATTAATTTTAAATAAATTTCTGCAACTTATATGTTTTAAATTTGAAAAAATGGATTCCATATTTATAATCAGGAGGTCCAAACTGTGTAAATATATACCTTTTAGTTTTAGACATTATAAATAGTAACTTCAGTAAATATTTTATTTATCATGGTTAAAGTGTAAATCTGGTAAATAAGGGTAAAAAATATTATTATAATAATAATAAATTACCATAAAATGTGTCATAACCCAATTATATGATATATTTCTGACCATGGGCATCCTTGGGTTGATTTTAGGACCCCATGGAGCCACTTCTGTGTAAAAATGAGATTTAATTACTTTTAATTTAAAGTTAAGGAAAATATAACCTAAACATGTATCTTTTAATAAAATAATTTTTATATGGGTTTATATATATGATATCTTCGACTATAAATATTCATTAAAATTATAAAAATATTTCCTACATCATGGTATTTTATTTATATTTTTTAGACGTGAAATAAATAAATATATTTATGACACAATGATAATGTAGTGATTACCTTATTTATGAATGATTTAAATAAATGAGATTATAAATATTAAAAGAAATTTATTTTGAAACTTTTTATGCCATACACGAATTTTGGGGTTGATTATGACTTTTTATCTTTGAATTAATGATTTTTTTAAAGAATCAATTTGTAATGGATTTTTAAAAAGTCATGATATGAATAGTATAAAAATTGATATAAATGAGTTTTTAAATAAAATACTATTTTATTAAATGATATAACAGTCCTAAAAATCTAAGATTCTGAAAAATGACATAGATAAGGTTTAGCATGTCATTAATTAACCACTTTAGGTTCGATTGACATTTTATGGTAACTATATTAACCATATAGTATGACTACACAAGAAGACATGGTAAGAGTTAAATTAGATAACTAAGGGTTAATGCTAAATGATAAGGTTAAATTTGAAACCAAAACTTGTATAAAACCTAGTGGTTGAGAGGATTTCGAACTATCCTCATCTTATCTTTTAATTAAATGAGTTTTGGACCTTTTTAAAATTGAAATTCATTTTATAATAAAATAATATTTCAAGATATTCCTTAAGTGCCCCTCCTCCCTCTTGTAAAAGTCTAACTGCTCTAACCCATTACACGACGTGTAGTTTTTCCAGTCGGGATTTTGAGGAAATAATATCGTTTTATTAAAGGATATTTATTATAATCAGCATGGGCGCATGTCAAGGAATTAATCATTCAACATGGGGTTTTTCAATAAGAGTTAATGAAATAAATAAAATGTATAAGGTGTTTATTTATTCTCATAACTCTATAACCTCAAACCCGATTATAAATATCCTTACAACCCCAACACTTTTTTCCCAATCGTTGTGCACAACAATTCTGGAGAGTTCTCTCAAGGCCGAAAGAACTCCTTCCTCTAAGAATGCTCTCAAGACCGAGAGAGATCCATCACCACCAGATCAAGGCGATTGAAAGAGGAAATCGCAAGCAAAGGTTATTCCGCTCTAGCACCCGGATATCCCTTTCGGCGACGTCCAGAGATACGTGGAGCACGTGTGGATAACCGCTAGAGGAATCCTACACTTTAATTCTACGACACAATGACAGATCCCATCAGATCGTGACCGGAGACATCAACAAAGAAAGAATTCCATCAAGGTAATTTTTGTCAATTAATTAAATTAATTATAACCAACATATGATGATCCTATTTTTATGGTTTCAGGACTCTCTCTTTTGTTTTTCATTCTTCATTCTATTCTGAAGATTCGGTGTTTTACATCATGATGGATCTCGGATTGATCGTTGTTAATGCTAAAATTAAAGTTGGTCACTCCCACCAATGCACTTATGCTGGCCCCGGAACCTACAAGTGGTATCAGAGGGGTCATATCATTAATTATAATTATTTAGTTTTCCGTTGGTGATTTACACATTTAATAATTTAGTTGTTTCAATTCAATTTAATCATTCTTTAAAATCTGAATCTCAAGATCTGTTCCTCCCCTCTCGTTTCTCTTTCACCTTATAGAAATGAATTTTTCTTTTAATTTTGATTAAAATAAAATAGAGGAACTCATCTGGAGGTTCCAAACATTCCTGGATGTACAACAGCAGAATACACGGCGTGTATTCGGAAGTACACGTCGTCTAGTCTAGGTTCAAAGCATTGGACTGGTACGCCAAATCAGGTCGTGTATTGGATCCTATCTTAGTCATTTATGACACCGTGTGTTGACCAGAAATAGGTGGCACACGGTTTCCAGATTACATGCAGTGTGGTCCATTGAACATAGCGTGTAGTCCCTTTGGGCTGGGATTGGACCGTGTACCCCGTACACGGCTTGCCCAGCTGGAAACCGTGTAACGAAGATACTACACGGCGTGTGTCCAACTGAACACACCATGTACTCCAAAAATTTCCAAAGTACATCAACACGCCATGTCCCTGGGCGTGTACTTCGGATGGACGGTGAAGAAAAGTACACGCCGTGTAGTTCGAACTACACGCCATGTACTCACCCAAATTACGCAGATTTATTAAAATTTATTATTATATACAAACCCTTGAGATGTGTACCATAGTGCAGGCATAAAGCTGAGGCACAACACATGATAGGTGTTTTATATATATGTGTTCAATTTAACATCTTCGTAATGAACGGGAATTAACTGGGTTGCCTCCAAAGTACAAGTTACCTACAAAGATAATTTTAAATTAATTTATTTGTTTAAAATTATGATGGATGAGAATCTCAAGGAAATTCAGAAAAGGGGTTTAAGATAAAAGGATTGATTAATTAAATATAATTAATTTATTCGAGCGTGATTTATCTTAAACAATAACGATTAAAGAATTGAATGCTAGTTTTATTTATGCGTAAATATCATTTCATGTATGGATGATCATGAGCTAGACCAAGGCCTTTTTATGTGAATGGTTTCTTTAATTTATTTATTTAAATTAAATTTTTTGGCCTATGAGCCTTCTCCTCATTAATATGTAGGGCTTGCGCGCCCAAGGATTCTTTTACGTAAAAACCCATTTTTACCCCTCACCTGCGTGTGAGATAAATGCATATGTAATGGATGGAGCTCCCAAGCTAGTGGAGGCGGCTCAAGCCAGGAGCCAAGGTGAAACCAATCCAAGGAGATACAAAGGTGGACAGGTGGAAAGTTGTAAACACGAACCCGAAAGGTTCAAGGTGTTTCTCCCCTAGGTCTTGGGTTAGTTTATCAACTGATAGATAAACTAACCAATAGAACAAGTTCATGATCATACCATTTATTTTATTTCTGTCAGTTGCATGGTTTATTTATTATGGGTGTGTTGTCACGATCACACAATTAATGAATTAAACAAAGCATGCCAGATTGAAATAAAATAAAGATCGTCTTATGCGTAAATATTATCTGAGACATGGTTAATCACATAAGTATATCCCACTTAATATTAAAAATCATGTAATCAAAGATAATAAAATGGAAATTTACGTATAAGGATAAAAATCTCTCAAAGAAATATTAAGTCGGTATAGCCTTCCATAATCTTGGTTAGAATCGAACCATAGTTCAAAGTGTTTGACCAAACCTAGTTGGGGTGCTTTCAATTATCGGGGAATTATAATTCAAGGTTTTGGGTTGACTTGACTTGGTTCGCATCAAGGGTTGACTGCCACAACAGGACTTGGTGTGACCAAGAGGAAAAGGTTGAGGAAATCCAAAATAAAAGGATTTCAGGATTGGGGAGTCCACTCAGCGGATCAAGGAGCTACGAGTTAATGCAGTTGGCATTTGGAATTCCTACTTAAAACCCTTCATGTTACTTGACTAACCCTAGTTGGGGTAATGCGAAGGGCAATATGGATCCTTTCCACTAGAATATTCAGGCAACAGAATATTCAGAAGTCAATGGTGAGGGATATTAGATTTCGATAAAATAGTGGGAGACTAATAAGTATTAATTTATTTATTTGTCTCATTTTTATAATAAAGTACTAAAACTTTGTTCATCTTAATTTGTAGAAAAGGCAAGAAAAATGACTTCAAACGTATCATTTCGAACCATACTCAAGAAGGAAAACCTTCTCACTGGCACCAATTTCCAAGAGTGGCAGAGGCGTTTACGCATCATCCTTCACCACGAAAGGAAATTGTATGTGCTGGAAGATACTATTCCAGTTGCGCCTGGAAAGGAGGCTAGTGATGAGGAACTATCTCTCTACATGAAACACATGAATGATGCCACAGATGTCTAGTGTTTCATGCTATTGGCCATGTCTAATGAGCTCTTGAAGCAACATGAAAACATGGAAGAGTATAGCATGATGTCTCACCTTAAGGATCTTTACCAAGAGAAGGCGAGACACGAGAGATATGAGATCTCCAACGCTTTGTTTACAACTAAGCTTGGAGAGTCTGCGCTAGCTGGGCTTCATGTAGTCAAGCTTATTAGCTACATTGAATTCCTGGACATCTTAGGGATTAAGTTCCCTGATAAGTTTCGTACAGATCTCATCCTATCATCACTGCCCAAGACCTTCTCTAGCTTCATTGTCAATTATAACATGATAAACAATGAGAAGAGTCTATCAGAACTTCAGACCTTAATTTTCCAGGTAGATAAGGACATGGGGTGTGAAAAACCCGCAGTCCTTATGGTGAATAAGAAAAGAAAGGACAAGGCAAAGGGTCCAAAGACTTATAAACGGTCCGAATCCCCCGAGCATCCACCTTCCAAGAAGGGGAAGATCTAGAGGCAGGGCAAGGAATGAGAGGCGATGTGTTTTTTATGTGGCAAGCAAGGCCACTGGAATATTAACTGCACCCAGAAGAGTAGGGATGCTAAAGGTGCCTTCGTTATCGAGTGTAATCTTTCTATTTCTACTCATTGGGTATTAGATACAGCTTGTGGAGCTCACATATGTATTCAAATGAAGGAACCAAGTAGATTTAGAAAGATTACTAGAGGAGAGGTGGATCTTCAAGATGCCAATGGTGCAAGGCTGGCTGCATTTTCTATTGACAATTACCACCTCTCATTGCTGAATGGGATGATTTTGGTTTTACATAACTATTATTATGTGCCTAGTGTTACCAAGAACATAATTTCTATACCTTTTTTGGATATCGATGGATTTATTTTCAAGTTTGGAAATAAGTTTTGTCTCTTTTATAAGAACAACGTATGTTATGGTATGGAGCATTTAAATAATGGTTTGTATGTATTAAATTACAAAAACCAAGTGTTGGAATTTGATAACGAAATAAACTCACATGACTCATACATCACCCAATTGTGGCATCACCATCTTGGTCATGTAAACAATAAGTGCTTGACAAAGTTATGCCAAGATGGATATTTAGACTCTACTAAGATAAAACCACTTGATAGATGTCACGCTTGTTTACAAGGTAAAATGACCAAGCTGCCTTTTGGTGGGCAGGGTGAAAGGTCCACAGATCTTCTAGGATTGGTGCACACATATGTATGTGGACCATTTCCAGTAGAAGCTAGAGGTGGATATTCTTACTTCATTACTTTTACTGATGATTTAAGTAGATATGGCTATGTCTACTTAATGAGGTATAAGTCAGAGTCCTTAGAGAAATTTAAGGAATTCAAGAATGAAGTGGAGAATCAGCTTGGTAAGAAGATAAAGAAACTTCGATCGGATCGAGGTGGAGAATATCTGAACCAAGAGTCCATCAATCTTCTAAAGGAGTCTGGGATTCTATCTCAGCTCACTCCTCCTTATACACCACAGTGGAATGGTGTTAGTGAAATGAGGAACCACACCTTGTTGGACATGGTGAGGTCGATGATGAGTCATGTAGATCTTCCATTATCCTTTTGGGGATATGAATTATAAACTGCAGCATACACATAAAACCGATTACCAAATAAGGTGGAAAATGGAATTCCATCCAAGTTATGGAATAGAAAGAAACCCATTTTGTCGCACACACGTGTATGGGGATGTGAGGCATTTGTTAAGGACTTCTTAGGAAACAAACTAGCACCCTAGGGAATAAAGTGTATCTTTATAGGATATCCCAAGTAAACGAAAGGATATTACCTATATAACCCTTCAGAAGAAATTGACTGTCGCCAGACAAGCTGTCTTTCTCGAGAGGGAGAACATCCTAAAAAAGGATAGTGGGAGAAAGATTGAATTTGACGAAGTTGATGCTCAAGATACATAGGAGTTGGTACAGGATCAAGTTCCACAGGTCCCCATGGAAGAGGTTCCAGAAACACAAGTACTGCGTAGGAGCTCCAGAGAGGTAAGGGAACCAGAGAGATTTGGTTTCTTAGTCACCGAGGATGGTGAATCATTATTATTGGACAATGATGAATCTCTCTCCTACAAGGAAGCAGTAGAAATCTCAGAAGCTGCAAGATGGATAGAAGATATGAATTCTAAGATGGATTCCACGAATTAGAACTAAGTCTGGGTTCTGGTCGATGAGCCAGTTGATGTAAAGCATGTTGGATGCAAATGGGTATTCAAGAGAAAACTGGACATGGAAGGTCAAGTTAGCACCTGTAAAGCAAGGCTAGTGGCTAAAGGATTTAGATAGCATCAAGGAATTGACTATGATGAAACCTTCTCGCCAGTTTCCATGTTTAAATCCATAAAAATCATACTTTCCATAGCAGCTTACCATGACTACGATATTTGGAAAATGGATGTCAAAACAACATTCCTTAACGGGAGCCTTCAGGAAGATGTCTATATGATACAACCAGAAGGTTTTGTGATACCAGGTGAAGAAAAATGGGTTTACAAGTTGCAGAAATCCATTTATGGATTAAAGCAAGCATCTAGGTCATGGAACATTCGATTTGATGAAGCCATAAAGAAATTTGGTTTCATTAAGAATGAATGTGAGCCATGTGTTTATAAGAGGATTAATGGAAATGCAATCGTTATCCTAGTAGTATATGTTGATGACATATTGCTTATTGGAAATGATGTACCAGTCTTACAGTCAGTTAAGGACTGGTTGAACAAGTGTTTCTCCATGAAGGACTTGGGTGAAGCAGCCTACATTCTAGGGATCAAGATCATTTGTGATAGATCCAAGAGGCTGCTTGGACTAAGTCAGGGTACATACATTGACCAGATACTAAATATATTTAGTATGGAACCATCCAATAGAGTATTAGTTCCAGTGTCACATGGCCTACATCTTTCTAAGAAAATGTGTCCACAGACAAAACAGGAGAAAGATAAAATGAGTAAGATCCCATAAAATTTGGCTATTGGATCCATCATGTATGCCATATTATGTACCAGGCTTGATGTTGCCTATGTACTGAGCATGGTAGGCAGATATCAAGCAGATCCAGGAGAACATCATTGGACTATTGTTAAGACTATCCTTAATTATCTGAGAAGAACTAAGGATATGTTCCTAGTGTATGGAGGAGATGAGGAGCTTGTTATTAGAGGGTATGCCGATGCTGATTTTCAGAAAGATTAGAACAATCTGAAGTCACAATCTAGATATTTTTTCTGTCTCAATGGAGGATCTGTAAGCTGGAAGAGTTCAAAGTTGTCAGTTTTTTCCGATTCTACAGTAGAGTTTGAATATATAGCGGCTTCTGATGTAGCTAAGGAAGCCGTCTGGATTCAAAACTTTGTCTAGGTTCTTGATGTGGTGCCTAGCAGTAAAGACCATGTCACATTGTATTGTGATAATACTGCAGCAGTGGCTCTTGCAAAAGAACCAAGGTCACATCAACAGACAAAGCAGAAACTCTAGAAGTATCACCTCTTGAGGGTTTTCTATCAGAGGGGTGAAGTTGTAGTGAGCAGAGTGTCTACGAAAGAGAACGTGGCAGACCCCATGACTAAAGGCCTATCTCAGCAGAAGCATGAATATCATGTGAGAGCTAGTGGGTTAAAGGTTGTTAGCAGTTGGCTCTAGTCCAAGTGGGAGTCTGTTGGAGTTGGTGGCCTAAAACCAACTACTTTGTACTTTATTCATTAATAAATACCTTATCACATCTTGATTATTCTTCTGTGTGACAATGCATGTGATAATGTCCTAAGGACAGCTGTTTCATTAAAGGGTCATAGCGGATCCCTGCTATGATGAGAACCTGGAAGTGCCATAACATTGTTCTTGAATATATGTTTTATGGCTGGATGATGTTATTTGAGGGACACAAATAATACAGGCCATTATGGGTGAGGACTCATAAAATTTAAGGCATCTTCTCATGGTGTGCGCCCTTGGTAATATCCAAAAGGATATTATGAGAACGAGACCCACCATAAGGAAATCCACATTTCATAGTGTCATTGGATGTTCCTATCTACGGACATGTGTATTGGTCCTTAGACTTTAAGATTATTATTAATGGGTATTAAAACTCACGAACTTAGATGTATTGATGAAAACTGTGATGACACACTGTTCGCAGTGAGGTAGGATACGTTGGGTGTGTCACGAGTAATACTACATTAATATATAATACGAGAAAGGATTTTTCCCTTCTATTCCATAACGGAAGTAGATATCTCATGTTCTTTGATGGAATTGATATAGCCTAAAATTCATGGCCATGGTAAGGTATGGGCGAGTTCAATTCCAGAAAGTCAAAGAAAGAATAATTGAGCACATGGGTTGATGACACTAGCATGCAACCCTCTTGATTCGAGATATCGTGAAAAAGGAACTATATTACATGGTAAGCATTTGTATGAGGTGACACGTCATTGCGGTGTTAACTTCTTTCTCTATGGGTGCCTTGGCGTGTTGCTAGACGCTAACCTTGGGCTTTAGGTAGGCTCCGCCTAATGCCACTGAGAAAGAGGCTTAGAGGGTCACACACTAAATGTGTCCATGTATCTCAGTTAAATATTAATTTAAAAATTTAAATAAAGATTATTCCCGACTGTGGTTTAATAATTATTTAAGGATGCCTGATCGCATTTATTTTGACACTAGTTATTCGAGAGAATATATTGTGGACAAAATAATATATATTTATTAGCAAGTAATGCAGTTACATTTATTTAAGAAATAAATATCCATTACTCAAGGACTAATAAATGTGGTGGAGGAAATAAGGAAAAATGGAAAATAAAAGTACACGTCGTGTATATTGAATATACACGCCGTGTAGTTTTATGGAAAATGAGTACACTCCGTGTATTAATGATTACATGGTGTGTAGTTTTTCATGTCAGGATTTGAGGAAATTATATCATTTTTATTAAATGATATTTATTATAATCAATGTGGGCGCATGTCAAGGAATTAATCATTAGACATGGGGTTTTTCAATAAGAGTTAATGAAATAAATAAAACGCATAACATGTTTATTTATTGTCATAACTCTATAACCTCAAACCCGATTATAAATATCCTCACAACCCCAACACTTTATCCCAGTCATTGTGAACAACAATTCTGGAGAGTTCTCTCAAGGCCGAAAGCACTCCTTCCTCCAAGAACGCTCTCAAGACCGAGAGATATCCACCACCATCAGATCAAGGCGATCAAAGGCGGACATCGCAAGCGAATGTTCTTCCGCACTAGCACCTGGATATCCCTTCAGCGATGTACAGAGATACGTGGAGCATGTGTGGATAACTTCTAGAGGAATCCTACACTTAGATTCTATGACGCAATGACAGATCACATTGGATCGTGACCGGAGACATCAACGAAGAAAGAATTACATCAAGGTAATTCTTGTCAATTAATTAAATTAATTATAACCAACATATGATGATCCCATCTCTATAGTTCCGGGACTCCCTATTTTGTTTTTCGTTCTTCGTTCTATTATGAATATTCGGCATTTTACATCATGACGAATCTTAGATTGATCGTTGTTAATGCTAAAATTAAAGTTGGGCACTCCCACCAACGCGCTTCCGCTGCACCCGGAACCTACATAATTCACTTCAATTCATTCTCTTATTATAAAAAAATATCCTCGAATTAATCCAATTAATTATCTTATGAATTAATTAATTCATTTTAACTTATATCTGTCCGAACTGTCTTAGAATTTTTCTCATCCATAATTTTAAACAACTTAAATTAATTAATTTTATTTAAAATTAATTATGTACACATGGTATACTAGGATTCAACACATATTGTAACCAATTTCATCATCTTGAGTAGTGTATTAAATACTCACATGGTATGTTGGCGTACATGACAAGTCATGTTGTTAAGTAGGCTGGTAATCCATATATCAAAATACTATGTAATAAATGAAAATTTTATGGAATTTGGATACACATTAACCCACACAATGTGTACCACTTTAAATTATTGTAGTAAATACATCGGCTGCTATAGTGAAAAAAATGTGTAAAATTTATTGAGAATTTATATACCCTTAAAACCCTATTGCATAGTAACACACTAGCTCTTAATTATAGAGTTTTTTTTTAATTCTAAAATTAATTATTTTTTGCCTAAGTTAATTCTATTGGTCACTGGATGACTACACAACATGTATTAACATTCTACATGCCATTCATATCACATTATGTGTCTCAGTGGAACATGATTAGGGATTGACGTGTACACCTTATGGACTTAAATGAGTCACATGAAAAGTATGCAAGATACATGAAATGTTGACTCATTAACTTTTTTTGAACAAATTTAAGTCTTTACACATTGTGTGATGCATATGTTGACCACATGGTTTCCATGAAAATTGTTGGGTGAATCGTGTAGGACTACACGATGTGTAAGCGGTTTACACAACTTGTAATCCTTAAAGCTGCATTCTAGTTTGGTTGGTCAACACATGATGTATTAATTACTCATTGTTCTTATTTCTATTTTGTGATCCATGTGTCTCATAGCTTGTACAGATGCAGTAAATCTTATTACATGGTGTGTACTTTTATATCACATTCCATGTAATAATGTCATCTGACTAGAAGACATAACACCACCCAATGAAACCTCTAATCATTCTTCATCGGTTATTTATCTGTTTTAGATCATATGAAACTGAATGAACACATAATATCCACTTTTTATTAAAATAACAAGACAAAAAATAGAAATACCCACAACAAACATTCATATCATTCAACTAACAACAAATAATTATAAATGATCATGTGACCGATTAGATACCATTGGAAGGTTCTGGGGTGTGACATAAGTAGTCAGACCCATGCCCAATAATAAAAATTCATTGGATTATTTGGATTTCTCCTCAAAAATAGACGAATAACAACCCCAGAACCCATGAGGTATGATCAATACATATAATTTATAATTAATTTATATAGATTAATAGTTAAATAAAATTGGAATTTTTTATTCATTAATGAATTAAATAATGGATTCGCATTGTATGATCAATACATATAATTTATAATCCATGTTGGCATCTTATCCATGTAATTTGGTGACCAACTAGTTAAGTTCGATATTTTTCAATCCATGTGATACCCATTATAGAATAACTCATAATTATCTATCCATGCTTCTGAAAGTATCTCTAATAGTGTGTTGAACCCTAATCCATCATGTTCTTCTAGTTCTAATGATACAGGAGTTTGTAAATTTTCTATCCTAATTAAACAAGTCATAAATGGAGAAGTTGACGTTGACCTTTCACGTGTAAAATCCATTAATCTAAAGGATCTTGAAAACTCTTTAGAATCCCATATCACTTCTAATCTATACTGCTCCAACTTGGAGGGGAATGAGTAAAATAAACTAGCATGCTCATTTTTTTTATTCAAATCAGATTATCCAATATTCATTATTTCCTATCCATTATTCTGAAAATTCTTTTATATGTGAGGTGAACCCGGATCAAATGTTCTTATCTTGTTCCAATGGGAGTTAATTTTTTGATATTTTTTCCCTAATTAATAAAGTGATCACTGGTGAGGTTGAAATTGACCATTCTTTGGAAAAAAACATTGATATAAAGTATTTTGAAAAATATATTGAGTCTTATATCCCCTTTTATCTTCATTACTCTATATTAAAAAGTTATGAAAAAAATGTGTTAAAAACAACTAGGATCTCATACTCTGATTTCATGTTATCCAAAACTTACATAAATGCATCAGAAATAAAACAACTTCTTGAACTTCCAAGAATAAAAAACCAACACTTTATGGACTGCATCATTCCTCAAGTTGAAGACCAAAGGAAGGATACCCAAATTACCTTTCCACCTGCATTGAATTACAAGCAAATCAACAAGGAAGGAAATAAATTATCCAATGAACAATAGATACTCACAAAGGAGAAGTTTTTCTAGAATCATACTAGAGTTGAGAAAATACAGTGTCTATCATTGGACTATGGGTAGTCCACTACAACTATCCAGCTATAGAAAAAATAAATGAATCTGGACAGTTGTAGTGGACTACAAATAGTCCAACAATTGACTGCACAAATATTCTTCTTTCTTTAGCTAGAATCACATACAACAATGTGATCATTCAAACACTGAGGATCCGCTCACATAGCGTCATCTGAATTAAACTGCCCTGAATAATTGTCAGCCTTCAGTTGGCCATACTCTGTTCTTCTTCTTCTTCTCTTCTTTCTCTTCGACACGGTATAATAAGGAATAGTATTGCAATTTATTAATCTCTTTCTTCAATTATAAATACCAACACAGGAGTGTATCGGTATACTACCTTCTTTATTCATGTAGATATGAATTCAGTTACACGTCAAGTTCTTCTTCACTTCGCAAAGCACAACGAGAGTGTTAAACACCGGTCATGTGAGTGCGGTTCTACTACTCTTCGTGATACCGAATGGTTCACAGTACTTCCTTCTTCACAAAGTCACTTTGAGAGTGTTATGAACCATTTGAAGGCTTACGGGACCCCAGTCTTTTGCGCACTCCCTTTTGGGCGGCTTGCATGCAACATTAATGACTTGCACGCAAAATTCAACCTTTTTCACAGAAGACCTCTTGCGTGCAACTTCTATCTTGTGCACAAATCTCTTCTTGCGCGCAACTTCTCCTTCTTGCATGCAACACACTTCTTGCGCGCAACTTCTCCTTCTTGCACACAACTTTATTTCTTTCACGCAACTACCTTCTTGATATTTTTCCGCACCTCAAATCTCAGAATTTCTCTAAGTTTCGAGCCTTTTTTTATTGTGAGGGGGTCACCTCTTATTAATAGATCTCGTCGACCCCTATGCGCAAAATCCCTAATGCACCCCGCAAGATCCTGACGCGTCGTGCAAAACCCCATTTGACGTCGCATTGGGCATGTAAGTCTCTTTCGTTCCAACCTCATCTTTTGCGCACTTCTTGAATCTTTTGCGCACTTCCTTTTCCATTTTTCGAAGTTTGGACCTCGAATCATGCCTTGCGCGCAAAACCCCATTTGACGTCGCATTGGGCGCGTAAGTCTCTTTCACGCCAACCTCATCTTTCGCGCACTTCTTTGAATCTTTTTCACACTTCATGCCTTTTCCATTTTTCAAAGTTTGGACCTCGAATCTTGCTTTGCACGCAAGTTCCAAAAGCACCTTAAATCTTGCACGCAAAAACCAATCTTGCGCGCAAAACCAAATCTTTCGCGCAAGCCTCTCCTTTGCTATATTTTGATATTCGGATCATGGAACTCCACTTGAGCACAACATATCAGGACATCTTCAAACTTGCGCGCAACATCATTTTCCAAAAACACATTTCTTCATCTCCTGATTTTCAGGCCCTAAAATTTGGCAAACACTGGGAAATGGGGCCACCTTAAAACGCTCGTTTGTGCCACATCTAGATCATCCATTCCTTTGTCATTATTCTCTTCACTGAATACCATAACCATTATTTAGATTTCATCATGAATTACACTATCATGATATATATCCTTTGATAGATCAACTTTAACATCGTCAGAGTTTCAATGGGAAGTACTGAAACTTCCCTATCTTCCAGCATCATCATTCCTTCCAATCAAAACTGTATATGACTGGAATCACCTTGTACTCCTACTTTCCTTTATAAGGCTTGCATCACAAGTTCTCCTAACTTATAATATTTGTGAAATACAAATCAGTAAAGCATCGTCTGATTTTGTATACCATGTGAAATGCGTGGACATCTCAGAATGCCAAGTCCTTCCACATTCTCTCTTCTTCTTCACCCATCATTCTCTACTTCATGAAAATCATATGATTCCATTATTCAAGTAAGATATTACATGGTTCTCATGAAATAATGAATAATTTCACGGTCTTCTTCAAATCTTCATCCTTCTCCAATAATCCTTAGATGGATGGTACCTCACCATTCTTCATTGTTTTAAACAACGTGTCACCTTTGACACAAGTTCTTCAAACTTAGGATCAATTCAACAATTGTCTGAATTGATCTTCTTAAATAATTGCTCAAGTATGACATCCAATGCTATGATTCCATAAAAATTCTCCTAGAAACCTCACTTTAGCCAATTTCCATTAACTTTTTAGTCATTCTTCATCTCCTTCTTCATTTTGACCAGTATTGACAACTATTGACAACAAATAAAATCTTCATACACAAAGTGGTCCCAACAAAAAACGGGTCACAATTACTCACCATTGATTTTTGAAAAAATTTCCAACCATTTTGGGGAGTTAAAAGACTTGTTTTCTTCTCAAACATTTTATTTTTTCACTGTAAATTTGGATAAATAATTTTGTGTAAAAACCAATAAATTTTTAATGGTCAATTTTTGATTTGGAAAGAGATTCTTCCCCAACTATGAGAAACAATGTTAGCTTTTCATTTCAAGGTCACCTATGACCATCTTTTCATATTGTATGTTTTTCACCCCAGATTTTGAGTCGTTAGTTTGTGAACATTTTATCTAAATTTCATACTTTAGCATACATTAATATGATAGTAATTTTCTGAACCATGTACAAATCACAATAGCTAAATAACCTCTCATTACTCTTACACTAATACTCCTTTTGAAATCCCATTTGATCCTATCAAAACCTTTTTTTATAGCCACATTACAAGATCATAACCTTGTCCCACCCAACATCTACATGGTTTTCATTGCATAATTTATTGAATTTAAGTGTAGGGGAATGTATTTCATTTTGGGTAACATTTCCTTGATTTTCAATGTGTCATCATATGCTTGAAAACAATCATCCTTTTAAGCGCGGGGGAGAGGTTTTCATTTGGTGAGTTTTGGGAATGGATTCATGTTTATGTCATTTTTTAAAAATGATATTAAAAACTGTTCAAAATAATATATGAAAAACAAACAAAAAAAAGAACAAAAAATGGGTTGTGTCTTGGGAAAGTCAAAAATCAGTCTTCCTTAAACTTTGATCTTGTTATAACTATTACAATTAGTGTATCAAGGAGATAATATAAGGGTTAGAAGATGAGTGTGATATTTTTTCCAAGTTCAACTTCTGAAAAAAATGAAAAAAAGAAAAAAAAATGGGGGGGGGGGACACTTGCATAATGTTTTCTTGCGTCGTTGGGAGAAGTTGTGTGTTTTGTGCGTATTTCATTTTTTTCATCCTATTCCAAATTTCTATCTCTTTTTTTTCTTCCTTCACACATTAGTACCCATGTAAATATGTGTTTTTATAACCTTCCATGTCTCATTTTAAAAATTGTAAATTTCTTTTTCCATGTCATTGTTTTACCTATCTTTTCCACTATTTTAGACATTATATTACTATCATCCCATAGGCACTGAAAAAACCCTAAAAAATAACTCTTTATTATTGTGAAATTTATAATATGGAATGGAAGAAGATATCTCTTTCAAACTCTAAGATTTTTACATTTGGTTTGTGAATGAGTGAACCTCCATAAAGAAATTTTTATCATCTTGAGAGGAGTGAGTTCTGAGTGCCCACATTTTTCCTTTCTAATTTTGAGCATGAAAAATGAATTTTTTTTAGAAAATTTTTGTTGTAAAAAATTATGGTGGAATTCATTATGGAGAATTGAACTAGTCTAGAACCCCATGATTGGAGAAAAAAATTAATATTTGTTGGCGAATGAAAATGATTTTTCCGTGTGATTGTGTTTTGTGTGCCTGGGGACATGCACTATATTAAGTGTGGGGGATTTTATATTACATATTAATTCATGATTTTATATTACTTCCATCATTGTTCTTTTACTAAAAAAATGATTAATTTCTAGTCAATGTTCACATTTTGATCATAAACACACAAGGAGAGCATTGTTCGAATTCATTCAATTACACTACAGATTAATTTTTTGATCAAATATTTAAAAATAATAATCCAAATGATGTGATTATTATTTTTTATTGTTCTTATTTTTAATTCAAAAAAATCATTAAACTGGATAATAAGCTAATTCGGTCATTTGAAGGACCATATGGACCACACAAAAAGACCCAAAGAATTTATTAAAGAAACCGGACCAGCTGTGATGTTATATTTTTTGGGAAAACTCTAGAATTCCAAATTTTTTTATTCTCTACAATAATTATTAGGAAATTACATTACAACTTGGAGAAAAATTTCAAGTCCCAAATCAACCAATAAGGGTCCCAATTGATACATGGAATTCCAACCCACAATTCTGTACGGGATTTTAAAAAATACCACAATTATTGAATTTTCTCCCAATCCAATGGTCAAATTGAGATGATATTTTGTGTATAGAAATTAAATATATATAATCCAAAAAATTTATAATAAATGGTTCTGATTTTAGGGTATATTCCTGGACAAAAACGCATTCACATTGTGTCCTTTGAAAAAGTCTAGATAAAAACAGACAACAACACATTTTTTAAGAAAACTGCCATAACTTTGGATAAAAAATTCCAATGGCTACCAAATTTGGAGGTTTAAGTTTCCACATACATATATATAACTTTTAAGAAGAATATATCTACATATTAATCACTATAAATTATCAAATTTTCCATCCAACTTGAAGGGTAGTTTTGGAATGCAAACCATCCACCACCTTTGGATATAAATTCATCTCCCTCTACTCATTGAAGGGGTTGGAAATTCAGCACTTAATGAGGATATATTTCATTAAAATATCCCTTATAAGGATATTTTAGTACTTTAATTAATCTTTTTTCAAAAATAGATACCTCTCCTCCAGTTTTCCTTTCATGTTTTTTCCTTGTTTTAATTTGTATTATGTAAGTTTGTTTTCTTTTCAATTGAATACTAATGCATATTTCTTCATCTTAATATCTAATTCTCATACACCTTATTTTGTTAAATATTAATGGTATTAAAATATTTTAAATTAATTTAAATCCTCTTTACTCTTTTTCTATCTTATTCAATAAAAAGTCTATGTTTACTCCCTTCACTGTTTGTCTGTGTGTTCGGCACACAACTAATTTCTTGTCTCTTTCATTTTATTATTCTTTTAAATCATCACCATAAAAATATTTAATCACATTATTAACCACCCAAATGGATTATTAAATATCTCATTGGTGTGAGTCATAATTTTGGGATGTTAAGTGATTGAGAGCTTTCACTAATTTAACATTATTTGAATTAATATTGTGTATGTAAAACAAAATATGTTATAGATTAATGAAATAAATTGTTTGAAATTTGGATTACATGGAATATTAAAACCAAAAATACAAATGGTTTCATGAAATATTTAACCTTCCATCAGTGATATTTGATAATGATTAGGACCATAATTAAGGTTTGGATTAAAGCCAAAACAATTGGGAGTTCAGATCGAAATCACCTCATGAAGTGGATGTTAATTTAATGAAAAAATTGCGAAGATAAAGTATATAAAAAGATTAACTCCCTAATGATGAAGTCACCCCAATAATTATTAAATTTTTAAATCAATCTTCATAAATCAATCATTTCACCTAAACTCTATAAACAAACCCCACGTTAAAAATATAAAACAAAAATAATAGACTCTAAAAAAAGTACCATCAATGAGGATTTGACCTGAGGGTTTCTATAAACATTAGTAGAGAACTGAACCTTTTAATGGTCAATAGGATATAATTATATGCACATCACATACCCAAAATCCACCAAAATTCAATACACATTTCCACAACATATCCTCTAGCATCTGGATGGTTTTCTCTATTTTCCCATCCGTATGAAGGTGGAAAGTAGTGTTGAGTCATAAATGAGTTCCAAAAGCATGTTGTAATACCCTCCATACTTGTGAGTAAAAACATGAATCTCAATCTGATACAATAGACCTCATAACTCTATGTAACCACACCAACTCATCCATGTACCTCTTATCCAAAGAATCCATTAGGCCCAACTCCTTGATCGCTAAGAAGTTGGCAGAATTTGTCAACCGATCTACGATCACCCAGATGGAATCACACCCTCTCGAATCTCGGGGTAACCCTGTGATAAAATCCATTGATAGGTCATCAAATTTCCACTCAGGAACATCCAAAGGCTACAAAAAACCTCTAGGAACATGATTCTCTACCTTTACCTATTGGAAACCCAAACACCTCACCACAAACCCCGCCACTACTCATTTCATCTTGGTCCATCAAAACTACATCATCAAGCCACAGTACATCTTGGAAACTCTTGGGTGTACCTCCAAAGGTGAGATATGAAACTCATGAAGGAATCCCTCATGCATAACTACTAGAAAAAATAGTCTCCCATGAAACAACATTTGGTTCTAAACATCCTCTAACCATCCCTCTATAAAAGCACCATGGACAAAAATATAGTGTATCACCTCTTCCTCTAAGTCTCCCCACTAAGACTCCTCCACCTATCACATCTGTGAAGACTACATTGTCATCTGAAACAAACAGACTCTACCATCATCAACCTTTGCATCTAAGTGCAAGGCTTCTAACTCCTTCATTTATCTCCAAGAATCCCAAACTCCCGAGAAAAATCCTTCCATGACTTCCTTCTTAAAACATTGGCCACAACATTCCCTTTTTCTAAGGTGTAAGATATATCAAAATCATAATCCTAAAGAAACTTCATCCACATTTGATGCCACAAGTTTAGATCATGCTGAAAAAAAAATATCTCAATCTCGTGTGATCTGTGAAGACCACAAAGTGCTCCAAATGAGGTAATGTCACCACAAATTTAGCACAAACACAACTGTTGTTATCTCCAGATCATGGGTGGAATAGTTACTCTGTTGGAGATGTAACTTCCTAGACCCCTAATATATCACCACCTCTACTACATCAACTTGCATCCAAATCCCAGATAAGAAGTGTCACAAAACACCTCAAACATCACACCCTCCTCAGGCTACTGAAGCACTGAATCACTGACCAACTTCCCCTTCTGGTAACTGAATGTTATCCATCACTGATCAATCCAAACAAAAGACTTGTCCTTCCTAGTCAACTCTTTAAATGGGTCTACAATTTGAGTGAAATCAGGCACAAACTTCCAATAATAGCTTATAAGACCAAGAAAACTGCAAACCTCTATCACGTTCTTGGGTGTTTCCCAAGAAACAACTACCTTGAATTTTGATGAGTCCACTTCCACACCCTAATTAGACGCAACATTTCCAATTAAACACACCTCTCATATCCATAACTCAAACTTAGAAAACTTCCTATAAAGTTGGTGGTGTCGAAGGACCTACAAAATTTCTCTGAGATGCTCAGCATGCTTCTCCTCTGACCTCGAGTAGACCAAGATATCATTGATGAACACAACGACGAACCAATCTTGGAACTCACAGAACACGGAGTTCATGATCCTTATGAACATGGTTGGTATATTCATAACACCAAACAACATGACTACAAACTCAAAGTGATCATACCTGCATCTGAAGGCAGTCTTCGAGATATCACCCCCCTTTACCTTCAACTAGTGATATTCAGACCATGGATCAATCTTCGAAAACCAACTCTCCCCTCGCAGCTAGTTGAAAATATCATATATCCTCAGAAGAGGGTAATGGTTTTTTATCATCACTTGATTTAACCTCTAGTGGTCTATACAAAACCTCAAACTACCCCCAGTCTTTTGGGTGAACAACACTAGAGCACCCTATGGCCGCATAGTGGTCTATATAAAACCCTTCTACATCAAATCATCTATCTAAATCCTAAACTCCCACAACTCAAAAGTTTTCATCCGATAAGGATTCATCAAAATCATAGAAGCAACGGGTTGAAAGTCTATCCCAAACTCAACATCACGTCGAGGGGGTATCATCACAACCTCCTTGGGGAAACATTTTGAAACTCCCCAATTGTAGGTTTTGGGCGCAGCGGAAGCACGTTGGTGGGTTTTCCCAACTTTAATTTTAACGTTAAACAACGTTCAATCCGAGATCTGTCACGATGTAAAACGTTGAATCTTCAGAATAGAACGAGGAACGAAAAAGTTAAGAGGGAATCCCGGAACCATAGTGATAGGATTATCATATATTGGTTATAATTAATTTAATTAATTCACAAGAATTACCTTGGTGGAATTCTTTCTTCGTTGATGTCTCTGGTAACGATCATGTGATCCATCGTTGCGTCGTAGAATCCAAGTATAGGATTCCTCTAGAGGTGATCCACATGTGTGCCATGTATCTCCGGATGTTGCCGAAGGGATCTCTGGGTGCTAACATGGAAGAACCTTCGCTTGCGATGTCCGCCTTTGATCGCCTTGGTCTCTTGGTCTTGAGAGTGTTCTTGGAGGAAGGAGTTCTTTCGGCCTTGAAAGAATTCTCCAGAGTGGTTGTGCACAACGATTCTCTTGGGGAAAATTGTTGGGGTTGTGAGGATATTTATAATCAGGTTTGAGGTTATAGAGTTATGACAATAAATAAATGCGTTACGCGTTTTATTTATTTCATTAACTCTTATTGAAAACTCCCATGTCAAATTATTAATTCCTTAACATGCACTCACGCTGATTATATTAAATATCATACAACAATATTATATCCTCAAAATCCTGACTGGAAAAACTACACAGCGTGTAATCATTAATACACGGCGTGTACTCGTTTTCCATAAAACTACACGGCGTGTATATTTAATATACACAACGTGTACTTTTATTTTCACTTTCCTTTATTTCCTCCACCACATTTATTAGTCCTTGAGTAATGGCTATTTATTTCTTAAATAAATGTAACTGCATTATTCGCTAATAAATGTATTATTTCGACTATAATATATTCTCTCGAATAACTAGTGTCAAAATAAATTCAATCAGGCATCCTTAAATAATTATTAAACCACAGTCGGGAATAATATTTATTTAACTTGTTAAATTAATATTTAACTGAGATACATGGACACACTTAGTGTGTGACCCTCTAGGCCCCTTTCTCAGTGGCATTAGGCGGAGCCTGCCTAAAGTCCAAGGTTAGTGTCTAGAAACACGCCAAGGCACCCATAGAGAAAGAAGTTAATGATGCAATGACGTGTCACCTCATACGAATGCTTACCATGTAATATAATCCCTTTATCACGATATCTCGAATCAAGCGGGTTTCATGCTAGTGTCATCAACCCACGTGCTCGATTATTCTTTATTTGACTTTCCGGAATATAACTCGCCCATACCTTACCATGTCCATGAATTTATTTAGGCTATATCAATTCTATAAAAGGGCCTGAAATATCTACTTCTGTTATGGAACAGAAGGGAAAAATCCTTTCTCGCATTTTCTATTAATGTAGTATTACTCGTGACGCACCCAACGTATCCTACCTCGCTGCGAACAGTGTGTCGTCACAGTTTTCATCAATACATCTAAGTGTGTGAGTTGTAATACCCATTAATAATAATCTTAAAGTCTAAGTATCAATACACACATTCACAGATAGGAACATCCAATGACACTATGAAATGTGGATTTCCTACTGGCGGATCTCATTCTCATAATATCCTCTTGGATATTACCAAGGGTTCCAACCATGAGATGGTGCCTCAATGTTTTATGAGTCCTCACCACTAATGGCCTGTATTATTTGTGTCCCTAAAATAATATCATTCGGCCATAGAACATATATTCAAGAACAGTGTTATGGCACTTCCGGGTTCTCATCATAGTAGGGATCCACTATGACCCTTTAATGCAACAGCTCTCCTTAGGAAAATATCACATACATTGTCACGCAGAAGAACAATCAAGATGTGATAAGGCTTTTATTAATGAATAAAGTACAAAGTAGTTGGTTCTAGGCCACCAACTCCAATAGACTCCCACTTGGACTAGAGCCAACTGCTAACAACCTTTAACCAGCTAGCTCTCACATGATATTCATGCTTCTGCTGAGATAGTCCTTTAGTCATGGGGGTCGTCACGTTCTCTTCCATGGACACTCTGCTCACTTAAACTTCACCCCTTTGATAGAAATCCCTCAAGAGGTGATACTTCCGGAATATGTGCTTTGTCCGTTGATGTGACCTTAGATCTTTTGCAAGAGCCACCATTGCAGTATTATCACAATACAATGTAATGGGATCTTTACTGCTAGGCATAACATCAAGATCCTGGACAAAGTTATGAATCCAGACGGCTTCCTTGGATGCATCAGAAGATGATATATATTCAGACTCTGCTGTAGAATTGGCGATAACTGGCTGCTTTGAACTCTTCCATCTCACAGCTCCTCCATTAAGAAAAAAACATATCCAGATTGTGACTTCAGATCATTCTGAACTGTCTGAAAACCATCATCATCATACCCTCTGATGACAAGATCCTCGTTTCCTCCATACACTAGGAACATATCCTTAGTTCTTCTCAGATACTTAAGGATAGTCTAAAAAGTAGTCCAATGTTGTTCTCCTGGATCTTCTTGATATCTTCCTACCATGCTCAGTGCATAGTCAACATCAAGCCTCATACATAACATGGCATACATGATGGAACCTATAGCTGAAACATATGAGATCTTACTCATTCTATCTTTCTCTTGTTGTGTCTGAGGACACATTTTCATAGAAAGATGTAGGCCGTGTGACACTGGAACTAATCCCCTATTGGATTGTTCCATACTAAATCTCTTTAGTATCTGGTCAATGTATGTACCCTAACTTAGTCCAAGCAGCCTCTTGGATCTATCACGAATGATCTTGATCCCTAGAATGTAGGCTGATTCACCCAAGTCCTTCATGGAGAAACACTTGTTCAACGAGTCCTTAACTGACTGTAATACTGGTACATCGTTTCCAATAAGCAATATGTCATCAACATATACTACTAGGATAATGATCGCATTCCCATTAAACCGCTTATAAACACATGGCTCACATTTGTTCTTAATGAACCCAAATTCCTTTATGGCTTCATCAAATCAAATGTTCCATGACCTGGATTCTTTCTTTAATCCATAAATGGATTTCTGCAACTTGCATACCCGTTTGGCTTCACCTGGTGTCACAAACCCTGCTGGTTGTGTCATATAGACATTTCCTGAAGTTTCCCGTTGAGTAATGTTGTTTTGGCATCCATCTACCAAACCGCATAGTCATGGTAAGCTGTTATGGAAAGTATGATTCTTATGGATTTAAACATGGAAACAGGCGAGAAGGTTTCATCATAGTCAATTCCTTGACGTTGTCTGAACCCTTTAGCCACTAGCCTTGCTTTATAGGTACTATCTTGACCTTCTATGTCCAACTTTCTCTTGAATACCCATTTTCATCCAACAGGATTTACATCAACTGGCTCATCGACCAGAACCCAAACTTGGTTCTGATACATGGAATCCATCTCGGAATTCGTAGCTTCTATCCATCTTGAAGCTTTTGAGATTTCTACTACTTCCTTGTAGGAGAGATGTTCATCACTGTCCAAAAATAATGATTCACCATCCTCAGTGACTAGGAAACCAAATCTCTCTGGTTCCCTTACCTCTCTTGAGCTCCTACGCAGTACTTGTGTTTCTGGAACCTCTTCCATGGGGACCTGTGGAACTTGTTCCTGTACCAACTCCTATGTATCTTGAGCATCAACTTCGTCGAAGTCAATCTTGATCCCACTATCCTTCTTGAGGATGTTCTCCCTCTCAAGAAAGACGGCTTGTCTGGTGACAATCACTTTCTTGTCTGAAGGGTTATATAGGTAATATCCTTTCGTTTCCTTGGGATATCCTATAAAGATACACCTCGTTCTCCGAGGTGCTAGTTTGTTGCATAAGGAGGCCTTAACAAACTCCTTGCATCCCCGTACACGTGTGTGCGACAAAATGGGTTTATTTACATTCCATAGCTCAAAGGTTCTCCATTTTTTGCCTTAGTTGGTACTTGGTTTAATGTGTATGCTGCAGTTTGTAATGCATATCCCCAAAAGAATAATGGAAGATCTGCATGACTCATCATCGACCTCACCATGTCCAACAAGGTGCGGTTCCTCCTTTCACTAACACCATTCCACTGTGGTGTATAAGGAGGAGTGAGCTGAGATAGAATCCCAGACTCCCGTAGAAGATCGATGAACTATTGGTTCAGATATTGTCCAACTTGATCCGATCGAAGCTTCTTTATCTTCTTACCAAGCTGATTCTCTACTTCATTCTTGAATTCCTTAAATTTCTCTAAGGCCTCTAACTTATACCTCTTTAAGTAGATATAGCCATATCTACTCAAATAATCAGTAAAAGTAATGAATTAAGAATATCCACCTCTAGCTTCTACTAGAAATGGTCCACACACATATGTGTGTACCAATCCTAGAAGCTCTGTGACCCTTTCACCCTGTCCACAAAAAGGCGGCTTGGTCATTTTTCCTTGTAAACAAGTGTATAATATATCAAGTGGTTTTAGCTCAGTAGAGTCTAAATATCCATCTTGGCAGAGCTTTGTCAAGCGCTTCTTGTTCACATGACCGAGACGGTGATGCCACAACTGGGTGATGTATGAGTCATGTGAGTTTGTTTCGTTATCGATTGCCAACACTTGGTTTTTTTAATTTAATACATACAAACCATTATTTAAATGTTCCATAACATACCCTACATTGTTCTTATAAAAGTGACAACCCTTATTTCCAAACTTGAAAATAAATCCATCCATATCCAAACAAGATACAGAAATTATGTTCTTGGTAACACTAGGTACATAATAACAGTTATGTAAAACCAAAATCATTCCAGTCGGCAATGTGAGGTGGTAATCACCAATAGCCAACGCAACCAACCTTGCTCCATTGGCAGCTCGAAGATCCACCTCTCCTCTGGAAATATTTCTAAATCTACTTGGTTCCTGCATTTGAATACAGATGTGAGCCCCACAAGCTGTATCTAATACCCAATGTGTAGAAATGGAAAGATTACACTCGATAACAAATGCACCTTTAGCATCCCCATGCTTCTAGGTGCAGTTCCTCTTCCAGTGCCCTTTCTTGCCACATACAAAACACACTGCCTCCCATTCTTTGCTCTGCCTCTGGATCTTCCCCTTCTTGGAGGGACGGTGCTCGGGGGATTCAGACTGTTTATAAGTCTTTGGCCCCTTTGCCTTGTCCTTCCTCTTCTTGTTCACCATAAGGACTGCGGGTTTGTCATGCCCCATGTCCTTGTCTACCTGGAAAATCAAGGTCAGAAGCTATGATAGACTCTTCTCATTGCCGCTCATGTTATAATTGACAATGAAGCTAGAGAAGGTCTTGGGCAGTGATGATAGGATGAGATCTGTACGCAACTCATCCGGGAATTTAATCCCTAAGATGTCTAGGTGTTCAATGTAGCCAATAATCTTGAATACATGAGGCCCAGCTGGCGTAAACTCTCCAAGATTAGTTGTAAACAAAGCATTGGAGATCTCATACCTCTCCTGTTTCACCTTCTCTTGGTAGTGATCCTTAAGGTGAGACATCATTCTATACACATCCATGTTTTCATGTTGCTTCAAGAACTCATTGGATATGGACGATAGCGTGAAACACTGGACATATGTGGCATCATCCATGTGTTTCATAAAGAGAGATAATTCCTCATCACTGGCCTCTTTTCCAGGTGCAACTGGAATAGGCTCTTCTAGCACATACAATTTCCTTTCGTGGCGAAGGATGATGCGCAAACGCCTCTGCCACTCTTGGAAATTGGTGCCGGTGAGAAGGTTTTCATTCTCGAGTATGGTTCGCAATGATATGTTTGAAGTCATTTTCTTGTCGTTTCTAAAAATTAAGATGATCAAAGGTTTAGTACTTTATTACAAAACTGAGACAAATAAATAAATTAATACTTATTAGTATCCCACTATTTTATCAAAATCCAATATCCCTCACCATTGACTTCGGAATATTCTGTTTCCTGAATATTCTAGTGGCAAGGATCTATATTGCCCTTTGCATTACCCCAACTAGGGTTGGTCAAGCAACTTGACGGGTTTTAGGTAGGCATTCCAAATGCCAACTGCATTAACTCGCAGCTCCTTGATCCGCTGAGTGGACTCCCCAATCCTGAAATCCTTTTATTTTGGATTTCCTCAACCTTTGCCTCTTGGTCACACCAAGTCCTATGGTTGCAGTCAACCCTTGATGCAAACCAAGTCAAGTCAACCCAAAACCTTGAATTATAATTTTCCAATAATTGAAAGCACCCCAACTAGGTTTGGTCAAGCACTTTGAACCATGGTTCAATTCTAACCAAGATTATGGAAGGCTATACCGACTTAATATTTCTTTTGAGAAATTTTATCCTTATACGTAAATTTCCATTTTATTATCTTTGATTACATGCTTGTTAATATTAAGTGGGATATACTTAAGTGATTAACCATGTCTAAGATAATATTTATGTATAAAACGGTTTTATTTCAGTTCCATCTTGCATGCTCGTTTAATTCATTAATTGTGTGATCGTGACAACACGCCCACAATAAATAAACCATGCAACTGACAGAAATAAAATAAATGGTATGATCATGAGATTTTTCTATTGGTTATTTTATCTAGCGGTTGATAAACTAACCCAAGACCTAGGGGAGAAACACCTTGAACCTTTCAGGTTCGTGTTTACAGTTTTCCACATGTCCACCTTTGTATCTCCTTGGATTGGTTTCACCTTGTCTCCTGACTTCAGTCTCCTCCACTAGCTTGAGAGCTCCATCTATTACATATGCATTTATCTCACACGCAGGTGAGGGGTAAAAGGGGGTTTTTACATAAAAGAATCCTTGGGCACACATGCCCTACATATTAATGAGGAGATGGCTCACAGGCCAAAAAATTTAATTTAAATAAATAAATTAAAAGAAACCATTCACATACAAAGGTCTCGGTCTAGCTCATGATCATCCATACATGCAACAATATTTACGCATAAATAAAACTAGCATTCAATTCTTTAATCGTTCTTGTTTAAGATAAATCACGCTCGAATCAAATAATTATCTTTAATTAATCAATCCTTTTATCTTAAACCCTTTTCTGAACTTCCTTGATATTCTTATCCATCATAATTTTAAACAAATAAATTCATTTAAAATTATCCTTGTACGTAACTTGTACCTTGGAGGCAACCCGGTGAATTCCTGTTCATTACTCAGATGTTAAATTAAACACATATATATAAAACACTTATCACGTGTTGTGCCTCAGCTTTACGTCTGCACCATGGTACACGTCTCAAGGGTTTGTATAATATAATAATAAATTTTAATAAATCTGCGTAATTTGGTTGAGTACATGGCGTGTAGTTCCGACTACACATCGTGTACTTTTCTTCAGCGTCCATCCGAAGTACACGCTTGGGGACAGGGCGTGTTAATGTACTTCGGAAATTTTCGGAGTACACGGTGTGTTCTGTGGGACACACGCCGTGTAGTTTCCGCGTTACACGGTTTCCAGCCGGGCAAGCCGTGTACGGGGTACACGGTCCAACCCGAACCCGAATAGACTACACACCGTGTTCAGTTGGACCACACAGCATGTAATCTGGAAACCGTGTGACATTTTTTCCTGGTCAACACACGGTGTCATAAATGACATAGGTATACTCCAATACATTGTAACAGCCCAAGATTTTATGAAAAATATTCTTTTAATTTCACTAATGTCTTGTGTTGTACGCTACACCAAAAGGAGCTTGCACAACATGCATCCTTGACTTGCCTTGCATTACACGCAATCGCGACCTTCCTCGATAGCGTGTGTAGTACGCAATAACGAGTTTCACTAAACAACAATATGCTATTAAAATATTATTAAAACTAGCTGTTATGAATAGTAATAACCATTTTTTGAAATTTTGTAAATTTTATTTTTCAAAATGGAATTCATTTTTGGATTCGTAATATCGAAATTAGCTTAGGGTGAAATTTTGGTGATTTTCGGATAACTTTCATATTTTGATGAATAGTGAAAAGTACTAAATTTTAATTAAAAACAACTTTTTCAATCGAAATAATTAATAGTGATAAATTATTAGTTTGAGTGGTTTGAAAGTATATTTAGAATATATTTTTACAATTTAACACAATGTTGGTCATTGGATGTAATTTCACATTTAAACCAGACATAAACAAGTGTCAATCTTTTGATAGTTATTATCTCTTAAGAACACGCTATTTGTTTTGACGACGGGAATTAATTTTTAAATTAATTAATGCAACTGATAAGTTTTGAATTTGGTAAAATAGAAATCATTTTTGAGTTCATAATATCAAATATATCTTAGGCCTAATTTTTGGTATTTTTCTGAAAACTTTCAATTTTTGATGAATAGTGAAACCACTAAGTGGTAGGTTAAAAACTGAATTTTGCATAAAACTTAATTTTACTGCTTCTGTGAATGGAATTTCGAAAATCCGACAGACACGGTTGATATCAGTAAGTAAAATGTGGTTCAATGAGATAAAAATAATTTTTTGGTGAATAATAACTTTTTACTTTTTTTTACCGCGGTTAATAGTAAATAGGGTAACTAAGGGTAAATATGATATTACTATTACCCTAACACATGTCCTAATTCTATAGGATAAGTGTAATTCGACCAAAAACAACCTTATGAATATAATATGACCATTTAGGTCCACTTGGATTAGATTATGACATTTAATATTATTTTATTTAATGAATAGTTAAAATAGTTAAAATCAAAGTTTAATAACTAAAACATTTTTAATATGGGTTTATACATAAGATAAATTCGATTATAAATATTCATTAGAAAGATAAAAAGATTTTCTACATAATGATATTTTATTTATAATTTTTAGAATTTAAATAAATTAATTTATTTATGACACAACGATGATGCAGTAATTACACTTTTAAGGAAATGTTAACATAATTGATGTTATAAATTCCAAAATAAATGTAATTTGAGACTTTTTATGAATTCCAATAATTTTCTAGGTTACTATGATATATTAGTGTTGATTTAATCAACTTGGTTTGAACATATAATTCTGTTATGACTTTCACAAAAATCATATATCAAATAGTGACAAAATTGACACAAAATAGTTTTTAAATCAAATATTATATTATTAATTGTTATTTTATTCCTAAAAATCTAAGGTTCGGCCAAATGACTTAGATAAGGATATATATATTAATAATAAACAACTTGGGGTTCGTTTGGCATGTTATAGTAAGTGTATTAACCATATAGTGTAAGAAAACAAAAAGACACGGTAAAAGTTAAATTATTTAACTTAGAGTTAAATCTAATTGATAAGGTTAAAATAATAACCTAAACTTGTCTAAATCCTATTGGTTGATAGGATTTCTACCCATCCCCACTTTAACTTCGAAATAAGACCCTTTGGAACCATTATAAACCGATTTTGACTTTAATATAAAATAATATTTTGAGATATTCCTAAGGTGCCCCTCTCCTCCCTTATAAAAGGGCACCTCCTCCCCCTCCTCCTCACACCAATTTGAGCACTCAAGCTAGGCCAACCCCTGCCAAAATCCCTTCTCCACTTCCCTAGAATAATCCTAGAGGTCCTGGTCTTCTTCAAAGACAAATCTTAGTTCCCTAAGTGGAGGATTCAAAGAGGCGTTTCAAAGAAGAGGAGGTTCGGACACTTACAAAGAAAGTCGGACCTAAGGTAAGGGATAATTTTGCAATCTCATTTTTATCCGAGATTGTTTACTCGTAAGTATTTACTGGGGTTACGTTTATCATCCATGACCATGTTTTCTAAAAAATGTTTTTTTAAAATGTTTACCATTCTTCCATGAATGTTTAAAGTCATGTTTACCCTTTATTGACTTTTTACCACATTGTATGAATGGAATCTTTCCTTTGGTTACCATATAAGGTACTTTTTGACTTTTCCGACAAAAGTACGAGGAGAATGTTATTTTTAACTTATACGGCCTGAATGGATTTTTACGGTTTCATAACACCTCATTTTCAAGAAGCTTCCTCTACAAGATTGCATGATTATTTTCAACAAAACCCTTATCTTTTAAAATTGCATGGAATCTTGTGAAAAGAAAATGATTTTAAAGAAGAAAGGATATTTTCCTCAAGAATTCATTTCAAGTTTTTTTATCAAAACTATTTTCCATCTAAGATGACATTATTTGATATGTATGTTTCAAGTAAAATGTCTCTATGATTTAAATGGTTTCAATTTTCTTATGATGAAATGATATCAATTGTTTATGGATTATGATGGCATGATGTTTAAGAATCCCATTTTATTACATGGGTTATGCAATGATGTATGATTTATGATTTTGTGGCACACATAAGAATGGTATCATTATGAGATGGGTGGGACCTATATCTCCCTCCAATGCATTGGGTAAAGATTTTATATCTCATGAGATAGACATGGCTGGAACGGTAGGTTATACCAGTTCAGTGAAACAGGACTGAAACGAGGGTGAATCGGTTCAGAAAGGGACTTTGTCCACTAAGATAGTCTTGGCAATGAGTCTTGAATAACAAGAAGTGATTCTCTATGATTATGTGTGTATGCCACAAAGTTTCATGTTTTAAGTTATGATTATTGTGATTACATTTCACTACCATGATTTATCCCATGTTATGAAATTATGCTCTCTTTTACAGGTTAAGATTTCCAAAAGCTATGTGCTTATGTATATGATGTGATTGATATTTCTTTTGTTTACCCTTACTGAGAATTTGAGCTCACCCTTTTATGTTTTCTTTTCCCCAGGATATAAAGAAAGGTTTTAGATATAAAAAAAGGAAGATCTTTATGGGAGATGTTGAAGATCTTTCACCAGGATTAGAAGATTATATTCCGAGTTTCCAAAGACACTAAACTAATACGATCCTTGTGTGTGTGTTTTTGTTATGTACTAAGTATTCTGCAAATGTAATGTAATGTCAATGTACTTCAGGCTTCGGGTCTCTACAGTTGGTATCAGAGGAAAGGTTTAGTCAACCTTTGGAAACTAGGATGTGAGAACTTTAGTGAGATCCCTAGAGATATTTCTAAGGTATGTCTAGGGATGTCTCTAAGGTTAAGTATACGTATAGGTTATAGTCCTAGAATTTCACTAACGATCTTAGAATTTAACCTAAGATGTTAGATATTGAGGGTACTCCCCCTTTATTATGTTGTTTTCCCTATCATGATTTTTGCCTCTCACACTATTCTTTTGGGGTTTTAGACGATGGCTGGAACCCGAAGAAACCGTGTTGATCAATGCAATGGACAATGCAATGATTGTCCTCCTGAACAAACAAATGTTATGGGAGATAGAGTGCAAAATCTTATTGCTATAATTACACAAGCTATGAATCATTCTGGACTTCCAAATGAGCAGATAAGGGAACAATATTCTATTGAGTCCTTCATGAGTCAACGTCCACCTTCTTTCAGTGGGTCTTCTGATCCACTTGTTGCTGAACAATGGATCAGTACCACTGAAAAGATATTTTCAGTTCTTCAATGTTCTGAACATGATAAAGTCATCTTAGCAGTATATCGTTTGGAAGGTGAAGCTGATCAATGGTGAAATCTTATCAAGAATACGAGGCCAAGAGATGAAATTGAGTCCATGGAATGGGACGAGTTCAAGAACTTATTTTTCAATAAGTACTTCCCTCGTATTCTTCGAAAAAAGATGGATAAGGAGTTTCTTGAGCTGAAGCAGAAGGATGATGAATATGTTGGTATATACGAAACAAATTTTACAAGACTTGCAAGGTATGCATCTAGCATTATCATCCAACCTGAAAGTAAAGTTGATCGATTTTTCAGTGGCTTAAAACCATGTCTTCGAAGGGCATTAGCTATAAGAGACTTCAGTAGCTATGAAGAAATTGTGCGTTGTGCTATCAAGGTAGAAATGGAAGTTGGTGTTACATATCCATCTCATGGTTTTGACAAGAAACGAAGGATGGAGTTCAAGGAGAAATCTCAGAATAATGAAAAGAAGATGAATGTTTCCTTATGCTCAAAGTGTGGAAAGAAGCATGGTGGAGATTGTCTTAAAGGGACTAGAAAATGTTTTAAGTGTGGAAAAGAAGGTCATCGAGTAGCTGAGTGTCGAAGTAATGGAAAAAGGGTTTCTAATGATGTGAATAAAGCAAACACTGCAGAGAACGCACCACCAACACTTCAATGCTTCAAGTGCAAGGAAATGAGGAATTATGCTAATAAATGCCCTAATCTAAGGGTTAGTAATGATCGACATGAGCAACCACTTAAGGCAAAGGACAAAGGAAAGTCACATGCGATCACTATTGGCGATGTTGAATATGACAACGATGTGGTGGAATGATTAAGTGTTTATGTAATGGGATTCCAAAATAATGTTGTATCATAAAGTATTGGAATATTTATGTATTGGTCTAATGTGGTATTCAAAGTGATTGAGATATTTTTTTTGGAAATAAGATGATATGTGCATAATGAAGGGAAAACGAGAAAACGAAATGTTTGACAGTATTCATGAGCTCATGATTGATATAAGGACCAAGTGATATCATGGTTTGAGTATATAGAATTTTGAGGATTTTGGTATGTGAAAAGTGTTAACTTTTAACTGCATTCAAGTTTTCACTATGGTTCAATGGGTATTCAAGAGAGTACATGATTAAGGCCTTTGAATGTTTGGAATGTGACCAACAAGACATATCTTATGATATATGGGGATCAACGATGGTATTAAATCTCTGGTAATCGTTTTCACTATATTATAGTGGACTGAAGTATTATGGATAAGCCTAAAGATTGGAATGGATTATGTTGGACATAAGTTAGTATTGTTTAAGGATAGATTTTTTTTCGATATTATTGATGGGATATTATAGTAATATAGTTTTCGAAAAAGGACAACCTGCAGGACGGGCGACAGCCCATCGCGTCGGACAAGGCTGTGGGAATCGAACCCACAACCGAAATGCAACTGGCCTTTATCGCCTACCACTGGCCTACAGGAAGTCCCTGTTTAGTAGAAACTAGTTTTATTATATTAAGCAGTATGATATATGAAGTATAAGTCCATTTTAGGAACTATATATGATTAATCTCACTATAGAATGACTTATGTATATTTAATAACTTTTTCTAACCTTTTGTTTGAGACAGATGGAATGACCCGTCATTCTATCACATGATCTGCTAACACTTCATGAATAACAAATTCAACTTCATTTATTTAAGAGATGAAATGGAAATTGTTCAAGGCACGAACAATAGTGAGATTGTACCAAAATAAAGTAAGTATTTATTCTAATTCAAATTCTTCAACTTTAGGGAAACGATCTTGAAAACCAAAAATGCTGTCCTAGTGCTCTTATATCTGATTAATCGGATGGTACCTTAGATCGTCACAAATTTATGGATTTGTGATTGTTGGCTTTTCCATAGCCATGTTCTCTACCACTCTCCATCATAACATGATGGTTAGATTTTTCTTCCATATCCATATTTTCACCTATGTGGAAACCCAGTGATTAGTTTATTTAGGTAACCGTTACGTTTCATACTTTCGTTTTTAAATATTGGTTTTGATATTCCTTTTTACGATGAGGGTTTCTATTAAAGAAACTTTCGAATAGTAAACCATTTATAACCCCGACGAATTTCGAGGGTGAAATTAATTTTAAGGGGGGTAGAATGTAACAGCCCAAGATTTTATGAAAAATATTATTTTAATTTCACTAATGTCTTGTGTTGTACGCTACACCAAAAGAAGCTTGCACAACATGCATCCTTGACTTGCCTTGCATTACACGCAATCGCGACCTTCCTCGATAGCGTGTGTAGTACGCAATAACGAGTTTCACTAAACAACAATATGCTATTAAAATATTATTAAAACTAGTCGTTATGAATAGTAATAACCACTTTTTGAAATTTTGTAAATTTTATTTTTCAAAATGGAATTCATTTTTGGATTCGTAATATCGAAATTAGTTTAGGGTGAAATTTTGGTGATTTTCGGATAACTTTCATATTTTGATGAATAGTGAAAAGTACTAAATTTTAATTAAAAACAACTTTTTCAATCGAAATAATTAATAGTGATAAATTATTAGTTTGAGTGGTTTGAAAGTATATTTAGAATATATTTTTACAATTTAATACAATGTTGGTCATTGGATGTAATTTCACAATTAAACCAGACATAAACAAGTGTCAATCTTTTGATAGTTATTATCTCTTAAGAACACGCTATTTGTTTTGACGACGGGAATTAATTTTTAAATTAATTAATACAACTGATAAGTTTTGAATTTGGTAAAATAGAAATCATTTTTGAGTTCATAATATCAAATATATCTTAGGCCTAATTTTTTGTATTTTTCTGAAAACTTTCAATTTTTGATGAATAGTGAAACCACTAAGTGGTAGGTTAAAAACTGAATTTTGCATAAAACTTAATTTTACCGCTTCTGTGAATGGAATTTCGAAAATCCGACAGACACGGTTGATATCAGTAAGTAAAATGTGGTTCAATGAGATAAAAATAATTTTTTGATGAATAGTAACTTTTTACTTTTTTTTACCGCGGTTAATAGTAAATAGGGTAACTAAGGGTAAATATGATATTACTATTACCCTAACACATGTCCTAATTCTATTGGATAAGTGTAATTAGACCAAAAACAACCTTATGAATATAATATGACCATTTAGGTCCACTTGGATTAGATTATGACATTTAATATTATTTTATTTAATGAATAGTTAAAATAGTTAAAATCAAAGTTTAATAACTAAAACATTTTTAATATGGGTTTATACATAAGATAAATTTGATTATAAATATTCATTAGAAATATAAAAAGATTTCCTACATAATGATATTTTATTTATAATTTTTAGAATTTAAATAAATTAATTTATTTATGACACAACGATGATGCAGTAATTACCCTTTTAAGGAAATGTTAACATAATTGATGTTATAAATGCCAAAATAAATGTAATTTGAGACTTTTTATGAATTCCAATAATTTTCTAGGTTACTATGATATATTAGTGTTGATTTAATCAACTTGGTTCGAACATATAATTCTGTTATGACTTTCACAAAAATCATATATCAAATAGTGACAAAATTGACACAAAATATTTTTTAAATCAAATATTATATTATTAATTGTTATTTTATTCCTAAAAATCTAAGGTTTGGCAAAATGACTTAGATAATGATATATATATTAATAATAAACAACTTGGGGTTTGTTTGGCATGTTATAGTAAGTGTATTAACCATATAGTGTAAGAAAACAAAAAGACACGGTAAAAGTTAAATTATTTAACTTAGAGTTAAATCTAATTGATAAGGTTAAAATAATAACCTAAAATTGTCTAAATCCTATTGGTTGATAGGATTTCGACCCATCCCCACTTTACCTTCGAAATAAGACCCTTTGGAACCATTATAAACCGATTTTGACTTTAATATAAAATAATATTTTGAGATATTCCTAAGGTGCCCCTCTCCTCCCTTATAAAAGGGCACCTCCTCCCCCTCCTCCTCACACCAATTTGAGCACTCAAGCTCGGCCAACCCCTGCCAAAATCCCTTCTCCACTTCCCTAGAATAATCCTAGAGGTCCTGGTCTTCTTCAAAGACCAATCTTAGTTCCCTAAGTGGAGGATTCAAAGAGGCGTTTCAAAGAAGAGGAGGTTCGGACACTTACAAAGCAAGTCGGACCTAAGGTAAGGGATACTTTTGCAATCTCATTTTTATCCGAGATTGTTTACTCATAAGTATTTACTGGGGTTACGTTTATCATCCATGGCCATGTTTTCTAAAAAATGTTTTTTTAAAATGTTTACCATTCTTCCATGAATGTTTAAAGTCATTTTTACCCTTTATTGACTTTTTACCACATTGTATGAATGGAATCTTTCCTTTGGTTACCATATAAGGTACTTTTTGACTTTTCTGACAAAAGTACGAGGAGAATGTTATTTTTAACTTATACGGCCTGAACGGATTTTTACGTTTTCATAACACCTCATTTTCAAGAAGCTTCCTCTATAAGATTGCATGATTATTTTCAACAAAACCCTTATCTTTTAAAATTGCATGGAATTTTGTGAAAAGAAAATGATTTTAAAGAAGAAAGGATATTTTCCTCAAGAATTCATTTCAAGTGTTTTTATCAAAACTATTTTCCATCTAAGATGACATTATTTGATATGTATGTTTCAAGTAAAATGTCTTTATGATTTAAATGGTTTCAATTTTCTTATGATGAAATGATATCAATTGTTTATGGATTATGATGGCATGATGTTTAAAAATCCCATTTTATTACATGGGTTATGCAATGATGTATGATTTATGATTTTGTGGAACACATAATAATGGTATCATTATGAGATGGGTGGGACCTATATCTCCCTCCAATGCATTGGGTAAAGATTTTATATCTCATGAGATAGACATGGATGGAACGGTAGGTTATACCGGTTCAGTGGAACAGGACTGAAATGAGGGTGACTCGGTTCAGAAAGGGACTTTGTCCACTAAGATAGTCTTGGCAATGAGTCTTGACTAACAAGAAATGATTCTCTATGATTATGTGTGTATGTCACAAAGTTTCATGTTTTAAGTTATGATTATTGTGATTACATTTCACTGCCATGATTTATCCCATGTTATGAAATTATGCTCTCTTTTACAGGTTAAGATTTCCAAATGTTATGTGCTTATGTGTATGATGTGATTGATATTTCTTTTGTTTACCCTTACTGAGCATTTGAGCTCACCCTTTTATGTTTTCTTTTCCCCAGGATATAAAGAAAGGTTTTAGATATAAAAAAAAGGAAGATCTTTATGGGAGATGTTGAAGATCTTTCACCAGGATTAGAAGATTATATTCCGAGTTTCCAAATACATTAAACTAATACGATCCTTGTGTGTGTGTTTTTGTTATGTACTAAGTATTCTGTAAATGTAATGTAATTTCAATGTACGTCAGGCTTCGGGTCTCTACATACACAGCCTGATTTGGCAGATCAGCCAATGCATTTAACCTAGACTACACGGCGTGTACTTCCGAATACATGCCGTGTATTCTGGTGTTGTACGGACAGAAACATTTGGCTTCTCTAGATGAGTTCGTCTATTTTATTTTAATAAAAATTAAAAGAAAAATTCGTTTTTGTGAGGTGAACGAGAAACAAGGGAGGAGGAACAAATCTCGAGATTCATATTTCCAGAACGATTAAACTTGAATTGAAACAACTAAATTATTAAATGCATAAAACATCAACGAAAAACTAAATAATTATAATCAATGATATGACCCCTCTGATACCACTTGTAGGTTCCGGGCGCAGCGGAAGCGTGTTGGTGGGTTTTCCCAACTTTAATTTTAACGTTAAACAACGTTCAATCCAAGATCTGTCACGATGTAAAACGCTGAATCTTCGGAATAGAACGAGGAACGAAAAACTTAAGAGGGAATCCCATAACCATAGAGATAGGATCATCATATGTTGGTTATAATTAATTTAATTAATTCACAAGAATTACCTTTGTGGAATTCTTTCTTCATTGATGTCTCCGGTCACGATCCTGTGATCCATCGTTGCGTCATAGAATCTAAGTGTAGGATTCATTTAGCAGTGATCCACACGTATGCCACGTATCTCCGGACGTCGCCGTAGGGATCTCCAGGTGCTAGCAAGGAAGAACCTTCACTTGCGATGTCCGCCTTCGATCACCTTGGTCTCTCGGTCTTGAGAGAGTTTTTGGAGGAAGGAGTTCTTTTGGCCTTGAAATAATTCTCCAGAGTTATTGTGCACGACGATTCTCTTGTGGAAAAGTGTTGGGGTTGTGAGGATATTTATAATCGGGTTTGAGGTTATAGAGTTATGACAATAAATAAACGTGTTACGTGTTTTATTTATTTCATTAACTCTTATTGAAAACCCTCATATCGAATTATTAATTCCTTGACATGCGCCCACATTGATTATAATAAATATAATAAAACAATATTATATCCTCAAAATCCTAACTGGAAAAACTACACGGCGTGTAATCATTAATACACGGCGTGTACTCGTTTTCCATAAAACTACACGGCGTGTATATTTAATATACATGACGTGTACTTTTATTTTCACTTTCCTTTATTTCCTCCACCACATTTATTAGTCCTTGAGTAATGGCTATTTATTTCTTAAATAAATGTAACTGTATTAATCGCTAATAAATGTATTATTTCGCCCACAATATATTCTCTCAAATAACTAGTGTCGAAATAAATGCAATCAGACATCCTTAAATAATTATTAAACCATAGTCGGGAATAATATTTATTTAACTTGTTAAATTAATATTTAACTGAGATACATGGACACACTTAGTGTGTGACCCTCTAGGCCCCTTTCTCAGTGGCATTAGGCGGAGCCTGCCTAAAGTCCAAAGTTAGCGTCTAGCAACACGCCAAGACACCCATAGAGAAAGAATTTAACGCCGCAATGATGTGTCACCTCATACGAACGCTTACCATTTAATATAATCCCTTTTTCACGATATCTTGAATCAAGCGGGTTTCATGCTAGTGTCATCAACCCACGTGCTTGATTATTCTTTCTTTGACTTTCCGAAATCGAACTCGCCCATACCTTACCATGGACATGAATTTATTTAGGCTATATCAATTCCATCAAAGGGCCTGAGATATCTACTTCCCTTATGGAACAGAAGGGACAAATCCTTTCTCGCATTATCTATTAATGCAGTATTACTCGTGACGCACCCAACGTATCCTACCTCACTGCGAACAGTGTGTCGTCACAGTTTTCGTCAATAAATCTAAGTGTGTGAGTTGTAATACCCATTAATAATAATCTTAAAGTCTAAGGATCAATACACACGTTTGTAGATAGGAACATCCAATGACACTATGAAATGTAGATTTTCTACTGGCGAGTCTCGTTCTCATAATTTCCTCCTGGATATTAACAAGGGTGCGCACTATGAGATGGTGCCTCAAAGTTTTATGAGTCCTCACCCCTAATGGAATGTATTATTTGTGTCCCTTAAATAATATCATCCGGCCATAGAACATATATTCAAGAACAGTGTTATGGCACTTCCGGGTTCTCATCATAGCAGGGATCCACTATGACCCTTTAATGCAACAACTATCCTTAGGACATTATCACATGCATTGTCACGCAGAAGAACAATCAAGATGTGATAAGGTTTTTATTAATGAATAAAGTACAAAGTAGTTGGTTCTAGGTCACCAACTCCAACACCAATGACCCCAGGGAACTCCACTATCTCATCATCCACTAATTACACTGACAAATCAGCCATCAAAGAAACAAGGGAATCCACATTCTGATTAGCCACCTGACAACCCCACTCACCAATGTAAACCACACGTTGTCCATCCACATCTGAGAACATGAATCTCCTCAAAAATCAATGCATAACTATAAATTTTGGCTATAGCCACAGTAAAAAACCATAGATATAGATGTAAAAATTGTGGTTATAACTTTTAGCCATGGTTCCATCTGGCTGTAGTGTAGCCACAATTTTAAGGGTTGTATCCATGGTTTTCTACCCTAGAAATAGAGCCTATGGAAATGGTTTTTTCTACCGTAGCAATACCCCTCTTGGTTTTCCACCATGGAAATAGGTATATTGTTAGGGTTTTAAACATTAGTTATAGGCTCTATTTCCATAGTGGACAACCATGGCTATTGACCATTTAAACCATGGCTATAGGGTTAAAATAAAATTCCACTAGCTGGATTTGAACCCCTTCCTTCCGTTGTCAGACTCCAGGCGTGTAGACACTACACTACATTGAATTTTCTATATTAATGATTATAGGTTTAATATAAATATATTTAGTAACGATGGAAATTGGTAGAAAACTATGGATATAGGTCTTCCTGCATATTTCCCATAGGAAAATATTTGTCTCGTGGTTGTGTGGGAAACCTATAGCCACAGTTTAAGAAACCATTGGCTATAAATTATACCTATAGCCCTGGTTTTATCTAAATTGTGGTTATAGCCTGGGCATAAAAACCTATAGCTACAATTTTGGAAAATTGTGGCTCTAGGTCTATGGATATAACTCAGTTTTCTAATAGTGTTTGATAACAGAACATATGAAATACAAAAAATTGATGTCTATGATGAAATCACATGGCTACATTTATAGTAAGAAAAGATCCTCATGTGATTGATGTGGCCCCATCATCAGTCTACACCCTCAGCACACATCAAACAAGTTGGTCTGGGCTTTGACTAACGTAGTCAACACTAGGGGAATGGGGAGCCTCTCTACATCTAGTCCTAGACCACAGACTAGAGTGGGTCAAAAAAAGTAGTGTGAAGCTCCTGAATTAAAAAAAGTGTAAGAAAGGGTACTAAACAAACTGATTTTACTTCGGATGATCTCTGGACCCTCTAGCACTACCACCTCCACTATGTTCAACTAAACATTCCCTGCCCCAATGACTCTCTGTTGATAGCCACCTCCATGACTATGCTCAGGTCGAGGTCCCTAAACATGAAGAACATCCTGAGGTTGGTCTCTACCAGACCATCTCACCTCGGCATAGCATAATTCTGCTGCTATAGCATCCCACCTTTTTATAACATAAACTTTCATTACATTACACAAAACTGAGGATCTTTAAGGTCTAGTGTCTTAGAAACCAGGAACACAAAACATGAAAACAACAAAAAACATTCTTCTTAAACACTTGAAAGGCTTCTCCTTAAGTTCATCCTAGGTTCATTACTGCATCTCATAACCTGGGGACATACATCAAAAGAAAGGGTGAGCAGAAGGCCCAGTAAGGGAAACAAGAGGAACATTTTACATGTGAACTTGAGATACTTCAATAAGGACATGAAAAGAACTTTAAGGCATGAGAAAGAATCATTAGGCATTTCATAATAAAAATAACATTTTCCATAACTTGAAGATGTGGCTACAACATTTAACATAGACAATCATGAACATATCACCAAGGTCCATCCCCAAGGTGTCATTTGAAAATTACCAAGGTTATTCACCAAGGTATCGTGAAAATTGTAATCTCTAGTGGTTACATCATTACCCAATGCATTGGAGCGCTATCAGGGAGAACCCTTAAATTTGCCTTTATTATCATGTGATCCACATATATCATCATCAAACATTTCATAAATAACCCATATAGCATAAAATAAATGGGTTTCATTTCATAATCATAACGTTTTAAAAACTGCTTTAAAGACATGATCTTTACGTTACTTTAAACCCACGAAAAGGGAAAGCGGGTATCATGTATGTAAATCCCAGAATTTAAAATATAACATTTTCATATATATGTGAATACCCCTGTAGAAATAGGAGCTTTGAGTATTCACTTTATAACATAAAATAATTTTGAGAAAAGAGAGGCATTTTGAGACGAAAATTCTGCAGCATAACGGCTATGGTACAAGGTTTTAGAAAACTTTGAAAAGAGAGGGAACATGGGTCGAACAATCATAATTGACCCATAAAACAGTAGAGGGACAGAATAAGAAGGATATATGGACATGGTGATGCAATTTTAAGGACATACCATTTGAAATGAAAAACATGGAAGGAAGACAAAAATTTGATTTCTCTTATGAAAATTCGGCAGCCTAACGGCGTCACTTAAACTTCAAAAAAATTGAATTGAACAAATCAAATAGGTTATCTCATCATATGATCATAAGAGATCAGTATGATAGATATAGAGATCATACCCCAACATAATAAAAAGTAACTTGAAAGATTTGACATGAAAATCGAACTTGAAAAATGAGAAGGGTGAAAGAATCACTTAAACATTCGGCAGCCTAACGGCGTCACTTAAACTTTCATAAAACGAATTGATGCGAGTAAGAGGGGATCTCTCGTCATATAAACATGAAGGGGGTAGTAAGAGGAATATAAAAGAACATCCTCTCACATAAGAAAATGGAGCATAAAAGGAATGACATAAAAAGATTACATGAAAAGAAAGAGAGGGGTCGGATCCCATACCTTAAAACGCGACTCTTGAAACTCAAAGGTTTGGACCTTGAGGGCTTGGGGCACCTTGGGAGGACTCCTTGGAAGGTAAGGAGACCAGAACTTCGTTGGGGGAGAGTTGGGAGTGAAAACTAAAGGAGGAAAGGGTGGGTATTTATAGGGAAAGTGAGGGGACAAGGCATTAATGGCCAAGGGACACCTCACAAGTGCTTTTCTCAAACCCATGTGCTCTCTCATGATATTTTTCATAAAGTTAGGCCACATGGGGTCCCCAAAACAATAATTCATCACCCTTGGCCGGCCAACCCTTGAAATATCTCATGACATCATCATGACATAGTTATGATGTCATTAAACATACCGAAACCCTAAAACTGTATTTTTACTATTCACTGAAAATTCAACTTTCTCAGAATAATCCCAAAATTTCACCTTAACCAAATATCAATGCTCTGATTTCAAAAATGAAATCCATTTTATAAAAATAATTTTCTAAATATTTTTAATTTAATTTTTAAATAAAAACACTATTCATCGAAAATTCATTTTTTTCAGAAAAATCCCCAAAAATTACCTTAACATAATATCGATGCTCTGAGTTCAAAAATAAAGTCCTTTTTATAAAAATAATTTTCTAATTATTTTTAATTAAATTTTTAATTAAAAAACACTATTCATCCGAAAAAACTAATACTTGACTAATAATTTATGAAATCGTTATTTACCCATTTTATTGAATCACATTACTTAATCTAGGTGTCTAAATTATATTAAAACTTTCTTTGAGTGAAATTACTAATCCATTTGATCACATTACTAATCCTAAGCGTAAAATCACTATTCATAATTTACTATTCATCAAAAATTAAGTTGATCTTTTTAGACTCCAAATTCCTTACTGAACACTTTTCTAGAAGACCATTTTTTGAAAATCATTACACATCATTAGTTATTTAGGGTTTTCATAAATATTTTAAAATATCCTTTTTTCAAAAAATTCATCAATAAAATACATTCTAAAATTATCCGGAGAAAAGAAAATCCACAAACATCACTAAAGGAAGATATCTCAATTTATTCACCCGAAAGGATTACACAAGGAAGCTAGGGTCTCGTCACATAGCCCCTTATAACACCGGCATAAGACCTAAGTGTAAGGTGTGCTATGGTGAGAGAGTCTGAGGGAGGCTCAGATAACATTTCCCTAGTAGTAATCTCTACTAACTTGAACTTCTCCTGCAGGCGTTTCCGTTCAAGCTTGACACGCTGGAGTTCGGCTTGGGTTTGGTCCAAAGCGAAGCCCACAGATGCTACCTCTTTCCCAAGCTCTGATAAGTGGGCTTCATAAGGGTCGAGTCTACTGGATGAAGCCATCGACTCCTCTTTCTGCATTAACCATTAACATCTTATTAAATCATTAAGAGTAAGTTAATATACTACTCAAAAAGATTGGGTCGTTACATTCTCCCCCCCTTAAGGAATTTCGTCCCCGAAATTTATACTTGAGGCCTAGTTGAAAAGGTGAGGGTACTTTTGCTTCATTGTTTCCTCAGGCTCCCAAGTCGCTTCTTCATATTTATGATTCCTCCACAACACTTTCACAAGGTGGGTAGTCTTGTTTCGTAGGACCTTGTCTCTACGGTCCAAGATCTCCACTGGCTGCTTCTCATAAGAGAGTTCCTGTTCCAGTTGTACCACCTCTGGGTTCAGTACATGCAAAGGGTCGGGTATGTACTTCCTCAAGAGAGATACATGGAAGACATCATGAACTTGAGCTAGGTTCGGTGGAAGTGCTAGACGATAGGCCACTGCTCCTATGCGATCAAGGATTTCATAGGGGCCAATGTACCTAGGGCTGAGCTTCCCTTTCTTCCCAAACCGCATGACTCTCTTCCATGGAGAAATTCGAAGGAAGACTTTGTCACCAACACCAAACTCCAAGTCCCTTCGACGATTATCAGTATAGCTCTTCTGCCGACTCTGAGCAGGCTTTATGTGTTGTTGGATGGCATGAACCTGTTCCGTCATCTCTTGCACGAGATCAGGCCCAAGAAGCTTCCTCTCACCAGTTTCATCCCAACAAGTAGGAGTTCTACACCGCTTTCCATATAGAGCTTCATAGGGTGCCATCTGAATACTCGAATGGAAGCTGTTATTGTAGGAGAACTCAACTAATGGGAGGTGTTGATCCCATCCACCTTTAAATTCCATTGAGCATAATCTCAGTATGTCTTCGAGTGTCTAAATAGTCCTTTCATATTGGCCATCAGTTTGAGGATGATAGGCCGTACTAAAATTCAATTCAGTATTCAGAGCATGTTGAAGACTTCTCCAGAATTTTCATGTGAATCTTGGGTCACGATCAGATACGATGGATAGTGGTACCCCATGCAGCCTTACCACTTCCTTCACGTATATCTTGGCAAGCTGATCTAGAGAGAAATCTTCCCGAATAGAGATAAAATGGGTTGTCTTGGTGAGACGGTCCACAATAACCCGTATCGCATTGTTTCCTTTGGATGTTTTCGGGAGACCAGTTACAAAGTCCATAGTGATATTATCCCACTTCCATACTGGTATGGGTAGCGGTTGTAATACCCCCTTAGGAAGTTGTCGTTCTGCCTTTACTTGCTGACACACCAGGCACCTTGTAGTGTAATCGGCAATCTCCCTCTTCATGTTATCCCACCAATAATGATCACGAAGGTCTCTATACATCTTAGTGCTTCCCGGATGTATAGAGAAAGTAGAGCTATGAGCTTCATCCATCAGTTCTTTCTTTATCTCCGGAATAGATGGAACACATAGTCTTGTACGAAATTTCAATACACCTTCTTGATCAATATTGAAATCAGGGAACTTCCCATCCTTTACAGCCTCAAACTTCTCCTGCAGCAATGGATCTTCTTTTTGAGCCTTCTTGATCCTCTCTAGTAATGAAGGTTGAGAAATCATTTGGAATAGGTTTGATGATGTCCCTTTCCTTATAATTCCCATGTCCAGTTTTACTAGATCTTTAACCAAGGGATCTCCTAGGATCCTCATTATTGCCAGAACAACAGGATCTTTCCTGCTTAACGCATCCACGACTTTGTTTGCTCTTCCAGGGTGATAATGAATTGAACAATCATAGTCTTTAATAAGCTCCAACCATCTCCTTTGTCTCATGTTCAATTCTTTCTGAGTGAAAATATACTTTAGACTTTGGTGGTCAGTGTATATATCACATTTCTCCCCATAAAGATAGTGCATCCATATCTTTAGAGCAAAAACAACCGCCGCCAGCTCTAGATCATGCGTAGGATAATTCTGCTCATGAATCTTCAACTGTCGAGATGCATAAGCAATTACCTTGTCATTTTGCATGAGGACGCACCCAAGCCCTTTCAGAGATGCATCGCTAAAAATAACGAATCCTTCTCCGATAGAGGGTAGTGTTAACACAGGTGCAGTAACCAATCTCTTCTTCATCTCTTGGAAACTTTCCTCGCATTCCTTTGTCCAGATGAACTTAACCCCTTTTCGAGTCAACTTGGTTAGTGGATTAGAAAGCCGCGAAAAGTTTTTCACAAACCTCCTATAATATCCCGCTAAACCAAGGAAGCTACGAATCTCAGTTACTGTTGTGGGTTGAGGCCACTCCTCCACAACCATTGTCTTTGCAGGGTCAACCGAGATTCCTTCATTGGTTACGATGTGCCCCAAGAAAGCCACCTGTTGTAACCAAAACTCACACTTGCTGAACTTCCCAAAGAGCCTCTCCTTCCGCAGAGTTTTCAATATAACCCTTAGATGATCTTCATGATCCTCACGACTTTTTGAATATATCAAAATATCATCAATAAAAACTACCATAAAGTTATCAAGGTAGTCCTTAAAGACTCTATTCATCAAATCCATGAAAATAGCAGGAGCATTAGTCAAGACGAAAGGCATAACAGTAAACTCATAATGCCCATATCTTGATCGGAAGGCAGTCTTTAGAATATCTTCCTTCTTCACCCTCAGTTGATGATAACCAGATCGAAGGTCAATCTTAGAGAAGAATTGAGCCCCACGAAGTTGGTCAAATAAATCATCAATTCTTGGAAGAGGATATCTGTTCTTCACTATGATCCCGTTCAGTTCTCTATAATCAATGCATAGCCGCATTGATCCATCCTTCTTCTTCACAAAGAGAACTGGTGCTACCCAAGGAGACACACTCGGTCGGATAAACCCCTTCTCCAACAAGTCTTGGAGTTGTTTCTTTAACTCTTCTAGCTCCACATTTTCCATTCTATACGGAGTCTTTGATATCGGTTGAGACCCAGGTACGAGTTCAATGGAGAACTCTACCTCTCTTTCTGGGGGAGGTCCAGGTAACTCCTCAGGAAATACATCCATGTATTCCTGAACAATCAGAACATCTTCTACTTGTATGATCCTTTTTCCTTCTTCATCATCACCGATTTACTCCATAAACAAGGTTATAGGAGGTGCTTCTAGATAGGGATCAGTTCGGGATATCTCTCCTCAGAAGATAACTGTAGGTCGTTCATTCAAGACTACTGAGATTTCCTTACTTCTGCATTTGATCTTAGCATTATACTTTGAGAGCCAGTCCATCCCTAGTATAATGTCGAATTCCATCATGGGAATGACTACTAGATTTGCGATAAGATTGTGCTCACCAAAGTAAACACTAGAGTCTCTAAATACTGTTGATGCAAGGATAATCCCACTTGGAGTCTTGACAGATAACTCTACCTCTAGCAGTTCAGGGATTGATTCTATATTCCTTGCAAACTTGGAGGAAATAAAGGAATGTGTAGAACCAGAATCAAATAAAGTACTTGCTAGTTTTGAGAGGACGACAAGAGTACCTGCTACCACATCGTTCGGGACTTCAACTTCAGCTGTTGTGATAGCGAAAGCATGACCTTGCTCTCTTGGCCTCTGCTGAGGTTGATGGTGATTCCCCTCCACCGCCCCGGATTTGGACATTGATTAGCGAAGTGCCCAAGCTGTCCACACTTGAAGCATGTGACTTCGGGTAGGGCCGGAACCATCTTTCCTCTGTCGTTAGTGTTGGGAAGTTGAGGCTTCACATCACTACGACAATTCCGAGAAATATGGCCTTCTCTTCCACACCTGTAGCACTTACCACTTCCGATCAAGCAGTTCCCCGGATGCTTCTTCCCACACTTATTGCATGTGGCATGTTGCATATGCTTTCCACCTCTTTCCTGGTCAAAACTTCTTCCCAGGCTTGGTTCTAGAGTTCTCTTCTTTTCATTAGATTTGTGAGACCATTGTGTCTCCCCAAACTCTAGTTCAACTTTCATGGCACTTCGAACTATTTCTTCATAGCTATCATAGTCCCTGTTGGCTAGATTCTTCCGCAGATGAGGTCGTAGTCCACCAAAGAATCTATCAACCTTCCCATTAGGGTCCATGACAAAGCTTGAGGTATAACGGGAAAGCCTTGTGAAGTTTATCTCATAGGTTCCAACTGATTCATTCTTCTTTTGCTTCAGCTCGAGAAATTATTTCTCCATTATTGTTCTCATCGAACGAGGGAAATACTTATTAAATAATATTCCCCGGAATTCTTCCCACTCCATAGCTTCCATCTCTCCTCGTGGCTTCGTGTTTTTGATCAGTGACCACCACTGATCAGCTTCTCCCTCTAGGCGGTAAACAGCAAGGGTGACTTTTTCTTGTTCCGAACAATGAAGTACAGAAAAGATCTTTTCAATGGAGCTTATCCATTGTTCCGCAACCAATGGATCAGTAGATCCACTGAATGTTGGTGGTCGTTGACGCATGAAGGACTCAACAGAAAGTTGTTCCCTTCATGGTGAGGTCGGCCTCTCAGCTTGATTCAAGTTATTACTCATAACTTGAGTCAGTTGGTTCATCATTCGCATGAATGTTTCCATTCCAGCTTCCATCGGAGGGCCGTCAGCACATGGTGCATTGCGGTCACCATCGGCACGGTTCCTCCTATTGCCCACCATTTTCTAAAAGAATAAAACCTTAGTGAGAAACTTATTTCATTTATGTATCTTTTAACTAATACTTCATGCTTAGACAATTACACTTTTCTATAATTCCTTCATAATGATTCATAAAAAGCTTGTGATTAACCAAACATATCCCCCGGGAGTGTCGTAACCAAGAGTACAGCAAGGCCCGTTATCGTGCACCAGTTCCCGTTCGAGTCTAGCTCAAAGCGGTGTTTTCGGGTTTTACCCCTATGTACATCTGTGCCAGAGCCGCCTCTACCTGCTCGTATCCAGACAGGGATGTATTTGTTTGATAAACCACTTACTCAATACTTACCAAAATACCAGGAAGTTTTCCTATATTTAAAATTTTCTATAGGGTTCTTCCTAAAGTTTTTATATCCTAATTTCCACAAATAACTAAACCATCCTTTGATACCAACTATAGCATCCCGCCTTTTTATAACATAAACTTTCATTACATTACACAAAACTGAGGATCTTTAAGGTCTAGTGTCTTGGAAACCAGGAACACAAAACATGAAAACAACAAAAAACATTCTTCTTAAACACTTGAAAGGCTTCTCCTTAAGTTCATCCTAGGTTCATTACTGCATCTCATAACCTGGGGACATACATCAAAAGAAAGGGTGAGCAGAAGGCCCAGTAAGGGAAACAAGAGGAACATTTTACATGTGAACTTGAGATACTTCAATAAGGACATGAAAAGAACTTTAAGGCATGAGAAAGAATCATTAGGCATTTCATAATAAAAATAACATTTTCCATAACTTGAAGATGTGGCTACAACATTTAACATAGACAATCATGAACATATCACCAAGGTCCATCCCCAAGGTGTCATTTGAAAATTACCAAGGTTATTCACCAAGGTATCGTGAAAATTGTAATCTCTAGTGGTTACATCATTACCCAATGCATTGGAGCGCTATCAGGGCGAACCCTTAAATTTGCCTTTATTATCATGTGAGCCACATATATCATCATCAAACATTTCATAAATAACCCATATAGCATAAAATAAATGGGTTTCATTTCATAATCATAACGTTTTAAAAACTGCTTTAAAGACATGATCTTTACGTTACTTTAAACCCACGGAAAGGGAAAGCGGGTATCATGTATGTAAATCCCAGAATTTAAAATATAACATTTTCATATATATGTGAATACCCCTGTAGAAATAGGAGCTTTGAGTATTCACTTTATAACATAAAATAATTTTGAGAAAAGAGAGGCATTTTGAGACGAAAATTCTGCAGCATAACGGCTATGTTACAAGGTTTTAGAAAACTTTGAAAAGAGAGCGAACATGGGTCGAACAATCATAATTGACCCATAAAACAGTAGAGGGACAGAATAAGAAGGATATATGGACATGGTGATGCAATTTTAAGGACATACCATTTGAAATGAAAAACATGGAAGGAAGACAAAAATTTGATTTCTCTTATGAAAATTCGGCAGCCTAACGGCGTCACTTAAACTTCAACAAAAATGAATTGAACAAATCAAATAGGGTCTCTCATCATATGATCATAAGAGATCAGTATGATAGATATAGAGATCATACCCCAACATAATAAAAAGTAACTTGAAAGATTTGACATGAAAATCGAACTTGAAAAATGAGAAGGGTGAAAGAATCACTTAAACATTTGGCAGCCTAACGGCGTCACTTAAACTTTCATAAAACGAATTGATGCGATAAGAGGGGATCTCTCATCATATAAACATGAAGGGGGCAGTAAGAGGAATATAAAAGAACATCCTCTCACATAAGAAAATGGAGCATAAAAGGAATGACATAAAAAGATTACATGAAAAGAAAGAGAGGGGTCGGATCCCTTACCTTAAAACGTGACTCTTGAAACTCAAAGGTTTGGACCTTGAGGGCTTGGGGCACCTTGGGAGGACTCCTTGGAAGGTAAGGAGACCAGAACTTCGTTGGGGGAGAGTTGGGAGTGAAAACTAAAGGAGGAAAGGGTGGGTATTTATAGGGAAAGTGAGGGGACAAGACATTAATGGCCAAGGGACACCTCACAAGTGCTTTTCTCAAACCCATGTGCTCTCTCATGATATTTTTCATAAAGTTAGGCCACATGGGGTCCCCAAAACAATAATTCATCACCCTTGGCCGGCCAACTCTTGAAATATCTCATGACATCATCATGACATAGTTATGATGTCATTAAACATACCGAAACCCTAAAACTGTATTTTTACTATTCACTGAAAATTCAACTTTCTCAGAATAATCTCAAAATTTCACCTTAACCAAATATCAATGCTCTGATTTCAAAAATGAAATCCATTTTATAAAAATAATTTTCTAAATATTTTTAATTTAATTTTTAAATAAAAACACTATTCATCGAAAATTCATTTTTTTCAGAAAAATCCCCAAAAATTACCTTAACATAATATCGATGCTCTGAGTTCAAAAATAAAGTCCTTTTTATAAAAATAATTTCTAATTATTTTTAATTAAATTTTTAATTAAAAAACACTATTCATCCGAAAAAACTAATACTTGACTAATAATTTATGAAACCGTTATTTACCCATTTTATTGAATCACATTACTTAATCTAGGTGTCCAAATTATATTAAAACTTTCTTTGAGTGAAATTACTAATCCATTTGATCACATTACTAATCCTAAGCGTAAAAGCACTATTCATAATTTACTATTCATCAAAAATTAAGTTGATCTTTTTAGACTCCAAATTCCTTATTGAACACTTTTGTAGAAGACCATTTTTTGAAAATCATTACACATCATTAGTTATTTAGGGTTTTCATAAATATTTTAAAATATCCTTTTTTCAAAAAATTCATCAATAAAATACATTCTAAAATTATCCGGACAAAAGAAAATCCACAAACATCACTAAAGGAAGATATCTCAATTTATTCACCCGAAAGGATTACACAAGGAAGCTAGGGTCTCGTCACATAGCCCCTTATAACACCGGCATAAGACCTAAGTGTAAGGTGTGCTATGGTGAGAGAGTCTGAGGGAGGCTCAGATAACATTGCCCTAGTAGTAATCTCTACTAACTTGAACTTCTCCCGCAGGCGTTTCTGTTCAAGCTTGACACGCTGGAGTTCGGCTTGGGCTTGGTCCAAAGCGAAGCCCACAGATGCTACCTCTTTCCCAAGCTCTGATAAGTGGGCTTCATAAGGGTCGAGTCTACTGGATGAAGCCATCGACTCCTCTTTCTGCATTAACCATTAACATCTTATTAAATCATTAAGAGTAAGTTAATATACTACTCAAAAAGATTGGGTCGTTACAGCTGCCCCTACTACTGAAATGGTCTCACTGGAAATTGTCGCTAAGGCTGGCATTGAACCTATCCACCTCCACCAAACTGAGCTCAGGGAACCACTGGGCACTGGTTTTAATGGTGGATACAAACTCAACAACCAAAAAACACTGGGCTGATATCTCCAGTAAAAGCATGGAAACCACTGGCCCGAGACGGCTGAAAGGGAAACTGCTGAGGTTGACTCCCCACCGATCAAAACCTTGAAGGTCCCGATACCTAAGACCTTCCACTGACAACTCTTCTTCTTAAGAAACCCTATTGGTTCCCCTCTCATGGAAAACCTCTTCGTGAGTGAATTCTCTCGATCACCGTTGACTTCTTCTAAACCTCCAGATACATCAGCAACATAAAAGGAGTGACTGCATACTAGATAGAAGGACAGAGTGCCTTCTACTGACGTCTTGCATGAGACTCCTCGTCAGGAAAAAGATATGGGGAAAAGTGTATAAGGTCTTTGAACTTGATTCCCAACTCTCACGCTAACATACTCACATGCTGGAGAGAAAGAAGCTCATGCCTTTTCACTGCCCTCATGGTCGACGAAAGTAACTCTGCCCAGAACTCCTTCTGAAAGTCGGCCCATGAAACATTTGTCTCCTACCACTCTCCCAGATACAACGTCCACCACTGACACGCATCTCCCTGCATCTAACTAACTGTCAAAGGGACTCAATACCCCTTCAGGACCCAAATCAAACTAAAAGTGATCTTAAACTCTTCCAGCCAGTTCTCTGTCTCCACATCTAAAACATTTCCCTCGTACTTCCCCAAAATTTGCCGCTGAAAAACATGCAATGCCCTCTACCAAGACTTATCCTCATCTGTCAGATCAACCCTATGGTAATCAACTAGATCAGCCTATTAAACCTCAACCGCTTGAACCACACATGGAGGAAAAATAGGAGCCATAACTGAAAAGCAAACAGGAATTTCCTAAGCCCGGTGGTATGGAATTTTATTTAGATTTATTTTAATTCACTTTATTCATTTTAACCTTCCCAAAACAACTCAATTCAAACAAGAATACAAGTCATCACGATGCATGTACCTCTCCTAGGTCTCTACCCTGAAAATAGGCCCACCTCACTTGGTCATTTATTAAGCTCAGAGTTTGTGCACTAGATTATGAGGGGGCCTAAAATCTCTTGTCCTAGCCGGTCTCTCTGACTTATGTCACACGCCAAGGTCAACTGACACTATTGTCATACCAACCCATGCAATTCTCACTATGCCTAACTTCAAACTTCATCATATCTCTCAACCATCACCTCTGATACCACTCTATCATGACTTCATCCCTACAAAGATACCACAATAAAGGGATAAAGATAATGACCCTCGAGTCCCACCTCCAATAGGACCCAAGTTTTCAAATAGAACTGAGGGTATAAAAATCTCATAAAATGGGAGGCATTGCCCTCTATAATAATGTAGGATCAGGAGATAAGATGAATCATCCACAAACAACTCCATGAAATAATATAAAAGAAACCAAAACCAACCCACAATGCATTTATAAATAAAACTGATACAGATAAAAGTCTTCAAAGTAAATACCCAAATGCAAAACTAAAGCAATGACACATCAAATGTCCAAAGTTCTGAGCTGGTAATGTCCATCACGATCCATGTAATCCTCCTAAAAACCTGAAAATCAGTTTATATACATAGGGTGAACATACAAGCATACTTAGTAGGAAAACCAAAGTCTCTTGTGCACATGTGAAAAAAGCATATTAATGCACCTGCGAGCAAACAGCAGAACCAAAAGCACCTAAACGGGTCAACTATCCATCCCAAACCTCACCAAGGCATGCTCACCAAATAACGCAAGCCAAGTAATATACTATAACATAAGTCACATCAATAAAGGGTACCATGCACCGCTTTCCTATTGGTATGTCGCTCTCACACCCCAACACCGTACGTCATGGTGCTTCCCTCTCTTCTGAATACCACACCGCACCATAAGCACGATCACAACACATCTCGCCCGAAGACACATGGGCTCACCGCCCCACATCACGTCTCGCCCAAAAATACCTAGTCCACAACACATTCACAACCATAACCAGAGCAGTAGGGTATCATGAACATGAAGTACATCAACCTCATGCCCTCTTCCTACCATGTGTGACCCCCACCGTAAGCCACCTCATCCCATCTCATCCCACCCGTAGATGCCTAGACTACGTCACATCTCGCCCGAAGACATCCGAGCTTGTCACCCCACAAGCACGACCATATCACATCTAAAGACACTTGGGCTATCACAACAACCATCTAGTGCACTATCAGACCTCCATCTATCACAACATGTGCAATACCTACCTCGCTTAGAAGAAGAGTGGGAAAGAGCGGGTACCCAGCCATCCATCCTCCTCACCGGATGTCGAGAAAAACACCCCCATGTAAGAATACGGGTGTTAGCACATAGTGTTCGACGAGGGTGGGGTGCGTATAGAAATCACAAGAATATACAAGTATATACATATAGCCACACACGGGTTCAACCTATGGGTTCACAACCAAACGTCAACCAACTCACAACATCGCCACTTTTGTTGTCACCTCTAAATGTGAAACACCACACAACAAGGCAAAAGCCACATTTCACATTTCCAATCAATTCTATTATCCAACCCATTCGTTTCATTATTAAACATCAACCACATTTAACCACACATCATATCATTTATTTGTTCATTAATCATTTTCATCCCATTAACCAAACCAAACCTCATCCATTTCAGTTGTCATTAAATAATTATTTCATTACTACCTGGACATCTAACACAAAGCAACCACACATGACAAGCAGCTCATCGTTCCCATCGAACCATTGCCTCACCGCCCCAAAAGCACGACCACACAACCACCACCTCGCCACCCCAAAAGCACGACCAAACAACCCCCACATCGCTGCCCAGAAATCATGGTCAAACAACCGTCATCTCGTCTCCCCAAAAGCACGGCCACATCTCACCCATCAGCACCACATTGCATCGCAAACACACATCACCGCCCCACATCACGACCACACAACACAACACATCAATATCATTTTACGGATTTAACAAATGGGCTTTTATCACATCCCATTTTATTTTAGGAGTGTTATCACACAAGCTATGATGTTGGGGCAACGATTTCATTTGTCAAATATAAGTGGTTAGCCAATTTCCATTTTAGGGTGATATCACAACAATCACAATAGACACGGCAGTCATAACACATGTCATCCACCGCAAACAAAGGCTCCAATTGCCACAATTTTCAACGAGGCATCAAGCCCGTACAATCACAACATCGCGATAATATCAAAAAAACATGTGAATCATTCCCCTTTTTCACCTTCAATTTTTTTATCTTTGATTAAGTCAATACAACCATAACTCATTGATAAACAAGAGTAAACTCCTCCTATATGATACATAATAAAGAGAAATGAGAGATTTCCCACCTTAAAGAAGCTTTGTCAACTCGTTGCGCACCGCAAAACGAAGAAGAATGCCCACAAACCGCAAACGCACACAACACCGACGAATCAACCTATACCACACCCAAAGATTATCAAAATGCATCCCAACACATGTCTCAAACCAAAACAATATTGCCGCAGCAAATCCCTAGGAGAAGAACAGAGGAAAACAAAGGGATAAAGGAGAAGCACTCACTGCAGATCGCCAACAAACAACCACCGACACCAACAGATCAAAACATTGAGAAGAGGGCTGGAAATCCTTCTCGAGGCGCCTAGGGTTCGTCTAGAGCGAGAGGGAGAGAAGCCATGGCCGAATGAGAAAAATCGGCCGAGAAAAGAACTTAAAAGCTTGAAACCTGCCGGTTTCATGTCGTGTAACCATTACACGACGTGTAATCCTCGCGTTTCCAAAAATGCCCAGCTTTCGCTAAAAATTCATTCACCTCGACGTTTATTTATTTTACATCATGTATTCCAATTACACAACATAAATCTGTCCCATGGTTTCCTCCTTTGTCGATTTACAGGTCGTGAACTCACTGGGTGTACAAGGCGTGAAACACCTTTACAAGTCATCTAAACATTACATGACGTGAATTCCCTACTGTAGGATCCCTTGCAACTTCAGCCTTCACTGAAAACTCTCAGAATCTCTTCCGAACACCTCCAACCACCAAAACTGGTAAAGTAAAGAAACAAAAAGGTGCATACCGTTACAATCATTACTACAGATTTTGGTATATTAAGCGTTGTACTTTATCAGAGCTAAAAAAACGTTGATAATGAGATACATTTATCAACGTTGACTAAAAGAGCTAATAACGAGGACATTGATCATTACTAAAAAAACACTCATAAAAGGCGGCCTTTATCGGTGTTTTTTTATTGATGATAATTGCTCCATTTATAAATGTTTCTATTAGCTTCTATTGGGGTTTTTAGTGCTATTAAAGACACATTTTATAAGTGCAGATAAAAGGTGACCTTCATGTTTTTTTTATAAATTATTAAAAATCACATTTTACGCCCCCGACGGGCAGGGTGGTTGGGGTGGGAGGGGTTTGGGGCGTGCGTTGCGGGGTCGAGTCCCCGGGCGTGTTTTCTGTTCTTGCGTGTGTTGTAAATAATTTTTTTTTATTAAAAATCACATTTTAAAATATAAACATATTTATATTGAAATATATAAAATATTTTTGCATAAATATGATTTATATAATACTTAATATTGATTTACACTTAATATATAATATAATTAGAGAAAAATGGTTTAAAAATAATTAAAAATTAATATTAATTAATAATTTGTAAATTAGTATTGAGTGATAGATATTTCATAATAATTTGACGATAGGAAATTTTAATAAATTAATTAATATCTCAAGATAAGTTGAAAACATGACTTGAACTTCAAATGACGATAACTTTTGATTTGATCATCTGTTTGGACTACAACATATATCAAATTGAAGATTGTAAAAAGACGTCATATTTACTCTTTGATGTAAAAAAAAATGCCTATAAAAACTCCAAAACTGATATCTTAATTTTTTAATATTTGATGAAATTTCAGTTTCATTTAAGTGATTCTTATTATCTTTTTTCGGTAGAGACTGAATTTATTCCTAAAGGTTACACTCATATGGATATTATGATGTTGAAATTTTACCTTTTTTCATATTACAATGTTATTTACAAACAAATATATGCATATATATATATATGCATATTTGTACATATTTACATATAAAAATTTAATTTTATAAATAAATATGTAAATATATTTACATATAAAATATATTTTTAAATATATAAATATATAAACCAGACTGAAATAAATATTTATTTACATATATGTATGTATCTTTAGACATTGTAACAAATATATATTAAAATATATAAACATTCATATGTATTTTAGGATGATGACGATCTCCCAAAAAAAAATTATCTGAAGCAAAATCTGTTATTTTCAGCTTAATCGAATAATTAATTTGACGTCAATTAATCAAATATTAAAACTGCGCTCCTGGTCGTATGATATTAGGATTTATTAATAATTAATTAATAAATATGAATCCGCGGGTGTTTAAAAAATTGCGTAAAAATATTATCAAATGGGGAATTTATTTGTTCAACGGGGAAGGAGCTGGATCCGACAAAATGGGATACGTAAATTGACTTCCTCGCGTTGTGTGTCTGTGGACCTTTTCTTCCTTTGCCTTTCTCTCTCCATATTCTATGATTCGTGATTTTTATAGTTTATATTATTATATAATTGGCATTTTTTTTATATAGGCCTTTCTAACAAATTAATTATTTACAATGGTAAGGATAGAATGATTGTTATTTTTACACAGGGATTCCAGCGAAATCCAATGCAAAAAAAAAAAAAAATAAATAAAAAATAAATAAATAAAAATAAAAAATAAAATAAAAAGATTAATCCTAAATCGAGAGATAATAATTATACATCATTGATGATAATAATTATACATCATTAATGATAATAATGATTAGTATTGATTAATAATTTTTTTTATATCTAATAAAAATGTTGAAGTCATTAATAATGCAATTGGTAATAATATTTGATAATTAACAACTGTAGATAATAATTGTCAGTTAATATTTAATTATAAATGATGATAATTATTATTTAATTTAAAAATTATTTAATAGTAATTAATAATAATATTAATTAATAAATAATAATTAATTAATAACAGCGTAATAGTTAATATCATTTGCTAATTATTAATAACCCATTATTAATTATATTTAATGTTTAATTATATTTACCTATATGTAATAATCAACTCCTTAATGAGGGGTTGTATTTAGAACCTTCATTTGATGGAAAGCCATGACGAAGAGATAGGCCAATTTAAAGCTTAAGTGATTGAGGTCCGATAATGACGAGAAGTACAAAAACAAGGAGTTCTGACGGTTTTGCTAGAAAAATATAATTTGTTTTGAGAATACGGTGTCCGAAACTCAAGAACAAAATGGAGTAACATATAGAGGATGAAACAGACACTATGTGAGAGAGCCATGAGAATTCATTCTGGGTTTCCCTCGATTGTTTGGGTAAAAGCTGTGAATTGTTCGATATATATCATAAATAAAAGTGTGGCATGAGTCGCGGTTGAGTGGAACTCACCAAGACATCCATATCCAAAAGACTAGGATTCGATTTCTAATAGCCCCTTGGGGGGCTTATGGGATGCGACCCGTAGGCAGGCGGTGATGCATGTCAATACAGGTTGGGTGGCGCAGACAAGCTAATGCAAGCAAGTGGTGCAGACCCAATTCATGTTATAGCAGCGCAAATGCCTTAGGGCCATGTGTTAGACTTCTAAGCCCTCTGGGTCTTCGGGCCTTGTATTGTAATAAAGTAGGGCCAATGAATGATTGTCATTTCTTGTGGGGAGGGTAGACTCACCGAGGTGCCCAAGTGTGTGTTGTTTGATTTCTTATAATTCTCTCTACCTTTAATAAATAAATAAAAGCCCTTCAACACCACTGGGGGAACTATTTCCGAAAAAGTTGTGGACCGGAAGTAAGGTTGATGTGTCCCACCTCAAAGCCTTTAGATATATTGCCTACATCAATGTTGATGCCAAACAAAGGGAAAAATTAGAAGCAAATGTCTCGAGCATGTTTCTTTACGGGTTATGGTAATAAAGACTTTAGATCTCAGCTACGGGATAATGACCTCCAAAATGTTATCAGAAACATAAATATTCCCTTTAATGAAAGGATCTAGTGGAAGGATCAACACATGGCAAAAGATGCAACATAGAACAAAGAATTAGCGGAGCATGCCAAAGTTGATCTAAACAGAAGTCAAGAAGGTCCAGTTAGTTCAGGAAGCATTCAAGTTCCTGAAGAACCTAACTGTTTGGAAGGTGGAGTTTCAGATGGACATCAGATTCCAAATGTTTAGCCAAAGCCTTACCTACCAGAAAGCTCATGGACTACAAAAGCTTGAGGAAGAGTTTCATAAGATGTATTATTGGAAGCAGATCAACCTCAAGAGTTGAGGCGATCTATCAGAGCCAAAAGACCAGTGCAAAGGCATGGGTCTGGCATGCATTATCAACTTCTTGCGGATTGTGAAGAACTCGTAAGCCCAAAGTAGACTGTGACATCCTGAACCTGGATGCTACTTAATAGGTGCTCTGAGCTCAGTGGGCCACATGACATCAAACGCATCTTCCCAAATGCCAGAGGTTGCCGACTAACAGCAATGGCCTAGGGTGTGTCCGCGGGGAGACTATGGTCTCATTAGCAAAGTGTATTGCGTCAGTTAAATATAAACTGAGGTAAACAACGGAAGCAATATAAGTAAACAGCAGAAGCAAACAAAGTAATATATAACCAAGGATAACAATAAGTGAAAATAACATTCAACAACTGATGATGATATGTCATGTCACTAGAAAACTGGAAAACATGGATACAAGACAACATACATAACATGTTCCACAAAAGTATAAAATAAATCAAAGACTATCCCAAGCATCCCGAGATCCGGCTCAGTCATCTGCTATCAAAGCTCCACCCTAAACAACAAGTAACCAAGTGTTCGAAGCTGTACGCTTCCCTTTGTCAACACCTGCAATCATGTAATCTACTCTGGGTACCAAACGGTGCCCGAAGAGGGTGTGAGATAAATCTCAGTGGGCCACCACCAACGGTGTCTATAACATCCGACCCATGTAATGGAAATGTAACAGTGTGCAGGCATGCATATATAAAGTAAAGCAGTACAATGTAACTAAATACCCAAGTACCTGCTTCAGCCCTCGGCTGGTGTCTGAACATATAATCAAGTAATATTTGATTGTATCAATTTATAAAGAAGTCACATGTTAACAAAAATGAAGGTTTCAAGAGGTAACAAGGAAACCATAATTGGTAATTAATAAGAAGTGGTTCCATGGTATTCACCAAGGCAACCTAGACCTCAACGGTCGCTAACTCAATAGTAACTGGGTTTAGTTAAGGGTAAGAGTGTAATCCAAGGAGCACAGTCCAAGGCTTTCCATAATAAGGTGCCTATTGAATCCAAGGTGATCATCTAAGGTAAAACGGGGCTAAGAAGTGATTGGGCCCTATGAGCTTTAACCATGACACCTACTTGTCAATGCTAGATCCAAAGAGTATATCCATAACATCCTTTAATACTATGTGAGGGATCCTACGGTGTCATACCGAACATCCAAGAATAGATAAGGATCGAGATCTAGGAGGGTCTCAATCTAAGGAAGCCACATCCTTGAATCGGAATGGGGTTCCCGAGTGCTCAAGGCATTCCCCGATAAGAATCCAAGGTGAGCTCGAGTCAAGCCACTCCTGTTTAATAATGAAGTCATGTATAATTTCAATTACTTCAATCCTTGCCTTTCATTAGTGTGACAAATGCCAAGTAGTATGCAACCCTTATTAAATCCATTTAAGGAATATCCAATAATTAAGGGTTAACCACCTCGGGCCTCGTTGGGGACGTGTGGCGTGCAGGTGGGGAGGTCACCCCAATACCTCGTTACCCAACAACACGTTTTGCCGCTTTGGCGGTGGCATAGTGGTGAAGGAGAGGGGCATAACCACGTCGTTCTTTGGGAGGTTTAGGGTTTGAATCCTGAGAGTCCGCTTTCGGGATGAACCTCTCCCCTGGGATCCACTCGCTTTGTCGAGTCACCTGGTTTCTGACTGGGTGGGAAAAATGAGGCACGACCCACCTGTGCTGACGGATTGCTGTGTCGAACCATCCCTACTCGGGTCATCACCCTCCGGGACACTCTGCCATCTCGGCTGACAATGACTCCTTCCCCGCTGGGGCTCTCTAGAGTGATCCCTTCGTGGGGAGGGGGGTTTCCTGACATGGAGGGTTCGAAAAGACCACACATGGGGATTCCCTTTCTTAGGAAAATAATTAAGGTCTATTCCTCTAACTTCCATTAATGTGGTAAGGGGTACTACGGACATGCAACCTATTATTTATTTATATTTAATCCGGTCAAGTCATATACTTACTATACTTATCAATTTCCATTTCACATTTAATTATCAATTGAAGCACTTACCTTAGGTGGGTCAAGTGGTGACCATACATGGTACTTTACATTATGAAATTCACAATATAAATCAATCCATTTAATATAGAAAAGCTTACCCTTAAAAGGGTCAAGCCAAGTCACACCCGAACAGTGGCTCAAACATGTCAAATACTAAAAACCAAATTATGGCATAACATCCTACATGGGATGGATGGAGTTGTGGGTATAACCACCAATAATTAATCACATATTTGTAAATAGCATAACCATACAGTTCTAATGAATATAAGCACAGAATATAATTTCAATAAACAACACCCGATGAAATTTGTGGGCCCCACATGACAATTTCAAAATCAACGAACTTGAGGGATGAGTTATAGACCCCCCACCTTAGGGTTGTACGATGCTCTTCCTCTGATATTAGCTTCTGATTCATCTTAGAACATAGTAGATCTGAGAAAAAGGAAAAAATGCTCCCACCTCGATAACTAGGTCAAGAGAAAGAGAGGAGAAGAACGACTAAAAAGGACTTGAGTACTTACCACTGCTCATCCAACGTGATGAATGAGAGCTCAATCAGATCCCATACGAAGGAGATCTTTCAATCCCTACCTTAGGCCTTAAAAGAGCTCAAAAATGGTAGAAAAAGGGTTAATCCTGCATGAATTCAGATTAGGAGGAAGGAGGAGGCTTAATTTGACCATTAAGGGAAAAATAGTAAAATTACCCAAAATTTAGTTTGTGCATGGTTTGTCTGCATGATTTGACAAACTGTGCACAAACCATGCACAATTACCTAGGGAAGAGGGGCACTAGCATGGTTAGGCTGCACAGTTAGGTAAACCATGTGGTAAGGCTCTATCCAAAAAGACACCACCCACATGGTTTGATCTAACCATGCAGCCTTCCCGCACAGTTTACTATAAACAGTTCACCAAGACTAGTTTTCCCAAAAATCTATGTTTTGGGCTCCAAACAAGCCCCAGACACCCTTATAAACTTCACTAACTCATTAGGCATCCATATTAGGTCCAAAATTAAAAATTAGACTGAAATTTAAAGGATCCACACCTGAGTGAAAAACCAGATTCTTACAGTCTTCCTCCCTTAAAAGAACTTGTCCCCAAGTTCACCTTCAAAGGGTAGAGGAACACTATCTGAGAACAAATCTGGCCACTGGGTACATACGTCAGCCTCTAGCTCCCAAGTTTCATCCTTCACGTGGCCATACTGCCATAGCCCCCGTACTAGAGGGACATATCTGCCACAGAGAGCCTTCATGCTCTGGTCAATGATGCATACTGGATACTCCTCAAAGGTAGCATCGACATCTAACTCAACTTCCTTAGGATCAAAGGTATGAGACAATTCAACATGATACCAGCGAATCTGTGAGACATGAAAGACGTCATGCATGGCACAATACCTCTGAGGTAGTATCAACTAATAGGATACCGACCCAAATCTCTCTAGGATCTCAAATGGGCCTACATAATTTTGCGATAGATTCCCTTGCTTTTGTAACCATCTATTCCCTAGCCTAGGTGATACTCGAAGGAAAACATGATCTCTGACCTCGAACTCTAGAGGTCATTGACGATGATCAACATAATATTTCTATCTAAATTTAGAAATAATCACACACTTTCTGATTAACTAAACCTACTCTAAAGTCTACTGAATGAGATAAGGACCTAGTAGTGCTGCCTCTCCTACCTCTAGCCAGCACAGAGGTGAACATAATGACCTACCATATAAATCCTCAAAAGGATCTATCTAAATCTTCTCTTGGAAGCTATTATTATAGGTGAACTCAACAAGAGGGATATGCTTCTCCCAAGAACCACCTAAATCAAGGACACATGCTCAGAGAATATTCTCTAGAACCTGTATCATCTGTTTTGATTGTCCATCAGTATGAGGGTGAAAAGGTGTGCTTATAAGCACCCGTGTTCCCATATCCTTCTGCAATCCCTACTAGAATCATGACGTGAAACAGGCATCCTTGTCTGAAATGATAGTATGCATGACCCCATATAGTCATATGATCCCACAAACATACAGTCTTCCCAGCTTATCGACTGAGAAAGTCTTCTGAATAGGTATGAAGTGATCCACTTTTTTCATTCTGTCAATGACAACCCATACATCGTCTCTACCTCTAGACGACCTAGGAAAAATGACTACAAAGTCCATGAAAACATCTTCCCATTTCCATTCTGGGACTAGAAGTGGCTATAACAAGCCTACAAGCCTCTAGTGCTCTGTCTTTACCTGTTGGTAGGTGGAACACGTAGTGATAAAGCCTGCTATCTGACACTTCATCCTAGACCAGTAATACTAGCTTCACATATATCGATACATCTTTGAGATTACTAGATGAACTTCCCATTGTGAATCATGGGACTCTTTCATCAACTCCTCTCTCATATCTGTAGGGAACCATACGTGTCCATAAATACATAGGATGTCGTCTCTGTCCACATACCAATATGAAGGTGGGTTATCTCCTGATATACTCTCACAAAGAATCAATATTTCAGGATCTAAAAATTATCTACCCTTCACCTTCTCAATGAGGGAAGAGGTAACTGTCAAAGATGAGAGGTAAGAATTCTTGTGACTATCATGAAAATCTAGATACAGTTTAAAGAATAAGGCCGTTAACTCTCATTCATCATTGGCTTCCTGTACTTTCTATACTTGAGTTTTCCGACTCAGTGTATCTGCAACCACATTTCCCTTCCCAGGAATATAGGCAAGATCAAAATCAAAGGATTGTAGATATTCGACCCATCTCTACTATCTAAGGTTCAAGTCACTCTGTGAAAAGATATAATTGAGGCTCTCGTGGTATGTGTACACCACAAAGTACTCACCCAATAGATAGTGTCTCCAACAACATAAGGCATGGAAAATTTCTACTAGCTCAAGGTTGTACGTTAGGTAGTTTCTCTCATGAGGTCTCAACTATCGAGATCCATACACAACAAATATGTCCTCCTACATCAGCACTGTACCTAGGCCGATGCCTAATGCATCAAAGAATATGGTATAACCTCTGACAGGCTATGAAAAAAATTAGAATAGGTGCCGAGATAAGCCTCCCATTCAGATCCTAAAAGGATTTCTCACATGGTTCTGACCACAAAAATTCAACACCCTTCTTGGTAAGGCCAGTAAGTGGTGAAGAAAGATGTGAGAAGTCTTGTATGAAACACCTGTAATATCTAGCCAGCCCTAAGAAACTTCATATGTCAAACACATTATTTGGATGCTCCTAGGAAACTACAACACTAACCTTTCAAGGTCAATAGATACACCTGATTCTGATATTATATGACCCAAGGAGTGAACTTTGTTGATTCATAAGTGGAACTTAGCAAGCTTGGCGTAAAGATAATTCTCTCTTAGTGTACTCAAAATGATCTCAAGATGTTTGGAATGGTCACTATAAGTGTGATAATACACCAAGATGTCATCTACAAAGACCATGACAAAAGAATCCAAATAGGGGTGGAACACCCTATTCATTAGAGCCATGAAAATGATAGGTGCATTCATAAGACTGAATGACATAATAAGGTACTCATACAGACTATACCTACTATGAAAAGATGTATAAGGTATGTATGATGGTCTGACTCGTACCTTATGATAACCAGATCTCAGGTCGATCTTAGATAAGATCTTAGCTCTTCAGAGCTGGTTGAAGAGATAATCTATTTGAGGTAGTGGATATCAGTTCTTGACTATAAGCTGGTTCAAACTTTTATAATCCACGCATAAACATAAGGTTCCATACACCTTCTTAGAGAAAATAACAAGAAAACCCCAAGAGGATGTATTGGGCTGAATAAAACATTTGGCCTCTAAATCCTCTTACTACCGCTTGAGCTCCTGAATCTCTATAGGCGCCATACTGTACGGAGGAATGGACATTGGAGTTACTCCTGGAACAAGATTGATTGTAAACTCTACCTCTATCTCAGGAGGTAAGCTAGAAAAATCATCAGGAAAGATGTCCCTGAAACGATCCACTACAGGAGGGAAATAAACTTAACGTAAACCCTGATCCTCTATGAAGATATTTTCAATCTGGGCAGTCACTCCACCTAGCCCATGATGCTTTGGTCCAACTCTTCTAGCCTGGATATCCCACTCACCCTTATGTAGATAACTACTACCCTCTGGTGATGTAAAAGATACCCTACAGTGATAGAAGTCTTCAAAATCATGATACTGAACCAACCAATCTATCCCAAGAATGAAATCTAAGCCCATCATCTTGAGAATAAAGATCTTACATAAGAAAGGGTAACTGCCTACCTCAAGGGGATAGTCCCTACACCAGCGTATGCCCTCTTTTCGTACCCTTAATAGTGTATCTAGGGTCATTACACCATAGTAATATTGTATCTCTAATCTGATACTTTCTACAATAGATACATAGATAAAAGAGTTTGAAGCAACTATATCAAATAAAGATAATACTATAGTATATGACACTAGAATAGTACCTTGCACTATAGATAGTCCCACAACCTGATCCTAGAGTATCAGCTATAGTGCTTACAACTAGCCTGATCCATGACCCTATGCAAAGGATGGACTACCACGATCATAACTGCCCTGTTGGCACTGTTGGTGATCAGGGGTCTGGCTACCATGGCCATGAACTCCTCCTCAACCAGTTCTGCTGGTGTTATTCCAACTCCCCACCCGACGTGGCATAAAAGAACCCACTCCTGAAGATGGAGCTGGCACAAATTCTTTTGCACTCAAGGCTGGTGGAAAGGTCCTGTAGAAACACCGAAGATACCCCATACGGCCGCAATCCCAACACCCCATTGGGTCTCTATCACAACGAGGATTTAGGTTTCCCCATCACCCACACTGATGACACACTATAGAGCTATGGAAATGAGCACTCTAATTATCACTGCCCTGATGAGAAACCTCGAGGGAATGTTTCCTGCCACTAGGAGAACTAATGGCATGCCATGACACTGATCCTCTAAGCCCGGTGCTATTATCGTCCCTCAGGCTGTGCTTAGTGATAAGAGCCTGATTGACTATTGCAGAGAAAGTAAGCAGGTGAAGGACATTCACCTACATATGGATAGCGTACTGGATCCCATCCTCGAAATGTTTAGCACACAAAATCTCATCACCAGCTAAAATCAGTGCAAAGCACTACAACTATGTGAAATGCACTTAATACTCCATAGCTAACATAGAACCCTACTCGAGATGAGTAAACTCATCCACATGTATTCGCTTATCTTGGAAGTAGAGTAATCCCAAAATCAGGCACTTCGCCACACCCACTAGTTTCATTCCAAGAAAAAGGTTTCAAGTAGGAAAACTCCACCAGCAATGCTTGGACCTGATTCGACACTCCATTGCACAACCTCACCTTGAACACACAAGTCAGAGGGACTCTCCCACCACACCTAAATATTATCTGATTTAGGTAGCACTGATTCACACTCATAGTTTTTATCACGTCACAAAAACACATCTCGGTGGGGGGAAGGACCCCTCTTCCTCATTCATTCAAAGCTACGTTGAACAACATCGACATAGGGTTACACCAATGCCCCACGTCACCCCGAAAACACCTCGAGCTAGAAGCATGGAGAAAAGAGTACATCACAAAGTACCTAACAAGTTCTACTGAAAAAATTATACAATACATAGGTCATAACTCTTATCATTTCATGATCTATAGGATCGTAGACATCCAAATCTTATGGTTGTCCATGGTCCCTACATCCAGCTCCCAGAGCCTGACGTGGGCCACTTGGCGGTGGTGGAAAGACCTCATAGCGTCATCCTCTACCCACAACTCCTCTTGATCCTCTGCTAGCACTAACTCCATGGGGATCACCTTGTCCCTACCTAGGGGATCCTTGATCACGATGCTATCTCTTCCATGGCAGTTAGTTTACTATCTTCCTTGGAAGCTCAACACATCTGTTCGGGCTGTCTTGTTCCATGTGACCTCACCTGTCACAAGCATAACACCGACCCTCCCTGGGTTGCCCTGGTGCTTTACACTACCCCTGACCATGCACCCGAGTCAGATCATGGGGAGGCCTCCTATATTGAGGCCCCACTAACCGAAATTTTCTAGCTACGACAGACATCTCAGCTCTATGCGCCCACTGTTGGTTCCAGCTAACTGGCGTTCCTCTGACAGAAATCTCTCTATCACCAGTGCTCGCTCCAGCACCCTGACATAAGTGGGGATGCGCAAGGGTGCTACGATGACACAGATCTCCCTATAGAGTCCCTGCTCAAACTTACATTTCTGGAAGTAGCCGTCATAGATCATGTCGACAGAGTACCGAGTCAGGTCTGTGAACTTATCTACATACTCTACCACTGCCATCCTTTCCCAATGGAGCTCAAGAAGCTCCAGAATCTGAACAGAGTGCAAATAAGAGGGGTAGTATTCCTCACAAAATAGCTATTGGAAGTCATCCCACAAAAGTGATGACTCATTGAGTATCTGAGTAACCAGGCTCCACCATCTCCCAACTACTTCGTGAAAAATGATGGCTGCCAAAGACACTATTTGATTTGTTAGTGTTCATGCAAGCCTAAAGAGGTAGAACACTAACTCTAGCCAAACCTCTATTGCCTGAGGGTTTGGCTCACCACAAAACCTCAGCGATCTCTGGTGCTATAACCCATAGAGTTTTCTTACCTGCACATGTCCTCAACCTGCCCTACTAGGGATGTCTACTACTCAACAGGTGGAGGTGCTACTACCTACCCACCTGGAGGAAAGGGATCACATGGTGTATCTTGAACTGAGGCCTCATCGCTCACAGGGTCTCCGTCACGAACCGAAGCCAGTATCCTAGTTAGCTAACATCACGAAGGCATACTGAATGTTATCAAGAAGTACCATGATCAGCTGAGCATATATATATATATCAACCACAATGGGGAGCTGACTCAAGAAGGAAAGTAAATGACTCAATCCTATAGGATGCATGTACCAAAGTTCTCTGCAACAAATGTCTCAGCATTCCAAGTTGGCAATAAGGTAGTCAGGGTCCTGGTGAATGGCTACATCAGTCGGTGTACTATAACTAGACTTCCTGGCCCAAGAATCACACTCAAGACACTTGACATTGTTGTCCTAAACCCAACCAAGATCTTTTTAGGGAAATGACCGAACAATGTCCCAAGGGTTAAACCACCTTTGATACCACTTTTTCACGACTCGACCCATGCTGGGGCTCGATCCGCAACTACCCCAAGGCCGCCTCTATAGGTCAGGGGGTGGAGACAAGCGCCAAAGGAACAATAAACTCAGGGAGGCCTTTTCCTAAGAACCTGTACACACACATGCAGCCAACTCAATGAAAAAGTGCAGAGGGAAATGAAAACAAGATAGAAAACTACTATATATAACCCAAAAACATGCATCTACCTCTAAACTGTACAAGTATAGGTGATTTAAAGTAAATTGAAAGGAAAGAAAGGGGAAAAATACATGCCCACCAAAAAAAGTGCCACAACCTGATAGTAATTGAAAAGTAAAATAGCTAAGAGATCCCTGCTCCTAGATCCCAAGCTATGAAAACCATACGTGGTCCAAGCACCCTTATCCCTAAGCTCATATGAAGTCATGATCAACCTGTTCGTCATCTATATAAGGAACGACACGTGCAAGAAAATCCCATATAGGGGTGAGTATAAAAATACTTAGTAGGACGCCCCAAAAAGGTGAAGGGGAGATATAAGAGATACACTGAAGAGGAAAACAATAGATAGGATAGGGTATAATAAAAGAGTGCATCTTAACCCAACAAGAGAGTGAAGTAAGTTCATCCAAACAAAAGGAGCTAGAAACAGTTAGAATATGAACTTCTCATCGAGTCTTCGCTACCTTTAGTAGGAGAGCAGAGTCGTCCAACCATGAGAAGCTAGACACGAAAAGCACGTGGAATACCCCCCCACATATTCACCTCTTCTGGAAGGAGAGTAAACAAAACTCAAGGAGTGGGTACTAAAGCATGATATATATATACTCAGTCAAAGAATCCCAAATGAGAGAGTAAGGGGACCTCCATCTCACAGCTCAACCTAGGAAAAGAGTCACCAACAGTTCCAGAAGTATCCACCAATGATGCCTAGAATCCCACATGTCTGCCCTGAATAAGCAAGTCAAAGGCACTCAATCACCGCACTTTGATACTATCTGCTTTGGGAGACTCTATCTTGCTCACACAATTTTAGGTCACATCATAAGGACACGTCTCAGTGGGGAAAGCGTCCCTATTTCTTGTGAGTCCAAGGGGATATCAAATCATGTCTCATCATTGTGCTGCATAGTTGAGAGGTCATGTCTCAAGGTCGAGGACCCATTCCCAGCTTGGCTGGAGGGTGAAAATCTATTCATTGGGTATTCGCACCCAGTATATTAGGGGGGATCATCACCCGAAAGTTGACGGGGACCCACTACCCAATCCCACTAAAGGGTAATCTGCTGGAGGGTACTGCTCGACAAGTGTTGTCGACGAGACCCACTGCCCAGCCCCGTTGAAGGGTAGTACATTGGAGGGTACCCAGAACTGCCATTAGGGAGCCCAATGCCCATCCCAGCTGGAGGGTAATCCCAGAACTGCTCTGGCAATCCTTATTAGACGGTACCTCTCGGAAAGCATCGAGGAACTACACTGGCCTTCCCTACTGGATGATACCTCTTAGAAAGCATCAAAGAACTACACTATCCATCCCTGCTGGATAGTACATCTCAAAAACCATTGAGGAACTACAGTGGCCATCCTTGTTGGATAGTACCTTTCAGAAAGAATTGAGGAACGACACTGGCCATCCCTGCTAGATGGTACCTCTTGAAAAGTATCGAGGAACTAAACTAGCCATCCCTGCTGGATGGTACCTTTGCGCAAGACAACCCATAACATTCACATCACATCTCATAAAATGGTACACGACGCGAATGGGCCCCACATGATGTTTGACCCTGCCTCGTCGCCTGACCGTGTACCTAACCATTATCAGGTACTAAACTGCGATCAAGCACCCCTAGAAATGCCAGTGTACTCCCAAAGTACACAACATATCTAGCCAAAAGGATAATGAGTGCATGATACTCATTGTTGATCTAAAGGGAAAAACACAATTCTACTGACATGCCTCCTCAAATGGTCCCAGATAACCAAACAGATCCCACCGTTGCAATCCTTATGAAAAAAGAACAGGATTGAGTATTCGTTCGCCCAAATCAGACACCCGATGAAGAAGCTTCATTTCACTACATTGTACATGAATAGTGATTCGTGTGGCCCACATCTCAATCTCGGAACACATAATACAAATCTCACTATTGCGATCCTCAAAGAAAATCACATGGGATCGGCTATTCATTCGTCCAAAATAGATACCCTGTGAAAAAGCCACATTTCACCGAAAACACCCAAACCAGGCCTCGTGGGATCTACACCTTGATATTAGTTTAAGTGCTTAAAATTAGTCTTGAAATTTCAACCTCAATTTTAGGGTGGTGATGCCGCTGACGACGCATCGATCAGACGTCGTTCCGAGAAGCTATGTGGGATACAATATTTCTCAATAATAATAATAATAATAATATTATACTTATAAATTTCATGCATTTGATCTATGATCCCAAAATAGGCATCCAATATCGGTCTCAAAATGACTGTCTCAAAAACTGGGTTGCACTGCCATAGATGGCACGTCAATCGGACGCTCCATGTAGGAGTTTCATTTGAAAAAACATTTGAAAAAATAATAATAATATTTCAGGGCATTTAATAGACCCGATCTTAGGGATGGATATAGGCACCCAACATTGGTCTTAAAAATATTTTCATGAATATGGGGTCATGTTTCTGCTGACAGTGCGTCAATCGGACACCGCACGAGGAAGTTACAGGGGGTTTACAAATTAATAATAATAATAATAATAGTATTGTTATTATTATTATGATTATTATTTTCTTTTTTATTTTATTTTTGTTCCCCCCTTAAGGTTTTCCCCTTCCCTGTTTCTCATGCGGGCTGCCGCCCTTGTGCACCCTGACCGTCGTCGGCCGCACCACCTCCGGCCACTGTTACCGCCACCTCACACGCCGGCCTGCTCCGCTGTCCCGCTCACGCACCGCCACACCGATCACCTGCTATCTCGTCGGAACTGCACTCTGCTCGTGCCGCCTCGAACTGCTGGACTGCCCTACTCATGCCGCCTCCTCACTCGCTGGACCACCGCGAGCCGCCACGACCTCGCCAGCATCGCCTGACCGCACCCTGCTGGCTACCGCCCTGCTCAGCTCGTCACAAATCACCCACCGCTAGATCCCATCCCGGTTGACCTGCTCGGACCTGCTCCACCTTCTTCTCGCCATTTCACAAACGATTCAACTTGAAAGAAAGATACAATCGCAAATCTGTAACCCTTGGGCCCCGATTTACACCGATCCACACCCTACTCGAAGATCTGTTGTCTTTTCGACGTGCCAAAAAGTAAACGACGAAGAACGTGTGAAGAACGGATAAAAATGGGATAAACAAATGGGATCCAAGTATAGATCGATGGCCGTGTTAGTTTGGATACCAGCGTAAATGTTCAAGAACGAAACAATCAACAAAGAACACAAATTTATGATTCAAGAATTTGAATATGGGGATGCATAATTCAAAGGAAACGAAATCCTACTTTGATTTGATCTGTTTATCATCGCCAATGTGTTCGACTTGACTTTGCTGAGATCTGACAAAGCTTCACTTGGAATTCATCAAGGGAGGGAGGAGGAGCCTTCATTGGTGGAGGAGGAATTAGGGGCCAACCCTAATGAAATTTCATAAACCCAAATTTATAGGATTTCATTAGTGTTTGCGTAAACCCCTAACCGTACCCGCCAACAGTCGTGAGATCCAAACATCCCGCACCTTCTTATTTTATATCATTCTTAGGGTAAACACAACATTATGAACTCAACGGTGGTTTCAAATTTCCAATCTGAGACTCCATTCAAAATTTATTCGATTCGATGTCCAAAATAAATAAATAAATTTATTTTCAAAGATGCCCTCGATAACGTGCTTCCACAGGAGGCCTACGCCCATAAAAGTAATACCCCACCTAAGGTAAACGACATGTTTTGGACTCAATAATGGCCTCAAATTAATGATCTGAGCTACCATTTGAGAGATATTCCATTTCTATCCTATGCATAGTATAAAAAGAACTTAATATTTTTATAAAATTAATTTCGGGCACACCGGGTCTTAGAATTGCACGCCATTTCAGTGCCTAACTCTAGAAATATATGTAGAAATATTCCAAAGGCTTACATGAAAAAAATGGGTCTCTATAGTCTGTGCTATCAACAGGGACCAGTTGTTACATCTCTATAGATATGAACATCCACTGACACATGTAAATGTGGATTTTCTATTAGTGGTTCAAGTTCTCATAACCTCATTTCTTGAGATTACTAAGGATGAACCTCATGAGAAGAAGTCTCAATGTCTTATGAGCCTCTAAACCCTAATATCCCATATCATTTGTGCCCCCATCAAATGATATCATTTGGCGATAAAACATATATTTAAGAATACTGCTATAACACTTCTAGGTTCTCATCATAGCAGTGAACTGTTATGACCTTTTAGTGAAACAAGTACTCTAAGAAATTATCACATATATGTAACGTTGAAGAACAATCATCATGTGATAATATATTAATATTCAAGAATATGAATATTTCAATAATCAAATGATCAATTTAGTTGGTTCTAGGTAACCAACTCCAACAAACTCCTACTTACAATAGAGCCAACAACTAATTGTCCAACTTGTTATTTTCACATGATAAGCATTATTTTGCTGAAGCATGGATATGGTTGTTGAGTCCACCACACTACCCAAGGTTGTTTTACTTATTTTGACCATATTTCTCTGATAAAATCCCACATGAGATGATATCACCAAGTATATACCTTTTGTCCTCTTCCATCCTTTACATCTTTGGGTAACACCATAGTTAAAATTTATCGTTATATTATTTGAATCATTTTTTATTATTTGAGTACAACTCCAAAATTTGGAACAAATCAATTTCTAAACTTGCTACTTAAGTTTCGTTAGAGGACACAATATACTTGGTCAAATGTATATATAACAATTACCAAATGTAATAAGTTTTACCCTTACATATTACCTTAGACCCACTGTGATTATAGATCAATGTGATCTAAATATGAATAGTTTTATATCCCCTAAAAATTAGTATTTCTATTGATCTAATTACCAGGAACTCATCCAGTTTTTCTTTCTTAAGGACTATAAGATAGTTTTGACCACCATCCTATGCAGTTCTCCTAGTCTTGTTTGATATTTTCATTTTTTCCTTATTCACAATCAATATTAAACCCAAGTAAATATCATTTCATGTGAGATAGATTTCCAAAGTACTCTTGGGAATATGTAGTCTAATCATGATAAGAAGCTATGTGACATTGGAAAAAATTTGGGTAAATTATTCCATCTTTTATTTTTCAATACCATGTCAACAGTGTACTATGAATTGAATTAAGAAACCCCGCGATCTAAGCTAGTAGATAATATTCCATATAACTTGGGTTGATACTTAATTCATTTTTGGGGAAATTAACCTTTGTATTAATTAAGTTAAGAATAATTACCTATTTTTTATATGTTGTCAAACATACCTATATTAGAAAACTATAATTCTCTCACTAGACATTTATAGGTGCGTGGAATCACTTTATTTCAAATGAATATGATATAATAATTATACTTGTTTCAAACCATAATTGGATCCTTGAAACTTGAATTTCATATTGGCATTATTTGATGTTTCCAACTTTTTTGGTCACATAATATAGAAATTTTCCATAAAATCATCTCCAAGGGAGGTGGTATTAACATTAATTTCCTCATATAATGATAATAGTAGCATTTACAAGTAGAATTCAAATGGATTTAGTAATGATAGTTTGGTATAACCAGTCAAGCGTCACTAGTATCTTGATTGTACTATCTATATATAGTTTTTTTGAATACCTACCAACAAATTTACATCAACCACTAAAATTGGTAATAAATCTTGGTACATGGAATATATTTTTAATTCATATGAACTTGTAAATCATATCTAGTTACAACTTACCACTCCCTGTATGAATTATTCTTATCGAATAATATAACATCCACCATAGTGAATATAAAAACACCACTATAAATTTATCCTTCTTACATAGCATGTGTCTTTAGAACAATTACTCCCACTAATACTTATGGAGTTTATTGTTCATATTCTAAATTTTTTATTTGGAGAAAAGATTAAACTGAAGTCTTTTTTTCACCTACTATCTCAAAAAATATGTACTTTCCTCATAGAAAAATAATTTTTTTGATTAATAACATTTATAAATTCGGTTGTTAATATCCATTGTAGAAATTGGATCATTAACTAAGATTCACCATGTGTTTATCATTATGTACTTTTGATGCTAACTCTAACTTTACAAATGGATCTCATCAAAACAGTTAAGGCTGTCTCATAATAGATTTTATCCATATCATAACTTATATGATATGCATTAGTCAATATAGTTTGTATATGATTAGTTGTTATGCTTTTATTTTCAGAACATATTTGGAAAGGAATCATGAAATATTGAAATACATATATATGACTCCTCATCAATTTTACCTTATACCTAAGATGTGAATAAGTCTAGGTAAGTTTTTAAAGAACCTCACTCTTCATTAAATGATCAATGAATACTTGGTGAATATGTATTATGAGATAGAGGCTTGGAGGATCCTACATCCGTTACAAAGTTTATTCATTACTTCATTGATCATTCCTAAAATTTATTAAATGAATCTTGTAGAGTGTATAAATTTACCTCTAGCATTTACTAGGAATTGTTAACTCTTACAGATAAACTAAATACATAATCATTATTTATTATATCTAAAGGTTTATTAGACAAAAACAGAAGTATGTCATATACCTAATAGTTTTATCTATAAAGATTCTAAAACATCACACTGAGTATATATATGATAACTTATAGTCTTACTTAACTAAGAACTAGCTTTCCACAACTCGGTATGAGTCTTATAACTTTATATTCATCGTCTATTTCCAATTTTGGATATTTATGATTCAATTTTAACTAAACTATTAATTAAGCTTAGTTTACTATAACAATATTAATTTCAGAAGAAATAATGTCTCAGTGTGTTCAATAGAGAACAAAGAAAAATGTTTGGTAACACTTAACACAAATAATAATTTAACTATAATAAATACAATAGGAAATAATAAGTCATATGTTTCTCATTATTGACATGGGAATCACCCTTTTTCAACTATTGGAATAAAAAACCTCACTTTTAACATCACATGTTTCTGACTGCTAATATAGGAATCATCCATTCTCATCCATTGGGAGAACTCACCTAACTTCTTGTAATGTTTCAATGTGCTTCTCACTAATGACTGAAGAATCACACTTTCCTAGACATTAGGAGAACACAAATCACTTATTTGGTTCTTGTTTTAAAATAAAAATGTATTAAATATCTAATAAGTGATATAGAAACATTATATACTATGATTAATATATTCCTAAAGTAGATGAAACTGATTGATTATTATTCAATTCATTGCAGTTTTTTTTCAAATGAAATTTCTATCCACATGGGAAGCAAATAGACTTTTTTACACCAAAATAACTCTGAATCTTTTGTCTCTTTAAAATACATTATAAAGGCACTATTTACCTAGATTTTATCAAGGTATTTTCAACCCTACCTTTGCATCTTGCTCACTATAAGTATTATGAAACCGAGTTCCCCGTAACTCCTATTTATCTATTGAGTCTTTTTAAAAAGATTATGGAGTTGTTTATACATACTATTGATCTTAAAATATTGATGAATAAGGATAACTCAAGGATTATAATATGATATTAGATAATTTCTTATCCACATGGGAGCCCTAAACTTTTCTAACTGATCAATGTACTTCAATATATTGAATATACGATCAATAGTTAAGTACCCTCTTCTATTTAACACTAGTATAGTGTATTAATAATACCATTTATATAAAGTCTATATCTCCCATTATGAAGAGATATGAGATGATATTTTATGGTATAGGCATCCATGTCCACATGTTGTATTATCAGTTCTCTGAACAAAACTGATACCTTGATGTAATAAAAAGTTAGAGCATCCCCATGCACCTTATATAGGTATAATTCCCATCTTCACTTGATCTTGTGAGGTGGAATAATAAGAATAGTGACTTACAATACATAGTTTAAATTTTACTATATAATTTTAGTATATAAAACAACTATACTACCCTTGGAAATATGGGCTGGTGAGGACATGGTATGTGTCTTGAAAGATTGAAGTGTTATGATGTTTTCACTTTCCATACTCTTCATTAATTTAAAAAATATTTTAGTTTTTATCTTGATTAAAAAAATATATGGTGTAATAAATTTTATTTATTAGTCACCCACTATTTTATTGAAACACAATAGCCTTTATCATTGGTTTTGAAATATCTGGTTTCATTGATATTCTATTGTAAAGGATCCATGTTCCCCTTCTCATAAGCCAAACAGGGGTATGAAAAGTTACTCAAAGGTATTTAGGTAGGTGAAACTTACCAACTGCATTAACTCATAACTACTTGATCCATTGATTGGACTCCCCAATCAGAAAATCTTGGTCTTGGATTTCTTCAACTCCTGCATACTAGTTGCACTAAGTCTCATAAAAGCGATCAAAAATTAATGTGAACTAGGTTAAGTTGACCCAAGATACAAGATATAAATTCCCTAATAATTAAAATTACCCTAATAGAGGTTGATTAAGCACTGTGAACTATGGTTTGGTTTTAACCAAATTAGTGGAAGTATTTTCTAACTTAATATTTGATTTGAGGGATTTTATATTTATGTGTAAATTTACCATATTATCTTATTATATGATTCTTAATAATAAGTGGATTTTATTTAAGTGATTGACAATTTCTATAATTAATTTACACATAATCCAATTATTTTAATTCCATCTTTCATGCTTGTTAATTCATTTATTTATGTAATCATGATAAAGCACTCATAAACACAAATAATTAACCATATAACTAATATAAGTAAAATAATAAATATGGTATGATCATAAGATTATCTAATTGTAAATTTATCTAGTGGATGATAAACTAACCCCTTAACTTAGGGGAAAAAACTCCTTGAACAAGATCTTGGTTCTAGTTGCAACATTTTACCTATACTCCAATGTAAATCCTAGATAGGTTTCACCTCAGCTTCGAACTCAAACATCCTCCACTTTCTTGGGAGATCCATCTATTACATAAGATTTTTCACACACATAGGTGAGCTGAACCAAATATTGGTTATGGGGTTTTACATAAAAGAAACCACAAGCACACAAACCCATACATAATGGAGAATAGAATGAATCACAAGTGATTATTTTAATTTAATAAAATAATTATTACAAAACCCATGTAATAATAATTAAATTAAAAGAAACCAAGGACATACATTGGTTGATTTAATCTCATGGTTATCCATGAATGCAACAAATACATATTTTACACTAGTAAAAAATCCACTTAAATCCATTCTCTTATTATGAAAAAATATCCTCGAATCAATCCAATTAATTATCTTATGAATTAATTAATTAATTTTAACTTAATATATATCCAAACAATCTTAGAATTTTTCTCATCCATAATTTTAAAACAAATTAAATTAATTAAATTTATTTAAAATTAATTAAGTACACATGGTATACTAGGATTCAATACACCGTGAAACTAATTTCATCATCTTGAATAGAGTATTAAATACTCACATGGCATGTTGGCATACATGAAAAGTCATGTTGTTAAGTAGCATGATAATCCATATATCAAAATACCATGTAATAAATGAAAATTTTATAGAATTTGGATACACATTAACCCACATGATGTGTACCACTTTAAATGATTTTAGTAAATACATTGAATAATACAGTGAAATAAATTTGTAAAATTTATTGAGAATTTATATACCCTTAAAACCATATTACATAGTAGCACACTAGATCCTAATTATAGAGATTTTTTAATGCTAAAATTATTTATTTTTTAGTCTAAGTTAATTCTATTGGTCACTGGATGACTACACAACATGTGTTAACATTATACACTCCATGCATATCACATTCTATGTCTTAGTGGCACAAACTTTGGGGTCGACGTGTACACCTTGTGGAATTTAATGAGTTACATGAAAAGTATATGAGCTACATGAAATGTGGACTCATTAAATTTTGGTTGACCAACTTTAAGTCTTTACACATCATGTGATGCATATGTTGACCACATAGTTTCCATGAAAATCACTGGGCAAATCATCTAGGACTACACGACATGTAAGAGGGTTACACGACCTGTAATCCTTAAAGATGCACGCTAGTTTGGTTGGTCAACTCACGATGTATTAGTTACTCAGCTTTATTATTTCTATTTGGTGAGCCATGTGTCCTATAGCTTATCCGGATAAAATGAATCTTGTTACATGGTGTGTAATTTTATATTACATTCCATGTAATAATGTCATATTACTAGAACCCTTAGCACCTCCTAATGGAACCTCCAATCATTATTCATTAGTCATTCATCTGTTTTAGATCATATGAAACTGAATGAACATATAACATCCAATTTTTATTAAAATAACAGGACAAAAAAATTGAAACACTTACAAAAAACATTCATACCATTAAACAAACAAAAAATAATTATAAATTATTATGTGACTAATTTAATACCATTGGAAGGTTCCAGGGTGTGGCATTAGTAGTCAGTTCCATGCCCAATAATAAAAATTCATTGGATTATTTGGATTTCTCCTCAAAACTAGATGAATAACAATCGTAGAACCCGCAAGGTAGGATCAATAAATATAATTTATAATTAATTTATATATATTAATAGTTAAATCACATTGGAAGTGTTTATTAATTAATGAATTAAATAATGGATTCACATTGTATGATCGTTGTGTTAAAGGATTCAATGGTATAATTCCTCTAGCGGTGATCCATAGATGCTTCACAAACCTCCAAACATCACCATAGAAATCCTTGGGTGATATTGTGGAATATTCTAATTCTTTCATTGTTCAACATTGATTATCAAAAGAATTGACCAGATGTGGAATATTTCTTTTGTTATCTCTAAAGTCGAGATGGGGAAGAGGAATATCGATCTCCGTAAATGATAGAGTTTTAGAGTAAGAGATCTTTAGGGTTTGAGATGATTATTTTTAGAATTCATTATGCACAATGGTGGATATATTTTGATTAAACGTAGAATAATGATATAATCAAGTATTTATAGGGGTAGGTTAGGGTTGGTAATTTCATTTAGTACCTTGAACAATAAACTAATCACTAGAGAACTCCATGTCTTAAATAATAATAATAATAATATTATTTACTTGGCATGTGAAAAACTCACATATAAATAAATATCATTTTTTTGAATAAATAAACTAATATTTATTCAAATAATATTAAACATACCATTTCTCACTAGACCATCAACTTATCCCATCATGCCTACTCAATATTTACTGAATCATGAATAAAGACTATTTATTTAAATAAAAAAATATTACTTCATTATTCATTGATAAATAGATAACTATTATATTCATTAAAAAGAATAAATATTTATTAAATATTAAACTCACATATATTCTCTTGAATAACTAGTTAATGAACATTTACAACCAACCAAACTAGAATAATTATTAAACCATGTATGAGAATATTATTTATTAAACATATTAAATTCATATAGAATTTAACTAAGGTTCAGAATACACTTAGTGTGAGGCCCTCTAGGACTTTTTCATAGTAGTATTAGGAAATACTACCTAAATTACAAAGTTAGTATCTAAAAACATGCCAAGTCACTCATAGAGAAATAATTTAACGTCGTAATGACATAAAACCTCATATGAATGGACACTATGTAATATAATTACTCTATCTTGATATCTCTAAACAAGTGGGTTATATACTGGTGTCATCAACCTATGTGTTCAATGTCTCTTTCTTAGAATTTATAGAAATGAGCTTGTCAGCATAATTCCATGAACATAGACTTGATAAGGCAATTCCATTCCCATAAAAGGGCATGAGATATCAACTTCTATTAAAGAATAGAAGGTAAAAATACTTTCTCACAATATTCATTAATGTAATATCATGTATCCTACATCACCATGAGCACATGTCATAAAAATTTTCATCAATAAATAAAAGTACATGAATCATGATATGAATTAATTATAATATTAAAGTATACAGTCTATTACACATATCTATAGATAGGAGCATCCAATGACACATGTAAATGTAAATTTCCTATTGTTGGGTCAAGTTCTCATAACCTACTTTCTTGATATTACCAAGGATGAACTTCATGAGAAGAAGTAATAATGATTTATGAGACTTCTACCTCTAATAGACTATATCATTTTTGTCCTGAAAAATGACATCATCTAGCCATTAAAAATATATTTAAGAATACTATCATAGCACTTCTATGTTCTCATCACAGTGAGGAACCGCTAAGACCATTCAATGTGACAAGTACTCTTAGGAAATTATCACATATATGACACATAAAAGAACGATCATCATGTGATAAGATATTTATATTCAATACTTTGAATATTTTGGCAATCAAATATTCAAAGTAGTTTGTTCTAGGGATTCAACTCCAATAAGTCTGAGGTGGATCTATGCCCCATTAGGACTTACATGACAAAGAAGAAAGGAATGAGACATAATAACTATTGTTATGGGAGGAAGGAATGATGAAATGATTAAGTGATATGTTTTGGAACTAGATAAAGAAATTATAATGAAACTGAGGAATTATAGAATCAAAAGAAGAAGTAGAATCTGAATATAGAATAGATGACAACGGCAGATGATTACCATATCTAGATAATGGAAGTGAAAAAGAATCCATGACTTGTGTAAGAGTAAATCCAATGAATATGTAATAATAAATCAACATGTTTCTACAATGATATGCAATAGTAAATAAATATATTTCAATTTTTATTAGGAATCAGAATTTAAGGCGGTGTTGGTGTTAGGCATCTACAAGTGGCTTTGATCGAATAAAGGGATTTCTATGGCAATCCTAAAGTGATAGAGTTTACCATAATGATAAGATGGCGGTGGATCCTGGATCAAATGAATATACTGGTATATAAAAATAATAATGGGATCAAATTATTCAATTCACTTTCAATTTATTTCATTCTCTTCCATTATTTATAAAGATAAACAATGTTTCTCTAATGAAATAGTGTTAATTTCAAAACTAGGTAAATCCCTTTATTATTCCATGTTGTGAGCGTTAGTTCCCTAGTGATTATTCTTATATCTGTGTTATATAATGTCTCTTAGATCAAGGCAATTTAGTGTGAGATATTAGTTCCTATTTCCATCATCTAAACATTAACATCGTTTTCCTCTGATTTTAGGATGTTCTAGCCTTTTTCTATAAGTGAGGTTCTAGAAGGGATTTCCTGAATTAGAGGTTCCTTAGAAAAATAAATACTTCACCCCATAACCAGTGAATTAACCAATTTATAATCACTATGTAATTACCTAGGTCCCAATTACCTAGATTATGGTATAATTAAGTTCTAAGAGAACATTTTTTATGGTTTAGGTGCAAGGTCATTTGATTTTTTGTTTTTGTTGAGGGTTTATTTTTCATTAGATGTTTCAGATTAGAATTTAGGTATTTGAGGATGAATTAATAAGTGTTTTTAGATATGGGTTGAGGTTAATCCAAGATTTATAGGGTTCAATAGTGTCTTAGGACCAGTTTCATTGACAGTTTAGAACTGTAGGTGACACTGGGTATCCATTGGTGGGCCATCAAGTATCCATTGGACACAATAGAGGCTTGGGCAGTTATAGGGTGACACTAGGCACCTAGTGGTACTTGATCGGGTAACTAGAAGCCTTTGGGATTGTTTTTATTATTTTATATAAATATTTATGGTCCTTTAACTATAAACCATTTTATCTTTTTTATCTTCTCCCCTTTTATTTTATTTATCCGATCATGAGCCATCCCAGGACCACCCTTAGGTCTCTCATTCCCCTCCACTTTACCCTTGATTCATGGTGATTTTATGGGTTATTTTTAATTCAATAATCAAATGAAATTCAACCATATTATATACCATTCCATTTTATTGATTTTAAGGAAAATTACACTTAAGTATGGTATAATTCATCTAAAATGATAGGGCTTCCTCTTCTCTTGATAGAGGGAGGCTTATAAGGGTTGTCTGCCACCCATTTTCACTATTTTGTGGGATGAAAATGGTGGTGTGTTTTTTCCTAAGGATTTATAGATTTTAGGATGTAATTAAGGGAGGATCCTCTAGAGTTTCTAAGGTTTTTTCTATTCCATTTTTGGAATGATTTTAAGAGTTAATCACATTACTTTTCATTGGATTTTTTGTTGTTCGTGGATCATGGTGTGATGTGATTGGGCTCCTTTAGTCATATAATATGGTTTAGTGGATCTTAGGTACTTATTTGTGATTAAGGGAAGTGTTAATTCTCACCTATGATTTTGGTAGGTGGTCTTGAACCTCTGATAGATTCTTGAGCTATGCCCGTTACATGTTTACCTTTTGTTTTCCTTAATTTTTTTAATAAATCTTGTTATATATTTTCAAAATATAAATAAATATATTTCAACTGGTTATTTTAGTATAACATGAAAATGTTTTCAATGATGTCATATATAAAATTAAGTGGGGCTGGTCACCCTTTCTTTTTCATTTATAAATTATTTAATTCTTATTCATTTATGGTTAATTCCTTATAATCATTGACTTTATTATTAAACTTACCATGAAATTTGAATTAGACGACCATGATGTGTTTTCCATGTAACCATTTATGATAAAATGTTTCATGAAATTTTTATTGATACCGTATAGGGTTTTTAATGGAAACCATAAGCACATCCTCTTATCTAACCTCCCTTGGGACAACTTGTTAAAATAGAGCAACTTCATGGATTAAACCTCCTTGGATTGTTTAAATATAGATTAAATGAATCCTATTAAGTTTGGATGGTGTTCTAGAATAGAAAATCACATATTTTAATTTAAAATGAATGAACTATAAGTTAACGAACCATACTTAACCCTTGATTAAAAGAGTTCATTGATGAGGAGGTAGTGGTTGGGTTGATTAAGTTAGAGAAAGTAATTGAACCTAAAAATCCTAATGGTTTAGTTTAAATTTAAATATTTGGTATAAAATAATAATATTTTTTATAATGGTAAAGGTAAGTTGTGTTTTCAATAAAAATATATTTTTTTTAATGTGTAACCTCTTTTAAAACACTTTTCAGGTTAAACCACCTTCTACTTTTAAATGTTTTTTCAAAACAAGCTTTCAAAGGAACTCGCTACTTTCCATTTTCACTCCTTTATTATAAATCATCATTTCATAAACATGTATTTCAATAAATTTAGTAAAATAGTGACATAGGAAGTTGGTTTATAGTATTAATTTTTTTATCATTGGTTTTTATGAGTTAATAAATGCTTTACTTGTGTAATCAATGTAAATTCGGGTTCTCCTTGAAAATAGAGTCTTATGTTGAACACACACGATGCATTATATTTTTATTAAGGCATTAAATTTAAATAGGTTCCTTGGAACAATATAATATTCCTATATGTTCATTAAGCAGTTTGTGTCTTTGATCATTAGGTATTCTTTTCCCACTTTATTTTGAGACCTACAGATTATAGGCTTTAGTTAGAACCTTATTTTGATTTTCTATACTATGTCTAAAATTGTTGTATATATCAATAATCTTTCCTCACATAGAATCTCTTTGGGTTGTCTTATTGGTTGAGTATAACATACCCCATAAATCTTTTTAAGTGAGAATAATATGTTTCATATACACATTATTGTATCATTTTATTTAATAGTTTATCACCTTTTTCATGCTTTCATTTCATGTTAGTTTCAATGATGACTGCTTGTTATTATTATTTTGTATGTCTATTATGGCCATATATTTACCCTTCTGATTATGTTGTTTCTTTTTTGTCAAAATCCTATGAATTTATATCATTAATGATGTTATCTTAAGAATTCATATAACTTTAATACGCTAAAAATGTGATTTATAAATTATAATAAGCATGATGATCGAGTTAGTTGGTAAAGTGGTTTGAGCATGTATACTGCTTTGATAAAGAGAAAGTTTATTTACTTTAACACATGGTATTTTATTTGTTTTGATATAGATCATTTCATTTATTTTGATATCAATATGGTCTATTTTTATGGTGTGGAACATATTTACTTTTTTGATATAGAAACCATATGTTGGTATGTTATTATTTGATATTAATAAGATTAACTTTACTAGTGGTTTCCTTGTATAGTGTTGCATAACTATTTCCTAGTTTTCTATGCATTTCATATATAGTTTCTTGATACTTTTTCTTGAAAGTTATATCCTAATATTTTTGTCCAATATTCACATTGAGATATATTTTTATGTAATACAGTTCATTCTTTTGAGAAGATGAGGCCTCCTAAGAGAGAATGATATATATATCGTTTCTTCTCATGAGAGGATGATTTATCTTAAGTGAGGATGATATATATATAGTTAATTTCTATGAGAATATGTGTATCCTCCTAAGGGTATATGAGCATGCATATTTCCTCTCTATAAGGAGACGAGAGACCTCATTTGGGGGGATGATTATATATATAGACACACTATGACATACACACATACATACCTACACACCCCCATACATATAAATATATATATATATATATGTGTGTGTGTGTGTGTGTGTGTGTACTTCCTCCCATAGAGGATGAGTTCTAATAGATTTGATTGATGGAAAGGTGTCTTATAGAGGACATTTACACAATGTGGATCTCAAGTAATGATTCAAAGAAGGTTTGGCTAATTTTTTTTTTGTTATGATATTCTATGATTTCTATTTTTTTTGATAAAATAACATGTCTAATTTATATCATATCAAGATTTTAAATTTACTTTATAATCTGATAATTGCTACCATTCTTTGTGACTATTTGTAAATATTTTTCATCTATATTTATGTAACTATGTATACAAATTCATGCATACCCTTGTTACATCACTATGTGTGTCGAGACACCATTTTTGGTTCCCTACTGAGTATTTTTTCTCACAACCCACATGGGAACCTCGATGGACATACAATATCATCTACTTTATTTCACTTACTTATAAGCATGGTAGTACCTGATAGATGATTTTAACTTGTTGTGTATGATTTCCTTTAGAGTGAGATTAGTTCCCACTCAACATTGTAGTTAGTAACATGTGGGTTGGATGAATCACTTGGAATATCACACAATCCCTTTTAAATTTTCTTTATCTTAAGAACAATTTTGAATTGATATTATTTATGACCTATCTACATTTTTTAACTCCATATGGACTCATTTTTCATGCATTAATTTAGATATTTACATTATGTTTATATTATTGTTCAATTTTGTATGATTTTTTGGTATTGGACATTATTTGTGTATCTCCTAACTTATGGATTATCCATGCTATATTTATAGTAGAATATGATCACAAATTTGATTTACAACCCCAGTGGGTAAATCTTTCCAAAATTAAACATCAAATCCCACATCACTAGTTTTTAGCTCCTAGGGATTAAGGAGTGATCCTAAGGTTAGTGGAACCTCAAATTAGGTACTATTCAAGAATCCATGTCAGGGTCAATACAAGTGGTATCATAGTGATACTGATATTTAATAGGATTTTTATTTCTCTTATATAGGATCCAGGACAATTAGGACTTGAGAAGAAATCCACAAAATGACACCACAAAACTCTTTTTAACAAAAGATAAAGTTACCAGGGGATGTTTTAGAAATTAGTATGTACTATAGGTTTACTTGAGGCTTTTGTATAATATCTCAAGGATGATGGAATAGAACTCAAGAAGTGTGTTTAGGGATCAACCACGAGTCAATATCTATATTGGTTCATGCATCATTTTAGTAATTAACATGTAAGCTTACGGGGGATGTCATAGAATATTTCATTCTTGTCTATGACTGTTTATATTATAATTGGAATTAATTTGAGGTTTATATTAATAGAAAAATTAAAATATAAAAACAGTGTTTCCTATTTATAAATTATTAAAAAACAGTTTAATATAAATTAATAATTGGTTCCATTAACTATGATAGTTCTACTTATCTTTGATGGAAGTTTGTCATTCCTATTATATTATATTATTGAGAAAGCTAATATTTTATTTTTATGTTCTATCACCTATCATGCTATATAATTCTTGTTTTATGTTATATACTGAGCATTATACTAGATTTATATTTAGTGATATCTATTGAGAATACTTCTTATTTTATGATTACATTATATTGTCAATCATACCACTTATTTTAAAACTATTTATTATACTACTATTGAGCATGTTTTTAATTATCTAGCTACTGATATACTATTTGAATTGTTTTATTAATGAATCACTCAAGAATAATAGTCTCCATTGTTTTTTTCATGTCCAAATTGGGTTTGTGTCACCCAGTGTGAGTTATCATGGGGAGTTTTTTAGTGTTTTCAAGTAAACAAAATTTATTTATAAATTTATGTTTTAAGAAGTTAAGGAAATTGATTAATCTAAATGTGTTTCAAATTAATTTTTATTTTTAAAATGGTTTATGATACTTTAAAAATAGTCTTAAATATAATTTTTTATTAGGAGAAACTGGGTGTTTTATAAAAATTGTATATTTGGATTTTAAAATGGAATGATGTTAGTGAAAAACTATTTTCCCATAACTAATGTTCCAATGAAGAGTGATTTTAAAATGCAATGGTATTTGGAATTGATTAAATTTAAAATGAAATGGAGCCTAATGTACAATCATTTTACAATACATATCTTAGAAATACATAAGGTTTTAAAAAGGAAATTTGGAATTGTTTCCTTTAATTAGGATTTTATAATGGTTTAATTATATAAATGTGGGTTTTTTATAAATGAAATGATGTTTAATTTCTGAAATGGTGAATGGTTTTTCGGAAACCTTTTTATAATTTAATATTTTTGATGAACTATAATTTATTTGAATGTAAATTATAAGAATACTATAATCGATTTCTATGTTTGAAAGCACCTTACCTTATATTAGGAAGATTATAAAAATGATGCTGCATACTTTAGTGTCGATATCTTATGGTGGATTTGTTTTTTGTTTGGGTTTTAGAATTCATCCATTAAAATAATGATGACTAATTGTGGTATGATTTAGTATGATAGTTATTAATATTATAATTTTATTATTTTTAGTGATTTTTATTAGTTTTTTGTGTTATGATTTGGAATTGGGATATATGTTTTGAGATAAATTTTGAGGCGTGTTTTGGTTTGTGTATTGGTGTTAGGATTTTGGTTTGGTAATTTGGTATGAGGAATTATTTTTCATGGGTAATTTGATGTGGATATGGGATTGGTGATTCATGAGTTTAATGGATAACTTGGTTTTCATGTATTGAATTCTTATAGGTAATTAATCTTTGTGTGACCATCTCCTGAGACTTCTTGGGGATGATAAGTCATATGATAGGGAAGTTGTAACAAACCATATCCTAATTACATTGATTAAGGTGTAATTAATGTCTAAGAATGAATTTTTTTAACATTTTAGTATGAAATAGTTTTAATTTTAGTTTTTTTTGAGGATTTTTTTTGATGATTTAGATTGGAATTTGGGCATATGAGGATGAATTCTTATGAGTTTTTGGATGTGGGTTGATTTTTAGATTTTAAATTTTCAGCCTCTTGGTTTTTCAGAGATGTATTAATCCTTTAAATTTTAGTTTAAACCACTTTTTTTACTCTAATAAAAGTTATTATGAGTTTAAATAATGGTTCAAGAGTATTTAGGGCCTTTTTGGAGCCCATAGCTTCAGTTTTTAGAGAAGCAGTGTGTGGAGCACAGTTGGCGCATGTTTAATTGTAACTATGAATATGAACTATGCAACCCAAAAGTGAAGGATCACTATTTAAAATACCATGTGAGTTAGACCACATGACCATGAGAAATGGTGCATGGATGTTGTAGAGCTGAAACACATAGTTAGTTCATGGTTTTTCTAACAGTGTGCTTAATCATGTGAGGGGGTGTTTCATATGGACAATGGAGACACATGGTTTGTCCAACCATGTGGCCAAACCATGTATCCCTTAAAAAGTGGTGAATTTATTTTCCCTCCCCCTTATTTTATTGAACATATCTTCCTCTCTTTTATTCCCCAAATCACACAATAGATTCTCCCACACATTGAGAGCTCCCTCCTCCTCTCAAACTAGTCTTTAAGCTAGCCTCTCCATCCAATGTTAGAATCACTCACCATTTTTCATGTTGGATAGCCATCGGTAATCTCTTAAATCATATTAATTACTTCATTTTTTTCTTTATCCACGTGGAATGATAAACCCATGTGATATAATATTCCCCATTTTTAGGGAATTTGTCTATTTCTCCGATTTCTCCTCTTTTAGCCCAAATTAGAGATCGATACTGTATGAGGAGATTACTACTCATCTAAGGTAGGTAGTTTAATGATTTTCCCTAAAGTTCAAGTTTAATATATTATTCTCTATTTTTTCTCATGCCAAAACTTTCATGCATCACACTTTGAATGTAAAATTAAACAATTCAATTGTTAGAACCTTGTTTAGGTTGGTCCTCACAATCTAATTTCATCGTTAGAGTTTATCTTCCTCGATGCGAGACACCCCTTAGGGGTTGTATCTTTAAATTCCTAATAATTTTATTACTTATTATGAAATTAATCCACCCTTAAGGTGTATTGAATTTGGTTCATTTCATAAAATGTATTAATTGAATTAAATGGATGGTATGACACAATGACCAACCCTTATACTTGGATATGGATTTGAGCCACCTTATAAGGCGAGTTAGGCTTATACCATATAAATGAAATATATTAATTTAATAAAATAAAATGAGTGATACTTTTATAGGACCTTTAATCCCAGGCTATGTAATTGAACTACCCCATCACATGGGTTAACTTGACCTTGCATATATAAACGAAGTAGCTATTTGTGTTAAATGGAAGGTTGATGGTATAACCATGTCACCCAGCCCTTGATTAATTATAATGCTTGACCATGCCTATTATTGTGACTGTGGATAGTTGATTATTATTACTGGGCATGATGGTCCCATTTGTTGACTAGGAAAGTGTTGGACATGTTGTTCAACTTACACACTTCTCCTTGGTTTAAAATACTGGGCATGGTGACCCTTATGCTTGAAAGGGAGGTTAGACATTGAATTTCCTCTCCTTGTTATGTATTATTGTACATGACATTCATTCTCTTAAAATAGAATGTTGGATATTTCTATTTGAATCCTTTTATTACTTACGAACATGCAAATCTGGTAACCACACAACTTATTATGATATGAACCCCATTACACCTAGCATCGAGGAACCTAGAAAATATTTCTAGAGCTTGGGTAGAATACCTTAGGGTGATATGCTAAGGGTAAAACCCATTTTAACTTACACTTGACTACTAAAGACATAATTTCTATAGAACCTTATAGTTCCCCTATTTGATTGTTTTACATGGATGCCTCAATGATATTCTATGGGTCCCAGGCTTGCTTATACTTACTCACATAATCATATATTATTTTGATGTCACTTGTTTAGAGACATTCTAGGTTAGGCTGAAGTAGGTACCATAAGATGGGTGTCCTATGAGGAACCCCAAACTGACATGGTTTATTTATTTATTTTCCTTATTCATTATGCCTACACACTATTCATATTATATGCACTGGATGGATAACATTAGACACCATTGGTGGTGGTCTACCAAGATTATCTCACACCCTGTTCGGGATGTCGATTGGTACCTAAAAAAATGTCATGGATGTAAGTAGAAACAAGGGGAAGGGTCTAACTTTGGATGCTTTATTTATTATAATAGGATAAAGTACAGGGGTAGAGGACCTAGCTTATGCTCATGATGTTATAAGAGATAGTTTTTGGTCCTTTTTTCATTTTCATATAGCATGTTGTATATATACTCTTCTCTATTTCCATGTATTCCCATTTTTTATATCATATAAACAATACACGATTTTTTATTTCATAGAGGATGTGGTTTTGTTACTATTTATGATGCTGTCTTGATGATTATTTTTATATCTAGATGATTTATGTTTCTGTTTTTCATTGTATTGTTTCTGTTGTTTACTATGCTTATTCACCACTATTCTCCACTCTGATAAAGGATTATGGTATCCCCACCATACCATTATAGACCCCTGATACTAGTTGGTAGACTCTGTTATATGAGGAGGCATGCATGAGGCCATGTGACCAACCAGGTTTAGTTACTTATGAGTGAAATGAGTCTGGGACTTTACAAGTGGTATTAGAGCCTTTTTTCTTTTTTATGTTAATTTTTAGGTATGGTATATAGGAGACTTAGAATGTGTTGAAATTTGGCGATGATCCTATGACTGGGAATAACTAACCCATATATATGGAAAATCCAAATTCCTAGGGATGGGATGTGTTGTTTTGGATAATGATTATTACAGCTGTATTGATTTATCCAATGACTGACACACATGATCTTTGTAATTTATTATTATTATTATTATAGATTCACTTTTTACACTTGGATCGATATGGAAAGGAATTATTTAATCATGCATCATTATAGGCACTTGAGTATTTAAATGTCATACATATTCCATGCCTTATTTACTTTATTGGATGCAACATTTTGTGTGTGCCTTGAGTGATATACCCATTATTTACTAACATTTATATAATATGAATGAGATAAATAATTTGTTATTAAAGTTTTTTCCTCAACCAAAATAGTTTTCCCCATATATCTTGAGGTTGGAAACTTAATTATCCAACTATTACATGTTTGAGCCATGTAGCTAGAGTTATATGGATTGAAACATTATTTTATTTCAATTAAATGAATTAAAATTAAAATTTATAAATAATGTTCTTATATAAATTAGGAATGTTGATTCATCTAATCAAGTCATCATATATGGATTATTACATCCTAATATCAAATATAAGGGTCAGGTTGCAATTACATGAAATACCAATTTCAATTTATAAAGAGTGGGACTTTATAACTTAGGAATAGAGGTAGAATCTAACTGAACCATGGTATATATATATATATATAAATAAAACTACAAAATTATAATTCTTAAAATAAATAGTTGTTATAGAATTGGATTCCAATTTTAAATTAAAGAGTGTTTTAATCTATAACATGTTATTTAAACTCCATATATATGAAACTTTAGCATGAAACAGAGAACTTGACCCTAAACTGACCTCAATAGAGGGTAATAGGGAGTGTCTCATATGAATCATATGGTTTTATATGTCACATGTAATTGGCTTTAGGAGAAGTAAAAGTGGTGTTGAATCTTATATTGGAAGGAATTTTACATATCCTTTTCTTTTATCAATGATATTTTATAACATCAAATCTTATTCTAAGGAGTGTGTTAGTAATTTTAGAGATATACCACCATTATGGCCTCTATTCATGAATAAATATGGTTGAAATTATGATACCCCAAAGGTGGTGGGCCTTGAGCCAACAATATTTCCTCAGGTAGTGCCACTTGCATCACTTAATTTTATTCCTAGTCTGGGCACCGATGCTTAGTTTCGAGAGGGTTTTATATGGACAGTGAAGACTATACATGGATCCCCATGAGATTCCTTGTCTATGGAATAGTTTACTAGGGGTTTCTATCAACAAATCCTCCCAAATTTTGAGGGAAGGTGGTCCTCTGGCTACTGAGTCATGGATGGAGGCCATGCTATCTATATTTGAGAATCTTGAGACACCTCCTAAGAGGAGAGTGAAGCTCGCTACATACATGATTCACAGATCTACAAAAAGTTGGTGGGATGTATTGAATCAAGCTGATAAGCATCAGGCTATGGTCTGGAGGGATTTCTAAACTACTTTATATGATTACTTCTATCTTGAGACTCTGATATATGACCGATATAGGGAGTTTATACACCTATAGTAGGACATTATGTCTTTTATGAACTATTTATCTTGTTTTACTGAGCATCATAGCTTCACACTAATTCATTTGGGTGATGCGTTATATAGAGAAAGATGATTTGAGGATAGAATCAGGTAAGAAATCTAATCATATGTGAACATCTCAGGTTGACTACCATGTATGGAATAATGAACTAGACTCTCATTACTGAGTAAAAAATGAGAGTGGCTAAAGGTGTGGGCTATAGTAGTACAACACCTAGAATTGATAGTTCTTTGAGTAGTGGTAGAAAGCATCACCTAGAGGGTTCTCATTAGGGTAGTGGAAGCTAGAATAGACACACCAGTAGCTAGGTGTTATGATATTAGTGTGGGAAGCCAGATCATATGAACCCCTAGTGTCTTAGAGACCCCATTGTATGCCAATATTGTGGAAATATGAGAGAATATTAAACACTTTTGTATAAATTTTCCTATAGTGGATAGTGAGAGAGGATATTCATCGACTACATGTTTGGGAGATGGGTCTGTTTCCCCTCTACATGAAGGAAGCTGGAGTAATACAATCCATTCAGGTTGAGATGGTGGTTATGTCCAAGGGATCTAGACATAGAAATTTTAGTGCCAATAGAGTGGACCCACTTAGGGTAGTCTTGTTGTGTCTTAGGGATAAGAATAAGGTCATATTTATACAGTACATCCAACCCCTGAGAAGTATAGTGACAAACCTTCTATAGTTTGAGGTATGATTTTAATAGCCTTTACTTTAGTGTCTACTTTATTTGATATAGGCACTTCACATTCTTTTATATCTATGGATATTGTAGAAATTATTAGCCTCAAGATTGAGTATTTATGTGGAGTGATGACTCTTGATACTCCATTGGGAGTGCGATCAAAGGGAATACACTGATGTAAAGAATTCCCCCTTGAGATAGGTGGTTATCATTTCATATGGAACCTCTTCATCCTTAAGATGTCAGGATTTGACATCATTCTTAGGATGAACTAGTTAGTACCTTATCAGACTCATGTTGATTACTATCATCAAAGATTTAATTTCATATCTCCAAAGGGTGGTGATTATATTCACAAAGGAGAATAAGATATCTATCCAACTTGAGTTGCACCATAGAAACATGGGATGAGTGGTGTATCATCCTAGATTACTAGTATTTTATTTGATGATCAAGAAACCATTAGGAATATATTCCTCATGTGGTGGATCATTTCAAGGATGTTTTCCATGATTAATTTTTTGGGTTACCTCCTAAGAGAGAGAGAGATAGAGAAATGCGTAGTTTATTAATGAGTTAGTTCCAGGTGCGACACCAGTATTTATACCACCTTACAATAAGGATCATACGGAGCCACAAGAACTTAAGATAAAGTTGGAGGACTTAGAAGTTAAAGGTTTTATATGACCTAGTACATCTCCTTGGGGTTCAACTATCCTTTTATACAAGAAGGTTTATGGAACTCACATACTTTGTGTGGATTACCAAAAATTTAATCATCTTATAGTTAAGAACCAGTATCCACTACCTCAAATAGAAGACATCTTTGATCATATATGAGGAGATTAGGTTTTCTCAAATATTTATTTGAGGTTGGGATATCATCAAGTAAGGGTTAGAACCTCATATATACAACATAAAACATTCCATAGTATATATTCCATATACGAGTACTTGGTAATGCTATTTGATCTCACGAATGAGCCAACATTTTTTATAGTGATGATGAATCAAATTTTCCACCCATATCTATATTATTTCATTTTAGTTTTTGTAGATTATATTGTGGTGTATTCTCATACTCGACACAACCATTCCAATCACCTTAACATAATATTGAGTACACTAAGTGAGCATAGGTTTTATGTCAAGCTCACAAAATTTGAGTTCTCGTTCGAAAAGGTTTACTTCCTCGGTCATAATATCTCATAGGAAGGAGTATCTATTGATCCATATAAGGTGAGAGCCATGATTTCTTGGGAGAAAACCAAAAATTTATTTGAAAAAATGTAACACCCCAGGTAAATAAAGAATATGACATTTTCATATTTATCCATATTTGTGAATAAAATATTAATATGACTTTAAAGGGGACGCTATGCTCGATGGCGTACCCAATACGCAACAATGAGTTTCTTGGGAATCTTACGTTGAACTCTAATAATAAAATAATATTATTTTAAATGGAAGTTAACATGTAGCCGTTGTATTGACGGGAATGGATAGAAATAACTAAAATATTATTATATATGTTTTTTAAATGTTTTTACATTTATCCAAAGGCTTAAAATACAGAAAGAATTCAATTTTAGGCTTTTATACCCTAATTTTCACTAAAGGTTCACTTATCGCCTTCTGATGGAGAACTGTCATTAAATATAGTTTTGATCACTCTTATACATTCTTTTGGACCAAATAAAACTATTCTTTAGAATCGGGAAATCAAATTTTACTTTGTGTAAATTTTTGGTATTTTTCAGATAAAGTTCATTTTTTAATAAATAGTGTAAAATGTTGTATTTTAATTCAAAACCTCTTTTTAGTCTAATTTATTTATATGATTAGATTATCATTTGAATTATTTTTAAAGTGAAATCAGAAAATATTTTTACCATTAAATCCAATAGTGGTCGTTGGAATTAATTTCACTTTGAAATCGGACTTAAACTAGTGTCAATCTTTTGATACTTATTGTTTCATAAAAACACGCTATTTGCTCTGACAGCGGGAATTAATTATTAAATTAATTAATGTGACTTATATGTTTTTAATTTTTTAAAATAGACTTAATTTTTGAATTCTTAATATCGAATATAGCTTAGGGTGAATTTTTGGTAATTTTCTGAAAAACTTCAATTTTTGATGAATAGTGAAACCACTAAGTGGTACTTATAAAAACTGATTTTCCGTTTAAATGAAATTTTGCCATAATTGTGTTTTGATTTTCAAAAATCCTACATACATGGTTGTCATTAAGAAGTAAAATGTGGTTCAATGGGATAAAAATAATTTTTTTGTGAATAGTAACTTATTAAGTTTTTAATCGCGATTAGTGGTAATTAGTGTAGTTTAAGGTAAAAATAATGCTTTAATAAAATGATATGAGATTGAAACATGTCCTAAACCTATTGGTTGTGTCATGGCCGACCAAGAAAACCCATGGGTTGATTTAGGGGACCCCATGGAGCCACTTGGGTGAGATAATGACTTTAATGGCTTTTTTTTAAATAAAGGTGAAAATGACACTAACATAAATTGTTTTACTAAAACAATTTTTAGAAGGGGTTATACTAATCATATTTTTGATTATAAATATTAATTAGAAAGACAAAAAGATTTCCTACATCATAGTATTTTTTTTATAATTTTTAGACTTTAAATAAATTAAATTATTTATGACATTATGATGATGCAGCGATGACCTCATTATTTAATGATTTAAATAAAATGGAAAGATAATGTAATATCTAAAACCTACACATGTCCAAAACCTATTGGATGGAAATATTTAGAAGCCTTATCATCTTATCTTCGAATTATATCAATTTGGGACCTTAGAAATTCGAAAAACTTTTGAAAATAAAATAATAGTTTCATGATTTCCAAAAGTGCCCCTCCTCTCCTCTTATAAAAGGCCCCCACCTCTACCTCATTTCACACACTCCTCAAGCCTTTGGATCAGCCATCCCCTGCCCATTTACTCTATCCAAATAACTCTCCTCATCCTAGAGGATTCCCTTTGGGCAGAAACCTTTTAAAGGAAGCCTTTAGGCTCAAATCAAAAGGAGTTACACTTTTAAAGGTAATTCATTCTCTCATGTTCATTTGTTTTATTTTGCTTCTCCAACCCCCTAAACTCTTTTTATTTACTTATTTTGTAACAAAAACAGTATCTTAAATATACTAGGATGTTCTTATAAGATTTATTCGAGCTACACTCTCACACAACTACATCAAATGGTTAAAGAACATACGGTTTCCGTGGATGGCGAAATTCTGCCTCCCGAAACGATGATTGTTCAATACTCATTTAACACCTTCAAAGGTGTCCATTATGATTCCACTATTTTTATATATGATATATAATATGTTTATTCTTTCCTTAAGCTTCTGTATTTTTTTTCATTTATGGCATACCATTATTGTTTCCATTATGGCTAAACACGATATCTTCATTTTAGGAAGTGCGGACTACCGCCCCCTGAAAGTGATTTGATTCGTTAATACCATATGTGGGATGTGTAAAGGATAAAGTTAATGATATTATATATGTTAATATACTGGAATTATAATATACTCTTATATCATTATGATTCTATTCCAGAAAATACGAAATAGAAATGGAAGTAGCGTTCATGCGTACGTACGGCTTACCGTCTCCATGAACGGTGCATTTCATTTCTTACCTATAAATGTGATGTAATATTATAAATAAATTTATATGATGAATATATATGATATATATTTTATCCAAATCATTAATATAATTCTAGGATATAACGAACCTTTGACCAAATTAACAACATGTAAGTGTAAGAAGTCTATTTTTGACTTAAGAACCAAATACCGACAAAATGAACATTAAATGATTACATGATGTTCATAACATGGTATAAAAGGAATAATGAACTTGAAAAAGGTTCTTAAGCAATTATAGATTAACTCAAGTTTATTATTCAGGACTTTAAAGAACGATCGAGTCAAGTCGGACCCGAGGTAAGGGATCTTACTCCTCTCTTTCTTTTTAAGTACACTCTTTTATGTCATTCCCTCTAAAGATCATCTTTCTTGTTATTGGGATGTTATTATATATTTAACTTACTGTAATTTTTATGTTCATGTGATGAGAGACCCTATTCTCTCTCATCAATCCATTTTGGGAGTTTTGAGTGGCGCCGTTAGGCTGCCGAATTTTCGTAAGAGATCTAACCTCTCTCTTTCTTTTTAAGTACTCCCCTTTATGTCACTTCTTTTAAGCTCCTATTTGTTATGATGTGGGATGTTATTTCATATTCCTCTTGCTGTAAATTTTGTTGTAATTTTATGAGATACCCTATTTGATCTCATCAATCCATTTTTGGAAGTTTTAAGTGGCGCCCTTAGGCTGCCGAGTTTTCGTAAGTGATTTTTCATCTCACTTTTATTCCCGTGAGATTTATGCTACATTTGCCACAATTTCCTTTGAGTGGTGTATGTACTGACCATTATTTTACTCATTGTGTAATACTCCTTCATTTATGAGTATTTACATCAATGATGTATTGTCCTTCTTTCATGGGGCGTATGTTTCGAAAGATACCCATGTCGGTAAGGGAACCTTTCACCCTCCTCTTTTTAAAAGACTTCTTTTGTTGTGTCTTTTAATTTACATATTGTTATGTTGGGATATGTTCTCATATATCCTTATTGATGTAAATTTTATGTCCAAGTGATAAGATACCTTTTTTTATTATCTCTCATCAACTCACTTTGATGTGACGCTGTTAGGCTGTCAAGGGAACTTCTTAACCCAATTTTGATTTCTTTGGGTTTGACATGTAGTTATTGAATATGTCATCCTTTGAATATGTGTGAATGACCTTTGATTATTTTACACTTAATATCCACTTATATTTTGTGTATTCCTTTGTCACACATAATTATGTAATTGATTTATCCTTAAACCAAGGATACCGTCTTTGTAAGGGACTTCGTCTCAATCTCCTTTCATTGAGGCATATTTCGTTTTATACACAACTTTATTTTATACGGTGTATAAACCCCTTTGACTTTTACTTTTATACAAAAGGAATCTTTTTCTACGAAGCGTTTTACTAAACGACAAAAAGGAATGTTTTTTTAACGTACGCAGTGACAACGACCTTTTCCGCCGCCGCGAGTATTATTTGGTCTTTGGCTTCCTCAAAAAGCCGTAATGTTTTTAAAATAAAATAAATACCATATACTCTTTTATGTATTTAGGTATTGAAAATGGTTTTGATAAAGGATTCTATTATGTCAATATATTTATGATATATTGTGATTGAAATGTGGAAATGTTATCTTTCCTTTATATTGGTTTTATGTTTTATGATTTTATATTGGTACTTGGAAATTTTAACGGGTGGTTACATTATAAACCATATGACGGGTGGTGCCGTGAATACCAGGACGGGTGGTTACGTTATAACCTCCAATTCATTGGGTATGGAAGTCGGCCGTATGGCTATTCCATTAAGTATGTATGGAAATTTTCCGTATGGATATTCCATTAAGTGATATGTGTGGAAGTCGACCGTATGGTTATTCCACTTAAGTATGTTTATGTCCCAAGTTACCTTTATATATGTTATGTGTTCTTTATGTGGGTTTTATGGTAATCCTTTGGTTACAAAAAGGTGAGTAATGATACTTTATTCCCTGAAGAGTTTTTACTACTTCATGAAGGTGAAAGTATTACTTTGATAGAGTATACATGGTTTACTTGATGTTTGAAAAACTAACAGTTTTCATTCTTATGTATACATGTACTCATGTTTCCTTTCCATATTTTTATATCCCTTACTGAGATTTTTATGCTCATCCCAAGTTTTTGAAATGTCTTTCACAGGTCAAGGGAAGGGTACATGATGAGATGATAGTGTCAAGGATGTGTCAAGAAAGAATCCATGTTTTATTTTAAATATGTTTTCGTTGATGGGAAGAATGAATAATGTCTTTTATGTAACCACTTTGTTTAAATGTGGAATGTAATGCAAGTTTCATGATCTAATTCTCTAAAACTCTAAACCTGAAAAGATCCTCACTGTGTAATCTTGTAATAACTCAAGATTAAGTAAGGTTTAAGGCTGGGTCCTTACAGTTGGTATCAAAGGTCGGTTTAGATAACTTTAGAGGTTAGGGTATTCTTTAAGCATAAGTGACATTACCATAATGGTTAGGATTTCAGAGAGAGTCCTAGTTTTGGATAAAGTAAATGAGTAAGTGTATATTAGTGTTTATCTTCCTCATTAGTACATGATGGTTTTGTTGATACACTCACACTGACCTTTCTGTTTTTAGTGAATGGATGGATCTAGCTGGCACCAAAGTGACAATAGGTTTGAAGGAAACTGTGGTGGTTCTCCGATTAAGAGACTGGATGAAATGGGGTATTCAATGAGGAAACTCATGGTTGTTCTAAACCAACTATCAAGGAGTCATGATCATCTACTTGGACCTTGGTATGTTCTGTAATGCATCATGTACGAGATGACCAATCGATGTGGAAGTTCAGGTAATAATTTTAAAGGTAACCATTAGAGTTTATATGATCCTTACTTTTGAGGAAATTATGGGTTATTATATGTTATGATGGAAAGTGAAAGGCATGAGATAAACTTGAGGTTAAAATATGTTATGATCATCTTTGAAGATTTTATCTCATTTTGGGGAATGTTTTAAGAATTATATAGTTTTGGAAAAAGGACAACACGCAGACCGTGTGACTACCCGTCGCGTCGGACAAAGCTGTGGGAATCGAACCCACAACCAAAGTACGACTAGTATTTATCGCCTACCACTGGACTACGTGAAGTCCCTGGTTAGTTTGACTGATTCTTTTTAGTTATATGATTTTATGAATTAAGAGTAAGTTGATTTTGGGATATTTATGAAAATGATTAACCTATCATGGAGGATATGTGATTAGGTTAATTAATTTTCGATACAAGACTTTAGGAGCAACTAATGTTGTTTGGAGATAAATGTTACGATTTAATTTGGAATACTATGTGACTAAATCCTTCAAATATTTGGGTTTCAATCTTATATTGGTTTACTTTGAAGAATTTTATGGACAAATTGTTTATCGGATGGTCCTCGTTGAACTTTGGGTTTTGTTGGACAAATTTTGGAGATTAAGCATAGATTTTCTTTTTAAAGTGTTATTTTTTTTGGATTATCTGACCTTGTACAAACCTTTTTGGTTTTAGTTTTGGTTAAAGCCTAATGACATGGGAAGTATATAGTTCTCTTTGGTGGATTAGTTGATTCTATATAAGTTGATTATAGTACTCTTAATGCGAACAAGTCTCCCTAAAAACTCGTCTTTTGGAAAAAAAATATGAGTTTGATTAAGGAATATAGTAAAAGTTGAAAGTCAACATGATAAGTGATTATGTTTCCTTATGAATAAATTCCCCAATAAAAAGTATCTTAAAACAAAAATGTTGTCTATTAACTTTTCCTACTGGGGAATCGAATACCGTTTAACCCATCACAAGTTTGTGATTTTCTCATGGTTAACTTTCTCCTAAACATGTTTTCTATCACTCTTCATCAGAACATGACCCTTTGTTTTTTCCTCCATGTCCATATTTTCATACTTGGAATCCTAGTATGGGTTAACTCGGGTGACCTTTGTACTTATCTTCCTTTATTTTAAAGTGTTTGTTTTACCGACTCTTGTTCCGATGTGGGACTTTCAAAGATGTTACCAAGCTCAATTTTAAAATTGCAAGGACGCAATTCCCAAAAGGGGGGAAGGATGTAACACCCCAGGTAAATAAAGAATATTACATTTTCATATTTATCCATATTTGTGAATAAACTATTAATATGACTTTAAAGGGGACGCTATGCTCGATGGCGTACCCAATACACAATAACGAGTTTCTTGGGAATCTTACGTTGCACTCTAATAATAAAATAATATTATTTTAAATGGCAGTTAACATGTAGCCGTTTTATTGGAGGGAATGGATAGAAATAACTAAAATATGATTATATATGTTTTTTAAATGTTTTTACATTTATCCAAAGGCTTAAAATATGGAAAGAATTCAATTTTAGGCTTTTATACCCTAATTTTCACTAAAGGTTCACTTATCGCCTTCTGATGGAGAACTGTCATTAAATATAGTTTTGATCACTCTTATACATTCTTTTGGACCAAATAAAACTCTTCTTTAGAATTGGGACATCAAATTTTACTTTGTGTAAATTTTTGGTATTTTTCCGATAAAGTTCATTTTTTAATGAATAGTGTAAAATGTTGTATTTTAATTCAAAACCTCTTTTTAATCTAATTTATTTATATTATTAGATTATCATTTGAATTATTTTTAAAGTGAAATGAGAAAATATTTTTACCATTAAATCCAATAGTGGTCGTTGGAATTAATTTCACTTTGAAATCGGACTTAAACTAGTGTCAATCTTTTGATACTTATTGTTTCATAAAAACACGCTATTTGCTCTGACAGCGGGAATTAATTATTAAATTAATTAATGTGACTTATATGTTTTTAATTTTGTAAATTAGACTTCATTTTTGAATTCGTAATATCGAATATAGCTTAGGGTGAATTTTTGGTAATTTTCTGAAAAACTTCAATTTTTGATGAATAGTGAAACCACTAAGTGGTACTTATAAAAACTGATTTTCCGTTTAAATGAAATTTTGCCATCATTGTGTTTTGATTTTCAAAAATCCGAGATACATGGTTGTCAATAAGAAGTAAAATGTGGTTCAATGGGATAAAAATAATTTTTTGGTGAATAGTAACTTATTAAGTTTTTAATCGCGATTAGTGGTAATTAGTGTAGTTTAAGGTAAAAATAATGCTTTAATAAAATGAGATGAGCTTGACACATGTCCTAACCCTATTGGTTGTGTCATGGCCGACCAAGACAACCCATGGGTTGATTTAGGGGACCCCGTGGAGCCACTTGGGTGAGATAATGACTTTAATGCCTTTTTTTTAAATAAAGGTGAAAATGACACTAACATAAATTGTTTTACTAAAACAATTTTTAGAAGGGGTTATACTAATCATATTTTTGATTATAAATATTCATTAAAATCTAAAAATATTTCCTACATCATAGTATTTTTTTATAATTTTTAGACTTTAAATAAATTAAATTATTTATGACATCATGATGATGCAGCGATGACCTCATTATTCAACGATTTAAATAAAATGGAAAGATAATGTAATATCTAAAACCTACACATGTCCAAAACCTATTGGATGGAAATATTTCAAAGCCTTATCATCTTATCTTCGAATTATATTAATGTGGGACCTTAGAAATTCGAAACACTTTTGAAAATAAAATAATAGTTTCATGATTTCCAAAAGTGCCCCTCCTCTCCTCTTATAAAAGGCCCCCACCTCTACCTCATTTCACACACTCCTCAAGCCTTTGGCTCGGCCATCCCCTACCCATTTACTCTCTCCACATCCCTCTACTCATCCTAGAGGATTCCCTTTGGGCAGAAAACTTTCCAAGGAAGCCTTTAGGCTCAAATCAAAAGGAGTTACACTTTTAAAGGTAATTCATTCTCTCATGTTCATTTGTTTTATTTTGCTTCTCCAACCCCTTAACTCTTTTTATTTACTTATTTTGTAACAACACCAGTATCTTCAATATACTAGGATGTTTTTATAAGATTTATTCGAGCTAAACTCTCACACAACTACATCAAATGGTTAAAGAACATACGGTTTCCGTGGATGGCGAAATTCTGCCTCCCGAAACGATGATTGTTCAATACTCATTTAACACCTTCAAAGGTGGCCATTATGATGTCACTATTTTTATATATGATATATAATATGTTTATTCTTTCCTTAAGCTTCTGTATTTTTTTTCATTTATGGCATACCATTATTGTTTCCATTATGGGTAAACACGATATCTTCATTTTAGGAAGTGTGGACTACCGCCCCCTAAAAGTGATTTGATTCATTAATACCATATGTGGGATGTGTAAAGGATAAAGTTAATGATATTATATATGTTAATATACTGGAATTATAATATACTCTTATATAATTATGATTCCATTCCAGAAAATACGAAATAGAAATGGAAGTAGCGTTCATGCGTACGTACAGCTTACCGTCTCCATGAACGGTGCATTTCATTTCTTACCTATAAATGTGATGTAATATTATAAATACATGTATATGATGAATATATATGATATATATTTTATACAAATCATTAATATCATTCTAGGATATAACGAACCTTTGACCAAATTAACAACATGTAAGTGTAAGAAGTCTATTTTTGACTTAAGAACCAAATACCGACAAAATGAACATTAAATGATTACATGATGTTTATAACATGGTATAAAAGGAATAATGAACTTGAAAAATATTCTTAAGAAAGTAGAGATTAACTCAAGTTTGTTATTCAGGACGTTAAAGAACGATCGAGTCAAGTCGGACCCGAGGTAAGGGATCTTACTCCTCTCTTTCTTTTTAAGTACACTCTTTTATGTCATTCCCTCTAAAGATCATCTTTCTTGTTATTGGGATGTTATTATATATTAAACTTACTGTAATTTTTATGTTCATGTGATGAGAGACCCTATTCTCTCTCATCAATCCATTTTGGGAGTTTTGAGTGGCGCCGTTAGGCTGCCGAATTTTCGTAAGAGATCTAACCTCTCTCTTTCTTTTAAAGTACTCCCCTTTATGTCACTTCTTTTAAGACCCTATTTTTTATGATGGGGGATGTTATTTCATATTCCTATTGCTGTAAATTTTGTTGTAATGTGATGAGATACCCTATTTGATCTCATCAGTCCATTTTTGGAAGTTTTAAGTGGCGCCGTTAGGCTGCCGATTTTTCGTAAGTGATTTTTCATCTCACTTTTATTCCCGTGAGATTTATGCTACATTTGCCACAATTTCCTTTGAGTGGTGTATGTACTGACCATTATTTTACTCATTGTTTAATACTCCTTCATTTATGAGTATTTACATCAATGATGTATTGTCCTTCTTTCACGGGGCGTATGTTTTGAAAGATACCCATGTCGGTAAGGGAACCTTTCACCCTCCTCTTTTTAAAAGACTTCTTTTGTTGGGTATTTTAATTTACATATTTTTATGTTGGGATATGTTCTCATATATCCTTATTGATGTAAATTTTATGTCCAAGTGATGAGATACATTTTTTTATTATCTCTCATCAACTCACTTTGATGTGATGCCGTTAGGCTGTCAAGGGAACTTCTTAACCCAATTTCGATTTCTTTGGGTTCGACATGTAGTTATTGAATATGTCATCCTTTGAATATGTGTGAATGAACTTTGATTATTTTACATTTAATATCCACTTATATTTGGTTTATTCCTTTGTCACACATAATTATGTAATTGATTTATCCTTAAACCAAGGATACCGTCTTTGTAAGGGACTTCGTCTGAATCTTCTTTCATTGAGGCATATTTCGTTTTATACACAACTTTATTTTATACGGTGTATAAACCCCTTTGAATTTTACTTTTATACAAAATGAATCTTTTTCTATGAAGCGTTTTACTAAACGACAAAAAGGAATATTTTTTTAACGTACGCGGTGACAACGACCTTTTCCGCCGCCGCGAGTATTATTTGGTCTTTGTCTTCCTCAACAAGCCGTAATGTTTTTAAAATAAAATAAATACTATATACTCTTTTATGTATTTTGGTATTGAAAATGGTTTTGATAAAGGATTCTATTATGTCAATATATTTATGATATATTGTGATTGAAATGTGGAAATGTTATCTTTCCTTTATATTGGTTTTATGTTTTATGATTTTATATTGGTACTTGGAAATTTTAACGGGTGGTTACGTTATAAACCATATGACGGGTGGTGCCGTGAATACCAGGACGGGTGGTTACGTTATAACCTCCAATGCATTGGGTATGGAAGTCGGCCGTATGGCTATTCCATTAAGTATGTATGGAAATTTGCCGTTTGGCTATTCCATTAAGTGATATGTGTGGAAGTCGACCGTATGGTTATTCTACTTAAGTATGTTTATATCCCAAGTTACCTTTATATATGTTATGTGTTCTTTATGTGGGTTTTATGGTAATCCTTTGGTTACAAAAAGGTGAGTAGTGATACTTTATTCCGTGAAGAGTTTTTACTACTTAATGAAGGTGAAGGTATTACTTTGATAGAGTATACATGGTTTACTTGATGTTTGAAAAACTAATAGTTTTCATTCTTATGTATACATGTACTCATGTTTCCTTTCCATATTTTTATATCCCTTACTGAGCTTTTTATGCTCATCCCAAGTTTTTGAAATGTCTTTCACAGGTCAAGGGAAGGGTACATGATGAGATGATAGTGTCAAGGATGTGTCAAGAAAGAATCCATGTTTTATTTTAAATATGTTTCCGTTGATGGGAAGAATGAATACTGTCTTTTATGTAACCACTTTGTTTAAATGTGGAATGTAATGCAAGTTTCATGATCTAATTCTCTAAAACTCTAAACCTGAAAAGATCCTCAATGTGTAATCTTGTAATAACTCAAGATTAAGTAAGGTTTAAGGCTGGGGCCTTACCCAAAAAGAGTTTCTGGGGGATAACTGGCTATTATAGGAATTTTATTTAGGATTTATCATGACTTACAATACCTCTTATGGTATTGACCAAGAAGGGTGTGAAACTTTTATGGTATAAAGCATGTGAGAAATCATTTAAAGAGTTTAAAGGAAAATTGACATCAAAACCGATCCTAATTCTTCCTGATCTAGGAAGAAGCTATATAGTATATTGTGATGCATTGAAAATTGGGTTAGGAGAAGTTCTAATGTAGGTTGATCGAGTCTTGGTGTATGAGTCTCATTAGTCCAGGCCTCATGAGTGTAATTATTTGATGCACGATCTTGAGCTAGATACAGTTGTACATTACTTGTGTTGTTGGAGGAATTATTTACTTGGAGAGATATTTTTGGTGTATATGGATCATAAAAGACTCAAATACATCTTAATGCAGAGTGATTTGAATTTCAGACAATGAAGATGGGATAAATACCTGTATTTATTTGATTATTAGCTTGCTTATATGCCAGGAAAAGGAAATTCTATGGTAGATTCTTTGAGATGGAAGGCTCATGCACAAGAAGTTTTGGAGGCTTTAAGTGAGTGGTAGTTGATGGCCTTGTTTTCTAATATAAACTTAGAGGTGGGAAATTTTATGGCAAACTAGTTCTCACTTTGTTATCAGTGACCTCTTCACTTCTGGATAGAGTGAAGATGAGGCAGATTTCTGATCCCCAGGGCTTAGTCCTAAGGGAAATCATTTTTGATAAGGAACCATCACTTGATTGGGTTATTGATGAGTGTGAGATCATTCACATTCATGGATGCATCTAGGTTCCTCCAGAAATGTGAGAGGAGTTGATACGAGAATCTCATGCCTCTTCTAGGGGAGTACATCCTGATCTCACTAAGATATATCATGACATATACTGATAGTATTGATGGAATGTTATGAAATGGTAGATAGCTGGTTTGGTTACTCGGTGTTCCACCTATCAATAGGTGAATATAGAACACTAGTGGCTGAAAAGACATTTATATCCATTACCCATTACTAACTGGAGATGGGATGATGTCACTATGGATTTTGTGATGGGTTTACTAAGATCCTATCAAAGCTGTGATGCAATAAGGGTGATCGTTGATAGGATGAAAAAGGTCACCCACTTTCTAACTATTCAGGAGACCCTTTCAATGGATGAACTATGTAACACCCCAAGATTTTATAGTACGTTATCTCATTAAAGTAATTCAATAGCTTGCGCTACACACGACAATGAGTTCGAGCGCACCACAACTTACCAAACTAGCCATTAAAAAACGGTTATGAATAGTATTAACTGCATTTTGAATCTTATATACTCTATATAATTTTAACATCCATATTATGTGTTTCTTAGACATAATATAAGAACAAATTAATTTTTTCAGATAAAAGAAGTATTTTTCAAAAAATGTAATTTTACCACCTTTTAATAGAGAACCCTTTTTAAAACCAATATTTGACACTTTTATATATTCAATTTAATGAAATTAAATTCTTCTTTAGAAGAGGGATATAAAAATTTAGTTTGGATAATGTTTTGGTACTTTTCTGATAACTTTCATATTCTGATGAATAGTTAAAAATACTATGTTTTAATTGAATTTTTTTTAATCGAAATAATTTATAGTGTTAAATAATGAATTTGAATGGTCTTGAAGTATAATTAGATTATATTTTTATCATTTAATACATTATAGGTCATTATAAGTAATTTCAAATTTAAATTTGACTTAAACACATGTCAATCTTTTGATAGTTTTTACTTTTTTAAAAACCCGCTTTTTGGTTTTGACAACAAGAATTAATTTTAAATTAATAAATGCAACTTATATGTTTTGAATTTGGTAAAATATACTTCATTTTTTAATTTGTAATATCAAAATTAGATTAGGGTGAATTTTTGGTATTTTTTCTGAAAACTTTCAATTTTTGATGAATAGTGAAAACACTGCGTTATTATTTTAAACCAACTCTTTATTTAAATAATTATTTATTTTATTTAAATTAATTTTAAGTAAAAATAGATATATAATACCTATATAAGTTTAATGTAATTCATTGGAGTCATTTTATAATAAAATTAGATGTATAAAATTTTATTGAACTTTTTAAACTCTTTTACCCACCTTCTAGGTCCATTTGCAAATTTGCATAAAAATTAATTTTACCACTTCTATGAGTTGAATTTCAAAAATCCAAGAGACAAAATTTACATAATTAAGTAAAATATGGTTCAATAATATGAAAATAAGTTTTGGGGAATATTAAATTTTGACTTCTATTACCACAGTTAAAGGTAAATAGGGTAATTACGGGTAAAAATGATATTATAATTACTCTAACACATGTCATAATTCTATTGGATAAGTGAAATTTGACCAAAAAAAACCTTAGGGATAAAATATTATCATCTTTGGTCCACTTGGATTATATTAGGACATTTATTATTATTTTATTTAAAGAAGAGTTTAAAGTGTTAAATTCAAAGTTTAATAACTAAATCATTTTTAATATTGGGTTATACATAAGATAAATTCGACTATAAATATTTATTAGAAAGATAAAAATATTTCCTACATCATGGTATTTTATTTATAATTTTTAGACATTAAATAATTAAATTTATTTATGACACAATGATGATGCAGTAATTACCTTACTAATGAACGAATCAAATAAATGGTATTATAAACATTAAAATAAATATAATTTCAAAGTTTTTATGACATACAAGAATTTTAAAGCTGAATATGAAATTTTAGGGTTGATTAAATGTATCTTTTTATAAGTAATCATGTTGTGATGACTTTCACAAAAACCAAATACTAAATAGTGTCAAAATTGACATAAATGAGTTTTTAAAACAAATATTATATTATTAAATTATATAATATTTATAAAAATATAAGGTTAGGAAAAAGGATTAAATAATATTATATATGTCATTAATGAACCAATTTAGTTTCTCTTGGGAGTTTAGAGTAAGTTTATTAACCATATAGTGTAAGAATACTAGAAGACACGGTAAAAGTTAAACAATTTAACTAAGAGTTAAATCTAAAAGATAAGGTTAATATGGTGACCTAAACCTATCTAAAACATATTTGTTGAGTGGTTTTAGACCCATCCACACCTTATCCTAGAAATAAATCATTTTGGATCCATTAGAAACCGAAAATTATTTTATTATAAAACAATATTTCAAGCTTTTCCTAAAGTGACCCTCACCTATCTTATAAAAGGGTACTTCACCTTATCTCAAAATCACACCTCCAAATCCATTTGTCTCGGCCAACCATGGCCCAAATATCCTCCCAGATTTCCTCACTTATACCTAGAGGTCTTACTTTGATCAGAAAGCCAACCTAAAGAGCCCTTTTGATCAACTAAAAAGGAAACACCCGAAGAAGAGGTAATAATTTCACCACCCTCTTTCAAGTTCTTTTTATCTTACACTTCCTCTTTATTTGTTGTTTCCATACCAAAATAATAACTATAGTACCTTCTATATACTGTGATTTTATTATAAATATGGTACAACCATATTCGTTATTCTATCCATCCTATAAATGACAAAGTCACCATACGTGCGTACGTACGGCTTACCGTCTCCACGTCGTGGTACAACTTGTTATTCAAACAAATCATTATTTGGATTGGTATAATAATGAGTATAACTGATGTAAATAAAAAATATAACATGTTAATGATTATTTATATATGATATACCATCCAATTAAATATGATTTCACTATCAATCTAATGATATTGTCGCTCGTGCGTACGTACGGATTACCGTCTCCACGACGCGATGTGATTCATTTCCACATTCACAATTTAACGATGATTATAAAAATATATATATTTAATAAGCATGAAATATATGAAATAATAATTCTAATTAATATATATATATATATATATATTTATTTAAATATATCTTATTCACTTAGTTTCGTTCAATATGATATGAAAATGGAAACAACATTTATGCGTACGTACGACCTACCGTCTCCATAAATGGTGTTTTCCATTTCATATATCTGTCTATTATACATTTTTATATTATAAATATATATGATATATAAATCATTTTTTATATTATGGAGGTATTTAAATCATGATCTAAGTGATGCGATCGATAATAACAAGTTAAAACATGTACGATAAAGAAAGCGATTATTACCCAAAATATTAATTTAACATGGAAATTATTATTAAATGGGTAGTATAAAGTCATAAATGAATCATGTATGATATCATAAATATTAATATGGTTATGTTATAATTTAATAACATACTATGGTCATCATACAGGAAGTTAAACGTACCCACAACTAAAGGAAAGTTCAAGGTAAGGGTTAATTTTACAATCTCTTTATTATCTAAGGTTGTTTTTACGTAAGTATCTACTGAGACATATTTATTATCCATATACATGTTTCATAAAAGAGTTTTAAAAGGGATTCTTTTTAAGGTAATTTTTTACTAAAACATAATTTTAAATGTTTTAAAGATTTATTCTTCTAAACCTTTCTCATTAATGTCCATGTTTTTAAAATGGTTTTAAGGATTTATTTATATGAACATGAATGTTTTAAATTGTTAATTCCTTTAAAAAGTTTAAAAGTGGTATGGGACACTTTGATTCAAAACTATATTTTAAATTAATTACTTTATAGATTATGTGACTTTTAAATGATTTCATGAAAAAGGGATATTTCTCTCGAAGATTTTTACTGATCATTTTCAACTATGTCAACATCCTTTAGGGGATATTATTCTTGATCGAGGTTGATTTTTTATGATACAAATATTCCATATTGTATTGAAGGTTTTTTGATATGTTTTATTGTGGATGTGTTATTTTTATACCATTCATGGTTTATGGATAAAGTATCGACATTTCGTATGCTAGTTTTAATACAAATGTTTATGTTATGTTTAAACCTTTTTATATGAAGAATTCATTGGACTTAGTAAGTGACGGGTGGAGCCTGGTATAGCTCCTCGTTGCATCGGTAGGTCTCATGAGACAAACTAGTGTCTTGGAACAAGGCCTTGACAAAATCTTATTTGTAGTCTTGGCACAAGGCCTTGACTATATGGTTATGAAGTCTGGTATTATGCATTCCATCATTATGAAATTGGATATTGATATTACATGTGATTATTAGACTAGTAGAATATCCATGTGAATAAGTAAATGAAATTATTTGATTTATCTTTTCCATATTATGATGAAGTTTAATTTTAAAAGGCTTGTGTTTTAGTCTTATACACTGCCTTAAATGTTTATGCTTATTTATGAAAGTTTCCACTATATTATTATCCTCACCGAGCATCTAATATCACCCCTTTCTTACGTTTTATTTTCCCAGGATTCCAAGAAGTGTTTTATGATTGATAAGCAGGGTTAAGCTAGGGGAATAATGGCGTTCTCAAAGGATCATTTATGTTGTGTTTTATTTTCTAATGTGTAATGTAACGCTCATGTATGTAATATATTTTCCAAGACTGCTAAATTGATCGGTCTTTCAGGACTTGATTCCTTGTAATCATGTCAATGTATTAAAATAATGCACCCACTCTGGGCTTCTGGGGTCGGGGCATTACAAACTAGGGATAATATATGTTAGGGAGATCATACAACTTCATGGAGTTCCACATTCCATCATCTTGGATAGAGATGATCGTTTTACATCATGGTTCTAGAAGGGGTTGTAGAGGGATCTTGGTTTATAGGTACTTATGAGTACAACCTATCACCCACATACCAATGGAAAATTTGAGTGTACACTACGGGTATTGGAGGACATGCTCCGAGCATGCAACCTTGATTTTAGAGGTTCTTGGGAGAAACCCTTATCTATTGATGAATTAACTTACAATAGCAGTTTTCATGTTACTATACTGATGGATACCTTTGAGGACCTATACATAAGGTTTTTATAATCACCCCTATGATGGTTATAAGAAAGATAGGTAACACTACTCGGACATCATCTCATTTAGGAGGATCCAAAGAAGGTATATCTGATTAGAAAGTGTATGGAAATAACTTTGTATAGGTAGAAGTCTTATGTTAATCGTCACTACTAAACTCTAGAGTTTGAGGTGGGAAATCAATTATTGTTGTGTGTTTCAACTATATTAGGGAATTGATGAATTCAGAGATAGGGGAAAATAAAACCTAAGTTCATTTGACCCTTTGATATTTTGGAGAGATTCAGACTGTTAGCCTATTAGTTGCAGTTAACTCAAAGTTACCAAGCCATTAATGACGTCTTCCATGTTTCACATCTTTTACAACACCTTTTATACCTATCTCATGTCCTTCATCCTACTATGGTGGAGTTGGATGTTTATGCGTCTTTTGAGTAGTGTCCGATGCATATCGTTTATCAGAGCATGAAGGCTCTCTGGGGTAGGTCAGGTTCACTAGTTCAGGTGCTATAGAAGAAAATCCATTTACATAATGATATCTAGGAGATAAAGGCCAATGTAAATGCTCAGTGTCCAGAGATATTATCAAATGATGTTTATCCACCCTCAAAAATGGAAACTTAGGGATGAGTTGTTTTAAAGATGGGAGGTTTTAACGTCATGGTTTTTAAGATAGGTAAAGATCCTTTACATTTAAATTTAAGACTCTTGTTTTAATTTAATAAAAATTCCTAAGAGTTTAAATATGGGTTCATAAGTATCCAGGGCTTATTTGAAGACTGTAGCTCTTTTTTTTGGAGAAGCAGTGTGAGGCGCACAGTTAGTAGTAACTATGTAGCTCAACTATGTGACCTAAAAGAGGAGGAGAACGATTTGAAAAACCACATGAGGGAGTATTCATGACTATGTAAAATGGAATAGGTATGTTTTAGAGATAAAATTTATAGTTAACACATGATTTTTCTAACCATGAGCCTAACTATACGAGGGGGTGTTCCATATGGACAATGGTGGTGTACAATTAATGCATAGTTTAGCTAAACATGTGACCAAACCATGTACCCCTTAAAAATTAGTGAATTTACCTTTTTAACTTCTTATATTTAACTCATATTCCTCTATTTTATTCCCCAAACCACATAGTAACTTCTCCCTTATGTTGATATATCCCTCCTCCTATCAATTTAGGCATTGAGCTAGCCTCTCCATCCAATGTCAGAATCACTCATCGTTTTTCACATTGGATATCCATCAGTAAGCTCTTCAACACTGTTACTTACTTCCTTAATTTATTTCTCCGTATAGAATATTAAATATCTGTGAGATAATATGCCATACTTTAGGTTTTTTGTTTATTTCTATGATTTCTCTCGTTCTAGCTTATATTAAAGGCCGATATTAGTTTAGGAGTCCATTACATGTCTAAGGTAGGTGGTTTAGTGGTTTTACATAAAGTTTAATTTGAATATATTATGCGCCATTGTTTCATGTGCTATAAATTTCATGCATCACTCTTTAAATTTTAAATTAAATTATTAAATTGTTACCACTTTGTTTAGGTTGGTCCTCACAAACTAATTTCTTTGTTAGAGTTTTTCTACCTCAACATGAGTCACGCTTTAGGGTGTGTCTCTTTAATTTCCTAATAATTTTATTCTTATTATGAAATTAAACCACCTTTAGAGTGTATTGATTTTTTTCATTACATGAAATGGATTAATTGAATTAAATATGTGGTATGACACCATGCCTATACCTTATACTTGGATATGGATTTGAACCACCTTCAAGGGTGAGTTAGGCTTATAACTTATAAATGAAATCGTTTAATTGAATTAAATAAGAGGAGTGTTACCTTGATAGTCCCTCTAAGCCTAGGTTATGAAATTGAACCACCCTCTTAGGCAGGTTAACTTTCCCTTGAATATATGTATAAATGAAGTTTCTGTTTGTGTTAAATGGAAGGTGATGGTATAACCATGTAACCCAAACCTTGCTTAATTATAAGGAATGACCACGAATATCATTGTGATTGTGGATAGTTGATTATTATTACTTAGCATGGTGTTACCATTATTGATTGGGAAAGTGTTTGACATGTCTCTCCAATCACAAACTACTCCTTAGTTTAGAATATTTGGCACGATGACCCTTATGGTTGAAAGGGAGGTTAAACACATCTTTTTCTATCCTTGTTATGTGTTATTGGACTTGGAGTTCTATATCCTCAGATATGATATTGGAAATTACAATCTAAATCCTTGTATTATGTGTGAATATGATGATCCAGGCACCACATGGCTTATTATGATATAACTCCTATTATCCCTAGAACCGAGGCACCTAGAAAGTATTTCTATTGCTCGGGTAGAACAACTTAGGGTGATATGAAAATTTTATACCCATTTTTAACATGCACTTGATTAATAAATACATACTTTCAATGAAACTTTATAGTTACCTTATCTAATTATTTTACATAGTTGCCTTGACTATATTCTATGGGCACCAGGCTTACTTATACTTTCTCACGTACTCGTATATTATTATTATGTCACTTGTTTAGAGACATTTCTGTTTAGGCTAAAGCAGGTCGTATTAGACGGGTTTCCTAAGAGGAACCCCAAATTGACATGGTTTATTTATTTATTATCCTTATTAATTATTACTATAAACTATTGATATTATACTCACTAGCTAAATAGCATTAGGAACCATTGGTAGTGGACTACTGAGTTTATCTCACACCCTGTTTGGGCCACTGATTAGTACTTAGATAGACTTCATGGATGAAGATAGGAATAAGGGGAAGAGTCCATATTTGGATGCTTGATTTTCTATACAAGGGTAGAGTATGGGAGTAGAGGACTGAGATTATACTCATGATGATATTAGAGATATCTTTTGGTGTTTTTTTTCATTTTCATATAACATGTTGTATATGCCTGCTACCTTATTTCCTTGTATTCCAATTTTTTATAGCATATAGACATGACATCATTTTGTATTTGATATAGGATTTATTTTTTCTACTATTTATGATGCTGTTCTACCAATTATTGTTATGTCTAGATGATTTATGCTTCCATTTTTTATTATATTGTTTCCTCTCACCACTGCAGTCCACTTTGATAAAGGGGCTATAGTATCCACATTGTACCATTACAAAAACCTGGTACTAGTTGGTAGTCTCTGGAATGTGGGGATACACTCTTAAATATATGTAACTAACTAGGTTTAGATACTTATGAGTGAACCAAGTCCGGGACTTTACAAATAGTGGGGTTAAAGAGTGCCTCAGGACTTATTCCACTAGTGATTTAGAACTTCATGTGACACCAAGTACCTAGTGGGGGGACACTGGGTACCCATTAGAACTGATAGAGGCCTTAGTATCCTAGTGGTGACAATAGGTTCCTAGTGGTCCCTAAACATATACCCAGTAGCCTCTGGTATTGAAGTTCCTAGTCAGGATCCAAGTATCACTGAGAGGGGGAGGGGGTGAATTAGTGATATCTTTTTCTTTTTATGTTTCCTTCGAATTGAAACAACCTTCGCCTCCTATTAAAGATTTTATTCTCTTCTGAACACACAAAACCTCCAGAACACAAGATTTACAAGGTTCACTACTCAACAAGAGTAGCTACGTCCTTGGTATGGTACCGAAATAATCCAGTACCACACAATCCACTAGAAAACAATCCTTTGATGTTGAATAAAATGAGTAGGATATACCCTTACACTCATGTAGCACTTGAAAAGAAATCCACAAGCGCGTGTGCACCATCTTAGCACAAATAGGGAATTACAGTATTTCAGTGCTTCTTTACAATTGAACAGTTGTATTTTATGAAGTACAAATCTTCAATTTCCTACCTAGAAGCTGGTAAGAACTCCCATATGCACAACTGAATATGTGTGAAGACCCCAAATTTTTTGCGCAACCTTTAGGATATCTTGCGTGCAATTCAAATGCCTTGTGCATAAAAATTCCATTTTGGCACGTAAATTTTTTTCATGCAACTTCCCTTTTCATGCAAATTTTTCTATTTTCGCGTAACTTCTCTCTTTTCGTGCGACTTTTTCTCTTTTCACGCAGCTGTCCTCTTTTCACGCAAACTCCTTTCTTTTCGCGCAACTCACTTAGCATATAATTTTCGCGCATCCCAATGATATTTCGTGCACCGCTTCATTTTTCACCCATCTCACTGATATTTCTCGTCTCCTGCAAATATTTCGTGCAACCCGCATATATTTTGCACAACCTTTTTATTTTTCGTGCATCCCGCTGATTTTTTGTGCAACCCACTACTATTTCGCGCAGCCTTCATTTTTTCGTGCACTCAACCCATTTTTTTCACGCACTACATGCCTTTTTTATTTTTCAATGTTCTGACCTTGAATCATGCCTTGCACACAAAAATCTAAACCATATTCAATATTTTTCACAACATCCATTTCCAAAAACACATCTTCATCTCCCGATTTTCAGGCCCTAAAATTTGGAAAACACTGGAAAATGGTGCCACCTTAAACTTTTATTTTGTGCCATCTCCAAATTGTCCATTCCTTTTCCATTTCTTTCTTCACTGCTTCCTATAACCATTTTCAGCTTTCATCACGAACTCCACTATCATGATATATATCCTTTGATAGACAAGATTTGGCATCGTCATAATTACAATGGAAAGTACTAAAACTTCCCTATCTTTCTGTAGCATCATTTCTTCCAATCAAAACTGTATATGATTGGTGTCATCCTTTCCCCCCTTTACTTCATAAGGATTGCATCACAAGTTCTCCTGACTTATGATATTTTTAAAATACATATCAGTAAATCATCGTCTGGTTTTCAAGTCCTTTACAAAGTGAATTGATTTATCTTCTTTGACAACAAAAAACAACACTATGTAACAACAAACTATTCTTACTTCCTTATCCGTCCAACTTGGTCCCAACAGGGATTGTTTTTTGTGAGGTATTTATGGTCCTTTTACCCCCCATATCTTTTACCTCCTTCTCTCATACCTTTTGATTTTATTTCTCCCCAACTAAACATGATCTCTCCTATGGCCTCCCTTAAGTATCCTCACCCCCTTTACTTATCCCTTACTTCATTATGATTTCATGGGTGAATTTTTGTTCCATAATCAATGGTAAGTCACCCCTATCCCCACCTATTTAATTTTATTTCATTTTTATAATCTTTTTCACTAGAATTATGTATTTTTAGATGAATTCCATGGGATTATGGTAGAATTTACCCAAAATTATTTGGCTTCATCTTCTCTTACTTAAATAGGGATTATGTGGGTTGTCTATTGATTGTTCATCCCTATTTTGTGGGATGATTACTAAGGTATGTTTTTTTACTAATTATTATCATACTTAAGGATAAAATTAGGCTATAAGCCTTTCGATTTATTTATATATTTGGATTACTTTTTTTGGTAAGTATTTTAGGAGTTAATTGCATTTCTTTTCATTGGGGTTTTTATTATTTCTAGATTATGATGTGATATGGTTTCATTATTTTAGTTATATAATACAATTTAATTTATTTTAGATGTTTATTGGTTATTTTGGGAAGTGTTAAAGCATTCCTATGATTTTAGAAAGTGGTCTCGACCCTCTGAGTGATCCTTGGGCTATGCCTGTGAAATTCATACCTTTTATTTTCCTTAAAATTATTAATATTTTATTTTAATATATTTAGAAAATATAAATTTTAAAACACAAGATTTTATGGTATGTCACTTTTTAAATAAATTTAATCTATTCGATTGCATACTTCTCACCGAACACTGAGCTTAAACAAACTCCAAAATATTACTATTTTAATATGACCATTATAACCTAGTCATTAAATTAGTGTGAATGAATATTATTAATCACACTATGAAATATATAAATATAAAACTAATTTTTAATGTATTAATTAATTATTTGTGAATATGAACATGTTTTTTAGTAAAGTCATTTTATTCTTCAAATATATGTTTTCTTAAAAAAGTGATTTTTATTGCTTTATACAAGGAAATAAATATAATTAATTTTTTAAACTTTTATAAAATGTATTTGATAAAATGAAAATAATTTTTGGATTCATCATGTCAAAATTATCTTATGATTAATTTTTGATAATTTTTTGAAAAGTTTAATTTTAAAGTGAATAGTAAAGAATACTGCTTTTTATAAAACCCTCATTTTCTTTATAATTAAAAGGTATTTTATGTTTTTAAATTGATATGAAAGTAAATAAAGTAATTTTTAGTTATATATATTCTAATTAATTTAATTTAAATGATATTTATACTTTATTTTGGTATATGTACATTTTTGGGCTTAAAAACACATATTTTTTTTTTCCAAAAAACCATTTTTCATTGCATTTTGATGGTTTAATTTTAAATGAAATTTTGCAACATATGTGTTTTGAATTTTTAAAAATGGATTCCATATTTTGAATCATTATGTACAAATTATTTTATAATTTCATTTTTGTTTTAGGCATAAAAATGTTATCGTGGAAAAAAAATATTTACCGCAATATAGGTAAAATAATGTAGAGGGTTAAAGTTAAAAGGTAAAATCTTAAAATACCTAAAAAATACAACGTTAAATGGATGGTTAATGTATTTTTTGAACTTAGCCAGAATTTATAAGATTGATTATCATCCAAATTATTTGGAATTAATGCCACCCAAATGTGTTTATATTTTAATATAAAGCAATCATTATTTAATCACTTTAAACCACCCTTCCACAAGTATAAATACCACCCCTCACTTCCCCATTTCCCATAAAAATCCTTTAATATAATCAAATATCTACCAAAACCACTCCTCTTCACTCTACACATGTCCAAGTGATGTTGGTCTCACCCAAAGACCAATTCCATGTTCCTTAAGGGGTCTTTCAAGGAGGTGATATTAAAGAAGAGGTTAAAGTACACAAAACTAATGGGAAGCATGAGGTAAGGGTTTCTTATCTCACTTTTACTTATATGAGATATATTAATTATTCAAAACTTATTTATTTTATGTGGTGTATATAATAACATTCAATATATCATATCATGAAATCGCATTGTCTTCATGGAATTCAATGTTTCATTTGATAATTATTACTTTTATGGGGCATATGATTTGACTGATTAAAAAGTGGTAAGAGATTTCTTAACTCAATTTCCATTAATTAGGTTAAAATTATACTTAATTGATTTTTCCATATTAATATTTTATCTGATATGAATTTTGATTATATTATGTTGTATTTCCACTTATTTTAAGTTTATTTACAGCTGATACACATAACCAATTCATTTGATTAATGCTCACTTCAATGATATGGTATTTATAAGGGAATTTATATTAAAAATTATATTTTTAAATTTTCCCTTAAAAATATCTTTTTCTTCCACGTCCATTTTTTCTAAAATTCATTCCAAAAATGTTTTTACTATTCTCTTATGATTTTTAAAGTCATTTTTACTCATATTTGACTTTTTATAATTTTTTTGAAAGGATTATTTTTGTTTTTTACTAGAAAAGGTTATTTGTGACTTTTCCAACAAAAATATGGAAGTAATGTTTTTTAATTATATAGAATGTGTTTATTTTCCCAAAATCATGATGACTTAATGTTTTGATGTTTCTTTTACAATCTTACAAGGTTCTTTTCAAAGAATTTTTTTCCTTTATAATTGCATGACTCTTTAAAAAGAAATGATTTGAAAATGGAAATGTTATTTTTTTCATTAATTTTTTAAATTGATCTTTAAAAATTATTTTTCCATATTATATAAAATTATTTTAGGTTACTTATGATTTAATGGGGATATGATCCAAGGATAATATCTTTATTCTTTCTCTGGATGGTTTAGGTTTATGATGACATTATTTTTATGAAATCCATTTATTTTCTATGAGTTATGTTATGATTAAATGTTTATGAAACTTATTTATTTACATGGTTTCTGATATTATGAATGAATTATGTTCTTGTGGAACACATATGTATGCTTTTCATTATGTGTTGGTGGTTATGTTATAACCAAGGATGGTGGTTACGTTATAACCAATGACGAGTGAGACCTATATCTCCCTATAATTCATTGGGTAATGATTTATGTCTTAATAAATATACATGAATGAAGTGGAAAGTGAACTCAATTTATTAATACAAGACTAAAATGGGAATTGAACTTGATTTAGTAATACATGACTAAAATGAGTATTTAACTCGGTTTAGTAAAATAGGTCTGGAATGGGGAGTGAAATCAGGTCAGTAAGTTAATTTGTCTACTATGATGGTATTGGGAGTGAACCTTGACTACTATGATGGATTGAGGAGTGAACCCATTCCACTGTGAGGAAAGTGATGCCATTGGGGATGGCAGTGTGTCTCTCCCAGGAGGTGTATCCACCCATATATTTTCTATGCTAATGTGTATGCAACATTCCATGTCTTATACCATTGTTATTCTCTCGAGGATTATGTTCTTTTATGTTTCATGTCTTATGAACATATATGATTTATTCCATGACTCAAGATTATGATATTTTATTTGTAGGGTATAATTTTCAAATGTCATGTTCATGTTCTTATACCTTTATGCTCATGTTATCTTTGATATATCCCTTGTTTACCCTTACTGAGCATATAAGATCACCCTTTTCTTATGTTTATTTTCCCAAGATATGAGTAAAGGTATTAATAATGATATGTAAAAAAGGGTACTAATTATGAAGGAATAAATGGGTGATGATGTATAGGTTTTATGAACCGGTTTTTTATGTTTCCATGTTTCCAAATACACTAAATACAAACGGTTCTGGTGTGGTTTTGTTATGTTTTGTAATGGATATTCATATATTTAGATGTAATATATATGTATGAAAATTATGGGTCATTATAATAAATAAATGAATTTCAAATTATTATTTTTGTATAGAATAAAAATGTCTTTAAAGAAGTCATATATGATATTAAGTGGGGTCTGTCACCCTTTATTATTATTTTATTGACTATATTATCCTTATTTGTTTATGTTTAATTACATTCAATTATTTCATTCATTGTTAAAATTAACTTGATATGTGAATTGGGTGACCATGATGTGTTATTCCATGTAATCCCTTAAGAGACAAGTGTCATTCACTTTATTTTGATATTAAATAGAAACTATAATGGAAACCTTTGCCATGTTCTTATATCTAATCTCTTAGAGTAAAACTTGTAAAAATAGCATGGATTAATGGATTAAACCTCCTTATATGGTTTAAAAATGGATAAAATACACCCCCTTGAGTCTAGGTGGTGATATAGAATAATAAATCACTACTTATACTTTTTCATGAATGAATTTAATGTCAATGGTTAAGGGAGTGCTTTAGTGACAAGGTAAGGTATGGATCGATTAATTTGGAGGAATTAGTTTGACTTCAAAATACCAATGGTTTTGTTTTTATTTAAAGCTTTAGTATACAATAATCAAAATAGTTTTTATGATGGTCAATGTAAGTGGTGTTTTATATAAAAACCTTATTTGTAAATGGATCCTTTTTAAATTTTTTCTTGGTTAAACTACCCCTTATTTTAAATGTTTTATCAAATCATGATTTCAAAGGCACTCACTGCTTTCTCTTTTCAAATATTTCTTCTAAACTATTATTTCATAAATGTAGATTAAAACTACCTTTGTAAAATTTTGAATTAGGAATTGGGTTTCCATTCTTCCTTTTCATCATGGGTTTTCATGAATTTATAAATGTTTTACTTGTACATTCAATAGAAAGTGGGGTTTTCCTTGAAAAAATGATTCTTATGTTAAAATAAAATGGTTGTTTACATCTTTTAGTAAGGCCTTGAAATTAATGAGTGACCTTGGACCAATTAGTTTATCCTAGATATCCTTTAAGGATTTGGTGCCTCTAATCATTGGCTATTCCTTTCCAAATTTATTCTAATAACTTATTATAGTTGTCTCAAGTTAGTTTCTCCTTTGGATTTCCCATACCATGTCTAAAACTATTGTATATTCCTAGACTATTTTCTCTTTTTAAATCTCTCTAGTTCATCTTAAGGGATGAGTATACCATAACCCATGCCTCTTTTAAACCAATACTAGTTTGTTTGACTACTACATTATTATACTCTATTCTTAGAGTAGTTTATCTCATTTTACATGATTTAATTTCATGTTTGTTGCAATTATTCCAGCTCATTATTATTTTTTATATATCCATCATGGACATATCTTTACCTTGTTGATTATGTTAATGTTTCATTATCTAAGGAATGAGAATTTATATTATTAGTGATTTTATATTTAGCATGCCTATAATTTTAATATGTTAAGAATATGATTAATATATTATTGACAGCATGTTGATTAAGGTAGTTGTTAAATTAGTTTGATCATGTTTACTACTTTGATAAGTATCATGTTTATTTACTTTATCATGGGGAATATTTTTTTTGATATAGATCATGTCATTTATTTTTATATCAAGAAATTTTATTTCTATGGTGTGAAACATATTTACTATTATGATATAGAAACCATGTATTGTGATATAATCATTTCATATAAATAGGATTATCATGCATATTTATTTCTTTTTATATTTTTGTATAATCATGTCTTGGTTTTTCTATGTATTTCATATGAAGGTTCCTCAGCCTTTGTCTTGCAGGTTCCAACCCAAGTCTTGTGTTCTAGCTACACATGGATATATATATATATATTTATTTATTATGAGAATGTTATGGAACCTAAGTGAGGAGTATATACATATAATTTCTCCATTTGAGAAGATGAGTGGCCTCCTAGGGTAATATGATACATGCATAGTTCCTCTCTATGAGGAGATGAGTGGCCTCCTTGGGGAAATGATTATATAGACACACACAGAAAAAAAATACCTCTCTCTCTCTCACACACAAAATTATATACATGTGTGTGTGTATGATGCCTCCTATAGAAGATGGGTCCTGATAGATATCATAAATATATAGGTCTCTTATGGTAGAAAAGTACACACCGTGGATCATGAATAATGTATCAAAGTAGGTTTGGTTGATGTGAATGAAAATGATTTATGTTCTTTTATGATATTATTTCGGTTTTTATTGTTTGATAGAAAAGAAAGACTATATTCTATCAGCTCTTGATTTTAAATTGACTTTCTTATCTGATAATCTCTGCTATTATTTGTGACTTTTTATAAAGACGATTTCATATAGATTTATATAAATGTGTAGACATGTACCCACATATACCCATTACCTCATTGCGTGAGTTGATATTCCATTGGTGGTGTATTATAGACTATTTATGTCCACACCCTACATGGTCACCTCAGAAGATTTGTAGTATTGTCTATTTCATATCAGGTGCCTATAAGAATGCTAATAGTTGATCGATATTTTTTTCTTATTGATCCTATTTTCCTTTAGAGTGATATTGGATCCTACTCAGTGTTGGATTTATTAGCACGAGGTTTGGAGGACTCACTAGGAATAACACCTACTCAATTTTGATTATTCCCTACCTTAATCCTTATTTGTTCATAAAATTATTTATGACATGTCTTCATTTCTTAACACCATATGGATTGGTTTTTCATGAATTCATTAAGAGAGTTGCATTATGTTTATATTTTTGTTCATGTTTGTATAATATATTTGGTATTAGAATTTATTTTTGAGATGTATAAATTATAGATGATTCATTCCATATTTTTAGTAGAATCTAGTCATGACTTTGTTTTATAGTATCACTAGGTAAACTCTTACCCAATTACACAGTGATATCTGAAACACTAGTCACTACCCCCTAGGGATCGAGGAGAACTCTGGGAGTTAGTGGCACCATAACTCAAGAAATGGTTGGGAATCTTGATCCGGGTCGTTACACACAACACCATAAGACTCAATACCTAGTGATCTCTTAGTCACCCCGACTAACATCTACTCTCAACACTATAACCATAGTCTAATAAATCTAAGTCACTATATATATAGAAAAAAACTAAAAACACATGAAACACACACTCTCCTACCATTAATCCACTACCCTACCCACTTTTTGATGAAAATTATCATCCCCCAGACTATGCATCCAAGATATGCACCCATACTTGCTCGAGTACCCCCTGTTATCTCATTTAACCATTTTCTATCTGATGAACACTTGTTACGAAGCTCCCAACCCACTTACACCCCATGGATGGAAAATCTATACAATGGACACCATCATATCTCAACCACAACTAGGAACCAATGACAATACCTCTACTCATCGGTCAACTTGAAAAACCCATTTAATGTTAAATTCTCACTTTGAACCCTCACTTTAAACCAGGACACCCACCATTGTTGACCATTGAGATCCCACACCAATTTACCAAGACCCTTCTCAAGATAAGAAACTCCTTGAGACCCCTCAAGATCTATGGAAACCGATCTTGGTTCCATTCCATCACTATCCCTCCTAATAGAGTACTCCTACCATAACATGTCACACAAACATGCATATAATAGTGGAATAAATACAAGTTCTTCCTACCTGAAACTTGTAGCATCTTGTTTGTTGAGTATCACCTGGTGATTTGGATTCAACTATAAGAAAACACAAAACCTACAATGATCCTCTATGAAAAAATACCTATATATTCAACCAAAAATGGATGAAATATAACTGTATAAGGAATAGAGAATGAGATAAGGGGAGATAGGAAAGTGAATGTCACCCATCCATCTAAAAAACCCCTCAACTACCATAAATTTAAAACAAATAAAAATAAAAATAAAAAACCCACATAGAGACTATTGGGTACTCGGACAGTATACATCGAGTACCTAGTCCCTCATCGGGTACCCACCCAAAGGTCATCAGTGACCTGTTGTCCCTCTAGGGGCTACTTTATCACTTAAATCACCCACCAGATATATAGTACCAACCCATAAATTACTCAATATTGTCTTTACTCAATGATACAAAACAAACATTTTAGTTACTTCCTGAAACCCAACTCTCAACCTTCACTAACTCATCCAACAAAATAATAGGGTCCAAGAACACATGATCGACCCAATATTAGACCCAAATTACCAACCTAAACACATCATTCTGTTAAAACTGCCCCACCATAATGAAAATTTTCCTTGAGATATATTTTTCCATGTCACCAATGCAACACACACACAAATTCCCATGAAATCACATACATGATATAATCCCCCACTCAAACACACTAGAAAATAATTGAATGATTCTAAATAAAATTATTTATTTTGAAACTTTTAGGATAAAAAAGTGATATTCTATGGTTTAAGAGGGGGGGGGGTGAATAAATATTGATATAATTTCAAAACTAATTTAAAATTTTATCCCTTATCACCTTTTCACTTGTTCTGTGAATAGATCTCTCTCTTTATTTTATCTCTCCTTTGGTTGATGTACATAAAAATGTAAATAAGATAAACAACATAATATGAGCACCAAGATTTTCTTATAAGTTTCTCATCCTTATGGATGACTACATCTTAGAAAACATATGATTATTGTTATTGGATGTTCACTAAAACAGGAAGCACCATGGAGTGATTTATGTGTATATGTCATGGTTAACTGCCTCAACATCACTGTTTTTCATGAATATGATGCATGAAATTACCACATTCATATTCACTTGGTTTTATAAATTATAATTAATTTTGAATGAATTAATGGATTTTCATTTGGTCATTGAATGAGTTCAATGCATTCATAAACAATTTTTAATTCATGGGTTCCATTTGTTGACACTTGATGTGGGTGACACATTCTTCATTTATGGTGAAGCACTAAACTTCACCTATATAAATATAATGGATTATATTCATTGTTGATTGGTGAATAGATAATTAATTTGAAGATATTGGTGATCATCAATCTCATGAAAATATTTCTAAAATATCTTTCTTTCCTAAGCCCTGTTCATTTCTCCCGATATGGGGCTAGCAACCCTTATAGAGTTTTGAGTGTCCTCCAATAGAGATTAGGATCCAATATCCAGTATATTCCCTTGAAGTAAGGAAGTATTTGTTTTCTTATTCTTATTATCATAATCAAGAAAACTCTGTCAATGCAATAGGATATAAGTTTATCTTATACTTGTCTAAGTATGCTTTTTTTTACAATTATTTAACATGTTTGTTTCTTGAAGATAGATCAGCATATTTATGGGTTTTATTATACTATTAAAGATCATTAGATGATGATATGAAACCCATTAGTGGTATTAGAGCTGTGTTTCTTCAAATAGTCATCATATTTAATCATTTATTTTAAAGAATACTGAAACTATAACATGTGTTACAATATAATCATAAAATACAGATGAAATTACCTATACATGCATCTGTATGTAAAGGTAATCTCCAATTACACTTATATAGATCAGTCTACATAAGGGATATCCTAGAGTTACCTTATCATATGGGGCTATATAAAGGCAATTTCATTTTACCTTTACATAGAGGTTATACATAAAGGTCATTTCCCTATAAGAAAGAGTCCCACAAAACTTTATAAAGGTAATCATGGTTTACCTTTACATAGAAGGTGTTGTGTAAAGGTTAATTCTATCTTCCCTTATACAACATTAAAAATTTTCAGGTTACCATTACACAAAAGTGTTTTGTGTAAGGGTCACCTTGGTTACCCTCACAGAGGAAATGGTTACTATTTAAGGGTAAATGAATTCTTGGAAACATAAATTTTGTTAATTTTTTTATATATTTTACAAAATGTTTATAAATCATAATAAAAGGTATTTTTAGAATATTTTAATATTTAAAGAGTTTATAAATTAAATAATTATAAAACTGTTTATAATTAATTAAATATTTTTTTATAAAACATTTATTAATGAGAATACTTTGACATATTAAATGTTAATATTTAAAATACCATTTAATAAATTATATATAATACCTTATGATCATTAAATAAAGGTTTAAATTATGTATGGTAATTGATATTAAGATTATGTAAATAGTTTTAATTAATACAAATTGAATTATTAAAGGTTTATAATTCATAAAATATTATTTGTTCGAATTATAATTCCATATAATGAAAAATATGAAAGAGTTAATATTTAAAATCGATATAAAAATATTTATGTCTGTGATTATAGAATATCCATAATGTTTATCTAATTCATAAAATATATACATTAAAATTTAATTTACAAATCGTCCATAAATTTCTATAATGTTAAATTTGTGAAATTTTGATTTATTTAAGATTTATTCCCTACTTTATTGATAAATATATATATATTTTATAATATTATGAATATCATGTTTACAAAATTTATGTGATAAATTGTTTCTAGGAGATAGAGATAAGCATTAAATTCTAGGTATGACTTCATAAAATTGAGTTTTTATCTACCTCGACCTTGATCTATAATTGAATTTATTAGATAAATTTAGTAGTTGGTTATAATTTGTGCATATTAGGTTTTAGAATTATAATGAATTGGATTTTATCTTGAGTAAAGTATCCCTAGGGAGAGGGACTTGGGGTCAGACCACCCACTATCCTGGAGGCTTATACCTTATTCTAGAATGTTGAGGGGTTGGCTATTTGTCATTATAGGCTTAATCATGTAGAGATTATCGATCTCATATAGTTATAAAACTTTACATGAAGAGTTCATGTACCTTATGAATATGATACATTTAAATATTTATGAATACTTTGGCTTCTATTTTTGGTTTAGTAAGACCAAATTTTGGATTGTTTAAAAGTTACACACTAGTGTGGTCTGTATATATTAATTTGTTTTATTGAATAGGGATTCCAAAAAATAAACTGTTAGATGCATGAATACAAAAAATATAATAAAACATGAGAAGATAAATATTATAGAATATGTAATAGTTATGAATTTAATATGAATATGATGTATATTAAATCAGTGAGACTTTTAAGAGAATGAAAACCCATAAAATATTAAGTGTGATATTACTTCCAAAGTGTCACATTTTAAGACCTCGGTCATCTAACTAGGGAGGTCATTCCAATACAAGGTTCCCCTGTATTATCTTGTCTAAGGAAATAATGTTATGAGTAACACTGGATTAACATGTTGGGTAGGTCATACCAAATCTAGATTCCCCTTGATCATCCTTTGTTAGCTTATTATTAGAATCTTATTTGGGTTACACTAGTCAGGAGACCCTAATAGGATTTGATTACTGAATGAATAGTGTTGAGTATTATCTATATAATGGACATGTATAATTTTTTTCCATTTTAATATCCAAGAGTCTCAACTATTTTTATTAGTATGATTTATTTCCTAAATAACTAAGTGGTGAGAGAAACACTAAAGTGGAATCACTGCTTAGTGAAATATGGATCTTGGATCATGATATTTATATAATATATGTGGTCATAAATTTTAGTGGGAGGAATTGTATTTTAAGTCCTTGATGACAAGGTATAAACATGATACCCTCCCACTGACATATCTTTGTTATAGATTATGGCATACTTTATAATATTCATATTGAGATCATTTATAGGTATGAACTATAAAATAGTTAAAAATTGGTGTCTAAGGTCGAGAAGAGTTCTCAAATAGAAACATTTAGATCCCTTGAATGTGAATATTATAGAAATCAATTTCTCATATTCCGACTTATGATTATTTGATACTAGGTGTGCATTAGACACTTGTGATGACAAAAAAAACTCAGAGGTAGGAGGGAATTGATGAAGGGTAAAATTGATCTTTGTGTTGGTAGTGTTGAAAGAATCGACACATTAAAAGTCTTAACTTATTATATCACTCTACTAAGTGGATTAATCCCATAATTTGATATGTTTTATTATATTCCCACTATAAATGGAAATTTTATTTCATTGTCCTATTTGGACAAAAATGTATTTTCATTCATTATTCAAAACTAGAGTTCTTCTATATATAAGAATGAAATGTTTTATGGAATTAGGAATATAATGAACAATTTATATTTTCTAGATATGGAGAATCCTGCCTATAATGTTTAAAATAAGAAGGTCAAAGTTGAATCAAATCCTACGTATGTTTGGCATTATCACCTTGGGTACATGAATGAGAAATACATTCAAACACTCCATAAAGGTGGACCATTAGATTCATTTTATTATGAATCATTCTAGAATTTTGAATCTTATTTAATGGGAGAAAATAAAAAATAAAACCTTTGGTAGAAAAGGAGAAAGGGATAGTGGACCATTGGATGTCATATATAGTGATGTATGTGGACTGATGAGTACTCAAGAAATAGTTGGTTATAGGTACCTCATTACCTTTACCAATGATTTTAGTCAGTATGATTATGTGTACCTTATAAGAAACAAATATGAAACTTTTAAGAAGTTTAAAGAGTTTCAAAATGAAGTACAAAATCAACCAGGATGGAGTATTAAGACTCTCTTATTAGATTAGGGTGGTGAATACTTAATCCAATAATTCATAGATCATCTAAGAGATTGTGGAATTAATTCAAAACTCACTCCTCTTAGAAAAATACAATTTAATATTGTGTCTGAATAGTGGAATCACACCCTATTAGACATGGTTCTATCAATGATGAGTCTATGTAACCTTCCCATTTCATTATGGGTTATGCTTTAGAGACTACTTCATTCTTACTAAACTGTATTTCATCTAAAGAATTCTTAAAGACACCATATGATATATGGACTAGAAATAATCCTAATATATATTTTATTAATATTTAGGTCTTTTAAACATAAATAATATGATTATATTATGATAAAATTGACCCTAAATATGATAAATTATTTTTTATTGGTTATTCCAAAGAAACTAATCAATATTCCTTCTATAATAATACTCAACACAAAGTGTTTCTGGACTAAACTGGCATTTTATTTAATAAGGAACACATAGGTTTAAGATTAAGTGGGATGAATGTTGAACTTATAGAAATTAAATAACAATAATAATGAAGTCTTCCTAAGATGGAGATAGAGCTGGTTGCACAAAGTGTTTTGGAATAAGAATTGATTCAAGTTATATAAGTATCAAGAAGTATAGGTGCGATTCATTTAGAACCCAATAGATATGGTATGATGATTAAGTAACATTCATGAGTGATGAACCAAATTTCAAGTACAATAATAAAGTTTTAAACTTAGTGGATGCACCTCAAGGGGTAAGACCCATAAGGTGAAAGTGGGGTTTCCACAATAAAACTAACATGAATAGTAGATTTTTTACCTCTAAATAATGATTAGTGAAAAAATGGTATAAAAAAATTAATGGTACTTACTATAAATAAAATTTTCACTTTAAGAAATGATAAATTCCCTTAATATATTTCTAGTTATAACAACTTACTATGATCATATGATATATCAAATAGTTATAAAAACACTTTCCTTAATGGAAATTTATTCAAGGATGTGTATGTGATATAGATCAAAGTTCCTGAAGTTATGAATTATACCATTAAGGTGTATAATATATAATAGTAAATTTATGGATTAAAACATTATTCTTAGAGTTGGAAAATCTGGTTTGATGATGAAGTCAGGGTGTTTAGTTTCATAAAAAATATGGATGATTCTTGTGCATATATGAGGATTAGGGGAGTATTGTAGTGTTTCTTATTTTTTTTATTTGGATGACATAATTATTATGAAAAATGATATCCCAAATCTTGAATCCATGAATATGTGGATGGGTAAATGCTGCTTAATGAAATACATGGGTGAATCTTACAACATATTGGGTATAAATATTTATAGAGATAGATCTAAAAGGATACTTGGACTCAGTCAAGACACATATATTGGAAAAGTAATATTGTGGTTTCACACAGATAACTCCAAAAGGGGTCTTTTACAGTATTACATGGCACAAATCTCAGGAAGGTTTATGATTCTTCTAAAGAGTTAGATATAATGGATAGAATTCCTTATGAATCCTATATAATTTCTATCATATATTCCATGTTGTGTAATTGAACTTATTTCACCAATTCTCTTATTATAACAATTTGATACCAATCAAATTCTGGTGAGATTCGTTGGATTAATGTAAAGAATATCATGAATTACTTGATAAGGACTGAGGTTATGTTCTTGGTATTTAGAGGAGAGGATGAACTATGCACAAAAGGTTACATAGATGTGAGTTTTCAATCTAATAAATATGATATGAAATATTAATATGGTTTTTTACCTAAATGGTGGAGAAATAAATCGTAAGATTTCCCAATAATCTACCATAGTATAGTTGAAAATAGTGGTAGAATACATTGCTTCATAATATGATATAAAAGGATATTATTAGATCCAAAAGCTTATTTCTAAACTTGGAGTGTTTTTTACTATCAAGGGAGAAATAAATATTTACTATGACAACAATGGATCTATTAATCATGCTAAAGAACCATGGTCTTACCAAAGGAACAAACACATTATTTTTGAATTCCATTTCATACAAGAGATTGATGAGAAGGGAAAAGTAAAGATTAGTTTGGTGGCTACAGAGAATAATGTACAAGATCTGTTGATGAATCCATTATCACAACAACTACATGAGGGCCATGTTATGTCTTTTTTGGTTGACATGAAGGGTGAAACACATGAGTGGTGGGGGGAGGGTGAATCAGTGTGTGGAGTAATTTTAAATCCATTAACTATCATGATTTTTAACGCCTTTATCTCAAGATAATTACCAGTGCAGAAATAATAAATTCACAATAAGATTTTTAATGAGGTTCACCTCTTTGTGGATGACTACATGACCAGTGAAATGAGGTTATTATCCAACATGCAAATTCCCCTTCTTATTATCAAAAGGAACTCAAGAAGGGGTATGGAATTGAACTTTTATAACTGTTTATAACCAACCAGTTATAATCTACCATCAATCAAACAAAAAACTCATTTTGAAGAATGATCACTAATGAGTGTATGATCCTCCACATATAATCAATATTATGATCTTATTCCTCTCAGTTTCACAACAATCTTCTACATATGTTCTTAGTATTTCTTCTTATTCTTCTTTGATATAGAAAATATCAACTGAATTTATTGAAATACTCATTATAATATCATTTTTTATTCCTTATTGACTATATTTATTTAATATTATATGAATAATGTTTCCATATTCAGTTATGGAAACCCCCATTGATTTCAATTGCTCGAATTAACTTATTCAACTCATAATATTTGATTCAAAGATTCATTCAAATTATTCTTGAAGGTTCATTTAAAGACTGATCTTGTTTACTTGATGTGATATTTGAATTATCAAAGGCAATTTTTCGGGACCAAGTTGGATAGATAAGGAAGTAAGAAGAGTTTTCAGTTATAGAGTGTTGTTTTTTTTGTCAAATAAGATAAATCAATTCACTTTGTAAATGACTTAGAAACCAGACGATGCTTTGTGGATTTTTATTTCACAAATATCATAATTTAGGAGAACTTGTGATGAAAGCATTATGAAATAAAGGGGGAGAAACGATGATGCGAGTCATATATAGCTTTGATTGGTTGGAATGATTCTGCTAGAAGAAAGTGAAGTTTCATTACTTGCCATTGAAAATCTAACAATGCTAAAGATGTTTGATCAAAAGATACATATCACGATAGTGGATTTTGTGATAAAAGATGAAGAATGGTTAATGGGATTCAATGAAGAGAGAAATGACAAAGGAAAAGACAAGAGATTGTTGCATGCATGTGGTGTTCCATGACCCGAACATCAAAATCTGGCAAAGGATAGGCTTGCGCGAAAGATTGGGGTTTTGCACGCAAGATTGGTTTTTGCGCGCAAGATTGAAGGTTGTTTAGAATCTTGCACACAAGGCATGGTTTAAGGTCCAAACTTCAGAAAATGGTAAAGGAATGAAGTGTGAGAAAGAGAAGGTTTCATGAAAGATTGATGAATTGGCGTGAAAGAAGAGGTTGGCATGAGAGAAACTTGCACGCCAAAGGCAACGTAAAATGGGGTTTTGTGCGCCATGTATAATTTATGGTCTGAACTTTGGAAAATGGAAAAGGAAGGAAGCGCGCATAAGATTTAAAAAGTGTGAGAAATATGAGGTTGGTGCGAAAGAAACTTCCGCACCAAAGGCGACGTCAATCGGGGTTTTGCACGACATGCCACGATCTTGCGCGACCTGTTGGGGATTTTGTGCGAAGGGGTCAACATGGTCTGTAAATAAGAGGTGACCCCCTCACATTTAATATGATTGACACTTAGAGAAATAAAAAGATCTGAGGCACAGAAAAATATTAAGAAAATGAGAGTGCACAAAAGAAATTGAGTTACACGCAAGAAAAAGAATTTGCGCACAAGAGGAGAGTTGCATGCAAGATTGAAGTTGCGCTCAAGAAGTGTTTCGCGACAAAAGTCAATCTTGCGTTCCTGGCATAAAAGTTGCATGCAAGACACCTAAAAGGGTGTGTGAAAGATTTGGGGTCTTCACACATATTCGGTTGTGTGTAAGATAGTTCTTAATGGCTTCTGGGTAAGAAAGTGAAGATTTGTACTTCAAATAACACACCTGCTCAATTGTAAAGAAGCACTGAAATACTGTAATTCCCTATTTGTGCTAAGAGGGTGCACACACACTTTCAGATTGTTTTCCAAGTGCTACACGATTGTAAGGCTATATCCTACTCATTGTATTCCACATCAAAGTATTGTTTTCTAGTGTATTTTGTGGTACTGGATTATTTCCATACCATACCAAGGACGTAGCTACTCTTGTTGAGTAGAAAACCATGTAAATCTTATGTTCCTGTGGTTGTGTGTGTTCAGCAGAGAAGAAACTCTTTAACAGAAGGTTAATATTGTTTCAAAAAGAAGGAAACATAAAAAGAAAAAGACATCACTGATTCAACCCCACCCCCTCTTAGTGATATTTAGATCCTGATTGGGGAATTCACAATTTTCATTTAAGTATTCACATAAAAACCATGATTTTAGTTCACTACATATTTTTATAAAATCATGAATATGTGGAATCTCATTCTTAGGTGTAGATATCTATAAAAAAAACCAACTTCTTACTCATATGGTTCATCCATTTTGATCTCATATTGGATCATGATCATGTGTTTGATTAGGATTTTTGATCCATGAAGAACATCACAATTACATCACCTGATTTAATTATTCTTTTATTTCTCTAGAATATAAATTCTGGAATTTCATTTTTTCACTCACTAGGATCCTTAAAAAAATCAATAAGTGTTAAAACCTTATGACCAGTGAAAAAGTATTATGAAATAAATTAAAGACTTTATGATGCCTTATGATAATAAATCTTTATGATCAAAGGATTATGAATGACTCAAAGATTTATGAGGAAGATTTATGATTAGCTGGTAAAGACTCAAGATCATTCCTTTTACATTTTCCTACCTCTTCTAAAATTCTTACAGTCACTCAAATATTTATGCTGGAACTTTAAGTTAAGGATGAAAAACTTACAACCAATAACATCCCTACAATTAAGATTTATATTAAAGTAATTTTCCATTTTTTAAGTTTTAGCTCCAAGTTGTAGACTTTATTTAGATGAATTATGGGATCTGTCAAAGTGATTCCATCGCTTCTTAATCACTTAAAAAAATCATCCATAGGGTATTCATAGTCTCATTAAAGCACAAGACATTAGATATGAATTATTTATAAATTCATATTATTCATCTTCTATTTCATCTATCTTTCAACATTAAAGAGAACAAATATTAAAGCTGAACACAATAACTACACAACATGCTCTCTCCAAACAGTAGTATATAGTGCTTCCTTAGCTCTAACAAATGTAATAACATGTAAAAAAATTCTTTTAATCATAACACTTAACATGTATTGAAGAAAATACATCATTTTCCTCTTGGATTCAATGAACCCCTTTGTATTTTTTTTTTCAAAGCCTCACACATCACTTCCCCCCTTATTAATAGAAAATACAAAGAGAATAACTAGAGGGATCAATAAAACCTTTAGAAAGTAAAAGATTCATGAATTAATCATATCTAAGTTGATATGTGCTATCTATTTGTAGAAAAAAAAGAGGTAATAAATCAATTATCCATAATTCCCTTAATAAAAATACAACTCAAATATGTATATTTTTTTAAGAAGAATCTTTTATTTCACCACTCAACACACACATAAAAATAGTTCACAGATAGGGAAATCATATTTCACCTCCAACAAATAACATGTACTAAATAATTTAAACTAGAAACATTATAGGAGGAAACTCAAATTATACATACCTCAAAGAGAGGTGGTGAGATACACTCTCATTTACAACATTAAATTATCAAAATATTTAATTATTATAGTTTTGGTAATAATATTAGTAATTTTTTCTTTAGAGGGAAAAAATACAGCCGAAGTATACTATATTTATCCCTCTACTTCAGAAAATGGTAATTTATCTCAATGCGTTTTGACATAGAGTACTGTAATAAATTTTTTGATAGGTTTATGGAACTATGATTGTTGAAACCCATAACCAAAGGATAAGTTTCTTTGACACCCAAGTATTTCAACTTTGTCTTTATCCATACCATTTTTTTAAATTCTTATGATGAAGCCACATATTTAGCCTCATTACAGTTTAGTTTTACTAACGTTTTCTTCTTTGAATTACAAGAAACATAGCCTCTATAAATGAAAAATACTCCACTCAATATGGAATTATGATAATCAATTTCTCCCACCCTTTAATATTAGTAAAACCATTTAGTTCCATCTCACCTATCTTATTATACATATTATTACTAACAAAATATGTGAATCCTTTAGATTGGATTTATACCAAGCATAAAGGGAGACAACATATACAATATCATTTCTTAAGTCTATTAAGTAAATGAGAATTTAAATCAAACTTATCCCTTCATCAATATTTTCTCAAATTTATACCCACATAAATTGGCATGGACACCCCTCTAGCCTCATTCATGTCAAACTTCTTGAAGTGATCCTTTACAAATTTTTCTTATGAAAAAAATAAAACCTATCACTTTTATAATTTGTATCCATAAGAATAATTTCATCTTTCCCAGAATTAACATTTCAAACCTTTATTTAATTTTTCTTGAGAACTCCTATTAAAATATTTCATCATTATTGTAAAATATTATATTGTCAACATACACAATCATGAAAAGTGATTTGGTGTTGTTCTTTTTGTCATAAATATTTCTATCCACCTACCCATTTTGAAATTAATTTCTTTTTTGATACTCATCAAGATTTAAATATCATGATCTTGGAGATTGATTCAAACCATAGGGATATTTCTTCAGTTACACACTTTTCTCCAATCTGAATCTAGTATAAATACTTCTGGATATTCCATGAACACATCATAATCAAGATCAATATTTAGAAAAGATGATTTGATATCCATTTGAAATATCTTGAAGCTTCTATATCCAAAAATATTCTGATGGACTCAATTATTTCCACTTGAGTAAAGATTTCATCAAATTCAACCCCTTATTTTTTTGAGTATCCTTTGTATTATAGACTGAATTTTTTTAGTTGCATCGATATTCTCATCAATTTTATTTTTGAAAATACATTTGGCTCTAATCACATTATTTTTAGTGGTTCTTGGAACAATTTATCATGTTTCATTCTTCTAGATCTATCCAAACTTCTCATTAATAAATCAAACTCACTTATTATGTTAAAATTCTTTCATAACTATCTATGTTTAAACCTTATACAATAAACATGTATAATTTTTTTTCCATAATCTTCCTTCCTATATATACACCTTGATTATGATCCCTAATAATGTTCCCTATGTCAAAATGTTTTCTCATCCTTGAATTCTTCTCTTTAGGATTTTTTTATCCATCTTCACCACTAGAAAGAGTAGAATATATATCTTTTCTTTGAATAAGTTTAGTTTCTATATTTTCACCAGTAGGTTCTGAAATAACAACATCATCCTCATTGTCCAAAATGATTGTCTTACTAGTTCCTTCTTTATTTTCAAAAACTATGATGTTAATAATATAAAAAATTATTCTATATTTCTTATTGTAAAACCTATAAGACTTAAAAATTTGGTGTGTACCTAATAAAGATTCCATCTTTAGCCTTATAATTAAACACTCCTCCACTTATTTCATTTTTCTTAATTAAGAGAGGACTTCTAAACACCTTGAAGTGTTTAAAATTATAATTCATTTTAAAAAACATCTCATTGGGGGTCATGTATGATTTTAGACTTAATATAAATATATTCTAAATTATTTTAGTAGGTTTGATGGTCTCTAGCCTATAATACCTTAAAAGTTTCATATTCTTCTAGCATAGTTCAATCCATATCAAATAAATTCATGTTCTTCCTTTCAACCACTCTATTTTTTTGAGTTGTACGTGGATCACTATATTAATTTCTAATCACATGTTTTTTAATAAATTTAGTGAATTTTCTATTTTAATACTCACTCCCATTACCATATCTCAATATTTTTAGGTACAAGATTATTTAATTCTATGTAAGTCATCTAAAACTCTTGAATTTTTCCTAATACTATGATCTGTGTGACATATACATGATACATGTCATCCTTTTGAAGTCATATATGAAGGAGATGAAATATATTTCTATATTTATTGACTTCTGGGTCATTAGACCACATGAATTAGAGTGAATTAACTCAATATGCATTGAGGTTTGAATTTCAACTCCCTTATGTGTTTTGTTCACTGTTTTTCCTTTTGTACATACCTTACAAATAGTGATGGTTACTTATTTTAGCAATGGAAAATTTATCACAAATTCATATTGGATAAACTTATTTATATTCTTTTGTTATATATGACCAATTACTATATTCCATAACTCATTTTCTACTTGTTTTCTCAAGTAATATCCTATACCTGCTTCCCAAATTTGAAAAAAATTTCCTGGGATTTTTATACCCCTTATAACCACAACCCCAAATTTCATTATTTTTATTATGAATATATTTTTCCTAAATATAGACTCATTTATAGCATTAAAAAATTGTGATACACTAAACAAGTTTTGATTTAGTCTATTGAAAAACAACAAACAAACAATATTTATTTGATTTTTACTAATTTTTATCACACCAGAAACCTTTGATTTTAAGTGAACTGAAATTAAGAAATGTCACAGATTCTTAATATTCCCCAAATTTTTTAATATTATTCAAATCACTTATCATGTGAGGTGAACACCGACTATCCATGATCCTAGTATTTCTATATTTTCAAACATTAAATGAAACATCACCTATATTATCTTGTTTCCTAATGTGGATTTGATTCTGATTGTTCCCAAACTTCTAACACACATTAAACTAAGTAGGGATAAAATTAAAAAATAAATATAAGGTGTTCACCTATTAATCATATCTTACACTTAATTATTGTAAGCATTCAAAACCATTAATCACCAGGAATTTCTTTTCAAACTGTTGATGACCTGGTTGAATTCTCACATGTGCTTGTTCACCCCCTTGATTCTTGCTCTATTCTTAGTCCTAGAAGAGACATATTGTACCAATATTTATAATCCTTATGAATAAATATTTAATAACACCATTATTATCCATAAAACATCTAATTCAAAAAAAAAAATTCTACTACTAAATGAGTTTCTTTCTTTCTCTTTTTTCATCCCTTAAATTAGTTCATTTCTCAAAGTCTATTTTTGGAGTTCTTCAATGAATATTTGAAACCAATGGAGGATATTTTTATAATTTTATTTCTTTACATATTTGAGTATATCTGATATTTTCTTCAGGACATAAAAGTATTCTATATTGCAATATATCATATGTCTATTTAGAAGAAAAAATCACAATTTATACTAGAACTTTATTATATTTTCCCTTTTCAAATCATACATCTTGTTTATAGTTGCTACTTATTAGAGGTTTCTTAGAACTATATTATTATTCTACAACAAAATTTTTCTTATTATATTTAATAATCTATTTATTATTTTTGAGTTTATCAATTTCCTTATCTCTTATGATATTGGTGGAAGTCATATCTTTAATAATTTCCCCTTTTTTCAAAATAAAGCCTCATCGTATCAACATTTATGTCAAGATTTAAGTTTTCATCCTTAATTTGTTTTTCTTGCCAAATCCTATTTTCATCTAAGTGTTACCTTCTCCTAGAATTCCAATTTCTTTCAATCGTATATCTATCTCCATTCTTATGGAGTATTCTTTAACAGTATCTCTTCCATATAGAGCATACTTTTAATTGTATTGAGATTCATTCTCTGATAGGTTTATATCTTATTCCTCTTGTTCCATGAGCACTCTTTGAGAGAAATTTCTATGAGCTTCCATATCACTACTTTCTTCACTACCATACACACCTTTTTGAATAATAGAAATTCACTTCTAGATAAACTAGGGTAAAATTTCCTTTTTTCCTTTTTATTGAGTGGTTGAGTGATCTCTAGTAGTGATTTTCCTAGATGCTTCCACATTACCATTTTAAATTTCAAATATCATAAGACAATTAGCATATAAATGACCAAAATTTCCATATTTAAACCATATTAAAGGTATTTTAGCTTTGTACTTTCCTCTTCCACCTCTCGTGAAACTTCTTGACATGATAAAAAGAGGTTTGACACAATATTACATGCCATTATATTCATTTAAGAAGTACTTATTTAATATTTATAACTTTAAAATCTTTAAAGGAAATATCCTTTTCCCACTTACCTTTTCTATTAAGTGAAGGTCCTCTTTTGATTTCGTAATTAATAAGGGTACTATGAAGTTCATCAATGGAAAATTAATCAAGATCCTTATCTTCAATTGACGAAATATTGTCATAAAATTAATGTGGAATGATTCTAATTATTTTTTTACAATAGTGAAGTCTTAAAGAGTTTATCAAAATCCTTGAATAATTTTCACAATCAAATTTACCCTGGTAAGTAATTCATCAATAGTTTTATCCTCCTACACCATGTCATTTCTAAACATTTGTCAACTAATCTAAAACTTTTCTTATTTTACCTTTTTTATTTCCTTTATACTTACTATGAATATTATTCAAAATAGAATTAATAGTATTGCAACTGATGACCTTTTTCAGTTCCATTTTAGATTAAGAATATAATAAATAACTCATGGCCTTCATAAAATTTTCAATATTTCTTATATCATTTACTGAATATACTGAGTTTTTATCTGGCCAAGTGAATCCATATTGAACAGAATCAAGAACATAAATCCCTAGATAAATAACATAAGGTAACATTATCTCTTTCCAAGTGTGAAACCCTTTACCATTAAACATTGGGGTTCCCTTACTATTAATAGAGTTGTGTTGATATATATTGTACACTTGAGAGAAAATTGAGTAAACATGGTATTTGATACCATTTGTAGGATCACATAAATGGTGACACACACTGAGGGGTGGGGGTGAATCTAAATGTGAATTAATTTTAAATCATTTCACTCTAATTATTTTTCATCACTTTTATCTCATTTAAATCACTTATGAAGAAATAATAAATGCACAAAAAGTTTGTTAATAGGGTTTACCTCCTTTTGGATGACTACATCCCCTATGAAATGTGGTGTTATCAAATGTGCATATTCCCCTTATTACTATCAAAAGTAACTCAATCAAGGGTATAATATTGAACTCATAAAACTGCTGGTTACCAACTAGTTATATTCTCATTTCAATCAAAGCAAAAAAATTTATTTGAAGAATGACCATTGATGAATGTATGAGCCTCCACATGGACTCTAGATGATGGTATTCTTTCTCTTTGTTTCCCACCAATCTCCCATGGTTATTCCCAGTGTTTATTTTTCGTATTTTTTCTTTCATACATCAATTTATAGTCTTAGTTTCTTAGTATACTCATTATCACCTCCTTTTTCGTTCCTTGTTATTTATATTCACTAAATATTGTGTAAATACTATTTCCATACACCACTATGGAATCCTCCCTTGATTTTCATTGGCTCGAGTTTACTCATTTAACTTATAATATTCAAGTCAAAGATTCATTCAAATTCTTCCAAAAAGTTTGGATGAAAACTTATCTTGTTTCCTCGATGTGATATTTGAATTATCATGGGATTTTTTCATTTAATATTTTCCAAAAAAACCATGTTTTTAGTTTACTTGAAATTTCCACGTAAGCATGATGACATATAATCTCATTACATAGTGTAGAGAACTCTTAGAAACACCAATTTCATCCTCATATGGTTCATCAATTTTTATCCCATATTATATCATGATCATGTGTTTGATCACAATATTTGATCCATGAATAACATCACACTTTCATCATCTAATTTAATTCTTATTTTATTTCTTCAGAATATATAATATTGACTTTTCAATAAAAAAGATCCTCAAAAACAAATTCTATAAATATCAAATCCTTACAATAAATGAATAAGTCTTACGATGGAATGTAAATACTTATGATGAAGCCTTTTGACGATGAATCTTTATAATAAAATAATTATGATCAGAATAAAGGTTTATGATAAATATTCATGATCATCATGTGAAGACTTATGATCATTTTTTTCCTTTTCCCTCCTCATCTTAAAGCCTTAAGGCCACTGAAATCTTTATGTTGAAGCTTTATATTTAGGATCAAAGACCCACAATCAATGAAATCCTTATGAAAATGCTTTAAGTTATTGGAATTTTCCATTTTTTAGTTTCATCTCTAAGTTGTAGTATTTCTTTAGATGACTTTTAGTCTCCATTAAAGTGATTATAGACATTCTTAATCACTTAGAAACACCATCCACATTATATTTATAGTGTCCTTAAAGCGTAAAAATTCATAGATGGATTCTTTATAGACTTATCTTATTAATATTTTATTTAGGTAGCATTCATCATTAAAGACAAAATATCTCAAATTTGTACATATCAGTTAAAAAACACGATCTTTCCAAATTGTAGCAGAAAATTCTTCCTTAGCTCTAGAACATGTCATAACATAAACAACATCACTTTCAATTGTCACAATAATAATGTATTGACAACAAATAAAACATCATCCTCTAGGGTATAATAGTCTTTAGATATTCAATAATCAATAGATTGATGCAATATTTGTATAATGTATCATGTTTCTATAATTTAGGCAGTATCCATTTATAATTCATTCGTGTGTGCTACAATTTATTTTATATGAATAGTCGAATGATAATATCCCATCAAAGTATAAACACTGATATGTCCCTAACCAATGATAATCATAGAGTTTAATGGGACATGATCATATTTATAGGTTAGATTGAATATATTCTTATAAAAATTACAAATGGTTATACATGAGATATGAAGAATATATTCATGAGGTAATAATTAAAGTCTTATTACTTGGACTAGATCACTAAAGTATATCTCATGGAATGTAATAAGGTCATCGATATACTTAGGGATGTATGATTATTATAAATCCTTCTTACCTAGGGTTTTTGATATACCTATCACGAGAATCTTTATACTTTGATACCCTACTTACACAAGTCAAAATATGAACTTAGATAATATGGGGGTGGTTGGATATATTGCTAATTATGTTTCCAGTTAGAGTGAAACCATGATGGGATTTTTCCAATTGTATAAAAAGTTAATACATATGACCATTGATTATATTATATTGAATAAATTCATGAACCTTCTTATTTGATTAACATGTGATGTGTTTAGCTACTTAGATAAGGGACATGTTATGCACTCATCAATAAGATGAATGACATGTGATGCATTCATTGACTTTTTCAGTCTATTTAAAGGGATCAAGATAACATGGGATGAACTATACAAGATTGACATGTTCCACGTGTAGTGGCCACTAGATATAATGAACATAAGGATTATTTAGGAATATATATGATGTATTTGTTATATCTTTTTGTGGACATATTCATATAGAGATATGAGTATGTTTGATAGAGGTCACACCAAACCCCTTAGTATCCCAAGTAGCACTAATGATTTTCTAGAGGCCACTCATTACAAACAATTATGAAATAAAGACTTCATATTTCTTGTTAATTCTAATATGGCCCATAGGATCACACAATTAAACCCTTGGATAAGATTAAAATTTTAGAGGAAGTTTTTTTTTTCAAAAATAAAGAGAGATTGATAAAACCATATCCAAAAGATATTGAATGGATTCAAAAAGATCTAGGAAGTTTTTCATAAATTCCCTATGGTATTATATTAAAAGTTGGGGATTGTTGGATGTGTAGTAACATATGAAGCAACATGGTTTGTTGTTGTGTGTGGATGTCATGGTTAACAACCTTGACACCACTGTTTTTCATGTATACGATGCATGTAACTTCCATATAAATATCTAATTGGTTTGTTCCATTAAAATTAATTTTGAAGAATTAATGGATTTAAATTTGATCATTTAATGATTTCAATACATTCGTCAACACAATGTAATTCATGGGTTCCATTTGATGACACATAATGTGGCTAAAACATTCTTCATTTATGGTAAACCATCAAAATGTCTCAATATAAATAAAATGGATTCTCATTTTTGGTGTTTAGAAAATCGATAATTTATTCAAATATTTTTATGATCATCCGTTTCATTAAAATATTTATATAAGACCTTTCTTCTCTAATCCTTGTTCATATCTTCTTATAAGGATCTATAACCCCTCTAAGAGTTTCAAGTGTCCACTGATAGATATTGGGATCCATTAGCCAATGTATCCCCTTAGAGGTAGGAATCACTTTTCTTCTTCTTCTGATGATCACCAACAAGAAAACTCTATTGAAGCAATAGGATAAAAGCTGTTGCTGCACCTATCTAGGTATGATAATTTTTATTATTATTTAACACATTGATTTCTTAACGATATATCAGTTTGTTTATGGTTTTTTTCATCTCTAAAGATCATTATATGATCATATAAAACCCATAAATTATCCCATGTTATTTTTTTATTATTATTAAAAGATTTATAAGTAAGGATATATCTTGGAACTTATTTTTCCTAGCACCAACTAAGTACAAGGTAATCAATAGATTAAAATTTCTATTTATAGTGACACAGGATTCTATTTTCTCCATTGGAAGTATATCTAAAATGGAAATATGGTGTAGCTCCCAAAAATCATTATTGATATTTATCATAATTTATAATAGTTAAGTAGGCTGCCTCAATATCTTTATACTTCCACAACATGATGCTATAGTATGGAATTCTCAGAAATTCAATGTGAATAATATAGGCATTGAAAAAGATTTGATTCACCTCCCATTATTCTTCTTATTTAGTGTGCATGAGATGAATTCTTCATGCAACACCAGAACACATTCTTCTTCCCTCATCATAACATAATGATGAGATACCTATGAAGTTAGAATCATATCTCTCTCTTTTCAACTTAAAAAACATTTAAAACACATAGTCATACACCCTATTCATTCTAACTCTTCTCATATAAATATTCACTATTTGTGAATATGTTCTCAATATTAAAAATTTGAATTCCTTTAAATATTATCTATTTAAAACTCCTAAAATCTCGCACCTATAATTCTCATTTTACCCCTCTCTCTTAAAATCTTAGAAACCTCAATTCTATTGCATACATAGTTTCCTTATTTTTTTCTCTCAAAATTATATTTCTCTAATTCTCATCATTTTTAAACTTCATGAATTATTTCATATTAAAAATTCTCAAAATCTTCAGTCTTTATATGGAACATGTTTCTTTTTTATCATTAATTAGAAATCATTATTTAATATTTCATAAATATTTACCTAATCCTTGATATATTAATCTTTATAATTCTTCCATGATATAATGAAATATTATATTGTTCCCAATTCCACGTGCACATGTGTTTCATGCATTGGGTTTGTAGCTCTTTATTTTTTAACGTGGTATTCTCCCATAGTTTCCTCCATTCATCACGAGACTCCTCATTTTTTTATTGATTTTATAAGTAATACGATCACCAAAATTGTATGCACAATTTATACAAAGAAAATCTATATGCTTAAAGTCTCAAAATCTTAATCATACGATATCTACGAGTTCAACATTTTATCATTATTATTGTTCATATTCTTATTCACCGCCACCCCTATTCCATATTATGATGTGTCAGTATACTTTGTGATGTAGAACTCACTTCCTCTATAACTTAGCTAGTATCATGGTGTGATTCTAATCGTCATGATTTTTTTACATGAAGGAACACTCCATTTCATCATCATGTTAAGATTAACCTTATATAGTTCTTTATGAACTAGCCTATACATAGTTCTAGATCTTCAGAGTAACCTTTATGAAGAGTGTTGATTTCTTATATATAGCTCACCTAGATAAAATTACCAATATGTATCCTCCCATATTTCAACATTACCTTTACCCATGAAGATATCTAGAGTTAACTTTACAAACATTTTTCATTTTTCAAAATACCTTTATACAAAAAGTGAAATTGATGAAATTACCTTGACATAGCTTATGTACTACTAAATTACCTTCACACACCGAGAAAAATGAACCTTATATTGCAAGAATAAATCCATGATAACTCTATCACAAGTCTATATTACCTTGACATAACTTATGCACTTCAGTGTTACTCATACATAGGTTGAAGATAACCTTAACAAAGGTTTCCACATATTGAGGTCACCTGTACACTTGAAACAATTTCAATTTAGAATTTCCATATTACTTCTTCAAATCAAAATAGATCCTACAAAAACCATCTTAAGTCATCCTCAACCAATCAAATGAATATTTAAACCTCATACAATCATTTTCATATAGATTCTTCCATTATTTCGACTAATAAATATATGAATGTAACTCCCTAAACATTTCTATCATAGAGTTAAAGAATTCAGCAATATAAACACACTATAAAACTTATCTCAAAATATATTTTCCACATGAATGAATCTATAAAAGAGTTATTAGTGGAATAAATTCCATATAAAAAATTCCAAGATTCAAGTAATTTCTTTAATATTCTTCTAATTTCAACACACAAAATGATTCCCATCTTGGAAAATTTATCCTTCTTCTCATTAATATCATGCTTTGGTACTCTAAAAACCTCTAAGTATTTATTCCTCTTAATAAATGATTGGTTACTTAAAACTACTTCCAATCCTTTCTTAATCCACATATTGAGACAAAACAAAATTTATTCCATATTTACAACAAATACAATAAAAATACAAAGTAGGTTCAACAATATACCCCATTTTATGTTTTTCTAATACCATTTATAGAAATTGATATGTAAAAATGTTTACCAATTATTCTTATTCATTCATCATCTATTTTTATTTACCATTTCTCATTGAATTCTTCCATTTTATTCTCTCTCCCTTATTGAAAATAAATAAAAACTATATATAAGAGGATGATATGACTTAAACCTAAATAAACGTTCCATAATTCATCCCACTAAAAGTATACACAATCCATATCCTATATAGAAATCATGATGGGTTTAATTAGACAAAAAATCTATAAATTAATAGAAAAAAATGACACCATCCATGAAAAATCACCAAAAATCATTTAGGGGCTGTTCACGTATCCTCAAGTTAAAACCAAATACAACCAATTGATAAATTTCTTCTTTTTGAAATAACTTCTTAAGATCCTAAACTTATATCAACACACATATAAAAAACATTCAAGTAAATATAGAAAGTTTCATAAATTATCCCTAAGGTCCTATCTTATTTTCTATATTTTATTTTTATTGATTTAAAGAATTTATACCCCTTAATATCAAGATCGATTCTTGAGAATCCTAGGATGAGTACGTATTAAGACATAAATTTTTAATGAAACTTTCACAAGCACCTTCTAGGATTCATATTTTTATAATTTATCAACTCTAGAATCTTATCAAGACTTTATATGATTATATACTATGTATAGAGACAATCCTTATCATATTTATCATGGTTTATATTTTATTTAAATTAAACATGAAATAAAAATCAATAAATCTTACTATGATGGAGACTTCTTCAAACTTGGAATTGTTATTCCAACTTACTTCTCTATATTAGTTATCTATTTGATAACTAGTATCACCTTCAATTACTTTCGTGGTTTTCACAAAAATACAACACATATGATATAGGAGTAATTTAGAACCTCATTTTGTCCTTAGTGTGAGAAACATGTATGGTAATCTCTCCTTAACCATAAAATTCTTTCCTTTATAACTCTAATTTTTAGAGAAGTCCTCATACTGACTTTCTTGGATTTTAGGTAATTCTTGGGTAGCATGGATACTTTTATTCTAACATTTTGTGATATATTATTTTTAACATGAGCCATTAAGGAACATGAATTACTTATTGAAACTTTAATGTTCTTTAATATTTATTCTTGGGCTGGTGTAATTGTTATACAATCCTTTGGTTTGAGCCTAGCTTGTTTTCACTTCTCACACAAAAATTCTAAATTAATTTGGTTTTTTATTTTATGAAAACCTTTCATGAAATTTTTATTCTCCATATGGAATAATTTATTCCCCTTTTACACTGTAACTTTCATATGCTTCTTAAAATATTATTGCTTATTCTAATTTCACTAGAAAAATAATCACACATTCTTTCAGAGAGTTATTGGATTTATTGGTTCTTCCATATGGATTATTATAATTTATTTTCACAAGTTAATTCTTTTTATTTTTCCCTTGGAATTTTATTCTATTATGCTCAAGATTAATTCCATCAATAATCACATTTATGGATTACTTAACAAAACCCATGATGTGTCATATTTCCCCCCAAAAGAAGCATCTTACAATTTTTGGAATAAAATTCCTATTATACTTATTACATTTTTTGAATTATATTTTTCTTTAGATTATTGTCCAAGGATGATTTCTCATTTTGAAGTTTCTTGATAGAATTCTGATTTGAAACATTATTTAGTGTCTTACCCAAGGTTTTATCACATTTCTTCATCAATTATTATATTATTTTTCCCATTTTATTCTGATACATACTAATAAGAACATGCACCATCCACAAGACTGCTATAATTTAAAATACCATAGAGATCTCTAAGTGTTTCATATCTATTTAATATTGATAGATTCCTCCTCTTAATATATGGATATTTCAATATCTCTGGTTTCATCTTCCTAACAATTTTATTTATTTTAACTTTATTAATTCATATATTTTTTCAACAATCTTATTTTTTCCCCAAATATATTACAACATAAGAACTTACCAATAAACCATGATTTTCTTCCTTGAACTGCATGTTTTCTAGAATTTCCAGAATTAGTAGTTTCTATTTGTTAGAATTTGAATCAGGTAGTTTGGATTATTTTGGGGTATTATAACTTATAATCATTAATCTAACCTCACAAGATATATAATTGGGATTTTAAATGTTTTACTCATCCAAATTTAAATATATTTTGAGTTTAATATTGCATTGTGTACACAAAAATATTTAGAAAAATCATCATTTATAGAGATGGATGGTACCTTTTCTCTTATGGTTGATATAAATTGATCATTAGATTATATTAGGAAGTTCTTACCATCATAAGGAGATATTTTTTCAAAAAAAAATCCTCCTTATATTCTTTCATGACAACAGTTCTCTCTTCAACTTATTGGGAATACATAGATTGGATTGGTTCCATATTTAAAAGTTTAACTTGAAACTCAGTATAATTCATATTTAGGGTGTTTTTCTCATCCTTCATTTGTATTCACAATTTTTTTTATATTATGAACACCGTAATAAAAAATTATATTCCATTATTCTAGATATGTAGGGTTTCTTATTTCTCTTGGATTTCTTTTAGAAAATCTATCACAAGTCCATAGCATTTTTCTTTAAGCTAAAAATTCTTTGTCCTTTTAGACTCTATTTGATTGGTAAGTTTTTTTATATACAATGTCATTTTTGGAAAATGAAATATGTTTTATGTTTGATTTATTTTAAATGTGATCAACTTATTTACATAATTCTTTAAGGGATACAAAAATAAAAGCATCAATATCTTTCTGAAACCCCTGTAGGATTTCTTCAAAGTAGTCAAATGAATAAAAATATGCATTATAAAATAGATCTTCAAAAACATGATCCTCACCAATTATTCTTGATTCATCTGAGGAACTACTATGTCAAGAATTTATAATTTCCTTATCGTCATTGAATAAATATGATTTACTTGAGGTAGAAGCATTATCAATCTTTTTTCCATTGTTCTTCTCTGCCAATTCATCAATATTAATGCATGGTTTGATATCATAATGATTATAACATGTTGAATTTTTATTTTCTTATTCCTTTCACCAGTGAGAAGCCTTATTTTTTATTTTTCAAAATTTTATTCCTTATATTTTCCAAAGTATTAGAAGAGATAAACATCTGGTTAGTAATTGAATCATATTCTCTAAGTATGCACTCTATGTTTCCATAGGAAGAAAACTTCAATTATTTTTTTGAACTTTGAAATAAAATAGAATCCAAAATAGGTGTAATTGTGACTTTGATACCAACTGGTAGAATCAAAAAGTGATCTTCCCAACACCGGGGGGGGGGGGGGTTAATCAGTTTTGTTATACTTTTTTAAACTAATTTAAACTTTTATACCTTTTTATATCTTCACATGTTCTATGAATAGATATATATATTTATTTAATCTATCCTTTGATCAGTTTACATACTAATATAAATAAGATAATAAAAATAATAATAACACCACGATTTATTAATGAGGTTCACCTCCTTGTGGATGACTATGTCCCTAGTGACATGTGGTTATTATTCCATGTCCACAACATCATTCTTATTATAAAAAGAAACACAAGAATGGATATGTACTTAAACTTATTTATCCTAGAATCAAACATGTACAAGAAAAGAAATGGATTTAAATTCATCTATACAAAGATACAATATTAGGATTTCACCCATGTGAAGTAGTTCAGTAATAGAAATATTGTGTCCCTCCCATACAACACAAGTGATCTTCCTCCTCCCTTACAATAGTCAAGTGGGATACCTCATGATATCTATACTACTACAATAGGATATTATAGGCTATAATTCTCATAAATTCAACCTAAATATGATAATCAATGAATAATATTGGATTATCCTCCCCTCATCCTACTTCTTTAGTGTGGAATGGATGAAATTTTCATGCAACACTAGAATAAATTTTACTTCCCTCGACTTCATAGAATAGGAAAATACAACCAAATTCAAATTCCACTCTCTCTCCTTTTGAATTATAGAATATTTATAAATATGTGATCAAAATCCCTCTTAATTCTAATTATGATCACATTAAAATTTACTATATGTGAATATTATTCTCAATTTTAGAAATTTTTATACCCATACATCTCAACCATTAAAAACTCCTCAAATATCACATGTTTAATTCTCCTTATACCTATCTCTCTAAAAATATCAGAATCCTTTGTTCTTTCCCATCAATAGTTTATTCTTTTATTTTCATTGAATTCTATTTTGATTATTTTTAGCATTAAGATTTTTTTGAATTCTCACTCATTAAAAATTCTCAGAATCATCAATAGTCATATTTCACACATTTCCTTTTATCATTATTAAAGAATAAATATTTAATCTTTCATAAATATTTCAATGATGCTTAGAATCTTATTCCCCATAATTTTTTCATGCTACTTGGAAATACCTCATTCTTCCAAATTCTACACATACATGTGTTCCATGTAATGTGACTGTATCTCTTTATTTTATTATATAGAGTTCTCCCATAGTTTCCTTTATTCATCACAAAACTCATAATTTTCATATGAATTTTATAATTTATACGATCATCAAAGTCATCCATGCAAGTTATAAAAAGAAAATTTGTACACTTAAAGACTTATGAACGTTATCACATGAAGTCTAAAAGTTCATCCCTTTATCATTCTTCATGTTCATCTTATTATTCATCGTCAACTTCATTCCTTGTTACAATGCATCAGTGCACATTATGATATAAAATTCACTTCATCTATAATTCAAATATAATCATGATGTGATTTCTATAATCATGATGTTTTTTCATGATATAATACTACATAACATCATCAATTTAAGCTTAACCTTACATAGTTCTCTAAGGAATGACCTTTATGAAATTTTAGATCTTTTGAGTAACCTTTACATAAAGTTCTGATTAAATTTTCATAGATTACGTATATTAGATTATCTTTATATATCCTCATGCATTTCATCATTAAATTTACAAATTAAGATATCTAGGTTTCCTTTATTTACATAGTTTAGTTTCCAAAAGACATTTATACAACAAGTTTAATTGATAGAATTACCTTAATGTAGTTTACAAACTCTTAGATTACCCTTATGTAGTGAGAAAACTAACCCTTATATATCTATAATAATTCCATGATAATCCTAAAACAAGTCCAAATTACCTTGACACAAATTCTACACTTTATTTTTACTCATATGAAAGTTTAATATAACCTTTTCATATATTGGAAATGACCTTCATTTATGTTGCAACAAATTGAAGTTACCATTACATAGGTAACCATTTCAATTCAGAACTTACAGATTATAAATCTAAATCAAATTAGAGCCCACAAAAACCACCTTAAATCATCTTCAACAACTCAAATGAATCATTAAACCTCATCCAATAACTTTCAAATAGAGTATTCCATTCTTTAATATTGAAAACATACGGAGGGAACTCCTTAAGAATTTCCATGACAGGGATAAATAAATTCAAAAATATAAAAAATACATGGAATTTCTATCTAAATATATTTTCCACATGAATGGATCAATAATAGAATTAATAATTATAGGAATTCTATATAAACACTTCTAAGATTCATGGAATTTCTTTAATCCTTATGTAATATCAATTCACATAATGATTCCTAGATTGATTTTTTTTACCATTTTATCATTAATAGAAGGCTTGGGTACTCCAACCATCCTATAAGAATTTATTCCTATCAATAATATACATGGGTACTTCAAAATAATTCCTATAATTTATTAATCAACATATTAACATTAAACAACTTGTCTTCAATATTGATGACAAATACAACACAAACAAAAAGTGGGTTAAATAGAAGCACCACATCTCAGTGAATCAAAAATGCTAATACCAATTATGGGTGCTCCCCACCATAAGAGTTTCCAACTATACCATCCTAAAAGATCATATACCCCAAAATACATTAGTTACAAATTTAGTTCTGATATAATATCCCAAAACCCATAGTCTTCAGGTATTAAACATACTAGATTTTCCTAATTATCACTATCCAACAACCATCACGGTATTTACTATTAAATTGAATCCTCAAGGTTACTTAAAACCTAAAACAGACATGAAACCTCACCTAAAACTTCTTTGGGGTAGGTTCAACATACCCATCACCGATAATAAAATAGAAAAAAACTTTATAAATCAAAACACTCACGAAACCACCCAAGGAACACTCTCCACTATAGTAATTCCCTTAAACTCAACCAAAAATACAAACTTCTAATGTACCACTATAAACCAAAAATTAATAGTTACAAACCCTATTCTCTAGCATGTAACTCACATACTCTAGCTTATGATAACTCAATATCTCCTAATACTAGAGATATTATAATCAATACACCTCTAACCCAAAAAATGATTCACTTTAACTGAACCTCAAATCCCGCCACCCATAAATAAGATTTTATTACACCACATATACCCAAGTCATACTCTATCCTAAGACACACAAAAAATATCAAATTTCTACCCACTCCTTGGATTCAATATCCTCAGCATTACAATATCATGTATGTCAGTCTCCAGGTACAAGACCCACTTCAATATAAGATCCAAATAACCTTTATCAAAAGATTAACAACACCAAGATAGTACCATATCCAACTGAGTAGAATAACAACAACAATTTATATGGGAAACCACTATATAAGTAACAATTGAAACTTTAAATAGTAAAAAATCTTTAAAACACTAGAGTATAAATAAAAAACAGGCACACACATGTCATGTGAACCCTATGTGCTAATAATTATGCATGAATACCACCTCTTGAAAAATCAACTCAATCTTAACAATGAAAAAAAACTCAGGCTCCTTGAAACATAGAATTCAACCCATACTTGTGTTGTCCAGGCACATAATATGACATCCATCCCAAGAATCAACACATCAAAAGGTCTTTGTCTATGATAACTAAAATTTAAAAATAAATTAAACTATAATACTACTTTATTACACTCCCCAACCCGTATACCTTGAATGGTTTTGATCCATTTGTAACTATATAACTTTAGGAGTGTATCACTGTACATTAGAGGTTATCAACTATCAAGGAGGGTCTTAGGTCTGATAGTAGAAAGACTATTCCCTCATATTGGAGCCATCAAATCATAGTGGAACTAAATAGAAAACAACAGATACATAATTGAATAAATAAAATTTCATAAATCATACGATATAAGATGAAATGAAGTATAACATACAAGGGGATGTATGATTAAAGAGTACCCAATGTTGTTTAATCTCATACATTGGTCCACAAATAAAAATCACTATATTTGGCATCACTAGACATTATGGATCCTCTCAGTTCTATCTCTGATTTAATCCATGCCACCATCCCATACCACAACACATAACTGATCTGATCCAACTCCTTCCTCATGAATATACCCTATCCAGGAATATAAAACATGATAATTTCATGTTCAATGAGATGACCATGCAAGGTATGAGTATGAAACTTATTCGGCCACCACAAACATTCTCCTAAATAGCTCTAATAATTTATATGTGAATGAAAAATATGAAATGAAAACCAAATAAAAATCCATGAAATCTATCAATACATGGGGTACTATAACATCATCTACATGCATCTACCTACCAACTTTTTCCAGTTTCAGAGTGGGATGATGTACCCATAGTTTGAACACACCTAAAGGATCCCATAATTTTCTACCATGTCTCATCACAAAATTGGAAACCTCATATAACCACCACGTATACTAGGAGTCCATATCCAAAACAAGTGACATCCAAATCATCACAGATATTTGAAAAATACCTATCACCACAAATTGGGTATCACCACATCCACATAACCATCTCAATGGAACTAAGTCAACCATTATCAAAACACATCCATAATCTATTGCCAACATCTAAGGAGAATCCCTCTATTTATTTAATGATCAACACCATCACCCTAAGAAGAAAAATCTATAGAGTTTCCCAATAAAAAACCAATGGTTATCATGACCATCCCATGTGCACATGAACCAATAACCTCATCCCTAATGGTGTGTGTAACCACTAACATTATATGGATACAACAACAATGAGCCACATTCTTCCCATAATTAGTGAATAATATATCACCACCATACCATGCCAGAAAATAAAAAAATCCCATAACCTGTGAATGAATAACCCTATACCCATGATATCACAATCCTAAATCCCAAGTGACCTTTAGGTGACCCCTATTAATATTATAACTTAAATAACATAAGCAAAACCCAATAAATCTTTGTCACTATCATCACAAGACACAATGATTCTCACATAAAACATGCACTTCACCTACCATTACACCACTACCCATCCCACTTGTAGATGAAAACTAACATCCCTTAGACTATATATCCAAGCAATGAACCCATAAATCCTTAATTACCTATTATCTATCTCATTTATACATTTTATATCTGATATTCACTTGTTACTAATATACCAATTCTAACTCACTTACACCCCATGGTAGACACACCTATATGATTGAATCCATTAACTTTTGACCATCACTAGGAACCCATACCAAGCTCTTTAACCTCAATAAACCTTAATGAAGCATTAAATTTAAAATTAATGCTTCCCATTTTCACTTTAACCAAGGACCGTCTCCATCATCAAACACTAATACCCAACCCTAATTTTCTAAGACCACTCCCATGTTAAGAAACACCCTAGGATCCCTCAATATCCATGAAAACTAATGTTGGTTCCATTAAAGAATTATATTACTTAATCCAATACACCTACCATAAATTGTTAGAAAAAATTATATATAATGTGGAATAAATTTAGGTTCCACCTTCTTGAAACTCATAACAACCTTCTTGTCATGTATCACCAGATAATTTGGATTCAATCAGAAGAAAAAAAAGTATGATGATCCCCAAAGACACATGGATTGAAGATTGATCTAAAAAAGGAGGAAATAAATCCATAGAGGTAAGAGAGAATAAGAGAAGGGGGAGAGGGATGAGCGGATACCTCCATGCCAAATAAGAATACACCTATATTAACTTAAATTTAAAATAAAACAAATTAGTTAATTAAAAATTAAAACCCCCAAAAAGAGCCTACTGGGTAAATGGAAATCATCCACTCAGTGCTAGAAACCTAACCGAGTGCCCTCCCTAGTGTAACTAACCACTCAGTGGACCTCTAAGGGCTACCCACTCACTTCCTATACCCACTGAGCACTTGGTACTATCCCACCATGTATCCGATGTTGTCTTCCCTCAGTAGATTAAAACCATAACTAGAGATAACTTCGCAAAACCCAAGTCCCAGCCTCCTCCAAATCATCTAACACCATATTAGGGTCAAAACATGCACTTTAAATCCTAGTTTATACCCAAATTACCAACATATATCCCATGATACATTACACTGTTCATCACTTTGATCACCATCTACACTTTAATCTATCGATTAACCATCATCTAAAAAATCATTTTTGACGTTCTATATCTCCTCCAACTTCTAATTTTTCTAGGATGGGATTCACATGAGTATTATAACTTGTACCATGTTCTCCTATTACTTTTTATCTGTTGCAATAAATTAATACAAACATGTTTTCAAATATAAAAATAATATAAAAATAAATTATCAATATATATTCAAATAATTAAATTTTATAGCATTTTACTTTACTAAATTTAAAACTATTTTTTTATTTATCCAATAAAAAATTAAAACATTGAAAATTAAGTATTTTTTTGAAGAGAAACCAATATATTACAAATACAAGACCATGTATAAAATGTACCTAATGGAAAGAGGCAACTAACTAAAACCAAATTTAGACGGACTCCTCATCTATAAATTTTAAAATATGATGAGAAACTATATTTATAAAGGGTTATAGATGGATAGATTTTATAATATATATAATGGAAGATAAAAAAACCAAAAAAAATAAGGATCTATCCATATGTTTGGAATGAATAATAAAATAAATGAGAATGATGTACCTTTAACCCGTTGATCAGGACTTAAAGTTAGAATTTGATATATATAATTAAGGAGAAACCTATGGGTTAATACCTCTTAAGGTTTCCATGGATCACATGAATCTACAAACTCTCAGGAAGGATATCCTTCTTATACATGGTTTTTCAGAATATTTGGACTGACGGATGTAGTTAATGGGTGCTAGAGATAATATCAACCAAGGAGTTTCATAGTGTCACACACATTAAATAAGGATAAAACCAAATTTATATAGTTCTATTAAACAAAAACATTCAGATAATATAAATTCAAATTTTTTAAAAACATTCCATAAATTTCAACTCTTAAAACACTCACATTAATCTCCTTTTTAATTTTTTAACATTTAAACAATCACACAAGATGTTCAAACTCCTCAATATCATCATCTCATGATGAATTAATCGACTATGATAACCTAGAGAAGAATAAGATGGTTATTCCAAACATTATCTCATAAAATAATAATATTATGAACAACCCCCATGAACTTGTGTCTTAAACTATATCATAGATCATATAAGGATGGTCTACAATGTAGTATAAAATATCATAATGTGGTTATCTCTTTAGAGTACGTTTCCATTAATCTCCCACTTCCACTAAAACCTCATAGACTTAGCACACTTTCGACTTATGTGACATCATATATAAAAAATTGTGAAACTATGTCCAAAACTTATTTTGGATATTCTATAAATCTCCTTTTGAAAATTATATCATACACCTTTACCATATGTTACATCATATATAACAACTCATGAAAATCCATCCATAACATCTTTTGAATATCCTCTAAAGCACTTTTGAGGTATTTCTATAAGTTTCATAAACTTAATCCTAAATCACATAATCACAAAATGTGAACCCATGAGGCTTTTTATAATTGAAAACAATTATTAATTATTAGATAAAAAAATGTAAGTAAAGGGTGACCTATAGTAAAGCTCCAATACTACCTAAGCTACAAAGAGATTAGGTATAATCTCTATCAAACACATGTGTGTCCATACCTATGTCTACAAGCTATATCATATACAAATATACATAATCATACAATCCATTTCTATAAGACATCAAGTTACAAGGGGACATAGAGTATGTCAATCCCATATAGCATACCTACATATTCTTGATTCTCTGAGTATAAATTGACCATGTTAATGAATGTATCACATGTCATTCATCTAAGTGAATGAAAACATCCTATCCCCTCATCTAAATATACAATGGAATCATATATACCTTATCTAGGTATGTCCGTAAACTTTCCCAATATATCTAAATCGAGTTCCTAGATGTCATACTCATCAAATTATTGGATAAATACCATCTTGGTTAAGCCTCAGTTGATGAAACAATTTTTAATATACCCAACTAACCCTAATTATCTCAACCTCAAGGACGGTGTAAGAAAGGTATCAAAGATGGAGGTTTTCATGCTTGGTGTATTTCTAACCATAGGCATGGGGATTAAATATGTAACACATTACCCCATCATACTAAAGGGGTGGTGTATTCCACTCCATGAGGTATACTTGGAAGGTCATCCAGTACACAAAACTATTTTTGTGTTTATTATGTATATTCTATATCACTCTATGAAATTATACCCACTATAACAATAAAAGTTCACCACAACCTATTATACTCCATGACTAACATCAGTTATGGAAAACTCAATGTCATACTTCGGTAAGTCAATTACCAATTCACATCATATATCACATGCTACCAATGAGAAAAAAAAGGATAGACTAGATATTTTATTTTATATAACATGATAAATTTTATATTGTTAAAATCCTTTAAGAATGATAAAAAAACCATACATAATCACCTGCGTAATCATATTAAATATGATAGACTTCTAGAAATGATTTATGTATTCTTCTCTTGATAGGTTGTTAAACTCGTTATATCTCTATGTAATTCCTGTCACATCTCTATGTAACCTTATAATAAAAACTTTCCCACTTTAGTTATTAACATTTATAAACAAATCTAGTTTGAATAATGGTTATATATAGGAAGAATATTCTTAATGCTTGACTCATTGAACACGGTTTTCAAAACACTTTACTTTATACCATCAAATGTTATGATGCTAATAAATTATTTTTTCTACATATAAATTTTTATTTAAGTTTATCATCATCATAATTTTTGGAACTTTTTCATAAAAAATTTCTTTGAGATTGGTATTGGTAACTAAATATTACTCTTTACATTAATATTTTTCTTCTCTAATTCATCCTAAACTCTTTTAGGATATAAAGTTACTTTCGATTCATTATAATAAAAAAATAAAACTCTTTATATTTATTTTTACCAATACACCCTTATAAATTTTAGGATATTAATTAATATTCACTTTGAATTTGACTATTTTAAACATTTTTTATTATATATTGAACTTAAAAAAGTACAAAAATATTTTCAGAAATCACTTAAAAATTATATTCTCTTCCTAATATCATTCTAAGACACATAAACTCAATTGTGTTTAGGGAAAAAAATTATTTACTTTTAGTGGTAATATTTAAAAAATAATATATTAATATATATATCTTATATAATATTTTATGTTTTTAGAGTATTGTACTAAAAATAAGTCTTTATACTTTAAAATATTCCATTTTTGGGTGGTGGAAACTCTTACCCTCAAATTTTGACCAATGTATCAAATAAAATCTTTATCATTGATAACACCCCTTTTACCTAATCTTTTTTTAAACATTTTTTAGAATATGATGAACCATTAATCATATATATCATGATATTTTATTTATAATAATTATTTTTTAAATAACTTATCATATCACAAAATAGAAATCAAATAACTATAAAAACCCCTTATTTCGATCCATCTAGGATTGAAATATTTTTTATATCCACTCCATGATTTAAAAATACATTACTTTATTACTTGAATAAAAACTATATGATTATTTAATTATTTCCTTGATTTTTATTTGATATATACTTAATTTTTATTATACTATACACTCGGTATTAGATACACTTTAAAATAAAATAATTTAATTATATAACATTGAAACCAAAAATATAATTTTCATACATTTTCAAAAAAATACTTCATGTATTGATAATTTTATCTCATATAGAAACATTACTTTTCCTTTCTAACACCTCTTTTAGATTTCAATGACCAAAGCTAACTATTGAATTATCACATATTTTTGTTTTGGATTAAACATTTACCCATATGTACTGTCGACATATCACAATATCCTAGAGATATCATGCTCAGTTTATCAATCCTCATTACTTTGAGAATATAGGGTAAAAATTTATTGAACTCATTCATATTTTCATAATATTTAAAATGATGATTATAGAATGATTCCATGGAAAAATCAAACCTTAGAATAATTTCAGTCATTTCAATCCATTAACACACTCAATTACATTGAGTATAAGAGTGGTGAATAAAAGTTAATTTTTTACTCTTATGTCAAATGCATTTGAAACCTTAAGTAAATTTATTTATGATTCTCATAAACATCTAGATCCATTTTTGAAAAAATTAAACATTTAGTTACTCAAGGTGGGGTTTTTAGTACACAGAACGTTCTTACTTTCTTAATAATAATCTATAAGTTTCTATACCAGTCTAAGAAGTGACTTCCAATAAGATTCTACTTTCTTAATATTGACCTCAGTGTCATATTCAATGATGATGTTTCCATTTATCTATACTATAATCTTTTATCAGATGAGTGTCATTTTTTACATTCATCTAATAATGAATTTTATTGATTTTTCTCCCATTTAAATAATGAACCCATATAATATTCATCATATCTATTAATGAGAGAATAACTATATTTTACTATAAAATGAGTTCACTTTGGTATTCCTTTCACCAATTAGTTATTTAGAAAGGTCATCATGAAAATCATATCAAATATAACTCTTGGATGGTTGAGAAAATAACTCCAATCCTAATCCATCATCTAGATAAACTCAACACTATTCCTCTAGTATCCTTCCTAAGGGTTTCCCAACTAAGTGTAACCCAAATCAAATTATGAAAATAAAACACCTAACTCTGAGGATTACCTCATTACTTTATTATTTTACATAAGATAGACTATGGGTGACAAGATTTGGCATGAAACTACCCTATTAACTGATTGAGGACTTAATAAGTATTTTATTGAGAAGAAATATAGATTTTAGTTTTTTAAAGGGGTTTTAATTTCACCATATTATCACATGAATTCAAATTACATTTATGAATGCTTCTAATAATTCAGTTTGGAATTTTTATTCCTTTTATCGAATTATTATAATAAAACCATATTAACATGTAACACTTTACACAACTCATAACTTGTGTTGCCAACCTAAATTAAAAATCTAACTATATTTATACATGTCCAAATGAGTCCTATGGATAAGAAATATGAAACTATTTCATGTAAATGATTAGTATCATTTGAAATCAATTATCCCAAAAAAATTAAGCATGGAGAGATAGGTAACTAACCCCTACTTTTATAGACAAGGACTAAGCTCCTAGGCCAATGAGTAGTCTGACCCAATGTCCCTCTACCAATAGATCTTTACTTAAGGGAGACCTTTATTCCATCACAATTATAAAACAAAATATGTATAAACTATAATCAACCTTCAAATTCAAGCTCATAACCTAATATAAGACCAAGTCAAGTTAGTTAAAAACTAAATCGATTATCTTAACTAGCATATGACTCATTAAATGTATATATAATAATTTAAAGAACAATTTTAACACATTTAAACTAATATATATACAAGAAACCAGGTTTTCATATGAGGTAAGGATCCCTTTATTTTTAGTTTTAATGTTTAAATATGGCCTAATGTGAATTCCCTTTGAGGTCATGGAGGTGTCAGGGGTGTCCGAGGTTTGTTCGGAGCCCAAAACCAAAGTTTTTAGATGATTTAAGACCAATGCATGGTTAGTAAAAACTATGTGGGGCTGTACGTATAGTTTGACCAAATCATGCGAGGTTGGACATAAGGAAGCTACAAGCCAAAAAGTTAGGACAAACCATGTGGAATGGTCCATAAGGCCATGTAGCCATGTTTGTAAATTTTTATAGGATTTTTGCACGGTTTCCATATGGTTAGTGAAACTATGCGAGGAAACTATATGGGTACCCATACTCTTACAAAAAACTGTGTGGTTTGGAATGCAGTTTATCAAACCATGTTCCTAAACCATGAAGAACTTTAAATTTTGTTAATCTTATAATTTAAAATTTAATTAAAAACATTTTTATAAACTTAAATTTTGTTTCTTCTTCCTTCACAACAAACTCAACTTTGGGATCTCTTTCTTGGTTTCCAAACTAGGAATTGAGGCAACTCTCCTATCCGAGCTCAAAATCGAAGGAAATTCATCTCCTTGGATCCGTAACGGTAATAACTCAATTCATTTTTAACCATTATCCATTCTTCTGGATATCAGTTGAACTATTTTTGTGAAAGATGATTTGCCCTAATTTTTAATTCTTCATCCATTCTTTAGATTTCTCCTGATCTAATCAAAATTAGGAGCCGATACTAGATGAGAACTCCACTACTATGCTATGGTATGTGTCCTATACAAATTCCTTGAGTGTTGGTGCTTTATTAGGCTACGAACTATTAGGAAACCCACCAAACATTACAGTGAAACACCAGAATCAAACTAGCCAATTGAATTAAATTAAACTGGACCTATTAGGGATTCCCTTAGGTTCTATTGTGATGCATTGGTATCTGTTGTTGAACCATGGTCACCCATGGGGTGTGCCTTATGGAATTAACTTGATGTACCTTGGTTGAACCACCCAGGGGGTGAGTTTTAATGCTTTCCTATATGTAATAATCCCAATCATAATTAAATGGTATAGAATAGCTTGTTTAGGATATGTCTTACTTTCTTAATTTATGCTATATTTATGTTCTATATTTAAATTGGTTAAATGGATTAATTTGATTTGGTTTAATGAGTGGGTATACTCATTTGGATGCTTCTTAATTGTTTTAATGGTTTAAATAGAATATGTAAACTATGAAAAATGAGTGGGTATACTCATTTTTTTCCTTAAGTTGATTTGGGTGTTATGAGTGGAAATAATCATGAGTTGGGATTGATGGTGAATGGTTATATGAGTGGGTATACTCACATAAATTGAAATGATAAATGGTATGAATGATAATATATGAATATATGCCTTGGAAATGTTACTTTAATCTAGAATGCGGCAGTGGAGTCCTTGGATAGAGATACTCCTCGGGTCTTGATTTTGTAGGATGTCATGGGATTTGCTAACCCTTGGATCCTGCATGCTTGGAATCACGAAGGACATGTTTGGTACGACATGATCCTAGGACTCCAATTAGTTCCTAACCAAGATTCCATTGAGATGATCCAATAAATTAATGAGGATGACTTGGTCTTCGACACCTTGGATCTAGGCCTTCATGGTTTGACTCTTGACATATGACACAACCATGAGAATTATGATATATTTGGTGGAACAATTGTCATTGATGTTTTCTGAAATTTTTGGTTGAACAGAAAGGTCATGATTTTCATGGAACTATGGTTGTATGGTGAGGCCATGAAAATTTATTTATTTACTTGTTACTGCCTTGTTTAAGAGCTTGACCATCTTTTGCAAGGATCCTTGAGAGGCTATTTTGGTATTACTGGTTCAGTTGTTACATTCCCTGGGAATCTTTACTATTGTTTACTGCTTACTTATTTACCTTCACTTTTTTTATATTATTTCATTGCATATCCAAGATTTTATAGACCTTTGTGTGGTTACCTACTGAGATGTTATCTCACACCCTATTTGGGCCACCCTTATGGACCCAAACATATTTTATATTTGCCGGTATGGATAAGAGAAATAGCTCTCCTATAGGATTTTGATCATTGTGTAGGATTAGGGGAGCATGGGACCAAGTTGTGTCTTGTGATGCTACTGAGATACTTTTTTTTTTATTTTGGGATTTTTGATACTTGTATTGCACTATACTTCCATGTACCTGTTTTGGATGCTTTTTAAATACATGTGTTATCATCATCATCATATATGAGACATTTTTGTCTTTGTTATATACTCCTGTCTTGTTTATGTTTTTAGTTCTTTGCCTTTGTATTTGGTTCTGCTATTTTTATGTTGAAATTAGATTGTGATATACTATGGTAACGAGGGAAGAGTCTCCCTAATGACACACTTAGGACCTCACTACTATTCCAAAGCCACTGGTATTTTGGGTGATGCACTTGAGCCCTTATAACCCACTGGGCTCGGGGCATTATTTAGTGGCTTCTGGATTCAGGCCATTATAAAGTGGTATCAAAGAATCCTTTTCTAGTTTGATTTAATATTTGGAAATAATATATAGAGATAGGAAGGGAATTTAGTTTGGTAATGAGTTGTGCTTGGAAGTAGCTACCCCATGTATATGGAAAATCCAAATTGCCTCAAATAAAATTACTAATTTATGGATTTTGGTTATTACAGTTGATTTGATTCCACTATTGGGTGATGCACTTTGATTGTTATGTCCTTATTGATATGACTATGAGTTTTATTTTGTTACAACCTAATGAGATGAGGGTATGAAATCTCATGCATCATACTAGACCCTTATTATAAATAGAATTCCATGCATTATTCCATGCTATTAGGATGCATTATTCATTGCATGTTTTTGTGATAGGTGTTTTGATAGCTATACCGGTTTTTGTGATGGATTTTTTGCAGTGGATAGAGGAAAGTGAAACCATATTTTTGTTCATAAGAATAATGGGAACTTATGAACTAAAAAGTAGTGCACCTTTTGTTTCAATTGTTTAAAGTGAAATGGTTCTGATATGAGTGGTATTAACACCAAATTTTGATTTATGAGGTGTTATGGGCCCTCAAGGATTGGAATATAGTAAAATATTGGTTAAATATATTTAATAAATGAATGATGTAAGTTAAATATAAATGGTTATCAAATGGAATGAAATGGAATAATAAAGATGATAAGTAGAGACTCTACCTAGACCCATCTTTTGAGTGGGAAAGAGGAAGTGTTTCTAGTGGTTTTTGGTGACTATTATTTTTACACTCCTGAATTTAGGATCAGTTTGTGGGTTATGACTTGGTTTTAGGAGGGTTTTTACCTATCATATGTTTCTGAGATGTGAATATGAATATTGTTATTTTTTGAGGTGTTTGTTTGGAATTGTAGAGGCATGAAACCATGATGACCTACAATTGTAAACCACAAAGGAGGTGATTACCACACTCCAGAGGTGGTGGGCCATTGTCTACCAGTGGATCCTCCTTTAGTGTTAGCTAAGAAATCAACTACTATTCTAGGTATAGGTGCTGGAGAACAATTACGCGTGGGATTCTTTTATTTCCTGAAGTCTTATCAGGGAGAACCACAACCTGCCTTATCTATGACTGGGTAGATGCAAGTGTTCCAACAACAACATGCATCCTTGTTTTCAGGTGATGGCGGTCCATAGGCTAATGAGCTATGGCTGGAGACTATACTGGAAATCTTTAATCATCTTGAGATGCCTCTTGAGAGGAGGGTCAAGCTCTCCACATATATGGTATATGGGGTAGAAAAGCACCAGTGGGATATACTGAACTAAGCTAATAGGATATGAGATATGGGTTGAGTTGATTTCCCAACCTAATTCTTTGACTATTTCTACCCTGAGACTTTATGAGAAGAGTAGGATAGTGAATTCATGTGTTTGGAGCTGGGTGCGATGAAAATTATGGAGTACACAACACACTTTATAGATTTGAATCACTTTATGATGATGTACCTTATAGACGAGATATTAAGAGAGAGACACTTTGAGGAAGGTATCCAACATTCTATCAGATCATAGGTCAATGTGTTCATATTGACCTCTATTACTACAATTGAAAATTAGGTGATGATTATACAATGAAATATGAGGGAAGATGGGGGTTCAAAGTAGAGTGGTGTAGTTTATGAACCTAGTGGTTCGTTGTATTCAAACAAGAAACATCATTTTGAGGCTTCACGTGAGATGAGTACCACTCAGGCTGTGAGTACTGATATCTCAGTGTTCGGCCATCAGTGTGGAAAATGGGGCCATATGAAAAATTAGTGTGACCTTAACCCAGTAGAGTTCTAATCTTGCAGCAGGATGGGCCACATGCAACTTTTTTGTAGTATTTTCCTTCTAGTGGTGAAGTGGTAGGGTTTCATCTCCAACACCGGGTTCAGAATTAGGTTACTTATCTTCGTTTTAAGTAGGGACCTAAAGCAATGATGGTTGATCTAACATAGGAAGTGGTGGTTGTGGCCGAGACATCCAGGCACTAGTTACACCGATACATTAGAGTGGGCCTACTCAGTGTAGTGAGGTTGTATCATAGGGACATGGAATAGTCCAGATCTATTATGTACAACCTACCCCTGAGGATATGGGCACCAAAACATATTGGCTAGTAGATTATCAAGATTACGTCAACAACTATCATCAGAGGGTTAATTTCACATCACTAGAAGGTGTTTTCTATAATCATAGGGGAGAATGGGATGTCCAGGAGAACCAAGATGGACTGGAGCATTATGAGCTAGGCAAGATGACAACCCAAATTACTACTTTGTATCTAGATAACTAGGGAATGTGTCTGATGGAATTTCCTCCAGTGGTTGAACATTTCAAGGATCTGTTTCCAGAAAACTTTTCTGGTTTACCTCATAAGAGATAGATTTAGTTCTCCATCAAGCTAGTGCCGGAAGATGCACCAATATCCATTACTCCTTACAGGATGGATATGATAGAGTTATAGGAGCTCAGCCAATAGCTAGAGGATTTGGAGGAAAATGGGTTTATCTGATCTAGCACTTTTCCATGGGGTTATCTAGTCATTTTTGTGAAAAAGGAAGATATAACTCTTAGGATATGTGTGGATTGTTGAAAATTGAACAACCTGACAGTTAAGAACTGATATCCCCTACCACAGATAGATGATCTGTTTTATCATCTTTGAGGAGCTCAGGTTTTCTTGAAATTTGAATTGAGGTTGGGATATAACTTGGTACATGTTTGATCTATATACATACCTAATACAACCTTTCATAGAAGGTATGGTCTATATGATTATCTGGTTATTCCGTTTGTTCTCATGAGCACACCAATGATTTTTATGGCGTTGATGAACCAACTATTCCATCCTTATCTAGATTTTTTTAGTGGTTCTCATGGATGATATCTTGGTGTATTCTAATAATCGAAAATACCATGCCAAACATCTTGAGATAGTTTTTAATACATTGAGAGAGCATCATATATATTCTAAGCTCAAAAAGTGCCACTTATTGATGGATCAAATTCACATCCTAGATCACATTATTTCAGAGACATGAGTATCAATATACCTAGAAAAGGTGAGAGCTGTAGTTTCCTAGGAGCAACCCAATAAAATATTTGACATATGAAGTTTCTTGGGGATAACTAGTTACTATAGGAATTTCATACATTACTTACCATGCATAGAAGTGCCATTGATGGGCTTTACTAAGAAGGTTGTGAAGTTTGTATGGTCATACTCTTATGAGACAACCTTTTAGGAACTGAAAGGGAGGTTGAATTTAGCACCAGTCCTGATACTTCTAGTGTAGGGTAAGAGTTACACTATGTATTGTGATGCATCAAGTATTTGTTTGGGAGTAGTGCTGATGTAGGGGTATATATTCACAGCGTATGAGTCTCAACAACTAAGGCTGTATGAGAGGAATTACCTGACACATGATCATAAGTTAGATGTAGTCGTTCACACATTGCATTATTGGATACATTACCTATTGGTAGAGTGGTTTTTAGTGTAGACAGACCAAAAAATCATCAATTATTTATTTACATAGCACGATCTGAATTTGAGGCAGTGAAGGTGGATGGAGTACTTACTATCTTTTAACTTTGAGCTTTCTTACATGCCTGGTAAAGGGAATGCAATGGCCGATGCACTAAGTAGAAGGACTCAAATATAGAAAGTTTTTTAGGCCAATAGCAAGTGGAATATCATGGATTTGTTCTCTGAGATACAATTGGAGGCACACGATAGACAGGGACAAACTTATCTATCATCATTAACTATGACCTGTATCCTTCTAGATGGATTTAGGATAAAGTAGATATCGAATTCTAAGAGCCTAGTTCTAAAAATGAGTGTGGCCGATGAGGATCCACCTCCTTGTTAGAACATAGGTGAGGATGAGATAATATGTATTCATGGTTGCATATGGGATACAATGGACATATGTGAGGAGCTGATGCAGGAATTTCATGCCTTAGCTTGGGCAGTGCACCTCACAGTCACCAAGATATACCAAGAATTATTCCATTAGTACTAGTGTTCGAGTATGAAGTGTGTGGTATCTAGTTTTGTTACGAGGTGTTCCACCTATTAGCAAGTGAAGTTATAACATCAGAGACCATCCATACTTCTACAATAGTATCCTATTATGAAGTGGAAATGGGATGATTTCATGATGGATTTAGTGACCAGTTTACCATGGTCTCCTCAAGGTAATGATGATGTGTGGTTTGTTGTGGATAGGCTCATGAAGGTTTCTCATTTCTTTCCAATCAATAAGACCTTCAATGTCAATGATCTTGGAAGTTTTTACCTTAATTAGATAGTATGACTTCATAGGGTTCTACACACTATCATTTTAGATAGGCATTCCCTATTTATGTCTTGTTTTTGGTATAGTTTTAAGAGGGCATTGGGTACACATGTGATTATGAGCACAACATACAACCCTCAGACTGATGGCTAGTTGGAGCATATGATATAGGTGCTATATGACATGCTGAAAGCATGCATACTAGATTTTGGGGGCTCTTGGGAGAATCATATACCATTGTTTGAGTTCTCCTTCAATAACAGTTATTAGGTGACTATTCAGATAAATCTTTATAAGGATTTTTATGATAGGTTATTCCAATCGCCCCTGTGTTGGATAGAGGCAGGTGTGACAACTTTACCGGGATCAAATATTGTACAAGAGACTTCTTAGAAGGTCCGGTTAATTTAGAAAAGTATTTCTACTACCCAATATCAATAGAAGTCATACACTGATCGCCGTAGACGACCTATAGAGTTCGAGGTTGGGGATCAAGTTTTTTTATGTGTTTCAACAAGGCTTGGACATAGGATAATCAGGAGACAAGGCAAGATTTCACCATGATATGTTGGGCCATTTGAGATTCTGGAGAGAGTCGGGTCAGTAGCCTATCGATTGAAGTTACCTTAAAGGTACCGATCCATGCACAACATATTCCATGCATCTCAACTACACCACTATCATTCAGACCCATCTCATGATTTTCAGCCTAAGAAGGTTGAGCTATAGGTTGATGCATCATTTTTGGTGAATTTGATTCGTATATTTGATAGGATAACAAAGTTTCTCCAAGGTTGATCAGTTCCTTTAGTACAAGTTCTATGAAAACATGATTGTTTACAAGATGAGTCTTGGGAGCGAGAGGTTGATGTACATGCTCAGTGAACAGAGTTATTCTCAGATGAATCTTGACCACCCTTCATAAGGTAATTTGAGGATGAATTTGTTTAAGGGGGGAATATTCTAAGAATTTGTGTTTTCTTATGAGGTACATATCCTTTTATTGTTAGTTTTAATGTTTAAATATGTAATAATGTGAATTCCCTTTGAGGCCATGGAGGTGTCAGGGGTTTAGAAAGGTTATTCGAAGCATGAAATCCAAGTTTTTGGGTGATTTAATCATAGAACATGAATATTTAAAACCATGCGGGGTAGGCCACATAGTTTGACCAAACCATAAAAGGCTAGAAAGAAGGGAGCTACAGGCCGCATGGTTAGGCCAAATTGTGCGGAATGGGCCATAGAGTTAAGCAGTTATGTTTGCAAATTTTACAGAGGTTTTTTGCACAGTTTCTACATGATTAGTGAAACTGTTCAAGGAAACCATTCGCCTAAACCATGTGGCCCTTTAAATTTTCAGAATTTTATTTAGAATTTAATTGAAACCCTTTTTATAAAACTAAATTTGGTTTCTTCTTCCTGGAAAATAATATCAACTTTGAGAGATCCTTCTTGGTGTCTAAACTAGGAATTGAGGTAACTCTCCTATCCGAGCTCGAAAGAGAAGGCCGTTCATTTTATTGAATCCGTAACAGTAAGACCTCAATTCCTTATTATACATTCTCCATTTTTCTAGATATTTGTTATGATATTTAGGGGAAAGATGATTTGCCCTAATTTTTGGTTCTTCTTCTATTCTTCAGATTTATCCCAATCTGAACTAAATCAGGAGTCGATTCTAGATGATCACTCCACTACCGAGATAAGGTAGGTTGTCTATACAAATTACTTGAGTTTTGGTACTTTATTAGGATACCTGCTATTAGGCTACCTACTGAACTTTCTAGTGCAACCCCAGAGGTGAATTGTATAATTGAATTAAATTAAACTAGACCTATTAAGGATGCCCTTAGGTTTCATTATGATGCGTTGGAAGCTGTTTCCAAACCATGGCCGCCCTTGGGGTGTGCCTTATGAAACCTTGATGTTTCTTGGTTGAACCAACCAAGGGGTGAGTTCTTATGCTTTCCTAGATGTTTGAAGACAAATTACAATTAAATGGGACCGAATAGCTAGTTTAAGAGATTTACTTCCTCACTGATTTATACTATATTGATATTCCCTGTTTAAATTGTTTAAATGGATTAATTAGATTTGGTTCAATGAGTGGGTATACTCATTTGGATGATTCTTAATTATTTGAATGGTTTAAATGGAATATGTGAACTATAAAAAATGACCGGGTATACTCATTGGTTTCCTGGAGTTGATTTGGATTTTATGGGTGGAAATACTCATGAGTTGGAATTGATGGAGAATGGTTATGTGAGGGGGGTATACTCACACAGATTGAAATGATAATTTGTATGAATGGTAATGTATTAATAGATTCCTTGGACACGTTCTTTGGATCTAGAATGTGGTAGTGGATGCCTTGGATATAGATTCTCCTTGGTTATTGATTTTGTGGGATTCCATGGGCATTGATAACCCTTAAATCTAGCATTCTTGGACTCATGAAGGGCATGTCTGGTACGACATGCTCCTAGAACTCCTACAAGTGCCTAACCAAGTTTTAATAAAGATGATCCTAGGACTAGAATAGGATGCCCTGGTCTTTGACACATTGGATATGGCCCTTTGTGGTGTGACTCTTGACATACGGAATGACCGTGAGAATTATGAAAAGTTTGGTGGAACAACTTGGCCGTGGATATTCTCCGACACTTTTGGTTGAACGAAAAGGCCGTGCTTTCCTTAGAACTATGGTTGTACAGTGAGGCTATGACACTTGATTTCTTTACTTGCAACTTCCTTGTATAGGATCTTTACTATCTTTTGCGGGGAACCTCAAGAGGCTATTTTGGTGATACTGGTTTTGTAATTACATTCCATGGGAATATTTATTGTTTTTTATTTCTTACATGTGTACCTTCACTTTTTTTAACTTATTTCATTGCAAAACCTTGATTTTATAGAAATTTGTGTGGTTTCTTACTGGGATTTTATATCACACCCTGTTTGGGCCACCCTCGGGGACCCAAACAGAGTATATAGTTTTAGTTATGGACAAGGGAAAGCACCCTCTTATAGGTTCTTGATCGTTACATAGGAGCAAGGGAGCATGGGGCCAAGCCTAGTTTTATGATGATACTAGGATATGTTTTGGTATTTTTTCATTTTGGATACTTTTATTGTACTATACTTCTATGTATCTATTTTGGATGATTTTTAGATACATGTGTTATCATCATCATTATATATGAGACATTTTTGGATTTGTTATATACTTCTGTCTTGTTTACTTTTTAGTTGTCTTCTTGTCATATCTTCTTCCTCTATTTTTAGGTTATTGACATTCCATTATGATATACTCTGGTAATGAGGGAACAATCTTCTCAATGACACACCCAAGGCCTGACTGCTAGTCGACAACCTCTTCCATTTTTGGAGATACGCTTGAGGCCTTCTGACCCACCTGGCTCGGGCCACTTTTGAGTAGCTTCCAAGTTCAGGACGTTACAATATATATATATATATATCAAAATTTAAAATATTACATTTATATCAATGAATAAAAAAATAATACTAAATAAATTAACAATTAATAAATTAATACACTAGATAAATGTTCATAAACAATTTATAAGTAAATTATATTCAATTTATAATTTAGGTATGAAAAAATAGAAACAATTTCACTTTTATCCAATATAAAATTATAATATTATCATTTATAATGTTTTATCTTAACTCCTTCACATTAAAATTATGAGATATTTTATTAAAATTTTTATAATAACATAATAATATCATATATTATGTATAAATTTTACATAACTTAAATATAACATATTTTATTTTATTTAAACCTTTTATCAAATCATCTAAAACACCCTTTTGGAATGGTTTAAATAAATTTCCAAAAAGGTCACTTAATATAAATATTATGCACGTTTATGAAAAATTCATAAAAAGATATGAACACCTTTTTATTTTACCTTATTTTAATTTATAATTTTTTTATAAATTATTAACCATGTAAATCCACTTTTAAACCTAGATCACATCTACCAAAATGTTTTTTAGTTTTGTTTTAAGTCCCCCTTTGGATTCAACTTGGTCCCTTCAGACCTGCATAGATTAAGGTAGTTAAGAATTTTAACTAAAATATAATTTCCTTTAAAAATTAATGAAAATTGAATTCACCATGGAATAGTGAATTCCATATTTATCCTATAAAAATACTCGAAACCATGACCATTTCGTAAGTTGTTTTAGATTTTTACAAGGAATTTTAGGTAAGCCATTTTTGGTAGAACTAGTTCTACCCATGCCATTTCAATAAGACAAGGCATTTTGAGTAGGTCTTCATAAGTCCCAAAAGGTTTTGTTTCATCCTATATATTGCAGTCCATCCTAATTTTAAAGGCCACCATTAAATGGTGATTGAAAAACCATGGGATAAAGGCATTATCCTATGATGCTCTAATTTTCATGATTTTATTACAATGCTTGGAATGACCATTTCACTTTAAGCTATGAAATGACTTTATAACCTATAAGAGACTACTACCATTTCTATTAAACAATAAAATAATATTATAAAACCATTACAATTTTAATGAATACTATATTGTGGTATGGAAAACCAAAAACAAAATTGGGGATTTTGGTTAGGGGTGGTTAATGGGATATGATGAGATGGTGTGGTCCAAACCTTTATAAACCAAGCCTAAAAATTTCAGGGTCCATTTAGGTCTAAATTTAATGTGGGGTCTAAAAAATTGAGTCTTTTCTAGTCCATGGTTTAAGAAGTATAATCCACTGCCTCATTCGTACATGTAATCAAGATTATTTTTAAAAAATAAATAAAAAATCACTCAATATTAAGAAATATTAAAAATTAAACACATTATAGATATCAGATAATTGTTAATTAATTAATATATTCATCACATACATTAAATATTTTTTTAACCTGTGAAATAATGGATTGAAAATTTGAAGGAAAATAGAGGAAAAATCGAAAATGGGTTTGAAAGTGCGGTTGATTTTCACCTATCGACCGATCAAGGTTCCGGTGCTCTACTAATGTGTATAACAACACTCAGGTCGAATCCTCAGTGATGATACTTTTTAATAGTCAATTGTTTTTAGTTGATTGTATTCTGATTGGGGGGGATTTTTTGAAGAGCTTAAATGAATTGATTAATGATTGGTGTTTGATTTAAAAATTTGATAAAGATTTGGGTGAGTTCATTTTTAGGGAGTTAAGCTTGTGATATCCTTGAGATTTTCTTTATATTGCATTTAAATTAATACCCACTTCTCAAGTTGACGTTGATTGGAATTCCAAAGTGTTAAGGAATTAATCCAAGATTTAACTTAACTTAGGGTTCTAATCTCAATCATAGCTTGTTGATGCTAGTATATTTATGATTCCAATAATCCATGGAAAGCACACATTAAACAAAACAAGTCATTAATCCATTTCATGTTAAGTCCAACATACTGACTAGAAATTAACCTTTTTATTATCAAAACACTTTTAAGGAAAAAGTGAGAAACCAAGATGTCCAAAAATAGTGAAAGACCAACCAGAATAGGAAAACCCATAACAAACAACCATATCAGCTCCTCCGGAGCTGTTGTACCATGATGACAATCCCCCACCAAAGCATGGCCTTTCAGCAAGTAGTCCCGTGCAGAAGCGCGGGCACAGAACCGATGGAAAAGACATAACATCTCAACATCCAAATCCAAAAGGCATGCTCTGAAGAAGACTTTATTCCAACCTATCCTCCTTTTCTCTGAAATGCCAACTCCTTTGAAGTAGAGGATGGGGATGTATTTATAGCCCAAGGAAGTGGACTGTTTTCATTCCCAATCTGTCCCTCCACATGCATCGCCAATTTGGCTATTCACAAAGCCGAATCTTGAGATAGCATATTCTTCAAAGTTGTATATAATAATGTTTTACGACTTCTATAAAAATTTGGAGTCATTTGGACTTATGGATCCAAAGTTATAGCAGTTTAATTAAACAAAGTTAAACTATCCATTTGAATCCAAACTTTTTGAAGACCAAAATGCGAATGGGTTTTTTAATAGGAAGATGCCTTCAAATTAGAATTATTTACTCAACAAAGTCGGATACCTCTATCTTCTATTTTACACTACAAAACCTCATCTTTATTTTATGATCACATCATGAGGTATGTCACGAATAGTGTCTAGATTTTAATTCAAGGATAGAATGGTGGGTTGGACTTCAAAACATTATTTGGGCCCCTTGTTTTTGGAATTGAGAACTGAGATTTTTATCCATGACAGTTTACATTGTTATCATAATGTGTGAGGATAATTAATGAATTTTCACTTTTGGATTGATCCCAGTAATTCAATCTTCATGGATGATCTAGTTTCTTCATAGATTATACGTGTCTTCTCATGTGGTCCATATGACCCTTAAATTAGTAGAATTAGACAATAATTCATTCTAATGATATGTGGTAAATTAAATAAGGAATCCTAAAAAACAAGAAACTCACAATTTAGATTAGTATGGTGATAGGTATAAATAAAATAGTAAACTGACTCAATTGGACTACTTCTAAAAATGATCAAAAACTATACTTAGTATTAAAACATTACTACTTCACAAAAATTATGCACATTTCATATAAAATCAGTAAATGGAGTATATAATAAGTTATGAATATATTAATAACATAAACTACCCCACACTTAGACTTGTGCATGTCATCATGTGCAACAAATATAAAAAAAATTACAAAATAATTTTCACTCACCAACAAATATTAAAGTTTTGTTTTCCCCAATCAGGGGAGGTTTAGACAATATCACTCATACATATTGAATATCACCACAAGTTGTTACAGAAAAAATGTTCCAAAAATAATTCATTTTTTCATGCTCAAATTTAGAAATGGAAAATGGTGGCAGACAAAACTTACTCCTCTCAAGTTGAAAAAATTAATTTATCAAGCTTCACTCATTCACCAAAAAAAGTGAAAATCTTAGAGTTTCAAAGAGATCTCAGCTTCCATTACCTATCCTAAAGTGCTAAAAAAATCAAGAGGTCTTTTTAGGGATTTTTCTGTGTCTATAGGATAGTTGGAAGATGATATCCAAAAGATAGGAAAAAGGGGGTAAAACACCAACATAGAAAAAAAAACAATGCACACTTTTTTTGAAATGAAACATGGAAGGAAATGAAAACATATATTTACAAGGGAATGATTATGTGAAGAAATAAAAAAGTTAGGAAGAAATTTTGAAGGGGATGAGAATATGAAATATTTAAAAAACACAAAACTTTTCCCTATAACATAAGTGTTCTTGTTTTTCTTTTCTTTTTTTTTCATTTTTATAAAGTTGAACTTGAAAAAGATATAACACTCATATCCCAACCCATGATTGATCTCCTCAAGACACTAATTTTAATAGTTATAATAAGATCAAAGGTTGAGGAAGAGTGATTTTTGACCTGCTGAAGGCGCAACCCATTTTTTTTGTTCTTTTTTTTTTTGATTTTTTTTGATTTTTTTTGATTTTTTGAACACTTGTCAATAAAATTTAAGAAATTAAATAAATGAAAGTTCATTAAATTCCCAAAAATACACTTAATTATAACCTCTACCCCATAATGAAATGGATGCTTGACTTCAATCATATGATAACATGGTGAAATCAACAAAGGGTACCCAAAATGAAATCCATTCCCCCCCACACTTCAATTTCAAAAAATTATACAATGAAAATCCTTGTTGATATTAGGTGAGAAAACGTATTGGGCTTGTAATGTGGCTATCAAAGAAAAGGTTTTCATAGGATCGAAGGGGATTTCAAAAAAACGATTAATGTAATAGAAATGGGAGACTATTTGGCTATTGTGATTCTCTTGTGGTTAAGAAAATGCCTCTACCATATTAATGCACACTAAATTAGAAAATTCAGATCGATGGTCCTCAAACTCAAGACTCACAAATGGGGGTGAAAAACAGACAGTTTGAAAATATGGCCATAGGTAGCCTTGTCATGAAAGCTAATTTTGTTCCTCATGGTTGGGGAAAATCATTTTCCAAATCAAAAATTGAGCATTCAAAATTTTTTGGTTGTGACACAATATTATTTATCCAAATTTATGAAAAAACCAAAATTTTTTTGAGATAAAACCATGTATTTTGACTCCCCAAAATGGTTAGACAAAATTTCAAAAGTTGAAGGTGAGTAATCATGACTCTTTTGGTTTTTTTACATTTATTTATTAGTTTTTTTAAATACACAACCACACAAGAGATAAAGAGAAAAATAAAGGGTTTGATGAAGATAGTGGTAAAAGATGAAAGAGAGAGGAAGAAGAATAAAGAGTAGAAAGAGGAAGAGAGAGAGAGAGATTTAAAGGGAAATAGGTTCCCCTTAGTTTGGATTTGGAGAGTCGCCATCTCCATCCAGTGGTGGGTCAACTACAGAAGTTGGGGATCTGATGGAAGTTGACGTGGTTCCAGGATTGTGTGTCCTCTTATGGTGATGATTTAATGGATTTCCATTAACTGTGAATGTCCTTTTTGAAGAGGGGTCTTGGAGTTTCACTGCACCAAATGTGTAAACATTAGTAATAACAAAAGGACCTTCTCAATGAGAATTAAGCTTACCTGGGTGAAGTTGAAATCAAGAATTGAAGATAAATACCATTTCACCTTCATGAAATACCTTTCTTAGGATGTGTTTATCATGTATAACCTTATCCTTTTCTTTGTACATATTGAAATTTTCATAGGAATCAAATCGAAGCTCCTCCAGTTCAGCCAATTGAAACAATCTTTCTTCCCCAGATTTTTCACAATCAAAATTAGAGGTTTTCATAGCCCAAAAAGACTTATGTTGGATTTCAACTGGTAAATTACATGATTTACCAACAACTATCCTAAAAGGAGACTTCCCAATGGGTGTTTTATAGGCAGTTAAATAATCCCAAAGTGTTTCACCAAGTCTTTCAGGCCAGTCTTTTCTGGTGGGTTTTATAATTTTCTCAAGCACTCTTTTCTCTTCTATATTTGAAAGTTCAGTCATGCCATTTGTTTGGGGGTGATATGTAGTTGAAGTTTTATATACAACACCATTCTTTTTCAAAATAGATTACATGGTTCTATTACAAAAAGGGTTCCTAAGTCACTTATCAAGGCATGTGGTGTTCCAAATCAGTGGAAGATGTGTGTCTTTAGGAACTCACTAACAGTATGTGAATCATCCTTTCTAGTGGGTTTGGCCTCGAAGCACCTAGAAAAATAATAAACCATAAGAATAATGTATGAGAATCCATTGGAAGGGGGGAATGGTCCCATGAAATTGATTCCCCAAACATCAAATACCTCACAGAAGATTAAAGTTTTTTGGGGCATTTCATTTCTTTTAAAAATTGTGCCAAACTTTTGGAAAGTGGGATATGATTGACAGAACTCATGTGAGTCCTTGAAGAGTGATGGAGAGAAGAATCTAGAGCCTTGGAACTTTCGGGAGGTCCTTTGTGGTCCAAAGTGGCCACTTCCAGGAAGTGAGTGACAGATTTTTAAGATAGAGGAATGTTAATCTTCATCAACACATATCCTTATTACCATGTCTTCCCCAGTTTTCAAAAGTTTATTTTCTTCCCAAAAATAGTATTTTGAATCACTTGTCAACTTGATTTTTTGTTCTTTTGAATGTTTTTCAAGAAAAATACAAAAAACCAAGTAATTTACAATTAGGGCATACCATGGTATTTTTTGAGTGAGAGATGGAAGGTGCTCAGTTGGAAATTCTAGATCAATTATTTCAGAATGAGAAGAATTAGAAATTATACTAAAGTGATCAGCCACAAGGTTTTATTTTCCTGATCTATCTATGATTTCATGGTCAAACTCTTGGAGCATTAGGATCCATCTTATTATCCTCGGTTTGGAATCACTTTTCTTGAGTAAGAACTTTATAGTAGAATGGTCTGTGAAGATGATGATTTTAGCACCTAAGAGACAAGGGCAACTTTTATATAAGGCAAAAATCATTGCTAAAAGTTCCTTTTTAGTGATAGTGTAGTGATATTGAGTTTCATCCAATGTTTTGGAGGTATAATAGATGACATGAGGAATATTTTCTCTTCTTTGACCAAGAACAGCCCCAACGACTCTATCAGAAGCATCACACATCAACTCAAAGGGTAAGGACCAATCTGGGGGTCAGATTATCGTGGTAGATGTAAGAAAAATTTTGAGTTCAATGAAGGCTCTCTTACAAACCTCATCGAAATGGAAAGTGACATCATTTTAGAGAAACAAAGTGAGTGGGAGGAAAATCCTTCTGAAGTTATGGATGAATTACCAATAGAAACCGACATGACCAAGGAATGAATGGATGTCTCGAACCGAAGTGGGTTCAAGAAGTGATTGGATCACTTCAATTTTGGCAGGATCAACTTCAATACCATCTTGTGAAACTATGTTCCCTATAACAATCCAATTTGAAACCATTAAGTGAAATTTTTCAAAATTTAACACAAAGGTTACACTTGACACACATTTGGAGGACTAGAGAGAGTGAATTCAAGCACGATTCAAATGAATCACCATAAATGGTAAAGTAATCTATGAATACTTCCATGAAGTGTTCAATGAATTCAGAAAAGATACTCATCATACACCTTTGGAATGTTGCAGGATCATTGCAAAGGCCATACGATGTTCTCTTATATGCATATGTTCCAAAGGGGCATGTGAAAGTAGTCTTTTCTTGGTCATGAGGTGCGATTGGGATTTGGAATTATCTGATGTATCCATCAATAAAGAAATTGTGTGACTTTCCAGCTAATCGTTCCTACATTTGATCAAGGAATGGAAGAGGGTAGTGATCTTTTTGTGTTTCAACATTCAATTTTTAATAATCAATGCACACATGCCATTTGTTCTTCACTCGAGTTGTGACTAACTCTCCATGTTTATTTGTGAAAACAGTTATCCCACCCTTTTTAGGTACAAATTGAATTGGACTAACCCATTCACTATAAAAAATTGGGTAGATAATGCCACCTTGAAGAAGCGTGGTAATCTCTTCCCTAACTACCTCAAGGGTGAGTGGATTGAGTCTTCTTTCTGGTTGTCTAATTGGTTTAGATGATTCCTCAAGATGGATGTGATGCATGAAAAGATCAAGGTTGATTCCTGGTATGTCATCTAGGGTCCATCCTAAGGACTTTTTGTTTTCCTCTAACACTTGAACAAGTTTGGACTCCTCAGTTTCAGTAAGTGAAGAGGAAATAATGATAGGATAAGAGTGATCATGAAAAAGGAATGCATATTTTAGGTGTTTAGGAAGAAATTTCAGATCAGTCACATCTTTCATTTGTGGGTTAGACAACTCAGTAATGGAGGAAGGGACTTCAATTGCTTCAGATTCATTTTCCTTAATACTGCCCAAGGTGGAGCAGTAGAGATCAGAGTTGATGTGGGATTCAAGAAAGTTTCAAGTTCCTCTAGATTAATAGAGTCTATGAATGAGAGGTCCACATAAACTTCACCATTTATGAATTGGTTAGTCATGGTGCAGATTTCACAAGATCCTTTATCATTTGAACATGAAGAACATGATGGATTGGGGTTCAATTGACTCTTAGAATTGTCCTCAGAATCATGGATTGAGAATGCAGATTGATCCTTAGATGGGTATCTCATGGATTGTAAAATGTTGAAGTTGACTAGTTGGTCACCAAATTCTATGGATAAGATGCCTGAATGGACATAAATCTTGGTTCTATCAGTCCTAAGGAATGGTCTTCCGATAATTAGGGGAGATCTAGAAGAGTTCGTCTCACCTTCCATGTCAAGGACATAGAAATCGGCTGGGAAGATAATATCATTGACACGAACAAGGACATCCTTGATTATACCCTCAGGACTAGCTATGCTTTGATTGGACAACTGAATGACAACATCTGTTTGATATAAGGGACCTAAACCAAGGTTGGAGAAGATGGATTTGGGCATGACATTAATTAAGGATCCTAGGTCTATGAGTGCATCATCAAAGTTGGAATTTCCAATTTGGCATGGAACCGTAAAGGTCCCTGGATCTTTGCACTTTATGAGAATATAATATTGGGTGGAAACATTTTTTAAGGTCCTAAGTTTCCCCTTTTGGGTGAAAAATTATTTAAGAAACTTCACATACTTAGGGATTTGTTTTATGGCATCTAAAAGGGGAATTTTGAATTCAACACGTCTAAACATGTCAAGCATTTCAGGATCAGGTTCAAAGGACTTCCTTGGTTTTGAAACAGCTTGAGGAAAAGGAATTGGATTCCTAAGTGGAATGGAATTAGGTGAGGGAATGGCTTAATATTCATTTTCATGTTTCTTTTTCTTTTCATTTTCTAGGTCAACATTCAAAGGGGGGGTTGGAGGACTTATCTTGAGGCATATCAATTTTCTTTCCTGATCTAAGTGCAATTGCACTTAAATTACCCTTGGGGTTGGGTAATGGTTAAGCTGGGAGTTGAGAAGAATTCTATTGTTGTTGCTAGCTCAGGTGGGATGCAAGTTAACCAATTTGGGTTTCAATGTTTTTGAGGCTGGAATGGGTGAAGGAGGCAAGATCTTGCACTGGACTTTCCCATGGTTGCTTGGAAGAAGAGGCTTGTCCCAAATTGGGATTACCTTGATTTTGGTTCTGGGGAAAGTGATTTTATTGGGTTGGGAATTGGGATGGCTCACTAGGATAGTGGAATCCAGGAGGGGGAAGAGGAGGATTGATCCTTTGAGGTTGAGGAACAAAAGGGTAAGGTTGTTGGAAGTTACCAACACTTTGACCATATTGGAATTGGTTTGGGTTTTGATGAGGGTATTTAGGGAGATGAGAAATGGGATTACCATATCTCAAGTTAGGGTTATATGTAAAATAGAAGGGCTTATAATGGGGTTGGTTAAAGTTTCTAACAAACTGAATTGATTGTTGAGGGTTGGGGTTCTACTGAGCATATATTGCATTGACCTCCATTGGTCCGGATGAATCATATGGTTCATCATGAAGTTGTGGACAAGTGTTTTTTGGATGATCTAATGAGTTTTAGATTCCAAAGTTTTTGATAGGTCCAGGAAACATTGATTGTGGAGAAGATGAGGTTGGGGCTTTGGGCACCATAGTTAGTTGTCGCACAAGACCTGTAAGTTCACTCATCTATTCTGTCATCTTGTTCGGCTCTATTGACTGATTATCTTGGGCTTGTTTGACTTGTGCATGTGCTCTAGTATGGAATTTTTGTGTGTTTACATCCATGTTGCTTATGATATCTCTTGCAGCTGCGAGAGTTTTAGCAATAAGAGCACCACCACTTGCAGCATCAATGAGAGTTCTCTCTATCTCCAATAACCCCTCATAGAAGTATTGTATCAAGATTTGGTCAGGGATTCTGTGGTGTGGGAAGGTTGCAATAAGAATTTTGAACCTCTCCCAGTATTCATGGAGTGATTCACTTGTGAACTGGAAAATACCACTTATTTCCTTTCGGATAGAAGCAGTACGATAAGCATGAAAGAATTTTTCTAAGAAGAGCCGCTTAATGTCATTCCATGTGGTTATGAAACCAAGAGGGAGGTAGTAAAGCAATGAATTTTCAGTGTTATCTAGAGAGTAAGGGAATTCTTGGAGTTTTATTTGTTCCTCAAAAACCCCTTGAGGCTTCATGGTAGAGCACACCACTTGGAACTCTTTAAGGTGGAGATGTGATCCTCACCAGCTCGCCTGTGGAAATGAGGGAGAAGATGAATCAAACCCGATTTGAGTTCAAAGTCAGCCTCTATGTTTGGATATTGAATACCAAGATGTTGGTAACTCATATCATGGGAAGCAAGTTTAATAAGTGTTTGTTCCCTTGTATGGGCCATATCTAATTTAATTGGTTGGACTAGGATAGGTTCTTGAATGAGTTGATTATATCTTATGCTCCTCCTAAGTTTGCGAAGTGTTCGTTCAATTTTAGGGTAAAAAAATATGAGGGATTTTTTGGGTGGATAAAAGTCATTCATAGAGATGTTGAAATAAAGAGGAAGACAATTTTTTCTTTGTGTTTCTTCAGTTTATAATTTTTATGAGAAGGTGGGGTTTTCTTTGTGTTTTTTTTTTCAATTTTTTTCAATTTTGTTTTTTTGGTTTTCTTACAATAACCAGAAACTAATGACTATATAAAGCACCATACCCAGAAACAATTCCATTTGAAAGTTCGGTCGATTGTTGCCTATAGACCGGTCAAGGTTCTGGTGCTCTACTAATGTGTATTGCAGCACTCGGATCGAATCCTCAGTGATGATACTTTTTAATAGTCGATTGTTTGTAGTTGATTATATTTTAATTGGGGTGGTTTGTTTTTAGAGCTTAAATGAAGTGATTAATGATTGGTGGTTTACTTAACCATTTGATAAATATTTCAGTGAGTTCATTTTTAGGGAGTTAAGTTTGTGATATCTTTGAGCTTTGCTTTATATTGCATTTAAATTAACACCCACTTCATAAGTTGACGTTGATTGAAATTACAATGTGTTAAGGATTTAATCCAAGCCTTAACTTAACTTAGGATTATAATATCAATCATATCTTGTTGATTTTAGTGTATTTATGATTCTAATAATACATGGAAATCACATGTTAAACAAAACAAGTCATTAATCCATGACATGTTAAGTCCAACATACACAATCTTAATTTGAAGAATATTTATCGAGTAAATTATCTCAATCATTTAACATCCCTAAATTATAACTCACCCCAATGATAGATTTACTCATTCATTGAAATGATTAGTAATCTTGTTATAATTATTATGATGATAAATTAAGAAGATAAGAAAAAGAAAGGGATAAGAAAAGAGTGGTGCGTCGAACACACACATAAACAATGATGATAATTAAAAAAGAACATTAGATTGAATGAGAAAGAAAAATAAGGGAAGGGGATTCAAATATATTTAAACTATTTAAATAACATTATTATTAAACTACATAATGTGTATGATAATAAGATATACTGAAGAAGAAACTTGCATTAAAACAGAATTACAAAAAAAAAACACTTACACGATTACAAACAAAGAACAACACAAAAGTAAATGAAAGGAAGAAAGAAGGAATGGTTTCTCATGTAAAAACATGAGTATGGAAAATCCTCTGAAGCCTTTGTAAGTTACTTGTTCATTCCAACCTATCCTCATTTTCTATGAAATGCCAACTCCTTTGAAGGAGAAAAGGGGGATGTATTTATAGCCCAAGGAAGTGGACTGTTTGCATTCCCAATCTGTCCCTCCACCTGTATCACCAATTTGGCTATTCAGAGAGCTGAATATCGAGATAGAATCTTCTTAAAAGTTGTATATGATAATGTTTTATGACTTATCTCAAAATTTGGAGTCATTTTAACTTATGGATCCAAAGTTATGGTGGTTTTATTAAAAAAAGTTAAATTGTCTATTTCAATCCATACTTTTTAAAGACAAAAATGTGAATGAGTTTTTAAATAGGAATATTCCTTCAAATTCGAATGATTTCTTCAAGAAATTAGGACACCTATATACCTATTTCACACTGCAAAACCTCATATTTAGTTAATGATTACATCATGAGTTATGTCACAAATAGTGTCCAGATTTTAATTCCCAAACAGAATGGTGGGCTAGACTTCAAAACATTATTTGGGCCCCTTGTTTTTAGAATTGGGACCTGAAATTTTTATCTGTGACACCTTACATTGTTATACGAATGTGTGAGGATAATTAATAAATTTTCACTTTTGGATTGATCCCAGTAATTCAATCTTCATGGATGGTCCAGTTTCTTCACAGATTCTGTGGGCCTTCTTGTGTGGTCCATATGACCCTTCAAATCGTAGAATTGGCCAATGATTACTTCTAATGATATGTGTGATATTAAATAAGGAAACCTAAAAAAAAGAACCACACAATTTGGATTAGTAAGGTGAGAGTTATAATTACAATAGTAAACTGACTCAATTGGACTACTTGTAAAAAATGCTCAAAAATTATACTTAGTATTAAAACATTAATATTTCACACAAATTATGAACATTTTATATAAAATTAGTAAAGGGAGTATATAATAAATCATGAAAATATTAATAACATCAGGGTTATTTCCATTATAGAGCCCAATGGTTTAGAAAACAAGTCAATCTTCATGAAGGAATCATTTTTTACCATAGATATTCTCTTGAAAAAGGTGAACCATTCATGAAAATTATTTGTTTGTGTCCATGAAAAAGTCATGCCTTTAGATCACACGGAATATTCACACATGAACATCATTTTTGGTGGAGTGATGGTAATAATTTACCACCACAAATCACCTTCAAAGTTGATTATCTCTTTGTATAGTTTGGAAATGATCTTTCCTGATCATAAACTCTTTGTAGCCATGTTATTAAAATTAAGTCACATAAGTCCCAAATTCATTTATAATAGATCACCTATGAGTACTTGACACACAATTCAAGAGGGGACACAAGAATCAAACTTGAAAACTTACAGGGATATTTTTTTTCTACTTTTAGATAGAATTTAAGGGATCAAAATCAAATCATTCATGAATCATTCCCATTGAAAAAAACTTTAAAAAAATCAAGCAAAACATATTATTTAATCCTGAGATAGAGGGAAGGAGCATCATAAAAAACCTTCATAAAAATTCAATTTCTATATTAAAAAATATATTAGAGGGACATCCACATAAGCCATTCATAGAGGGATATTTTTAAAATCCCTTTGTAAAGGATTCCAATAAATCCCTTTCATGGAGGGATACTAATATAAATACATTAGTGAGTATATTTTACCCCAAATATTATGAAATCCATGCCCCTCTTCATAAGAAACCCCAATTTTATGTGAATTGGGGGTTTTATAAGTTTATTTTTAGCCTCTTATAAACTTCCCTTAACTATAAAATATTTGACATATGTTGGATCACTTCATAAAGGAACTTAATTATGGGTATCCGAGCCACATTAATAATATTTTTAAACCTAGTTAATCTATCTAGGTTGAATTGATCCAAATAAACTCATTAAATTACTTTAAAAGAGGTATAATCCTCAAAAATCCCATTCCAAAAAGGTATCATGCATGACTTCCTGATATACATGATCAGGCTATGAACATCAATGTGAACCCCATCAATTATAGGATCCTATATTTTTAATGAGGTATGGATCTGTTGATTTTTGGTTTAAATATCTTTTTATTCTTAGTATTGCTATTAAAGGTTTAAGGAAAGGTTCAAGAGCATCTAGGGTTTGTTTGGATCCTGGAACTCTAGTTTTTAGAAAAATATAATGTGGCACATGGTTGGAGCATGGTTAGTTCAAACCATCAAAATCGACCATGTGACCCATGTATAGAGGATAATAGTTAGGTCATAAATGAAAGAGAGGTTATAAAACAATGAAAAATGGTGCAATATTTTTTCATAGGTGAATCACACAGTGTTCACAAGGTTTTTCAAACCATGGCAAGGGGTGTGACTTTGGATAATAGGCATCCACAACCAGTGCATAGTTTAACTAACCATGTAATTTTTCTATGTGAGGGTGGATCCCATATATGGGAGACCACATGATTAATGTATATTTTTGAGAACCATGTGGCCAAACCATTTGACCCTTTTTAAAGTGGTGAAATATCCATTTCACCTCCTTCCACTTAAAACTAAATCCACCCTTTTAGTCCTTCATTCTCCAATAGCTGCCCACCATGAGAGCTCCCTCTCCTCTCCTACTTGGAATTAATGGATCTACTTTTTCCAAAATATAATTCAAGTGTCTTTTATCTCACTGGATCCCTCTCCGTAATACTATGAGTCCTCTTACTTATTTTCTTTGTTTACCTTCTTGTATCATATGAAAAATCCATGCAAGATAATATTCCCTATTTTCAGAGTGTTTGTCTAGTTTCTTTGATTCCTACTATTTTATCTAGGACATAAAGCTAATATCATATGAGGAGTCATATACCATTATAAGGTAGGTGGTCTCATGCTTTTTCCTAAAAATTATGATGTCTATAAAGTTTTCTATTGTACTGAATGCCATACTTATCATGCATTGCTTCTAAAATATGAATTTCCTTTAAATTAAATATTATTCCTTAATTAGATACTCCCATAAACCCATTTAAAATTGTTAAAGGTTGATGAAATTGACTCAACAACTCTTTGAGTGTGTTAATTGTTTTCACTTGACACTTTTACCACTCATTTTTGACCAATACACCTTATGAGGTGGATTCAATTATACATTTATGATCCAATGAGAAAGTTCAATTAATTGAAATGTTAAATAATGAAATATGAAACATGAATAAAAAGTCCATGTCACCTTAACTTATTAACCGTGACTTATTCCCATAACTAAATGGGATTATATAGAAGGGTTAAATGGTATAAATTTATTACACAGCCTTATTAAATTTTGAATTATTCTCATGACTAAATGAGATTAAGTGAAATGCGAAATGGATTATACTTTACTTGAATCTTATTTAAACCATTATATATAGTTATAGGATGAACTATATTAGGAATGTCTTGGATTCCCCCTTATGTTTTCCTTGACTAAATATAGGATTACACCTGATTCATAGATGTGTTTTCCAAGAGTTGATACCCTTTTTGGAATTGATCCCTATCTTACCTTGATGAATTCTCAGTCATAATTCTATGGACTCATCCACTACTTTTATCCAAATATTATAATTCCTTGGATTATATACTTGTATTTGGATTGGTTTCTTATAAACTAGACTGCCTCATATTATCTCCTTAGTCTCTAATCAGGTTTAGCCTAAGGATACTTAGGACTTGTTCATGGGGGATGACACAAATATCAATATAGGAGTGCATTTCTGGGGGTTCATCCCTGGATTACACTCATACCCCTATAGTCTAACTACATTATTTAATACTATCTGTTAGTTAAAATTTATAAGGTTAAGGATGTATTAGTTATTCCTTGGGCCCAATATTATTATTATTATCAAATAATAAATTATTCAGAGAAATTACAGCTTAGGCTGAAGCTGGTATGATTAGATAGGTATTATCTAGGAACCCAAGATAACTTGGTTCATTTATTTTATTACCTTATTTATTAACTACAGAATATCCATTTTATATTATATGACTGTATAACATTAGACACCCTTGATGGTGGCCTAATATATTTTACTCACACCCTGTTTGGGACACCGATTGGTACCCATACATATTTCCTGGTTATAGGTTGGAAAATTGGGAAGTTCCCAAATATGGAAACTTGATTTTTCTATAATTGGATGGAGTAGGGGAGTAAAGTACCGAGATTGTGCACATGATTCTATTAGAGATAACTTTTTTTTAATTTTTTTTTATTTTGTATAACATGTACTGTGCATGCCTTCTACCCCATTTCCTTTATATCCTCCATTTTTATAGCTTCTTAAAATCACTATTTTCTATGAGATACATGATATTTTTGTATTTTAGTATTTATATAGATGATTTACTAGAGATTCTATTTTTTTATTATTATGCTTCCAATGATGTGATATCTTGTTTCTGCAATTTTATATGTTTTCTACCACTATTCTCCTCTATGATTATCAAGGTACAGTCTCCCCAATATACCATCACAGACACTCACTGTTAGTCAGAAACCTCTAGTGTAAGGGGAGGCACACTTGAGGCTGTGTGGTCTATTGGGTTTGGTTACTTTTTACTGAACTAGGTTTATGATATCACAAAGTGGTATTAGAGTGACTTTTTCATTTTATCCAACTATTTTGGGTTGGTTGATAGGAGACTAGAAATGTGTCAAAATTTGGCAATGGGACTATTCCTAAGAGTGACTAACCCCTATACAGTTAAAAAGCCAGGTTTTCGGGGATGGGACTCACTATTCTTTTTTTCTTATAAAGTTTTATTGATTTCACTTCAAGGTGACACACATGTTCTTTTAAATTTTTTATTATTATAGATTTTATTTTTCCATTGGATCCAAAAGGAAAGGAGGTTTTTTTCATGAATCAGGATAGACACATGAGGATTTATATGCCATTCATATTCCATGCCATGCTTACTTATTATATGCATTCCCTGTATCATGTTGTAGTGATTTTATTTCTATATCTGTTATTTGACTATTGTTTCTACATGGTGAATGAGATAACTAATTTTTTAACTAAAGTGTTTTCATTAACGTAAATAGTGTTTTCCTACATAGATTTATGGTGGAACCTTATCTAAATAATTACAAAATGTTTGAGATATGTGACTATGGTTACATGGATTGGAATGTTAGTTGATTTTGATTAAATGAATTCCAATTATAATGTATAAATCTTGTAATTATATAAATTGGGAATGGTGACTCATTTAATCAAATCATCATATATGGATTGTTACATCATGATGCCCAATATAAGGGATGGTTTTCAGTTACATGAAGTTCCAATTGTAATTTATAAAACATATTCCTTTATAACTTGAGAATGGTAACTCTTCTAACTGGACCATGATGTATATAAATATGAACTTTTTGATTCATAAAAATTTAAATAAAATGGTTTCTGCTAAATTATGATGATAATTTCAACATAAAGGATGTTTTCCTCTATAACTTGGAATTGGAACTCAATATACCAGAATCTATGTTATGATATATGAGGCCTTGAACCAGACTTGACCTTAGTATTGAGTGTTGGGAGTGTCACTCATATTCCCTTATGAACTTCTAAATTACCTAGACCCATCTCTATGAGAAAGAATATGGGTTTTTAATATTACATAGAAAGGTTATGTACATGTAAAATTATTTTATCTAGGAATGTATTTGGAATTGTAGAAATATTACACTACCATGAACTCAAGTTATGCACCAAGAATGCAGTGACACCCATGCTTGAGAAATGGTGGGACCCGAACTACTTGCATTAACTCCAGTTATTCCACCTATAATACCTATTGTTTCACTTAATCAAGGAACTTTTGCTCAGTTTTGAGAGGGATTATTATGTATAGTGTAGTCTATATAGGGAGATCCCTAACCTGTCTCTTCTATGAAAGAGTTTACTATGGATTTCTATCAATATCACCCTCATAACTTTTTTGGGAAAGTCAATCCTCAAGCTATTGAGACATGGATGGAGGCCATGTTGTCTATTTTTGATCATCTTGAGACACATACATAAAGGAGAGTTAAGCTCACATATTATATATTGAGAGGGTTTTCCAAGAGATTATAGGATGTTTTGAACCAGTAAGATCAGTATCGAGTTATGGTTGGAAGAGATTTTGAATCTTGCTTCTATGATTATTTCTTTTCTGAGATGTTTTGGAATGACTAAGATAGATAATTTATACACCTAGAATAGGGAACCATATCTATTATGGACTACTCCACTCACTTCACAGAGCTCTAACATCTCATACCTACTCTTCTTGGTGACGAGTTGTCTAGAGTTAGGTGATTTGAGGATGGGATCAGGTATTCAATCTAGTTTCAAGTGAAAATTTTCCATATAATGATTGTTCTTGAGATATTCAATTAGGCCCTTATCACCAAGCACAACCATCTAGAGGCAGAGAGTGTGGGATTGATAAATTTAGTAACTAGGTTGGGAGGTAGTTCTTTTAGTGGAAATAAGTTTCACATAGTGTCTTCTCATCAGGGTAGTGGCAGCCAAAGTATTGACATTGGTAGTAGTGTGATATGTCACCAGTGGGAGAGCCTAAGGAATAAAAAGCCCCATTACACCATAGACACAATTGAGTGCTGATATTGAAGCCAAAGGTTCCATATTCAATGGTTTTTTAGAACCATACATCCATTGGACAGTGAGAGAGGATCCTCACCGACTTTAGGTACTAGAGTGGGATCATCAACTCCACGCCTGGTAAGGGGATTCATTACCACAAGCCATATTGGTCAAGGTGGTGGATGAGGACAGGGGAGTTTTTATTTTATATAAATTAATAGTAGATCAGAACTTCTTAGATTAGTCAGGCTATATCTTAGGCCCCCTAATAAAAATAGATTTATATAGTATATCCCACTCCCAAGGAGTAGAGTTTCGGGCCTTCAACAATTCAAGGTATGATTTTGGTAACCTATGATTTAGTATCTACCTTATTTGATATAGTTTTTTCACAATCCTTTATATATATTTCTATCATGTAAATCATTGAGGTTGAAATTCAGTACTTCTATGGATTGATGACTCTTAATACTTTGTCGGGAGTCTGACCAGGAAGTGTATTCCAATATAAGGAGTTCCCCCTAGAAATTGGATTCTATCATTTATTTTGAAACCTTTTGATTCTTGAGATGTTGGGCTTTGAAATAATTCTCGATATGGATTGGCTAGTTCATTATCATTCCCATATTGATTTTTTTATTAGAAGGTGTCTTTTATATCCCTAGAGGTACTTAACTATGTTCATAAAATATAATGGGATATAAAAGATAGTTGTTATGGACCTGAGAATGGTGTGATGAGAAGAGTGACAACCTAGATTGAAAATATTTTTCTAGCTGATCAAGGAATATTTTAGACAAATTTCCCTCCACTGGTGGATCAATTCAAGGACGTCTTCCCTAAAAACTTTTATGGGTTACCACTTGAGTGAGAGGTGGAGTTTACTGTTGAGTTTACTCTAGGAGAAGCTAAGGTATCTATTCCTCCTTATAGAATGGATCCAACTGAGTTTTAGGAACTCAAGAGATATCTAGTAGACCTAGAAGGTAAGGGGTTTATATGACCCAATACTTTTCCATGGAGATCACCCATGATTTTTTCTAGGAATAATTATAAACTTATTAGGCTTGGTGAGGATTAATATAAATTGAATCAGTTTATGGTTAAGAATCATTAGCTTTTACCTCTTATATATGGCCTCTTTAACTAGATTTAAGGAGCTATATTTTTCTCCAAAATTGATTTGAGTTCTGGAAATCATCAGGTATGGGTAAGACCCTTAGATATACCATATACAATATTCCATAGTAGATATGTCTTGTATAGATATTTGGTAATGTCGTTTGATCTCATGAAAATTCAATATATTTTCATGGATATGATGAATGATGTTTTCCACCCGTATCTGTATTATTTTTTGGTTGTTTTTGTGGACGAGATCTTGGTGTAGTCAATGAATTTAGTACACTGGGAGAGAACATGTCATATTTCAAGCTCAAAAAATTTTAGTTCTTTATTGATAAGGTTCACTTCTTGGATAAAATTATCTTAGAGATAGGGTTGTCTGTTGACCCATAGAAAGTGAGAGTCTTGGTTTTTTGGGAGCATCCCATGAACATCTTTGATATACAAATTCTATTAGGGATTTATAGATATTAAATGCATTTTATTCAGGACTTATACCACCTTATAACACATCTTATAGGATTGATAAAGAATAATGTTAAACTATCATGGTCCAAATAATGTGAGAAGGCCTTTCAAGAGTTGAAAGAAAGGATGTCCCTGACACCGATCCTGAATTTACTTGATCTTGGTAGAGGATTTTTTGTTTATTATGATGCATCAAGCATTAGGTTGGGAGTGTTTTTTGATGAAAGAAGATCGAGTTGTGGCATATGGGTCTCAGTAGTTGATGCCTCATTAGTGTAATTACCCGAAGCACAACCTCAAGTTAGTATTAATGGTTCATGGCTTTCATTGTTGGAGGCACTACTTTATGGGGAGCGATTTATTGTATACATAGACCATAAAAGTCTGAATTACATACACATAAAATATGACTTGAAGCTATGACGATAAATATGATTTGAATACCTACAATCATTCAATTTTGAACATTCTTATACACCTGGGAAGTGAGATGTAGTGGAAGATTCTCTAAGTAGGAAGACGCAGACATGAGTGGTTCAGGAGGCCAGTAGTGAATAATAGTTGATGGACTTGTTATATGAGATTCACTTGGTGGTTTAGGAGTATCATGATAAACCTATTATAATAGCCATAATATAGACTTATAAACTTTTTTATCAAGTGAAGATGAGACATCTTTCTAATTCTGAAGGTTTAGTCCTAATGGAGAGTGTTTCAGGTGAGAGACCACCGACTGGTTGGGTCATTAAGAGGGATGAGATATTTTTCATTCATGGGAGTGTCTAGGTTTCAGAATACATATGAGAGTAATTGATGTTAGAGACTCATGAATCTTATGGGGAGGTACATACTAGTTTTAACAAGATATATCATGACTTATGCCACCAATATTGGTGGACTGGTATGAAATGGGAGATCGTGAGTTTTGTTACAGGGTGTTCCACCTACCAGCAGGTGAAGGTGAACACTAGTGACCAATGAAAATTTTATATTAATTACCTATTCTATAGTGGAAATAGGATTATGTCACTATGTAGTTTATGACACTGTTACCTAGGTCCCCTTTAGGCAATGATGTTGTATGGGTGATTATAGACAAGTTGATGAAGGTTGCACATTTCTTGCTGATCAGAGATAACTTCTCAGTGGATAATCTAGAGAGGTTATATTATAGGGACATCATATGATTTCAGGTAGATATATGTACTATAGTATTGAATCAGGAAGCTTGTTGTACATCACTATTCTGTAAAGTTTTTAGAAGGAAATGGGTTCACATGTGCTTTTGAACACACCCTTAGACTGATGGTCAATCCGAGTGTATGATACAGGTGTTAGACGATATGTTCTGATATTTTGTCCTTGATTTTTAGAGGTTCATGGGAGAACAACTTGGTGCTTGATTATTTTTCTAGTAATAAAAATTTCAAAGATATGATTCAGATGACTCCTTACGAGGCACTCTATGGTATGTTACGCCATTCACCCCTATATTGGTTAGAGGCAGTGCTACTGGGACCTCACCTTATTTAGGAGACTTTATAATATGTATAACTTATCAGGAAGCATATGGATATGGATTAGTCTAAGAATAAGTCTTATGATGATCATCCTTAATGACCTACGGAGTTTGAGGTCGGGGATTGAGTGTTCTTGCATGTATCACCCAGATTGGGTCATCGATGAATTCAGAGGCAGGGAAAGTTATCACCTAGATTTGTTAGACCTTTTGAGATTTTGGAGAGGGTCATACCATTGTATTATCAGATAGAACTCCCTTAGATATATAGGTCTATCCATAACATTTTTTACGTGTCTCAGTTACATTATTATCTTTCAGACCCATCTCAGGTTCTTCATCCTGATGAGGTTGAGTTGGATGTTGATTATTCTTTCAAAGAGTAACCTATAAGTATAATTGATCATATCAAAAAGGATTTTTTTGGAATTTTAGTTCATATAGTGTGGGTTATATGGAATCACGACCATGTATAGGATAATACCTAGGATTCAGAGGCCAATGTATGTGCTCAATGCCTAAAGTTATTCTCAGATGATGTTCAACCATCATCAGAATGGAAACTCAGGGATGAATTTTTTTAATAAGGGGAGATTATAAGAATTTCCTTTAAAATAAATGTTATTACCAATTGACATACTCCCATAGACCCCTCTACAATTTTCATGGGATGGTGACTTCTACATGACCACCCCTTGGGTGGGTTAATTGTTTTTCCTTGACTCTTTAACCATACATTGTGACCAATCCACCTTTTGAGGTGGATTTGACTACAAATTTATGATTCAATGAGTAAATTGAATTAATTAAAATATTAAGGGATGGAAGATGAAATATAAAGGTAAAGGAAATGTTGCTCAACCTTATTAATAGCAACTTATGCCCACCACTAAATGAAATTAAATGGAAGGGTTAAATGGTATAAATGCATTACATGGTCCTTATTAAATGATTAATTATGATCATGATTAATGATATTAAATGAAATGTGAAATGGATTATACTTCACTTAAATCCTATAATAACTATTATAAATAGTTATAAGTGTCCTTACTTGGTCAAGTCTTGGATTCCCCCTTGGGGTTTCCTTGAATACCCAGAGGATGCCACCTAATTCATGGTCTAGTGAGACCCACTATCTCCTAGAGTGTTCATCATGCTCTAGGATTCCCTGAGTGGGTATCTTTCTTAGAAAATCATTAATGGAAACATAAATCCATTCCAGAGTAGGAATCATTTCAATGAAATCACTCAACATCTCTTTGTGGATGAGCTAATTTTTTTTATCAATGGGAATAGTAGATTTATAATAGGGTTCATTGGAATCACACAATAATTTTGTAAATGGAGTAGTTAGGACATCAACTGTGAGAAGAGAAACAACTAAATCTCAAAACTTTGTTGAGATAGATGAGGGAAAAGGATTGAGGATTGTGTTGGTTTCCATAAAAAAATATTTTCCATATAGTATATGGGGGTTTTGATTTCCCCTGGTGGATTACATATTCACCACTATGAGGGTTTGGTCAAAAAGTTTTATTACCCAATCAGGATATAAGTATCACTAAGAGGTGGAGGGGGTGAATCAGTGATATATTTTTCTTTTAAGTTTCCTTTCTCTTGAAACAACATTCACCACATATTAAAAATTTATCACTTTACTGAAAACCAAACAATAAAACATCTACATGAACACATGTATTTATAATGTTTACTACTAAACAAGAGTATCTACATCCTTGGTATGGTAAGGATTTCATGACCCGACCCTACCTGGGCTCGAGCCGCAACTACCCCAAGCCCGCCTCCATAGGCCAGGGGCTGGAGACCAGCGCCGAAGGCACAACAACTTGGGGAGGCCTTTTCCTAAGTACCTGTACACACACACGCAGCACACTCAATATAATAGTGCATAGTAAAAGAAAGAACAAGCCGAGTAAAAAGGAACAACTGCTATATGTATAAACCACAGAGTGCATCGACCTCTACAAGTAAAAAGTACAAACTGAAAAGAAAATGGGCAAAACACGCACCCAACCAAAAAGTTCCACAACCCGAAAACAAGTAAACAAAAGAAACAGCTGACGGGTCTACCACCTGGAACCCGGCTATGACCACCGCACGCGGTCCAAGCTCCCAAGCTCCTACGCTCCACTGAAGTCACGCTCCACCTGTCCGTCGTCTGCAAGGGCACACCAAGTGCGGGCAAAGCCCAAGCAGGGGTGAGCATAAAAATACTCAGTAGGATACCCCGAAGGCTCGGGGGAGCAACAAAGGAGGTACCGAAGTGTAACGACCCAAAATTTTAAATAAATATTGTTTCCTAATTTTATGTGTTATTTTTATACTCAACAAAAATGTTTCATTTGGTAACATGAGTATAATTAAAATGAGACTATTGGGTTTTGACTGTTATTTGACCATTGGTCAATATGACCGCTGGAAACTAAACGTTTTGACTATTGTCTCTAAATACAAGCAATATTGGTTAATTAATATAGAAAGAAGATTCGATGGCCTCACCTAGTAGTCTTGGACTGATCGAAGCCCATCTAACAGAACTTGGGAAGGAGGTAGCACCACTGGGCTTTGCTCTGGACCAAACCCAAGCTGAACTTCATCGTATAAAGCTAAAACGGGATCGCATTCGCGAGAAGTTCAAACTGATAGAAATTACTACTCGTGCGATGTTGGCCGAGCCTCCCTCGGATTCTCTCACCTTAGCACACCTTACACTTAGGTCATATACGGGTGTGATAAGGGGCTATGTAAGGAGACCGTAACTGTCTTGTGTAATCCTTGTTTTAAATAAAAATTTCGATTTCTTTTATGAATTTTCAAATGGCCGGATAAATATAGTATGCATATTTTTGATGAATTTTAGAAAAAGGATATTTTAAATATGTTTATGTAAACCCTAAATAATTAAAAATGTGTAATGATTTTCAAAAAATGGTCTTCTGCAATTATGTTCAGCACGAAATTTAGAGTCTAATAAGATCAACTTGATTTTTGATGAATAGTAAATTATGAATAGTGATTTTATGATTAGGATTAATAATGTGTCTAAATGGATTAGTAATCTCACTTAAAGAAAGTATTAAAATAAGCTAGGAACTTTGATTAAGTAATGTGATTCAATAAAATGGTTAAATAACGGTTTCATAAATTATTATTCAAGTATTAGTTTTTTCGGATGAATAGTTTTTTTTAATTAAAATTTTAATTAAAAATATTTAGAAAATTATTTTTATAAAATGGACTTCATTTTTGAACTCACAACATCGATATTATGTTAAGGTAATTTTTGGGGATTTTTATGAAAAAAATAAATTTTCGATGAATAGTGTTTTTATTTAAAAATTAAATTGAAAATATTTAGAAAATTATTTTTATAAAATGGATTTCATTTTTTAAATCAGAGCATTGATATTTGGTTAAGGTGAAATTTTGGGATTATTCTGAGAAAGTTGAATTTTTGATGAATAGTGAAAATATAGTTTTTAAGTTACGAGTGTTTAATGACATTATTAAATGATGTATTAAGTATATATTCAATATGGTCGAATTATGAATAGTAATATAAGGTATGAGGTGTCCCAAGTGGCCAATACCATGGGAAAATACCTTGGGCAAGCCCATGGTTTTGCCAAAACCACTAATGAGGTGTCCCTTGGCCATTAATGCCTTGTCCCCTCACTTTCCCTACAAATACCCACCCTTTCCTCCTTTAGTTTTCACTCCCAACTCTCCCCCAACGAAGTTCTGGTCTCCTTACCTCCCAAGGAGTCCTCCCAAGGTTCCCCCAAGCCCTCAAGGTCCAAACCTTTGAGTTTTAAGAGTTACATTTTAAGGTAAGGGATCCGACCTCTCTCTTTCATTTCAAGTAATCTCTTTTATGTCATTCCTTTTATGTTCCATGTTCTTATGTTGGAGGATGTTATTTTATACTCCTCTTACTGCCCTTTTCATGTTCATATAATGATATATCCCCTCTTTCTCTCATTATTTCGTTTTATGAAGTTTTAAGTGGCGCTGTTAGGCTGCCGAAATTTTTGTAACAGATTCTTTCTCCCTTCTCATTTTTCAAGATCTATTTTCATGTAAAGTATTTCAAGTTCCTTTTTATTATGTTGGGGTATGATCTCTAAATTTATCATACTGATCTTTTATGATCATATGATGAGAGACCCCATTTGATTGATTCAATTCAGTATTTTGAAGTTTTAAGTGGCGCCGTTAGGCTGCCGAATTTTTAAGTGGTTCTTCACCCTTCTCGTTTTGAAGTTCTACTTTCATGTCAATTCTTTCAAGTTACTTTTCGTTATATTGGGGTATGATCTCTATATATATCATACTGAACTCTTATGTTCATATGATGAGAGACCCCATTTTATCTCTTCAATTCAGTATTTTGAAGTTTTAAGTGGCGCTGTTAGGCTGCCGAATTTTTAAGTGGTTCTTCACCCTTCTCGTTTTGAAGTTCTACTTTCATGTCAATTCTTTCAAGTTCCTTTTTGTTATGTTGGGGAATTTTCTCTATATCTATCATACGGAACTCTTATGTTCACATGATTAGAGACCCTATTTGATCTTTTTAAATCATTTTTGTTGAAGTTTAAGTAACGCCGTTAGGCTGCCGAACTTTCATAAGAGAAATCTAATTTTTGTCTCCCTTCCATGTTTTTCATTTCAAATGGTATGTCCTTGAAATTTCATTACCATGATCTTGTATCCTTCTTATTCTGTCCATATAATATTTTATGGGTCATTTATGAATGTTTGACCCATTTTACCTCTCTTTTTAATGTCTTCTAAAACCTCGTAACATAGCCGTTATGCTGCAGAATTTCCGTCTCAAAATGTCTCTCTCTTTTTCTAAAGTTCTTTTATATTATTAAGTGAATACTCAAAGCTCTTTCTTCTAAAGGGGTATTCAAATATATACCAAAATGTTCTATTTTAAATTCTGGGATTTACATACATGAGACCCACCTTCCTTTTCTGTTTGTTTTAAAGTGATGTAAAGATCATGTCTTTAAAGCAGTTTTTAAAATGTTATGATTATGAAATGAAACCCATTTATTTTATGCTATATGGGTTATTTATGAAATTTTTGATGATGATATATGTGGCTCACATGATAATAAAGACAAATTTAAGGGTACGCCCTGATAGCGCTCCAATGCATTGGGTAATGATGTAACCAGTAGAGATTACAATTTTCACGATACCTTGGTGAGTAACCTTGGTAATTTTCAAATGACACCTTGGGGATGGACCTTGGTGATATTTTCATGATTGTCTATGTTAAATGATGTAGCCACATCTTCAAGATTATGAAAAAGTTTTATTTTTATTATGATATGCCTCATGATTTTATTTTCATGCCTTAAAGTTCTTTTCATGACTTTATTGATGTATCTCAAGTTCATATGTAAAATGTTTCACTTGTTTCCCTTGCTGGGACTTCTGCTCACCCTTCCTTTTGATGTATGTCCCCAGGTTATGAGATGCAGTAATGAGCCTAGGGTGAACATGAGGAGAATCCTTTCAAGTGTTTAAGAAGAATGTTTTTTTTTATTTCATGTTTTATATTCCCTGTTTCCAAGACACTAAACCTTAAAGATCCTCAGTTCCGTGTAATGGAATGAAAGTTATGTTATAAAAATACGGGATGATATAGTTGGTATCAAAGGATGGTTTAGTTATTTGTGGAAATTAGGATATGAAAACTCTAGGAAGAACCCTATAGAAAAGTTTAAATATAGGAAATCTTCCTGGTATTTTGGTGAGTATTGAGTAAGGGGTTGCCAAGCAAATACATCCTTGTCTGGATACGAGCAGGTAGAGGTGGATCTGGCACAGATGTACATAGGGGTAAAACCCGAAAACACCGCTTTGAGCTAGACTCGAACGGGAACTGGTACATGACAACGGGCCTTGCCGCACTCTTGGTTACGACACTCCCGGGGGATATGCTTTGGTAAATTCATAATCTTGGTATGAACCATTGTTAAAGGAACAAATATAAAATAAAATAAAGATTCACATAAGAATATATGATCATGGATAACCTAGATGGGAACCTAGGGGATCACAAGTTAGGGTATACTTTTCTTCTACAAGTTATCCTTATATGCTTTAAGTTCCTTTTCATGATTATTGGTTAAGTATTTAAGCCTCTAATTATACTTTCTCTTCTTAGTTAATGGTGGGAAATGGAATAACGTGTCCCAACAACCAATGTGATAGGAAATGCGACAATTTCCGTATTAATATGACAGAGATGATTAGGGGATTAAAAGATGATTATTATTTTGGAAGGCGTTCACTATTTTGGGGACCCTATATGATCGAGGTAAATAGATTACTATAGTATTTTCATTGAGGAGTAAGGTTGACTTATATTTTGAAGAATTGATGAATTTAGTGTGGACTTATAGTAATTTAGGTTACTTATGGGAATGATTAACCTATCTTGGGTAAAATATGTTTAGGTTAGCTACTTTTGTTATAAGATGTTAGGAGTGGTTGATGTTGTCTGGAGATGAACAATGAAGTTGGTTTGGAAGACTATGTTATCAAATCCTTCTTGTATTTGGGTTTCAATCTTAGTTTGGTTTATTTTGTGGAATTTTAAGGACCATTATTTATGGAATGGTCTATGATGAACTTTGGGTAGTACCATGGAACTTTGAAGATTTAAAAGTAGTTTCCATTCCTATGGGATTCTTTCTTTTTGAAGAGTTGTTTTACCTTAACCTTTCTGTTTTTGGGATAATGTTTAAAGATAGAATAAATAGATAGTTAATCTTTTGTAGATTATGTGATTCTCTAGAAGGTTATTCTTGTGCTTTTATGAGACCAATTGTTTTTAAATTCTCATCATTTGGATAAAATATTAGTGTTGGTAGGGAATTATTAAAGTATGAAACTCTACTTGAAGGTAGGTATATTTTCTTATGTTTTTGTTCTATGTAGTAAATTAATTCCTCAAAATTATGAAAAGAAACGTAAAACAAAAATGTTGTTGGTTTACGTTTCCTACTAGGTAATCAAAGACCGTTTACACACATCATAAGTTTGGGATTTTCTCATGGTTAACTTTCTCCTAATCATGTTCTCTATCACTCTCCCTCAGAACTTGACCCTTTGTTTTCTCCTCCATGTCCATGTTTTCCTATATTGAATCCTAGTGTGGGTTAACTCGGGTGACCTTTGTACTTCCCTTTCTTTCTTTTAAAGTAATAGTTTTACAGACTCCTTTTTCAATGTGGGACTTTCAATGAAATTTTAAAACCCAATTTTAAAAATTGCGAGGATGCAATTTCTTAAGGGGGGAAGATTATAACGACCCAAAATTTTAAATAAATATTGTTTCCTAATTTTATGTGTTATTTTTATACTCAACAAAAATGTTTCATTTGGTAACATGAGTATAATTAAAATGAGACTGTTGGGTTTTGACTGTTATTTGACCATTGGTCAATATGACCGCTGGAAACTAAACGTTTGACTATTGTCTCTAAATACAAGCAATCTTGGTTAATTAATATAGAAAGAAGATTCGATGGCCTCACCCAGTAGTCTTGGACCGATCGAAGCCCATCTAACAGAACTTGGGAAGGAGGTAGCACCACTGGGCTTTGCTCTGGACCAAACCCAAGCTGAACTTCATCGTATAAAGCTAGAACGGGATCGCATTCGCGAGAAGTTCAAACTGATAGAAATTACTACTCGTGCGATGTTGGCCGAGCCTCCCTCGGATTCTCTCACCTTAGCACACCTTACACTTAGGTCATATGCTGGTCTGATAAGGGGCTATGTAAGGAGACCGTAGCTGTCTTGTGTAATCCTTGTTTTAAATAAAAATTTCGATTTCTTTTATGAATTTTTAAATGGCCGGATAAATATAGTATGCATATTTTTGATGAATTTTAGAAAAAGGATATTTTAAATATGTTTATGAAAACACTAAATAATTAAAAATGTGTAATGATTTTCAAAAAATGGTCTTCTGCAATTATGTTCAGTACGAAATTTAGAGTCTAATAAGATCAAATTGATTTTTGATGAATAGTAAATTATGAATAGTGATTTTATGATTAGGATTAATAATGTGTCTAAATGGATTAGTAATCTCACTTAAAGAAAGTATTAAAATAAGCTAGGAACTTTGATTAAGTAATGTGATTCAATAAAATGGTTAAATAACGGTTTCATAAATTATTATTCAAGTATTAGTTTTTTCGGATGAATAGTGTTTTTTAATTAAAATTTTAATTAAAAGTATTTAGAAAATTATTTTTATAAAATGGACTTCATTTTTGAACTCACAGCATCGATATTATGTTAAGGTAATTTTTGGGGATTTTTCTGAAAAAAATAAATTTTCGATGAATAGTGTTTTTATTTAAAAATTAAATTGAAAATATTTAGAAAATTATTTTTATAAAATGGATTTCATTTTTGAAATCAAAGCATTGATATTTGGTTAAGGTGAAATTTTGGGATTATTCTGAGAAAGTTGAATTTTCGATGAATAGTGAAAATATAGTTTTTAAGTTACGGGTGTTTAGTGACATCATTAAATGATGTATTAAGTATATATTCAATATGGTCGAATTATGAATAGTAATATAAGGTATGAGGTGTCCCAAGTGGCCAATACCATGGGAAAATACCATGGGCAAGCCCATGGTTTTGCCAAAACCACTAATGAGGTGTCCATTGGCCATTAATGCCTTGTCCCCTCACTTTCCCTACAAATACCCACCCTTTCCTCCTTTAGTTTTCACTCCCAACTCTCCCCCAAAGAAGTTATTGTCTCCTTACCTCCCAAGGAGTCCTCCCAAGGTGCCCCAAGCCCTCAAGGTCCAAACCTTTGAGTTTTAAGAGTTACATTTTAAGGTAAGGGGTCCGACCTCTCTCTTTCATTTCAAGTAATCTCTTTTATGTCATTCCTTTTATGTTCCATGTTCTTATGTTGGAGGATGTTCTTTTATACTCCTATTACTGCCCTTTTCATGTTCATATAATGATATATCCCCTCTTGCTCTCATTATTTCGTTTTATGAAGTTTTAAGTGGCGCTGTTAGGCTGCCGAAATTTTTGTAACAGATTCTTTCTCCCTTCTCATTTTTCAAGATCTATTTTCATGTAAAGTATTTCAAGTTCCTTTTTATTATGTTGGGGTATGATCTCTAAATTTATCATACTTATCTTTTATGATCATATGATGAGAGACCCCATTTGATCGCTTCAATTCAGTATTTTGAAGTTTTAAGTGGCGCCGTTAGGCTGCCGAATTTTTAAGTGGTTCTTCACCCTTCTCGTTTTGAAGTTCTACTTTCATGTCAATTCTTTAAAGTTCCTTTTTGTTATATTGGGGTATGATCTCTATATATATCATACTGAACTCTTATGTTCATATGATGAGAGACCCCATTTGATCTCTTCAATTCAGTATTTTGAAGTTTTAAGTGGCGCCGTTAGGCTGCCGAATTTTTAAGTGGTTCTTCACCCTTCTCGTTTTGAAGTTCTACTTTCATGTCAATTCTTTCAAGTTCATTTTTGTTTTGTTGGGGAATTTTCTCTATATCTATCATACTGAAATCTTATGTTCACATGATGATAGAACCTATTTGATCTTTTCAAATCATTTTTGTTGAAGTTTAAGTAACGCTGTTAGGCTGCCGAACTTTCATAAGAGAAATCTAATTTTTGTCTCCCTTCCATGTTTTTCATTTCAAATGGTATTTCCTTGAAATTTCATTACCATGATCATGTATCCTTCTTATTCTGTCCATATAATATTTTTTGGGTCATTTATGAATGTTTGACCCATTTTACCTCTCTTTTTAATGTCTTCTAAAACCTCGTAACATAGCCGTTATGCTGCAGAATTTCCGTCTCAAAATGTCTCTCTCTTTTTCTAAAGTTATTTTATATTATTAAGTGAATACTCAAAGCTATTTCTTCTAAAGGGGTATTCACATATATACCAAAATGTTCTATTTTAAATTCTGGGATTTACATACATGAGACCCACCTTCCTTTTCTGTGGATTTTAAAGTGATGTAAAGATCATGTCTTTAAAGCAGTTTTTAAAATGTTATAATTATGAAATGAAACCCATTTATTTTATGCTATATGGGTTATTTATGAAATGTTTGATGATGATATATGTGGCTCACATGATAATAAAGACAAATTTAAGGGTGTTCCCTGATAGCGCTCCAATGCATTGGGTAATGATGTAACCACTAGAGATTACAATTTTCACGATACCTTGGTGAGTAACCTTGGTAATTTTCAAATGACACCTTGGGGATAGACCTTGGTGATATGTTCATGATTGTCTATGTTAAATGATGTAGCCACATCTTCAAGATTATGAAAAAGTTTTATTTTTATTATGATATGCCTCATGATTTCATTTTCATGCCTTAAAGTTCTTTTCATGACTTTATTGATGTATCTCAAGTTCATATGTAAAATGTTTCACTTGTTTCCCTTGCTGGGCCTTTGGCTCACCCTTCCTTTTGATGTATGTCCCCAGGTTATGAGATGCAGTAATGAGCCTAGGGTGAACATGAGGAGAAGCCTTTCAAGTGTTTAAGAATAATTTTTTTTTTGTTTCATGTTTTATGTTCCCTGTTTCCAAGACACTAAACCTTAAACATCATCAGTTCCGTGTAATGGAATGAAAGTTATGTTATAAAAAGACGGGATGCTATACGAAGGGTGAGCAGTAGATCGAACAGGGAAAGTAAATGAGTAAAACAGAGAGTACAGTAGAATACCAGTAGAGAGTCCAGCTCAACCCAACAAAAGAAAGGAAGTAGACTCGTCCAGACACAAGGAGCTGGAAACGGTGAGAAGATGAACTTCTCGTCGAGTCTTCGCTACCTATAGTCAGAGAGTAGACTCGTCCAACCACGAGAAGCTAGACACGGAAAGAACATGGCATACCCCGCGCGTCTTCGTCTCTCCTGGAAGGAGAGTAGCCAAAACCCAAGGAGTGGGTACTGGAACAAGGTATACACATATACATATGCTCAACAAGAAGCCCGAATAAGATCGTAAGGGGATCTCCATCCCATAGCTCAGCCCAAGAAATTGAGTAGACAACAGTCCCAGAAGAAAACACCATCGATGCCCAGCATCCCGCACGTCTGCCCTGAGCCGCAAGCCAAGGGGATCAATCACCACACCTCGACACTATCCGCTTTGGGTTGCACTGACTCACCCGCACTGTTTTAGATCGCGTCACAAGAACGTGTCTCAGTGGGGAAAGTGCCCCTCGTACTTGAGAGTTATAGGGAAAGTCAAACCACACCTCGTCACTGCCCTGCAGTCGAGAGGTCTCCTCAAAGTCAAGCCGTCACAACACTGACCCATATAACCAAGGGTCCCGCTTCGTTAATCATGGAAAGAAAGCCACAGACTAGCCTAGTCGAGAGGACTGAGTCTGGAATGCCAACAGGTGTCCCACTGCCCAGCCCTACTGGAGGGTAATTCATAACCAGATATCGAGTGAGCCACTGCCCAGCCCTCCTGGAGGGTAAACCATAACACATCATCAGGCGACCCACTGCCCAGCCCCGCTGGAGGGTAAACCATAAGACATCATCTGGCGACCCACTGCCCATCCCCGATGGAGGGTAGACCATAACACATCATCCGGTGACCCACTGCCAAGCCCCGCTAGAGGGTAGACCTGGAATAAGTCGAAAGGCAACCCACTGCCCAGCCTTGCTGGAGGGTAGACCTGAAATAAGCCGACAGGAGACCCACTGCCCAGCCTTGCTGGAGGGTAGACCTGGAACTAGATGACGGGTGACCCACTGCCTAGCCCTGCTGGAGGGTAGACCCTAAGAGGTCGTCGGGTGACCCACTGCCCAGTCTCTGCTGGAGGGTAGACCCTAATAGTGTCGGGTTACCCACTGCCCAGTCTCTGCTGGAGGGTAAACCCTAGAAGTCAGTGAGCAACCCACTGCCCAGCCCTGCTGGAGGGTAAGCCTGAGGAAGTCGATGCGTAACCCACTGCCCAGCCCCGCTGGAGGGTAAAACTCAGAACTGCTCTGGCCATCTCTAAAGGAGGGTACAACACTGGCCAACCGAACACGGAGTGGGTGTCGCGCAACCACCCAACTCCAGAACAACTCTCCCAAAATAGGTTCAGTGCCTGTTCCATCACCGGGTGTCACTAGCCCCGCTACCGGCCAATTCATCTAGAACGAAACCAGGGGGAGACCACTCAACCCTGCTGGTCAAACAAACGAGTACAGAGCCAGGGGAAAACTCCACCCAACTGGTCAAACAAACACACAGAGGGACCCTCTACGTCGCGAGAGGTCAAAGTACGCAAAGCAGAACCCGACACGCACGTGGGGCCCACACAACGTGTGGCCCCATCTCAACCCCAACTGAACGCACCAACGTGCTCAGGTACGGACAACCACATGTACCTCCAAGAATTTCTGTATACTCCCAGAGTATACTACAGTCTCAACCCAAGGGACATCGTGCACACAACACCCAACGTCAATGCGAAGGCGTGACGTAACATCTCCAACTCAAAGGCCCAGGCACAAACAACCACATCTATTGAAGTATTACTTCACTCACACGGGAGTGCATGCGATCACACGCCAAGGGTCCGCTACGAACACAGTAGAAGAACCGCCCCCTGGGGCACCTTCACATTTCCATATTTGATAAGGCCGCGTACGAGGCTCTGCACAACCAAAAGGATCATACCATTGTAATCCTCGCGAAAAAACACGCGAGATCGACTACTTACTCACCTCCAACGGACATCCGATGGAAAAGTCGCCAACACCACCTCACGCCCGAACGACGTCCCGTGATCCCAAGCCTTGGCCCCGAAAACAGTCGGGTGCATCGCACCATTGCGATCCCCTCGGGAAAACACGTCAAAAGCACTACTTACTTGAGTGCAACGGATATCTGGAGAAAAAGGTGCATTCCAGCGCACCGCACACGAGCAGTGCCACATGGGACCTGCATCTTGGTCCCGAAACTCAACGAACGGATCGCACCGTTGCGATCCTCTCAAAAAAGCACACAAGATGGACTGCTCACTTGTCCAAAACGGTCGCCCAGTGATAAAGATGGAAATCACCGTCAAATCCTGAAACAGCCCTCATGCGCCACGCACCATCGTGCGGAATTACAGCGGGCAGACTGCGCCAACACGATGCCCTTGGAAAAACACCCAACATCGACTGCTCGCATGCCCCGAACTGACGTCCGAGGAAAAAGTCGTGAAACGCTGCACGCAGCTCAAAAGACGGGCCATGGGGCCCGTGCCTCAACTCTGGCTTCAACATCTGCAACCACCCTAGAAAGCTCTGCCTCGATGCCAGGGACCCAACGACACTGACTGCGCTCAAAACGGACGTCGGACGCGTCTGCGCCGTCCAAAACAAGATCCTCCGAAGAAACGACTAACTCCTCGACGTACGTGTCGTGCCACCGAGTCCCCTCGTTTCGGGAAATAAAAATTCCCAAAACCATCTCAAAAAGTTCGCCTTGTCGATACGGTTCCACCGCCGTAGGCGGTACTCAAAACGGACACCCGTAGCGGAAAATACGGGTGTCCGAACACCGAGGGGGCAAGGCCCCTGGGGCTGGACCGGCCTGGGCGGGCCCGCGGCTTAGCCGCGTGGGCCGGCCGCTGACTCGTGGTCTACGCGCAGACCGGCAACGAGGGCTGGTCGCGGCCGCTGTGTGAAGACCCGCGCGGTGCGGGTCTTTGTCGCCGCACATTGGTCGCACGCCGCGACCCCGCGGTCGCCGCTCCCTGGCGACTGCTGCCTCGCCGGGCGCTCCGCCAGAGCCCCGGCCTCGCCTGGCCGCTCCACCAGACACCCCTGCCGACACCCGTGGACACCCCGCTGCCACGCCCAGCGCCTCCACCGGACACCCGCGGACGCCTGCGGACAACAAGCGCCCCGCTGCCGCGCCGTCCACCCTAGCCGCGCCGCCGCTCGAACCCGCCAGAAATCGAAAAACCGCCAACTTCGGTGGATGATTGCGGACACCACGGGGCTCGGAATTCGAATCCGAAAGATGCGTTGGGAAGGGAAAAAACTATACTATGCACTCATGGAATTTGATTGAAGTTTTGATAAGGAATCAAAAGTGAAAATCGAGATCAAAGTAGGTACGGGAATAGAAAATGCAAACGACAAATCCTACCCCGTGGGTGTTACTCGAAGCTTCACGGGCGATACGCCAGAGCCGCGCCTTACCAGAGAGGAGGAGGTGATGGAGGAGAGCTTCCTCCTTTGCTGTGTGGAGCTGCTGGCTCTAGGGGAGAATAGGGGAGGAAGGGGATGAGTTAAGCGTTTAAATAGAAAACGCTTAACCATCCGCCCGTCGGTCCGAACCCGAACCCTCGGCATGGTCGAGATTAAGACTCCCCTAGGGTAAACCCCACCTCCCGATCACAACGGAGGTCTCGGAATTTTAGTCTGAGTCTCCGTTCAAAAGTTATAAAATTTAACGTCTGAAGCCGCTAAATTACGAAAACGCCCCTGGAGCCATGTTTCACAAACGGCCCGCGCCTGCGAAACTTATACCCCTCCTAGGGTAAACGGCATGCTCCGAACACAACGGTGCCCTCGGTTTCCCAATCTGAGCCACCTTTTAAGAGATACTCGGGTTTCACCATTAAACGAATAAATTAATTAATTAATTTATCCGTTTAACATTCCAGAAGCGGGCGAGGGGTCCAAACGTCTCGTGCTGACAAGTTTTATGTCGTTCCTAGGGTATACACCCCATTCCAGACCCATACGTACACTCGGATCTCTGATCTGAAGCTCCTTTTAGGATTTATCGCATTTATTTGGCGATTCCAGTGTGAACGCACTAAAAATTTAATTCCGGCCACTCCGGGGCTCGAAATCGCACGCCGTCTGAGGGCGCTGCTCTGGAATTTCATCGAGAATATTCAAAAGTCTTTCACAAAAAAAACCAGGTTCTTACAAAGGAGACAATAAGATACCACAAAATCCACTAGAAAATAGTAATTTATTTGTGGATAAAAACAAGTAGGATATTCCCTTACAATTGTGTAGAACTAATATCAATATAATAGTGTATGTACCCCAATTAGCATAAAATGATTTAATATAAATTTGTGTAACAAGTTAATAAACATTAACCAGTTGCATAAAAACATATTACTATGCTACTTGTCAACTTTCACAAATATAATCTTCAAAAAAATTCTTCATTTTCCTACCCATAAGTAAGTAAGAAATTATCTGTAATTTGTAATGATACCCAGTCAGATGATCAGTCTAATTTATCAGTCTAGAAATATAAGTCTTCTATAATACTACTAAAAAATTCTGAACTACTTTTATCTGAGTTCGGAAATCCCAGTTCAATTGATCGGTCCAATATGGAAACTTTAAATATGATATTTATTATTATTATTATTATTATTATTATTATTGTTATTATTATTATTCTTCTTCTTCTTATTCTATCTGGAAAACTTCCTCAGAAATTCTCAATCTAGAAACTCCATCTCTCTAAAAAATTTCATCATACTTTCTTCTCTCTTCACCTGTGAGCAATACAAGTGTTAAAAAGTACAAAGTACTCAACTCCTTTTATAGGTGCACCAAAAATTGTTTTGAAGGGAATTTAAAAAGTTTTTTCACCTATCCAAAATTCCCAAAACATTAAATTCTTCTTAAATTTCAGATAAAAATCTGACTTTTCTGCACTTCTCAACTCTACTCGATTCTTCTTGAACCTTCTTGAATCTTCTAGAAAATTCAGTTTTCTTCCAAATTTCTAAACATTCTTCACCCCAATTATATTTTTAATTATAATTTATTCATTATGATGAATACATATGTACAACTAAAAATTCTTCATTACATTTATCTAAACCAATTTAAAGATATAAAAATAAAATGTCTTCTCATAATGATTCTGGGTATCAATTGAAAACAACCTGATGATTTCGATGCTTCCTACAAACTGTTGGATTTAAATCTTTTAAATCATTCTACCATAAACATGGTTGAAACTTCTAAATATTCTTGCACTTCCTCAATAACACTTTAACATAAACTTGAGATTATCTTTACAACACTTGTTCAATTATTTTTACAACTACTTCAAACAATTCTCCTTTTCTTCTTTTCCTTAGACTGATGATCCTGTATCCGATGATGTAATCGATGTAATCCTATACCTAATGAATCGGTCTATATTTCATTATAATGTATTGGTTCCACATCTTGTTTGATGTTCGGAACCAAATATTTCTCGATGAATCTCGATCCATTTTATGAAAAAAAACAATAGTTATTCTTTCTCTATTTATCCAATTATTACAAAACAATTCAACCTGATAAAAATTATTGACTACATTGTTGTTGATATATGATTCCATTTTTCATTGGTCCCAAAAACTCTACTTATTTTCCTTTTCATTGGTCCCAAAAATATTCTAATATGAAACAACTTTTATTCCCATGATTCTCTTTTATAACTATCACTCTACCTAATGATCGGTTTTAGGATTACTTTGATGATCGGTGGCACACCGCGTTTAATGAATTAGTGTCAGTATCAACTTATTTCCTTACCAAAATATTTCTCTAAATTTTTATAGCTTTTATATTATTTATCTTACTAAAAATAATCAGCTTCATCTTTTAATGTTCCAAATAAAACTTCACAACCTTCAAAAAATCCCATGACTGATGATCTCACACCGATGAACTGATACAAGAAAGATTTTGACTTCACAAACTTTCTTCTTATACAAGATTGATCTTTTATCAAGACTTCCTATTGAATTTGGAAATGTTTAAGACCATAATATTAACATAATACTTTCATCAAATCCATGAGGACTCCAATATATCTTCTCATTATGATCGAACCTTTATTTGTGGGCCCAAGGTGAGTCCATTGAACCTTTTCTTCCAGAAACTTATTCAGTACATGATAGAATTTCTTAATAATTTTTCATATGATATTTTAATTACAATGGTGGGTACAATCATATAAACTTTTCAAAGTGAATTGATTTATTTCTCTTTGACAAAAAAATCAACACAAAATTCTTCTATCTTCCAAAAAACAAGTTCTTTACAAATTGGTCCCAACAATACCCCCTTTGGTTTTTGTTTTAAAATAAGGTCCACAAATAATTAAATTTGTAACCTCAAGATATGGATTAATTATAAAAAAATTATAAGCCTGCGTGATCTATCTCATTGTAGGAAACAAGAATCATTGACAGAAAAACAATATTGTCCACAATTAGTGGTTTATGAAACTTCTTCATCATTCCAAATTTATGTCAGATCTTTATTCACTTATTTCACTTACCTATAATTTTTTTCCTATAATCGATCTAACAAACTATTAGAATAGTTCACACATTTACATGCTAAGATCACTACTAACCCACAACTCCACCTACATACATGTTTCCTTAAAAAGTTTTAGCACATATCAGTGAATATATTTATAAAAAAATTCTACACCTTGAAAAAACTATCCAAATAATAGATGATATAGGGGATAGAAACACATTCCTAAACCTTGTATAGAAATAGGTTGGATGCCCATGTTCATCCTTAGCTTGAGAAATGGTTCCTTTTGTAAAGGTTTTGTGAATATGTCAGTATCTTGTTCTGATATAGGAATATATTCCAGCTTCAATTCATTCTTCTTTACATTCTATTTAATGAAATGATATTTGATATCCGTATACTTTGGATGATAATGTTATACCAAATTTATTATAAGTTTAATGTAAATTTGATCATCACAAACCAAGAGAAAGAGTTACTTTACATAAATAAGTAATTCTTCCAACTGAGTCTTAAACCACATAATTGGGTAGTAGCTTGAGTGGAAGAAACATAATCAGCTTTAGTCATGCTAAGATTTACTGAATTGTTTTTCTTTGTATGCTAACTAACAAAAATTTTTCTTAAAAATAAAACTCCACGATATGTGGATCTTCTACCATCAACATTTCCTGCGCATCAACATCTGAATACCCAAACAAGCCAATACTTTCTGAGCTATCATACCTGATTTCAAAATTTATTTTTCCTTTGATATATCTGAGAATTATTTTTCTAGAAAATATATGTGATTCTTTCAGAGAACTTTAAAATATTTCACATAAGGTAACAACATAAACAATATTTTTACTTGAGGGAGTCAAATATAAAAAACTGCCAATCAACTTTTGAAACGCTTTAAATTCATCCTCCTTACCATCTCCATCTTTAGTCAACTTGGTTCCCACTGAAATCAATATGGAAAAAAGTTTAGAATTTTCCATGTTAAACTTCTTAAGAAATTCCTTATCATACTTTTCCTGAGAAAAAATATGCATTTATTCTTTTGAGAGATTTTTAACCCAAGAAATTATTTCATTTCACCCAATATGGACATATCGAACAACTTTTTCATCTCTTCAGCAAATCTTTCAGAAGTTATTTCATAATTCCCAACAAATATAATGTCATCAACATAAAAAATTATAATATGGGAAAACTCTTAAATTTATTCTATTTACATATTACTATCAACCCTTCCTTTATTAAATTTCATCTTTCTAATTTGGTATCTAATTTGGAATACCATCTCCTCAGAGATTGTTTTATCCCATACCGGTATTTATTCAACATTCACACATAACTTTTATCCTTCCTAACAACAAATCCACATGGTTGTTCAATATAAAATTCCTCATAAAGTTCATCATTCAAAAGATATTATTTCACATCCATCTAAAATTTTTTGTAGCTTTGTTGTGCAACACTAGTAAGAATAATTCTGATTGTTTCTAACCTTTCCACTTGAGAAAAAGCCTCATCAAAGTCAATACCTTCAATATGCGAGTAACCTTTTCACAACAATATTTCTTTGTTTATTATCACTTCACCGTCTTCATTCAACTTTTTCTGGATAATCCATTTTATATCAATATAATTTCTATTTTTTGGTTTCGGTATGAGTTCCTAAGTATCATTATTTTCTTTCTCACTCAACTCTTCATTCATAACCAAAACCCATTCCGGATGTTCAAAATCTTTATTCACATCTTTCAGCTCAACTTTTTAATATAAATAAGTATTCATAATAACTTTTTATGTTCATCTTATTTGAACCATTTTATGTTGATCACCAATAATGTTTTGAGCTTCCACTCGCTTTCTAAACCTCAGATGATATTTTTATGATTCTTCCTCATCTCTGGAAATAGCTGAGTCTGATTCTTCTTCTTGAGTAGGATTACAATTATTTTCATACGTGTTAAAGTTTCTAACAAAAATTATTTCATCCTTCCGATATTTCTTATTTTCATGTGACTATTTATCATATTCCTTATAATTTTCAATAACATTAAAATCAATAGAGTCAACTAAGATTCTTGAATCTTTGTTGAAAAATCTGTATCCTCTTCCTTCTAGATAATAGCCAAGAAAAATTACATCTTCACCTCTGTGCTCAAACTTTCCAAGGTTTACACATTTTTTCTTTATGATTCATGGACTCCCAAAAACTCTTAAGTGTTTCAAACTTGGAGTTTTATCATAAAAAATTTCATATGGAGTGATATTTGAACTTGTCCTGTAGAAATATTGGTTTTGAATATAAACAACTCTACTCATTAATTTTCTCTAAAAGTAATGGGATAAACCATGTTCAAGTAACATAATTTTTTGCATTTAACTAGACTTCAATTATTTCTTTCAATAACACCATTTGTTGAGGAGTGTATGGTCTGATGAAATCATCCTGAATTCCATTCTTTTCAAGATAAATTTCAAAATCTTCATCTTTATATTCCTCTCCATTTTATCTTCTCAACTTCTTTACTAAATTCTCACATTCCTTCTCAACTTTTCTCCTGAAAATTTGAAACATTTTCATATCATATGACTTATGTTTCATATACATAGCACCAGTAATGTGAGTAAAATTATCAATGAAAGTAGTTAAGTAATTATATCCATGAGTTTATTGTTGGTTATTGGCCCACAAATATCTATATGAATAAGTTCTAGGGCTATTTTTGAAAAAATGTGAACTTTCATATGCATAGAGTTTATGATTTTTCCTTTTTGAAAAATTGTGCTACACCAATATCTTCTTCTTGACATATTAGGAATTCCATAGACACTGTCACTGTTTGATAAATTTCTCATGTTTTTCTGATACATGGGTCCCAACCTTTTTTTTTCAAAAATGATTTTCTTATATCATACCCAGGTAATAAGTGTTTTGAACTTCACTAACTCGAAACATTTTTTCTTTTGTACATTAGCCTCTCGTAACTATCTTTCCAACTTACTCTATATAACACCCAGAGATTTTATGAGATATATTTCTTTAATTTATTTGATTTCTTGTGTTTTATGATACACTAATATTAGCTTTCACTATACACAACACCGTTTTAGCTTACATTATACATAACACTATTCTTGGCTCGTGTTACACACAATTTCAAGTTCTTTTGATAGAATTAATTTCACACAACAATGAGTGTAGATTTTTTTAAATTTATAAATGAACTAATCTTGGATTATGTTATACGCAACACCAAAGGAATCTTTCACTGCGTGCAACATCAACCTTGCTTGAGCGACCTTCCTCGATAGCTTGCCTGGTACGCAATACCGAGTTTCAGTAAACAACGATATATTATTAAGATATTATATAAACTAGATGTTATGAATATTATTAAACATATTTTGAATTTTATGACATTATCATTAATATTACACATTTTTTAGAACATGGTATGAGAACAAAATCAATTTTTATATAAAATAAGTATTTTTCAAAAAATGCAGTTTTACCACCTTTTGATGGCACACCCATTTTAAATATAGTTTTTGACAATTTTATAAGTTATATTTGAAAAGATAAACTTATTATTTAGAAGTAGGACATAAAAATGTAATTTGGATAAATTTTTGATATTTTTCTAATAACTTTCATATTTTGATGAATAGTGAAAATATGCTAAATTTTAATTGAAAACAACTTTTTTCATCGAAATAATTTATATGGTTAAAATATATTATTGAAGGGTTATAAAGTATAAATATAATATATTTTTATAGTTTAAGATAATTTAAGTAATTTTTGTTAATTTTACATTGAATTCATATGTAAAAATATTTCAATCTTTTGCAATGTTTTAAACAAAAACCCATTTTTTCGACAATAGGATTAATATTAAATTAATTACGGCAACTTATGTGTTTTGAATTTTGAAAAATATATTCCATATTTGGAATCATAAGGTCAAAATTGTGAAAATAGTTACTTTTTATTTTTGGACATTATGAATAGCAACTTGAGTAATTCTTTTATTTGCCATGCTTAAAGGGAAATCTGGTAAATAAAGGTAAAAAATAATATTATAATAATATTAAATTACCCTAAAATATGTCCAAATCCTATTTTATGAGATATTTATGACCATGGTCATCCTTGGGTCTATTTTGGGACCCCATTGATTCACTTGGATGTGAAAATGACAATTTATAAGAATTAATTTAAAGTAAAGATAATTATAACCGAAGCATATATCTTTTACTAATCAATTTTAATATGGGGATATATAACATATATCAATTTATATAAATAGTCATTGAAAATATAAAAATATTTCCTACATCATGGTATTTTATTTATAATTTTTATACATTAGATAAATATATTTATTTATGACACAATTATGATGTAGTGATTACCTCATTAATGAAAGATTAAAATAAATGAATTTATAAATATTAAAATAAGTTTAATTTGGATATTTTGATGACATCCAAGAATTTTATGGATTATATTGATATATTAGGGATGTGTTAGTTCTTTGTGTTCTAAGTAATAAGGTTGTTATGAATTTTAAAAAAAGTAAAGTATGAATAGTATCCAAAATTGCCATAATTCATAACTAAAAACATAAAATAGTTTATTAAATGATATTAAATTAATAAAAATATACGATTCATAAAAATGGTTAATATAAGTCCAAATATTTCATAAATAACTTTTTTTGGTTCTTTTGACCTGATATGGTTATTAAATTAACCTACAATGTGTAAATAACATGATATTATAGTAAGATTAAAAAGGGTAAAATAAGGGTAAAACCAAAAAGGTAAGGATAAAACAATATTCTAAAATTGTCAAAAAATTATTGTATTATGATCATTAGAACCAAAACCATCTTATATTACAATTAAATAAGTTTTGGAAACTTTTAAATTGAATTTGAATTTAGAATAAATTAATATTTTGGAACTTTCCTAAAGTGCCCCTCTCCTCTCTTATAAAAGGGCACCTCCTCCCTCTACTTTTCACTCATTTTGAGCCTTCAAACTCGGTAAAAACCTGCCCATTTCTCTTCTCAACTTCTATATTTACATTATAGAGGTGATAGTATTCTCAAAAGACCATCTCTAGTACCCTAAGATGAAATGTAAAGGAGGTACGTCGAGGAAGAGGTAATCTCTTCTACCGATTCTTTCAAATTTATTTCTTCTTCTACTTACTCCTCTTTAGTTGTTTCATTATAAAGTAATAAAATTAGAATCAATAATATAATCATGTGTTATTATATATATAAAAAAACTCTATTTCACCTTCAATCTATCTTATGAAAAATGAAATCACCGCGCATGCGTACGTACGGATTACCGTCTCCACGCCATGGTGTAATCTGTTTTTTCACCACCACCTTACTTGGATGGGTATAATGGTAGAAATAATAACTATATATGATTATTATAAAATTATACTAATTATGAGATATTATACACCATCTAATTCATTACCATTCAACAAATATAGGAATGATATCATCGCTCATGCGTATGTACGGCTTACCGTCTCCACGACGCGATGAGATTCATTCGCCATGATTACCATTCAAGAATGATTATAAAGTATATATAATAAATAATCATGAATTAGATGACATAATAATTCTAATATATATATATATATATATATTTTTTATTTAGTTACTTCCATACAATTTAATAAGGAAACGAAAATAGCGTTCAAGCGTACGTACGACCTACTGTCTCCATGAACGATGTATTTCATTTCATTTATCTATCTATTATATATATATATATATATATATATATATATTTATACTGAATATATATGATATTTAAATCATATTTTACAATCTGGAAGTAAGTAAATCAGGATCTAAGTAATAATATCAAGAATAACAAGTCCAAACACGTACGATAAATAAAACAATTATTACCCAAAATGTTGCTTTAACATGGAATTGACAAATGAATGTGTAATATAAAGTCATAAGTAAATAATATATGATATAATAAATATTATTATGGTTATTTTACCAGCTAATAATCTTTTTAAACCCGCTATATAGAAGTTTTAGACACATAAGGAAGAAATCAGACCTAAGGTAAGCGATAATTTTGCAATCTCATTTTTTTATCTGAGATTGTCTATATGTAAGTATTTTCTAGGGATATATTTACCATCCATGTACATGTTTTATAAAATTGTTTTCATAAAATGTTTAATATTCTTCTATGTATGTTTAAATTCATTTTTATCCATTTTTTACCTTTACTAAATGGTATGGAAGAAATATTTCTTTTCTTTACCATACAAGGTACTTTTTGACTTTTCCTATAAAAGTACGAGGATAATGTTTTTTTAACTTATACGGCATGAACATATTTTTACATATTCATAAAGCTTTACTTCCATGAAGCTTCCTATACATGTTTTCAAGTTTATTTTCAAATAAATTCTTTTCTTTTAAAATTACATGTCATTTTTAGAAAAGAAAACGTTTTTGAAGAAGAAAGGATATTTTCCTTAAGAATGGAGTTCAAGTGGTTTATCAAAATTATTTTACATCTAAGATTATTCTCTTTAAATAGGGTTATTTTTTTATCCCTATTATTAATATGATTTTATTGTGTTAATTATATAATGTAATTTTATATGGATTATGTTATGATGACATGATGTTTAAGAATCTCATTTTATTACGTGGGTTATGCTATGATGAATGATTTATGTTTTTGTGGAACATGTAAGAATGATTTCATTATGATATGGGTGGGACCTATATCTCCCTACAATGAATTGGTTAAAGATTTATATCTTATGATAAATACATGACTGGAACTACAAGTTAATCCAGTTCAGTAATACATGGCTGGAATGACAAGTAAACCCGGTTCAGTAATGGACTTTGTCCACTATGATGGTCTTGAAAAAATGCCTGGGATTATATGGAAATCATATTATGTTATTAATGGTTTTCCACAATTATAGGTTTTATTCCCATGCTATTATATCATGATTAATGTTTATTTATGATCCATGCCTTACATACTACCAATATTTATGTCATTGCCCAAGATTTTGATGTTTAAACTTTATGTTCATGTTTTTATGTTCAAATGTTTATGGATTGTTTTATGTTCTCCATGTTTACCCTTACTAATAATTTGAGTTCACACTTTTTATGTTTTATTTTCCCCAAGATATAAAGAAAGGTTATAGGTAGGAAAACAAAAAGGCTAAGATCTTTATGGGATATGTTGAAGATCCTTTACCATGATTAGAATATTATGTTCTAAGTTTCCAAAGACACTAAACTAATACGGTCTTTGGGATTTTGTTTGTGTCATGTATTAAGTGTATCATAAAATAAATGTAATGTTCATGTATGTATAGCTTGGGTCTCTATAGTTGGTATCAGAGCAAAGGTTTAGTTAACCTTTGAAAACTTGGATGTGAAAACATTAGTTAGATCCCTAGAGATAGTTCTAAGGTATGTCTAGGGATGTCCCTAAGGTTAAGTATAAGTATATGTTATAGTCCTTAAATTATGGCAATGATCATGAATAACCTATAATTAAGCCAAAGATATTAGATATTGAAGGTACTCCCCCTTGACTATGTTGTTTTCCTAGTATGAGTTTTTCCACTCACACTATTCTTTTTGGGTTTTAGACGATGGCTGGAACCCGAAGGAACCGTGTTAATGATCAATGTACTTGGAAATGCAATGATTTTTTTCCTGAACAACCAAATGTTGTGGGTGATGGAATGAAAAATCTTATTGCTATAATTACACAAGATATGAATCATTCTGGACTCCCAAATAGGGAGATAAGGGAACAACATTCTATTGAGTCCTTCATGAGGCAACATCCACATTATTTTAGTGGGTCTTATGATCCACTTGTTACTGAATAATGGATCAGTACCATTGAAAATATATTTTCCATCCTTCACTATTCAGAACATGAAAAGGTCATTTTGGCTATCTATCATTTAGAAGGTGAGGCAGACCAGTGGCAAAATCTAACTAAGTATACAAGGACACAAGATGAAATTGAATCCATGTAACGTGACAAGTTCAGAACTTGTTTTTCAATAAGTACTTCCTTGGTATTCTTCAAACAAAGATGGAAAATGAGTTACTTGAGCTTAAGAAAAAGGATGATGAATCTGTTAGTACATACGAGAAAATTTTTACCAGACTTACAAGGTATGATTCTGGCTTTATCATCCAACCTGAAAGTAAAGTTGATCGATTCTTCTGTGGCTTAAAACCAAGTCTTCAAAGGGAATTAACTATAAGAGACTTCAGTATCTATTAAGAGAATGTGCATTGTGATATCAAGGTAGAACTATAAGTTGGTGTTATCTATTCATCTTAGGGTTTTGATAAGAAATGAAATATGGAGTTCAAGGGAAAATCTCAAAACAATAGTGAAAAGAAGATAAATGTTTCCTTATGCTCAAAGTGTGGAAAGAATAATTGATGAGATTGTCTTAAAGGGAATAGAAAATGTTTCAAGTGTGGAAAAGAAGGTCATCGAGCATTTGAGTGCTGAAGTAATGGGAAAAAGGTTGCTAATGATGTGAATGGAGAAAAGACTAAAAAGAACGCAACGCCAACACTTCAATGCTATAAGTTGAAGGAAATGGATCATTTTCCTAACCAATGACCTAATCCAAGGGTTAATGATGATTTAAATCAACAACCTTTTAAGGAAAAAGGCAAAGGTAAGTCACATGCGATCACTATTTGCGATGTTGAGTATGAAAACGAAGTAGTGGAATGATTAAGTGCTTATGTAATGGGATTTCAGAATAGTGTTGTGGAATCTCATTTATTATATTATGGAATATTGGAAAATCTATGTATTGGTCTATTATGTTTTTCCATAATTATATGGTATCAGTAACCACGAAAAGTGATTGAAATATTTTTGGAAAGCACATCATATGAACATGATGAAGGGATAAGGATAAAATAATATGTTTGATAGTATTAATGAGCACATGACTGATAAAAGGAAAAAGTGACATCATGGTTTGAGTATATAGAAATTTTCGTATATTTGGTGTATGGAAAGAGTTAATTTTGATAGAATGCATATTTTCACTAAGGTTCTATGCTAATTTTTGTTATTATCATATATCAAGAGAATGCATAATGAAGTCCTTCAAATTTTTGGAATGTGACCAACAAGATATATCTTGTGATATATGGGGGATAAATGATTGTATTCACATGCTTGTTATATGACCTTTCTGGTAATTGTTTTCTTTGTACTGTGAGATTAGAAAAAAGTATTTTGGATAAGCCTAAAGTTTGGAATAGATTAAGTTGGAAATTAGATAGCATTGTTTAAGCCTAGATTTTTTTGATATTATTTCTATAATTTTATAATAGTATAGTTTTAGAAAAAGAAAAACCCACATGATGGGTGACAACCCGTCGCGTCGAACAAGGTTGCGGGAATTAAACCCACAACCAAAGTGAGACTGACCTTTATCATATACCACTGACCTATAGGTAGTCCCTGGTAAGTAAAAATTAGTTTTATTTTATTAAGTAGTATGATAGATGAAGTATAAGTCCATTTTTGGGACCATATATGATTAATCTGACCATAGATGAACTTATGTATATTTAATAACTTGTGCTAACATTTTTCTAATAGAGACATATGGAATGACCTACCATTATATATAATGATCTACTAACACTTCAAGAATGACAAATCCAACTTCATTTCTTTAGATAAGAGATGAAGTAGAAATTGTTCAAGGCATGAACAACGATAAAATTGTAACAAAAGCAAGTAAGTATTTATTCTCAGGAAAAATTCTTCAACTTTAGGGAAAGGATATTGAAAACAAAAAATGTTATCCTAGTACCTTATTATCTGATGAATCATATGGTCCCTTAAATCATCATATATTTATGGCTTTTTGGTAGTTAAATTTCTACAAACCTTATTCTCTATCACTATCCATCGGAACTTGATGGTTAGATTTTTCTTCCATATCCATGTTTTCAATTCCAACCTATGTTCTCCTATGTGGAAATTTAGTGATGAGTTACTTTGGGTAACCTTTACATTTCTATCGTTCCTTTTTAAAATTATGTCTTAGTATCCCTTTTAACGATGTGGGTTTCCATGAAAGAAACTTCCAAGTAAAAAACCATTTATAACCCTGACGAATTTTGAGGGAAAAATTCATTATAAGGGGGTAGAATATAACACCTAGAGATTTTATGAGATAGATTTTTTTAATTTCTTTGATGTATTGTGTTTTACTCTACACCAAGATTAGATTGCGCTATATGCAACACCGTATTAGCTGGTAGTATACACAACACTGTTCTTGGCTCGCGTTACACACAATTTTAAGTTCTTTTGATAGAATTAATTTCATAGAACAATGAGTATAGATTTTTTTCAATGTATAAATGAACTAATATTGGATTATGTTATACGCAACACCAAAGGAAGATTTCACTACACGCAACACTGACATTGCTTGAGCGACCTTCCTCGATAGCTTGCGCGGTACGTAATACCGAGTTTTGCTAAACAATGATATATTATTAAAATATTATATAAACTTTCTATTATGAATATTATTAACCATATTTTTAATTTTATAACATTATAATTAATATTACACATTTTCTAGAACATGGTGTGAGAACAAAATCAATTTTTCGGATAAAATAAGTATTTTTCAAAAAATGCAGTTTTACCACCTTTTGATGACACACCCATTTTAAATCTATTTTTGACACTTTTATAAGTTATATTTGACAATTTAAACTTCTTTTTTTGAATAAGGACATAAAAATTTATTTTGGATAAATTTTTGATATTTTTCTGATAACTTTCATATTTTGATAAATAGTAAAAATGCGCTAAATTTTAATTGAAAACAATTTTTTTCATCAAAATAATTTATATATTTAAAATATATTATTGAATTTTTTATAGTATAAATAGAATATATTTTTATATTTTAATACAATTTAAGTCATTTTCATTAATTTTACATTGAATTCATATGTAAAAACATTTCAATCTTTTGCAATGTTTTAAACAAAAACCCTTTTTTTTCAACAACCGGATTAATTTTAAATTAATTATTGCAACTTCTATGTTTTGAATTTATAAAAATAGATTCCATATTTGGAATCATAAGGTTAAAATTGTGTAAATAGTTACTTTTTATTTTTGGACATTATGAATAGTAACTTCAGTAATTATTTTATTTACCATGGTTAAAGGGTAAATCTAGTAAGGGTAAAAAATAATATTATAATAATATTAAATTATCCTAACACATGTCCTAATCATATTAGATGAAATATTTCCAATCATGGGCATCCTTGGGTCTATTTTAGGACCCCACAGATTCACTTAGATGTGAAAATGACAATTTATAAGAATTAATTTAAAGCAAAGATAATTATAACCTAAACATATATCTTTTACTAAATCGATTTTAATATGGGGTTATATAACAGATCTATATGTCTATAAATATTAATTGGAAATAAAAAAATATTCCCTACATCATGTTATTTTATTTATATTTTTTAGACATTATATAAATATATTTATTTATGACACAATTATGCTCTAGTGATTACCTCATTAATGAAAGATTAAAATAAATGAATTTATAAATATTAAAATAAGTTTAATTTGGATATTTTGATGCCATAAACTATTTTTATGGATGAAATTGACATATTAGGGATGATTTAATTCTTTTGTTTTTAAGTAATAAGGTTTTTATTATTTTTAAAAAAAGTCAAGTATGAATAGTATCCAAAATTGACATAATTCATAACTTAAAACATAAAATAGTTTATTAAATGATATTAAATTCTTAAGAATATAATATTCAGAAAAATGGTTAATATAAGTCCAAATATTTCATAAATAACTTTTTTTGTGTCTTTTTACATGATGTGGTAATTACATTAACCCACAATGTTTAAATAACATGATATTACGGTAAGATTAAAAAGCAAAAAATTAGGGTAAAACCAAAAAGGTAAGGATAAAAATTATATTTTAAACTTGTCAAAAAATCATTGGATTATGGTTATTCGAACCAACATCATATTATCTTATAATTAAATAAGTTTTGGACCCTTTTAAATCTAAATTTAATTTATAAAAAATTAATATTTTGAAACTTTCCTAAAGTGCCCCTCTCCTCTCTTATAAAAGGGAACCTAATCACTCTACTCTTCACTCCATTTTCAGCCTTCAAGCTTGGTAAAACCCTTCCAATTTTTCTTCTAAACTTCCCCCATTACATTATAGAAGTTCTGGTATTATCAAAAGACCAACTCTAGTACCCTAAGAATAAATTTAAAGGAGGCACATCGAGGAAGAGGTAATCTCTTCTACCGATTCTTTCTAATTTATTTCTTCTTCTACTTCCTATTATTTATTTGTTTCATTATAAAGTAATAATATCAGTATCACTAATATACTGATATGTTATTATATATATGAAACAATCCTATTTCAAGTTCTATCCATCCTATGAAAAATGAAATCACCGCACATGCGTACGTACGGATTACCATCTCCACACCGTGGTGTAATATGCTTTTTCATCACCACCTTACTTGGATGGGTATAATGGTGGAAATAATAACTATATATGATTATTATAGCATGATACTAACTCTGAGATATTATACACTATCCAATTAAATATCGTTCAACAAATATGAGAACAATATCGTCGCTCGTGCGTACGTACAACTTATCGTCTCCACAGCACGATGAGATTCATTCACCGTGATAACCATTCAAGAATCATTATAAAGTATATATAATAAATAATAAGGAAATGTATGACATAATAATTATTCTCTATTTATGAATATATATAATTCATTTACTTACTTCCATTCAATTTAATAATGAAACAAAAACAACGTTCCTGCATACGTACGACCTACCGTCTCCACGAATGGTGTATTCTATTTCATTTATCTATCTATTATATATATATATATATATATTTATATAATGAATATATATGATATATAAATAATTTTTTACAATATTTAAGTAATTAAATCATGATATAAGTAATAATATCTAGAACAAAAAGTCCAAACATGTACGATAAATGAAACGATTATAACCCAAAACGTTGCTTTAACATGGAATTGACAAATGAAAGAGTAATATAAAGTAGTAAGTAAATAATATATGATATCATAAATATTATTAAGGTTCTGTTAAAAGTTAATAAATTGTTTAAACCTACTATACAAAAGGTTCAGACACATATAGAAGAAATCAGACCTAAGGTAAGGGATAATTTTGCAGTCTCATTTTGTTATCTGAGATTATTTATATGTAAGTATTTTCTGGCGATATATTTATCATCCATGTCCATGTTTTATAAAATTATTTTTATAAAATTTTTACTCTTCTTCTATGTATTTTTAAAGTCATTTTTACTCATTTTTTACTTTTACTACATGGTATAGAAGGAATATTTCTTTTGTTTACCATACAAGGTACTTTTTTACTTTTTCGGTAAAGTATAAGGAGAATTCTTTTTTAACTTATACGGCATGAATGGATTTTTACATATTAATAACTCTTTACTTAAATGAATCTTCCTCTATATGTTTTCAAGTGTATTTTAAACTGAATTCTTTGCTTTTAAAATTGCATGACATTTTTAGAAAATAAAATGTTTCTGAAGAAGAAAGGATATTTTACTCAAGAAGTGAGTTCAAGTGGTTTATCAAAATTATTTTCCATCTAAGATGATTCTATTTAAATAGGGTTATGTTTCTATCCCTATTATTACTATTATTTGATTGTGTTAATGATGGAATGGTTTTTTATATGGATTATGTTATGAGGTAATGACGTTTAAGAATCCCATTTTATTACTTGGGGTTTTCTATGATGAATGATTTATATTTTTGTGGCACATGTAAGAATGATTTCATTATGAGATGGGTGGGACCTATATCTCCCTCAAATCCATTGGGTAAATATTTATATCTCATGAGATAGACATGACTAGAACAAAAGGTTAATCTAGTTCAATAATACATGGAAGGAACAACAAGTAAACCCAGTCCAGCAATGGACTTTGTCCATTATGATGGTCTTGAAAAAATGTCTTGGCTTCTATGGAAATCATATTATGTGATTAATGGTTTGATATAATTCCATGTTTTATTCCCATAATATTTTATCATGATTAATTTTCCTTTATGATCTATTCCTTACGTACTACCAAGATTTATGTCAATACTCAAGATTATGATGTTTAAAATTTATATTCATGTTTTTATATTCAAATGTTTATGGATTGTTTTATGTTCTTCTTGTTTACCCTTATTGAGCATTTGAGCTCACCCTTTTTTGTTTTATTTTCCCCAAGATATAAATAAAGGTTTTATCTTGAAAAAAAGGGTTAGATATTTATGGGAGATGTTGAAGATCTTTCACCACGATTAGAATATTATGTTTCGAGTTTCCAAAGACACAAAATTAATACTGTCTTTGGGATTTAGTTTGTGTCATGTATTAAGTATTCTTCAAAAGAAATGTAATGTTCATGTATAATTATCCAATAGATAAACATATGGTAAGTACATTATTATGGCATTTAATGTTCATTTTTTTATCTTATGGGCCTGAGTTAGTTCATTTTAATTATGAACATTCATTCTCATCATTTGTGCACTTCATGCCACATGTACACATATTTAGGCCCAATGAGTCATCTAATTTTAAAGAGTGTAATTATCCATATTTTAATTTGATATTTTTTTGAACTAGAGCTTCAATTCAATTTGAACATTTTTTATTGAAGGATCAATGAAATATTCATAAAAGATGATGGAGATATTTGGCAATGAAAGAAAACAATTTTGGAGAAGTTAGATTGGACACCAGCCCACTGATGAGAATGTGGGGCCCACAATATAGGCCCAATGAAGTTTAAATTTCGGGGGCTACTAGAAGAAATATATAGAAACAAATATTTCTTCATGATGCAGTGCTAATTCGGTTTCCTTTATGATGAATAAGGAGACAATATTTGAAGATAAAAATATGGGCCAGAATCAGCGGCCCAGCAGGACAAACCAATGAAGCGGCCATAACGACCTATCCACAAATCCAAATGGGCCCAAATTTTACAGAGGTCTAGAGTAAATCTGGGGATTCATTTTATTCTTATATGGACCACTCCAATTCGGCCATCTAAAAGGTTATGTTGGTGATTCTGTTCAGTGCATGCAAGATGGACTCAATTTCGGGTCAATGGTGGAGAAGTCTACTCTCCCTTACTTTCCACCACCCTAGGCCTTCCATACTCAAGTCATATGACTTCCAATATTGGGATCTCGACCCATGGATTCCTAATTTTATATTTAAGGCAGTGGTGGTGAGGTTTAAAGGATCTCTCTTGGATGTAATGTTATTATTCCAAAATGATTTGTAATGCTTTCAATTTCTATGTAAGTATATTTTCTTTTTTTTGTATTTCTATGTTATTAATAATCATATTTCTCTTATATTCTTCAAATTTATTTCATTAAAACTCTAAAATCACAAATCATAGTGATATCTTTGTGTTGTGGTGAATTAGTTCACACATAGGTGTGAATTTCATTCGCACACATGGAGGAGTGCTCGTTATTTCCGCGGTTTTATTTTATTAAATCTAATTATTTTTAGCCATCTTCCACCCACCATTGATGGAATGTCTTCAATAGAGAGATAAACCTCTAATGGGTTGATCATAGGATGATGAAAATACTGGAATGAATGTTATTTTATGAATGAATTTTTGTTAATTGGTTAACTAATTTAAGACTTCTGTTCTTCAGTTATTACCACTCTTCATCTTCACTGTGTTTGAGGAAGCTAAATCCAAGTACTAAAATGACCATATACCTTGGAGAGATCATGAATTTGGTTCTCCAAGTGTTTAGGTGATTAGTAATTGAGTTTTTTTAGTTTCAAACCAAGAAACGAGGAAGATAGCGTTAGTTTGAAGAATGGATTCATCAAGAATTAATAAAACCAAAATTGGCTAAAGAAGTAAAATTCATTCGATCCACCCCGAGCTTAATCCTAAGATCAACCCATTTTCATCTAATTGTAATTAAATTAGGTCACTTAGTTTTATTTAAACCATCTAAAATCAAACCCAAGTTGGCCACTTCATAGCCAAAAATCCATCTCTTAGGTTGCGTGTCTTAGGTATATTCTTAGGTCTGAGTGGATTTGACAAACCAAGCTAGACTACAACGACCGTTCTACCTACATATCTTGGGTAAATTTGAGTGATAATCAAATTTTGGAACCATTTATGGGGACCAAGTAAGTACCATAGACCAACAACCTTCTTTCCTCACCTCCATTCTTCTATTCTCACCCAAGATCTCTTATCTTGTCCCTTTCTCGTTTTTTTGGCGCATGTCCGCCTACACCCGCAATAATTCAAATAGACTAGTTAGGGTGGAAAGTCCTAGGATAGGGGAGTCAAGTGAACATAGAGGATTGTATCCATTAGATCCTAATCTTCATAATACTCTAGAATAAAAAATTGAACCAATTATAATGGAGGGTCTTCCAAGAAATGAAATTGTAAATCCTGGGGGAAATCAAATGGGGAACCAAAACCAAGAAGCTCGAAACCTAGGGAATGTAGTCGATCAAACCATGAATGACTACCTCTCTCCATCTTGGACCAATTCTCCCTCATGCATTAGACACAATTCCCTAGGAGATTCCAATTACATATTTAAACCCCATGTTCTAAACCACCTTCCAACCTTTCATGGGATAGAGTCTGAGATGCCCTACCTTCATGTTAAGGAGTTCAATGACATTGTAGAAACTATGTGTCCCCCACATCAGCTAGAATCGGCTAAAATGATGCTCTTTACTTTTCCATTGAAGGATCGAGCTAAAAATTGGCTAAAAAACTTGAGACCTACATCAATCTACTCATGGGACCAACTTCAAAGAGAATTATACAAAAAATACTTTCCCCACCACAAAACAATTGAACTTAAAAAGAGTATCCAAACCTTTTTTGAAAAAGAGGGAGAGTCATTCTATGAAACATGGGAGAGGTTCAAAGACACTCTAAACATGGTTCCACACCATGGTTTTTCTATACCTGAAAAAGTGAGAATTTTCTATGAAGGGTTGGGTCCGGGGAACAAACAATTCATTGACATGATGTGTAATGGAACCTTTAAAAACAAAGCCCCAAATGATGCTTACGAGTATCTAGAAAGACTTTCTGAACAAAACCAAACACAGGGAACTTCACCTTATTCTGAAAATCCACAAATAACTACTGGAATTCAAACACTTAGAGAAGAGGAAAGCCTTAGGGCTAAACTCATAGCACTCTCTAGGAAGGTTGAAGAGATAGACCTTAGGAAAGTCCATGAAATCCAAACTGTAGGCCTTGTTTGCACAATTTGTGACAAACATGACCATAAGATAGAAAACTTCCCAACCATTCCATCCACCATGGATGTTCTTTTAGGAGGACCCCCAACAGAAGTAAATGCTTTGTACTTTCAAAAGTCTCAATACCAAAAAACCTTCAACCCAAGGTATAACGACCACCGAGGCTTCCGCTGGAAAGATAAACCACAACCTAGCCAACCACAGGGACAAAATCCTTACCCCCATCAGAACTACCAATCCCATAACCAGTTCCAAACCCAACCTATTCAGTACCAACATCCACCGATACATTTTTAACAAACCATCACACCTCCAAAATATCCCCCTGGGATAAACCAATCTACTCAAGCACCAACCCAAACTATTCCACAAAGCCTACTAGAACAATTGTGCAAACAAATGGAGAGGATGAACTTGGAAGTCTCTTCCCTAAAACAAGAACTTCAAACCATCAAAACTGGAAAGGCACCCATGCCTAATCAGGAAGTGCCATCCTCAACTTCAAGGGGAGAGTCAAGTTGCACTCAAACAACTCATGAACAAATAAAGACTATTACTGTTTTAAGAAGTGGTAAATCAATTGAGAAACCTGAACAACTAATTCAGAACCCACCTGAAGATTCAAACTTGGATGGAAATTCAAATAAATCAAATGCTCAAACTGAAAAACATGATAACATTGTCAAAGAAACAACTCTTCAACAAACAACCCCACAACATGCACCATTTTCTTAATGCATGAGGGGGGAAACCAAGCCTGAATTGAGTGAAACATTGAGGGAAATATTATCACAAGTCAAGTTGAACAGTCCACTCCTCGATGCAATTCAAACCATTCCTGCATATTCAAAGTACCTTAAGGACTTGTGCACTTTTAAAAGAAAATTTTCACATAAAAACCAAGTCCTTTTGGATACTAATGTGAGTACCACCATTCAAGGGACCATTCCTCCTAAGTTGAAAGACCCAGGTTGCCCTTACATCAATGTTGAACTAGGAGAGAGCAAAGTTGTAAAGGCCTTGTGTGACCTAGGTGCTAGTGTCAATATCATCCCCTATGCTGTGTACTTCCAGTTAGGCCTAGAAGAACTCTAACCCACATCTGTCACACTTCAACTTTCTGATCATAGCATTAGGGTTCCAAAGGAGATTTTAAAGGAAGTTCTCGTAAAGGTTGAAAACTTCATATACCCTGCTGACTTCATTGTCCTTGACAACCATCAAAACTTAGGAAATAAGGAACAAACCCCAATTATCCTTGGTCGTACTTTCCTTGCAACAATCAACTCTGTTATCCGAGTCCAAAATGGGAACATGACCATCACCTTTGGAAACACGAGTCTAGACTTGAACATCTATAATTAAAGCTCACAAATAGGGGATGATGAGGAAATTCATGAAGTAAACATGATAGGAAGCATTGATAATGAATCCATAGAACATAAAGGAATATTTGATGAATGTTTAAATCAGGATGAGATTGATTTCCTTTGTTCACATGAAGGAAGTTTATCTCCTTGCCATGAATCATTTTCAAATTGATCTTATAATGAAGTCTTAGATCCAACAATCAGTGAAAACTTTAAAACTCCCTCCCTAAATATGATCAAACCAATCTTGTAGCTGAAAATTCTATATATGGGGAATCAATCCTATCTAAAACTTTAGGAAATAAAATTTATCTTGATCCAATGTCCCAATCTTCTGCTGAAATTCTGAACCAACATGATCTTGAATTGAAGGAACTTCCCGCTACACTCAAGTATGCCTTCCTAGGGGACAATCAAACACATACTATTGTCATTTCTTCTTCTCTTGAATCCAATCATGAGAGGATGCTTCTAGATGTCCTTAGGAAACATAAGAAAGCCATTGGTTGGACCCTGTCTGATATTCCTAGGATTAGCCCACTTGTTGGGACTCATAGGATTGTTCTGGAATCTGATTCAAAGCCATGTCGTCAACCTCAATGGCGACTCAATCCTAATCTCATGGAAGTAGTTATAAATGAACTTCTGAAATTATTAAAAACTGGTATCATATATCCCATAGCTGAGAGTGAATGGGTGAGCCCAATCCAAGTGGTTCCGAAAAAGGCTGGAATCACAGTGATAACCAATGAGGATGGATAGATTCTTCCAACAAGGGTGAGTAGTGGATGGAGGGTCTGCATTGACTATAGGAAGCTAAACTCATTAACCAAGAAGAACCATTTCCCCTTACCATTCATTGACCAAGTCCTTGAGAGAGTGGTAGGTCATGCCTTCTACTATTTCTTAGAAGGGTAATCAGGGTACAATTAGATTGAGGTATTCCTAGATGATCAACGGAAGACTACATTCACATGTCTATTCGGCACCTTTGCTTTCAAACGCATGCCCTTCGGGTTATGCAATGCCCATAGAACCTTCCAACGATGCATGATGGGAATCTTCTCAGACATGGTAGGGGATTTTCTAGAGGTCTTCATGGATGACTTCTCTGTGTTTGGGGATACATTTAAGGGATGTCTGGAAAATGTGGAGAGAGTCTTTTCAAGATGTGAAGAAAAGAATTTGGTCCTAAATTGGGAAAAATTCCATTTCATGGTTAAATAGGGACTAGTTCTAGGCCATCTGGTCTCAGGTAGGGGGATTGAAGTTGATAAAGCCAAGGTTGACATCATTCTTCACCTTCCATCACCCAATACTGTCAACGAAGTGAGGTATTTCTTAGGACATGCTGGTTTCTATAGAAGATTCATCAAGGACTTTAGTTCAATCTTCTGCCCCCTTTGTGCTCTACTAGTAAATGATGCTCCATTTGTTTGGACAGAAATCTATGAGGGTTCATTCTCAAACCTCAAATCCTCTCTCACCTCTCCTCCCATTATGAAATCTCCAAATTGGAACCTTCTTTTCAAACTTATGTTTGATGCCAGTGACTTTTCTGTAGGAGCTGTGTTAGGACAACGTTGTGATAAAACTCATTATGTCATTTCTTATGAAAGAAAATCCTTAAATGATTCCCTAATAAACTACAACACCACTGAAAAGGAATTAATTTCTATTGTGTTTGACTTAGAGAAGTTTAGGTCCTACCTCTTAGGATCCCCCATCACTGTGTTCACTGACCATTCTTCACTAAAATACCTCTTCCAAAAACAAGATTCTAAGGCTAGACTGATTAGGTGGGTCCTTCTCTTACAAGAATTTGACCTCACAATCAAGGATAAAAAGGGTGTTGAAAATGTTGTAGCTGATCACCTATCTAGGATGGAATTCAAAGACAACTCAAATCACCTTTCTGTGTCTGATTCATTTCCTGATGTACACCTATACTCTCTGAGTGACTGCCCTTGGTATGCTGATGTAGCCAACTTCTTAGTAACGGGAGTAATTCCAAAATTCTTAGGGACTCAAGCTCGAAAGAAATTACTTTCTAAGGTTAGGAACTATGTGTTTGATGATCCATTCCCCTATAAGTTCTACCCTGACCAATTCATTAGGAGGTGTGTCCCAGAATCTGAACAAGAGTACATCTTTAAATTCTGTCATAGTGAGGTATGTGGAGGTCACTTTTCCTCTAAAAACACTTTTTCTAAGGTTCTTTAGTGTGGTCTCTTCTGGACCACCCTCTCAAGGGACTCTTACACATTTCTTCAAAGCTGTCCTAAGTGTCAACAAGTAGGGTCCATCACAAAAAGGAACAAATTCCACTCACTACCATCTTAGTGGTTGAAATCTTTGACTGTTGGGGAATTGATTTCATGGGTCCCTTCCCAAAATCTTGGGGATATCTTTATATCCTATTATTTGTTGATTATGTCTCAAAATGTGTTGAATACATTCCCACCAAGTCTAATTACCATCGTGTTGTGATCCAATTTCTGAAAGAGAACATATTTTCTCGATTTGGAATTCATAAGGCTATAATCAGTGATCGAGGAACCCATTTCTGCAACCACCCATTATCTTCACTCATGTCTAAGTATGGTATTTATCATAAAGTGTCCACTGCATACCATCCTCAAACCAATGGTCAAGCTGAGTTAGCGAATAGGGAGATTAAGTAAATTCTTGAAAAAACTATCAACCCCTCAAGGAAAGATTGTTATGAGAAACTCTTAGATGCTCTTTTGGCCTATCGAACATTATATGAAACCATTTTAGGAATGTCCCCATATAGGTTGGTTTATTGAAAAGCATGCCATTTACCTGTTGAAATTGAGGATAAGGCATTTTGGGAAATCAAAAAAATGAATTTCGACATTTATTTAGCCGAAGAAAAGAGGAAATGCGATCTTAATGAACTTGAGGAACTTAGGATGGGGGAATATGAAAATTCCAGGATAAATAAAGCTAGAGTTCAAGCCTACCAATCTAATAATATCGAAGTCAAACATTTTGAACTGGGAAAATTTGTGCTCTTGTATAGTTCAAAACTTCATTTACACCTGGGAAAGTTAAGGTCTAGATGGTCATGTCCTTTCATAGTGCATCATGTGTACCCCCATGGGGCAGTAGAGATTCAAGATCCCACTAGTGGACACATTTTCAAGGTCAATGGTCATAGGTTAAAACCATTCATTGAATCATTCAATAAACAGGAAATAGAGGTTGAGTTAATTGAGCCAACCTATCAACTGGGAAAAATTGATAGATTTAGGATCCATGTCGGGCTAATGATGTTAAACAAAAGCGCTGTGCGGGAGGCAAACCATGGATTTTAGGTTTTTAATCTTTCTGAATCATCTTTATTTTTCAAATAAGATTAATTAATCATTTTGATATTAAAAAATAATAATAAAAAAAAATAAAAAATAGACTTTTGAACTGTTCTTCTATTATGAGTATGGATGGGTACGAAAGGGAAGAACCATATTCATTTGTGTCACGTGGTGTGATCCTTGAGTAATACCTTACCCAGAAATTTAAAAAGAATAAAACGTATCATCAATTTATTTTATTTTTATGATTTTGTAGGTTAAGATAAAAATAAAAAAATAAAAACATATATATAAAAATATAATAATAATTAAAAATTGTACACACTGTAAGCCGTGGGGAAAACCCCGTCACAACCAGTGAAACCGCGGGGACTCGAACCCAAGACCGAAGGGAGACAGGGGCGCGTGCTTACCACTGACCTACGACTTATTCTGATTACTTATTCTATAATTTATATATATATATACTTATATTTTACTTATATATATATTGTTTTGTTTTGTGTGTTTGTTTTCCCTTTTCCACTAGGGAACTCTACAAGAGACATGGATATCAAAGGACTAAATTAGAGTGGCAGGAACTTCAAACTTCAACCACCGAGTGACTTCATTCCATGATCCTCATATTTAAATTTCCTTATTGAACTCCCCTTTTATTCCTCTACCCCATTCTAAATTTTCTTTTTACGAAACTAGGGACAATTTCATTCTAAGTTGGGGGGTGTGGAAACAAAATGTTTGTAAAAAAAACAATGATAAAAAAATAAGTAAAATTCCTTTATCATTCATATAATAACATCTTTTCTCACATTAAAACTACATAGAAAATAATTTTTATTTCCTTGACTCTTAATTTAATTCATGATTAAGTTTAAAATAATTGATTTTGGAAGTTTGGCTGTCGAATGAAAATTTTCATCATTTTTATTTTCATCTATTAAATCAAAATTCCACAATGCATGTCCTCAAGATCATGGGGTACTAATTTGAATTCTCAGGGTCCCATAATAAATAGCACAGGCTAGTTTTATTTTAATGAATAATATGAGTATTCAAAAAAAATTTTCATGTAGAGAAATGGATTAATAAAATGAGAGGCTTTCGGCACTTGGGGATTGTGACTCCAGAGTTGTCTAGCCCTGAGTTTTTCAATCTATCTCTATTCATGGTAATATGATTTTGTATTTGATCAAGTTAACTCGAGATGATTCCCAAGTATGTGAGCTTCACATGGTTCCCTAAGGCCTTTGAGCCTGGGATCCATCGGCAAAGTCTCGCTACATGGGTTAATTTGATTAACTGAAATCTCAATTACTATGGAAACATTGAAAAATAAAAAAAAAGCAAAAAAGAAAAGAAAAATAATGAATACTCATATTATGATTAAATGTGATTCCACCTAGTGCTTCCATGATTTCCCCTTGAATGAAAATGAACCCCCATATCTATTGTGATTCACACCTAATTGAGTTGGATGAAGTATGATGATGGATTTGATCAAAGGAATGGGCTTGGGATTGGGATCTTATTTTAAATTTATCTTATTTTAAATTATTTTGATAGGTTATAGAGATATATTTGTGTGTAGTTTACATTGTGAGCACTGCTTGTTATAATGTGTTTGAAGAAAGGAATTCAAATAAAATCTTTGAATTATTTGCTCGGGACTAGCAAATCTCAAGTTGGGGGGTGTGATTAGCCAATAAATAAACATATGTTAAGTAAACTATTATGGAATTTAAGGTTCATTTTTTTATCTTATCGGCCTGAGTTAGTTCATTTTCATTATGAACATTCATTCTCATCATTTGTGCATTTCATGCCACATGTACACATATTTAGGCCCAATGAGTCATCTGATTTTAAAGAGTGTAATTATCCATATTTTAATTTTATATTTTTTGAAATGTATATTAACTTAAATTTGAACATTTTTCATTAAAGGATCAATTAAATATTCATAAATGATGATGGAGATATTTGGCAATGAAAGGAAACAATTTTGGAGAAGGCAGATTGGACACCAGCCCACTGATGAGAATGTGGGGCCCACAATACAGGCCCAATGAAGTCCAAATTTCGTGGGCTACTAGCAGACATATATAGGAACAAATAATTATTCAGGAGCCAGTGATAATTCGGTTTACATGATGATGATTAAGGAGACACAATTTGAAGATAAAAATATGGGCCAGAGTCAGCGGCCCAGCATGACAGCCCAATGAAGCGGCCATAACGACCGATCCACAAATACAAATGTTCCCAAATTTTGCAGAGGTCTATAAGACGTCAGTGGATTAAGTTTGTTATTATATGGCCCACTCCAATTCTGCCATCTAGATGGTTATTCTGGCACTTATGTTCGGTGCATACATGCTGGACTCAATTTCAGGTCAATGGTGGAGAAGTCTACTCTCCCTTTCTTTCCACCACCCTAGGCCTACCATAATCAAGTGGAATGACTTCCACTATTGGGATCTCTACCCAAGGACTCCTAATTTCTTATTTAAGGCAGTGGTGGTGAGGGGTAAAGGATCTCTCTTGGATGTAATGTTATTATGCCCAAATGCTTTGTAATGCTTTCAATTTCCATGTAAGCTTCTTTTTTTTTGTATTTCTATGTCCTTAATCATCATCTTTCTCTTATATTCTTCACATTTCTTTAATTAAAACTCTAAAATCACAAATCACAGTGATATCTTTATGTTGTGGTGAATTAGTTCACACATAGGTGTAAATTTCATTCGCACACACGGAGGAGTGCTCGTTATTTCTGCGGTTCTAATTTCTTCAATCTAATTCTTGTAAGCCATCTTCCGCCCACCATTGAGGGAATGTCATCAATTGAGGGATAAACCTTTAATGGGTTGATCATAAGATGATGAAAAGGCTGGATTGAATGTTATTTTATGAACAAATTTTTGTTAATTTGTTAACTAATTTAAGACTTCCATTCTTCAGTTATTACCACTCTTCATCTTCACTGTGTTTGAGGAAGCTAAATCCAAGTACTAAAATGACCATATACCTTGGAGAGATCATGAATTTGGTTCTCCAAGTGTTTAGGTGATTAGTAATTGAGTTTAGTTAGTATCAAACCAGGAAATTATGATGATAGCGTTAGTTTGAAGAATGGATTCATCAAGAATTAATAAAACCAAAATTGTCTAAAGAAGTAAAATTCATTCAATCCACCCCGAGCATAATCCTAAGATCAACCCATTTTCATCTAATTGTAATTAACTTAGGTCACTTATTTTTATTTAAACCATCTAAAATAAAACCCAAGTTGGACACTTTATAGCCAAAAATCCATCTCTTAGGTTGCGTGTCTTAGGTATATTCTTAGGTCTCAGTGGATTCGACAACCCAAGCTAGACTACAAGGACCGTTCTACCTACATATCTTGGGTAAATTTGAGCGAGAATCAATGTATATAAAGCTTGGGTATCTACACTCTCTTTTCAAAATAAAACCATTTTTTAAAAAAGAACTTTGTTAACTTTATCACAAGTTTGTGAAACACTTTACAGGTTGTGTTTTATCCCATCAAAAAATAAATATTTCTTGGATTTCAATTATTCTTCCCCAATGATGACTAATCTAACTCCTTTTATAACGAGAGATTCATTATTTCCAAGTGCCACTATTCCTTTTTTGAATTTTTTTACATTATTAAACAATTTTAAGTCTCCTTTGATATGAAAAGAACACCCACTATCCAAGATCAAAGTTCATACTCCTTTTTTAGCTTTGGGAATGGTTTTAACAATAAGAGCCTTTTCTTTCCGTTTATATTTCTTTACATTCAGCTTCTGATATTTGCTAAGAAACTTTTTTTTATCATTTTTTTGATTAAACCAACACATATTTTACATATGCGTGAATCCACCACAATACCAACATTTTCCATATAAAGAATATTTTCCTCTAAAATATCTATAATGTATGGAGTTGTGAGCATATTTCTCAACAGACTTCTTGACTTTCTTATGAGAATTTTGTTAACCCCAACCTTTCTGTTATCAACCAGTATCTTTTTTTTTCAACTTGGTATTCGATTCATCGTTATCAAAACTAGAAATAATAGAAGCTTTTTTGGAGTCAAACTTTTTAGAATCTTTTGACTTATACACTTTGTTGGTTTTGGACACATATATAACTTTCGAAGATTTATTTTTATCAGAAATAATTTGATCTTTCTTCCAAAACTTTGATGGTAACTTTTGATCCTTCTCAGGTTTACCCATTCCAAATATTTCACTAAATTCAGAAATAAATTCATTGAAACTTTAAACCCTATTTTCATCTTTAGATTTTTTTTGGATATGTTCCAACTATTCTTCTTTTTCTTTCATCTTAACCTCCAGATGATCATTACAATTATTTTCTTTCCCAAGGTAATTATTCAACACATCAATCTCTTACAATAGCTTAAATTTCTCATCATGGAAACATTATTGATTATGCATTGAATAGTTTTCATTTTTCAACTTCCTAATTTATTTATCAAGCCTCCCAATCTTTCTCAGGAATTATTTTAATTATTCTTTAAGATGAAATTCTAATCAATTTTCTTCTTCTTCAGAAATAATGCTTCCGAATTCTTCCTTATTAACTATTTAAATAAAAGCATTCTCTCAAAATTTCTCAATATACTTTTTGGATTCATCTTCTCTGTCCTCTAGTTCATTTTCATTAGATTAGAAAATTATCCTTTTGAATTTGGATAATATTATATTCTTCCCTTTGGAATATGATTTATCCTTTTTACCATGTTTCTTCCACGATCTTCTCAGACTTCTTTCATCTTTATCACTGTCCTCTTCTTTTCTTATTTGAGGAAAATCAGCCAAAAAGATCCCAATATCTCTACATTCAAAAAATTTTAAGGTAAGTTTCCATTTATATTTTCTTGTACCTATTTTCACATTTTTAGAAAATAATGATAAAAATTCATCAAGATTTTTACATACCTCATTTTTAGAATTAAAATATCTAGATTATTCATATTCAATAATATTATTTTACTTTTCCTTATTTCCATACTTTAAATACATTTCTATATTTAATTTTATTTTTACTTTAATAACTTCCCCCCTTCTCATTTCATAAGTAATGAGAGTACTATGAAAATAATCAAGTGATAATGTTTTTGTATGTCTATCTTCCAAGAAGGAAACCTTGTCATCAAATTTTTCAAGAATAATTATCAAGATTTTTGCAACAAAAATAGAATAATTTAACATTTCACAAAGGCATATAATAGTGATAAAAATTTCATTCACCTTGGTAAAGAATCCACCAATAGATTCAGACTCACACACCCGGAGATCTTCATACTTCAACCTCAAGATTTTTAACTTTTCCTTGTTCACTTTTGTATTTCCTTCATAAATATTCTGAACCTTATCCTAAATACCTTGTAATTGAAAAAACCCTTCACTATTAAAAACTCACTTTCATAAAGTGATGAGAGTAAATAATTCTTATCTCTTCCATAATTATCAAGATTTTTCTTGTCAATAGATGTGAGAGGAATGTTTTCATCAATAAGAGTAAATCCATTTTTTTCACTTCAATAACATCATACCCAAGATACAAAAGATAAGATAACATTATATCTTTCCATATTTGATAGTTTTTACCATCAAAGATAGGATTCTCCTTAATATTCACACAATTTATATTTTCCATCATAAATTCTCTTTAGAAACTTCAACAAAGAGTAAATGAAGGGAACCTTCTCTCTGATTCCAGATGTTATTTCCCAATAAGGATCTAAGTATCAATGAGAGGGAGAGGTGGAGAATCAGTGATATCATTTTATTTTAAGTTTCAATTCTATTGAAAAAACCATCTCCTATGATCAAGGATGTGTCACTTTTCTAAAAAAACCACACATATACAGGAAGATAGGTATTTACAAGGTTTACTTATCAATAATAATAGCTACATCCTTGGTATGGTGTGAAAAAAATATGTTACCAAAAAATCCATTATAAAACAATACTTTTGTTCAGATACAAACAATTTGGATATTACTTTACACTTTTGTAGAATTATGATCAATACCATAGTGAATGTGCTTTAAGTATTAGGAAACGAGGTAATATAAATTTGTATAATAAGTTAAAAAACTTTCACCATTTTTTTCAAAACATGTTAATGCGCTTCTTGTCAATTTTCATAATATTATATTTAAAAAAATTCTTTACTTTTCTACCTTGTAGTAGATAATAACTTCTCTGGACTATGTAATGATACTCAGTCTAATCATCTGTATGATTTATTTCTATGGAAATATAAGTATTCTAGAATACTCATGAAACAATTCTGAACTACTTCTATCTCAGTCCAAAAATCTCCGTATGATTTCTCGGTCTGATCCAGAAACTTTGAATATGATCTTTCTTCTTATTTTTCTTCTATCCTAGAAAATTCCTTATAAATTCTTAATCTGGAAACTCCTCTCAAAAAATTATCAGCACTCCACCTTGTCTCTTCACCCATGAATAGTACAAGTATCAGAAAGTAAAAATTACTATACTCCTTTTATTGGAGCACCCAAAATGGTTTAGGTAGAAATTTGAAAAGTTTTCTTACTAAACCAAAATTCTCAAAACATTAAATTATCCTTAAATTTTATATACATATTTGACTTCTTTATCACTTCTCAAGTCTTCTTGATTCTTGTCAAACCTTCTTTAATCTTATCAAAAATCCATATTTCTTCGTAATTTCTAAAGATTGTTCAGTATAATTCTGATTTTCATTACGATTTCTTCATTATGATAAATTCATATGCAAAAATACAGATTCTTTATTACGTTTCTCTGCACCAATTGAAAGATATAAAAAATAAATGTCTTCTTATAACAATTCTCGGTATCTACTGAAAATACTCTACTCATTCCAATGATTTGTACCAATTTTTGGAAATTAAACATTGAAATAATTATGCCATAAACATGGTATAAACTTATAAAGATTCTTTTACTTCCTCCACAACACTTCAACATCAGGTTCAGATTCTCTTGGAAATAATTTTTCAATTGTTTTTATAACTAATCCAAACAATTCTCCTTTTATTATTTTCTCAGACTGATGATCCTACTTCTGATGAAGTAATCAATGTCTTCCAGTCTCTACTACATCGATCTCTATTTCATTCTAATTGATTGATATCACCTCTAGTTTGATGGTCAGAACCAAATATTTTCTAATGACTCTTGGCCTATTTGATAAAAACAAATAACATTTCTTCTTTCTCTCTTGACCCAAATAATACAAAACAATTTATCTTGATGAAAATGGTTGAATAAATTTTTTATTGATATTTGATTCTATTTCTCATCGGTCCCAACAACTCTACATATTTTCCTTTCCATTGGTCACAAAAATATCCCAATATAAACAATTTTTTCCCTCTGATTCCCTTTTGCAACCATCGCTGCATCTAATGATCAGTGTCAAGATTACTCCAATGGTTGGTGGTACACTGCATTTGATGAATTGGTGTTAGTATAAAATTCTTTCCTTAACAAAATATTTCTCCAAAGATTTTTACCTTGTGAATTATTAATCTGACTTAAAACCATCATATTCATCTTTTCACATTTTGAACAAAAACTTCACAACCTTCAAATAATTTCGTATCCGATGATCTCACACCGATAAACTAAGACTGTAAAGATTTTGAATTCCCAAAATTTCTTCTTCTAAAAACTTTATCTTGTATCATGACTTCCTCATGACTTTGGAAATGTTTATGATCAACATAACATCATCAGGTTTTCATCGAAGCCATATAGACTCTGATAAAACTTCTCATTATGACCGAACCTTTCATTTCAGACCCAAGGTGAGTCCAATGAACCTTTTATTCCAAAATAAAACTTCTTCACTACCTAATGGACTTTCTTAAGAATTTTTGGTCCAATCTTCTGATTATGATGGTGGGTCCGATCATCTAAACTTTACAAATTGGATCGATTTCTTTCTCTTTTACAAAAATAGACAACATATACTTATTATAGATTCCAAAAACAACTTCTTGTCAACTTGGTACCATAAAAATGATGATGAGATGCATTAAAAGGTGGAAGAACCAATTCATCTCATTCGAGATAAAGATCACTCTTTTCAACTGCGTCCCCACTCCCATCCTGATGAACATTTTCTTGGTCCTCAGGTTGCTAAAAAATATTATGATAAATATCAAAAAAATATTTAAAGTATTTATTCTGGACTTCCAATGTGAAGGGAGGTTCCTTTGGGATTAATGGAATAGAACATACAAATTAGATGAGGTTAATGGGATCAATCTTAGAAGTGTGGAAGGTACAAGACACTACCTTCAAGAAAAACTGATTTGAGAGGTGTTGGAAGGATGATATCTTTTAGGAAGGTTCATTTTGGGTAATTATGGGTGAGATCAAGAGACACTAAAGGGGAAACCATATCATTTATAGAGATTCTTCATTGTCAAATTATAGTGATAAAAAAATATTCATGGTTCATTTTTGGTAATGTTGACATTGACTACTGGTTCAGAAACTAGGTGAGTGCACCACTTGGCTTCCTGGGATATCCTACCCATGGTATTACCTTCTCCCTATCGAGAAATTATCCTTTATTCAGTCGATCCACTATGGATAATTAACAATGTGAATTATTCGGTGATATTGTGTTCTCTCATAACCAAGATAAACTCATGTTCATGGGATCCACCATGGGGATTTTCTTGTCCAAATCCAATCGTAACATCATCCATACAATGATTAATCTCAATGGGTGGGGAAGCTCATTGTGGTATAAATATATACCTGATAAATTCAACTTTCTCATGTTGTATATTCACAACCATGCTATTTCAACTGATGATGAAATCAAATGAAATGGAATCATGATGGAATCTAAGTATTTGTGTTATTTAAACTCCAAGGTAGAAACATTGAAACATCTATTTTTTGAAGGTGAGTGGGAGACATCAGCATGGAATAACCTTGGGGACATCATGGGGTTTAATTCATAGGACTCCTACTATACTATTTTCTTGAATTCATGGTTTTAGGGCATCAAAAAAAAAACATAATGGAACATAAGGAAAGGGGTGTCATGTTGGTAGAGGGATATTGAAGTATCTGGATTGTAAGAAACAAAGCCTGATATGAAGGAAACACCAGTTCTCATGTTTCCATGCAGGTTAAATCTTGAAGTTTAGTGGTGGATATCGACATAATCGTGAAACATTGGGATAATAGTTTCACCCTTAGTAGGGCTATGGTGGTCAAAAATATGTTTCCTCCTACTCATAGGGTACTTAACCCTAGAAAATGGATGTGATAAAATCCCATGATAGTGGGATAAAGCTTAAGGTTGATGGATCTTTCTTTATTAAGATCATGAGAGTGGGGAGTGGGAGTGGTCCATGACCCAAAAGGGCTGATTGTACAAGAATTCAGTAGTTTCTATGATAGTAGTGATTCACTCCGTTCTGAAACCAACACCATTATAAATAGAGTGGAGATATGCCTCTCCTATAGAATCACTCTTTCTACCATTAGAACTGACTCATCAGTGATTCATCAATCCATAAAACGTAAGGCTAGCATCCCATGGAACATTGCATATCACATTCACTGGTGAAATAGTCTCATCCCAAACAATGTATTTCTACTTCACACATGGTGCGAGGGGAATAAATAGGTATACTTCTTAGCTTCCAGGGGCTCACATGACAGTCCCCACATGATCTTCTCTAGCACGATATCCCTTCCCCATGAGTACGTGAATCTTTTTCAGAATTATTCCCTCAGTTTGTACTATTTTAGACCTCTTTGAACTTGTTTTATCTCTCATTTCATTGTTTATTTAATAAAATTCAATATTTTAGTTAATCATACCCCTCTTGGACTTAGTCTCTATCTTACCTTGATGATTTCCCGATTGTAATTATATGGAATCATCCACTACTTTTCCCTAAATATTATAATTCATTGGATCATATCCTTGAATTCGGATCAGTGTATTATGATGTGGACCACCTTATATTATCTCCTTGGGCTCCAAATAGGTCTAGAATGTGGCTACCTGGGACTTTCTCCTAAGGCTTGGTATAATTATTAGTGTAGGAGTGAATTTGCAAGGGGTTATCCTGGGATTTCACTCATACCTCAATATCCATATTGCATGAGTTATTACTATGATTTAGCTCAAACTTATAAGGTTAATGACACCTTGATTATACCTTGGTTTCTATATTATTATTATTATCACATGGAAAATTATTCAGAGACATTTTGGCATTAGCCAAAGCAGTTGTGGTCAGACTGGTGTCCTCTAGGAACCCAATCTAACTTAGTTCATTTATTTTACTACCTTATTTATTATTTGTATAATATCTATTTTATATTCACTAACTAGATAAAATTTTACACCATTGGTGGCGGCCTACTGAGTTTTAATCATACACGTTTCAAGCCACCGATTAATACCCTAACAGACTTCATGGATGTAGGTATGGACAAGGGGAAGCACCCGACTATGGACACTTTATTTTTCTATAATAGCATGGATTAAGGGAGTAGAGGATTAATATTGTGCTTGTGATTCTATTTGAGATAGTTTTTGTCATTTTTTTATTTTTTACAGCATTTATTACTACTACCCAATTTCCTTTTTATCCCCATTTTTTTACAACATCATTACATCACCATTTTGTATATGATATAAGATATTGTTTTCTATTAGTATATATCTGGATAATTTACTTGAGTTGCTATTTTTTTGATTTTTATTCTTATTATATTGTAATGTCTTGTTTCCACTATTTTAACTGTTATCTATAGCGATTCTCCACTCTGATTATGAGGTATAGTCTCCCCGCCTTACCACCGTAGACCCTTGATACTAGTCAACAGCCTCTGGCATACAAGGATGTTCACTTGATTCCATATGTATAACCATATTTGGTTAATTATAAGTGAACCAAGTCCAGGACATCAAATCAATCATGTATTCCTTCGATAATTAATCTTTCCCAGGGTTTCCTCCCAAACCGATAAGACACCCAGGTTAATAATGATTATGAATTACCTTTATAATGAGGGTCCTTATCATGACTATATTAGTGAAGACTCCCCTATATCATGCTTACCATATTGGTAGAACCATATACAACATCTTTATGGCTTGAGTATCCAGTGGACCCCTTTATTTAACTCAATTAACCAAGGATATATTAAGGGCGTCCTACTAAATGTATTCCCCAAAACTCACCATTAATTGAGTCACTAACCAAGTTAGGAACCTCTGAGAGGTATAAGCATAATCCCCATATGTATTCTTCCCACTCATAAGAAAATCTAGGAAATCATTCTTAGTGAATTAACAAACTTTTCCTCAATGAACCATATTCATTTTGAGACATTTTATCGAATGCACCATATTCCCTTCAAGCATAACCTTCCTTAATGAGCTATATTTCCTGCAATCCATTCTACATTAAATGGAAACATTATCTATAATTCTAGAATTCCTCAATGAGACATATACCTTGTATTAAACCCTTCATTTAATGGGCTATATCCCTTATGAGTCCAATATACCCTCTCTTGTTTAGTTATTGAGAAATAGGATAAACCAAAAGGGGTAGTCTATATATAAGTTAGGAAAAACCATACCTAATAATATTTTAATTACATGACCTAAAGATAATATTTTATTAAAACACATTCCCAGTAACTATTAGGTTTAGAGTATTACAGAATTAGAACAAAAAATAAACTAAAAAAACGTATATCTTTTTTAACTAATGGAAAATTTTCTTTCTATTATGAGAATAACTACTTAATACCAAACATTTCTTCAAAATATCCCACAAATTCTTCTTAAAATATAACCTTTTAAACACACCTTATGTATTAATTTTCTTGATAACCTAGGGAAATAGAAACATATGAAATGGGTGCATTTAGATAATTAGTAAGGGTAAACATAATAAATAAAAATCAATGATCATAAGTGATTATAAGATGAGAATATGGATATAATCAAGATACATATGAAAATAATACCCCCCAAAAAACATATATCATAAAAAATGTGTTCATAAGAATAAAATATAGAAATATAACATCAAATGATCAAAACTTCACTATGGAATAAGAAAACAAAACATGATACACAAATAATTATCCATGGAACATAGGAAAGAAAGTGTCATAATTATAAAAATAGGATTTCTTATCATTGTGAACTTGGATACCCGCTAATACATTCACTCATAAAATTGTGTGTATAACTAAAATCCATCACACTCACCCCTGTTAAAATTGGCTACTCCCTAACCTATCAATATAACATTTCTATCTTATGAGATATAATCCTTTACCCAATTTATTTAAGGGATATATAGGTTCCACTCATCTCATAATCCATACATTTGTATGCCACTTTAAAAAAAATATCACATCATAAAATAACCCATGGAAGGAAAATGGTTTTCATATACATTTTAAATTTAATAACATAAGTTAAATAGTAAAAATTACATCAATAATATTAACATGATATACCCATGGAAAATAAATGGGTTTCTAAATATATCTATTAAATATCTAGGTAAATACCATTTGATCAAGAAAATAGAGCATATGGTATTCATACCATACAGATAAATGTTATACAGTTAAGAAAATAACTTTTACCTAATCAATTGATGTATGTAATCTAGGTGAACATCCATTAATAAAATGGGTCAAGAATATGGTATTCATATAGTAAAGTCATTAGAATAAAAATTATGTTTTTACGCTAAAAAATATTTGGAAAGATAAAGGCATTGATTGGTACTTTATCCAACATATAATCTCATTAAATAAGTCATCCATATAATGAAGTTGGATGGGTAATTTTTAAAAATATACTTGATCAAGCATGATATATTCCAAATTTAAATGACATAGATGACAAATATTTTTTAGGAGTTATGAAAAAAACCACTTTAGAAATAAGAAATATCCTTGATATTTTGAAATCATTTTAAATGAGATATATTTCATATCCAGAAGAAAAATAATTTTACTTTAGAAACCATGAAAATGTTTAGATATAGGTTCAAATAAAATTATAATGGTGAAAAAACATGTTTTCACTTGGAAAACGTTAAAATAGATCATTTTTAACACATTCATAAAATGATGAAGTTACGAGTTAATTTTAAAATTTATTTTCAAAAACGTGACGTGATTTTTTTGAAATTATTTACCACTAAAAAATAAACTTTAATAAACTATTCCTTGAATAATCATAAATATTATAAAAGTAAATTTGGGGTGTAACATATTTTGAAATGCCTTAGTTTGAAAACACACATTATAAAAATAATATTTTATTTTACTTTTTAAAAGGGGTAAGGTGAATTATTAAAATCATAGAAAATAGTCCATATTAGTTTTACCAAAATTATAGGAGAACATTTATGGGAAGGAAAATATGTAATTGAAATAAATAGACAATTCAAATTTAGAAGTTCGTTATTGATAATGTTTTACTTTTAGGTTAGAGAACAATCAAGTAGGAAGATTTGAATCAAAAGATACATTACCCCTAGAAATATAAAATTGAAAATCATGAAATATAATATAACTATCATAAAAAATAATAATGGTGTTGTATTTTCACCATGAAAAAGGGAACATGGGGTATAACATAAATATGTCTCAAGAAATTTGAATTTCAGACAAAGAACCCCTTACAACTTGAGGAGATTTTGAATAAAAACCTATTGAAAGAGAGTGATTTAAAATGGAATTTAATTACCATGAATAATTTTTAATTCATGATAAAATATCTCAAATAGGAGGTATATTAACAACTTAAAATAAATTAGGTTCATAATACAAAACATGACTCAAAGAGAGGATTTTGAGATGAAAAACACTTACGTTGGTCCTAATTTGTTTTGAACTTTCACCAAATGTCCAGAATAATTAAATTTATTTTTTTAATTAAATAAAAAAAATTATATTTTTATAAATAAATATTTATACTCCATATTAATAATAATTTCATATGTATATATTTTAGTTTGTTTTTATATATTTTTCCACATCGGGTGTTTTTAATTTTGATGGTTTATAATATGTTCATTGGAGCGATGTTGGAATTTGTTATTATTCCAAAGATCATATTTCATAAATAACTAATGTTATTATAATGGATTATCTATAATTATTTATTATGTTTAAATTTCTCTCCATGATAACTTTATTCTTTATCCTATAAGATGAAATCGACTATGAGCTTTTTTAAGTGAGTTCTAACCTACAAAGGGTGTTTTCTTCATTAATGAGTAAAATATTGATGTATAATTTAAAGATCCAAAAAAATAATTATTTAAATATTTATATCATATTATACCAATTTTTAAGTTTTCATAATCATCCATGATATAATCTCATAGCATTGTTCAAATTAGTGGTCAAACCAACCCAAACATGACCATACCATGATTAATGGATGATTATGAGGTGATTACATTAAAATATCATTATAACAGTAGAATACTTATATAATTTAGTTTTTCTTAGTGTGATATATTAAAATTATAAGGATACAGTTGACTAATTTATGGATAAGAAACATTTTCATAGTATGAATAAAATTTTCCCTTTTTGTTCGCTTGTTTAAGACGATTAATTTATGAATGATTGTTTACCATTGATATCATTAAGAGGATTATTAAATTTTCATTACCAAAAACTTATTAATATCATAAAAATAATATTTATAATTTTAAAATAATTCTCATGACCCTATATGTAAGTATATTATGAAGTTAAAAATGAAAATCAATCGTCTTATAGAGGCAGTAGCCCACACATACGCATGGATGATGGTTCCATTTCCATAGAATGGGGAAAAGGGGAAATATGGTTTATCATTTAATAATATAAAATAAATCATAAATATGAAAAATTATATATTAAATTCCATATTAGTAGAAATTTTTTAATAATATGAAGTAAAATGAAACATGTTGCGTCGTGGATGCGGTATTTCGCACAATGCATGATTCATGTTTTCATTTTTATTAATGTTAAAGGGGAGAGTGGTTAATGATTGTACCATCATTGTAATAATATAACAGTATAATAATTATATTTATTTCATCATTATAATATGATTAAAATATATTTTAGTAATAATAAATGAACATAATGAAATAGAATAAATAAAGAGAGGTTAGGAACTTATACCTCACTTCTTGGATTATCTCCTTTGTAAAGGGGGATAAGACTTTGAGGGATGATATTTTGGGAATAAAAGAGCCTCCTTAAGGTGGATATTAGTGTGTAGGATAGTATTGGGTAGATTTTTGGTTGAAATAATGGGATTTTGGTGTGAGGGGAGTTGAGGATAGGAGATCCCCTTTTCTAAGTTAAAAGGAATAACAATTTGGTAAATACCCAAAAGTTTTCAATAATGGGAAGCCACACTCATGTAAAGTAGCTCCAAAATTGAAAAGAAATAAATTATATAGGATATAATATTGATAAACACCTACATAATTGAAATATAAACATGTTATAAACATGTTATACCCTTTACCTCTAAGGTTACTCAGTTTTACTATTTTAGTTTTTACCATGATAACTAGTTTTTACCTAGGTAATTCATACTTTATGCCCAAAAAGAAAATGAAAATTATTATATAATTTGAAAATAATGATTATTAATTTAAAATAAAATTTTTATTAAAATTTTAAAATGATATAAATTAATTTAAAAATAATAGATGTGTAACGTATTAAATTTTTTTTTTGGAAAATATAACTTATATTATAAAATATAAAATATGGATTTAGAAATAGAAAATAAACCTTTTTAAAATTTTATATTACCTTATAAAATACAAATTTATTATTATAAAAAGGTTTTATAAATTTCTAATTCACACTTTTATACTAATAATTTTATAAAATTCATCTTATTTATAAAAATTGTATTTTTAACTATTCACATAAAAATAATTCTTTGTAGAAAAATACAAAAGATGAATATTAAACTAATATTTTCAATTTTAAACAAATATTGAACTTTTGTTTTTCTAATTAAATTTTTAAAATTTATAAATTATCTTTTAAATGATAATACAATATATGAAGAAAAATAATTTTTTTCAGAATTGACCTTTTTAAACCTCCAATTTTTTTAATGTTATTTCATATATATTTATAAATAATTGAATGTTTATATATCAGTTTATAAATCTAAATATTCCATATTATGATAAACTTTTAATTATGATATATTTTATTTATTAAATAAAATAAGATAACCCTTTTTTAAATGGTTATTTTAAAGGAAATCTTTTTAAAAAATTAATCAAAAAGAATAATAATATATTATTATTTTAATTGATTAATATACTCTAATATACTAATTATTATATTATTTATATATCTTTAATATTTTTTTATTTAGGTGTTGCATCAGTTCAGTGCTGCGTGTGACAAATTTTTTAAAGATAGTATTAATTGAAATGATCCAAAATCTTGGGTTGTTACATTCTATCCCTTAAATAAATTACATCCTCACAATTTTAACTATTTCCCATCTATGAATGTGGGAGATGTTATTGTCAACATATTTATTAGTCTAGATATAAATTCCAATGTGATATATAGTTTTTTATCTTAGGATAAATCAACACACTTATCTTTCCTCAAACATCATTGATTGTTTATACCCTAATCATATATTTTACAAAGTATATATTTTAGAAAATAATTTGAATATACAAGACATTAAACCATAGGTAAATCATATATTCCCCTAAAATTAACTTTTATATTCAACCAATAGTTTATAAAATCACGCACTAGTCAATATAATCCCAAAAATGAGATAAAATTCACTAAAAATATCATGAATAAATTATCAATCCCAAGGTCACTAATATTGTCAAACATACCTTTTCAAAATCAATCAAGTCTTTATTACTTCAACCTCAATCATATATTAAGCCTAAGAGTTTATTATACCTCAATCATGCATTATTTAATATTTATCCCCAAAAATATAACCTTATCATAAAATATTTTTTGAAAGTTATTGATACCATTTAATATATGTTTCCATACCTTTAAATAAATACTACTGAAGAACAATCCTTATATGTTTCTCATAACCCTTATAAATTTTAGAATATACGAGAATACCATTAATAAATATCAATCACTACTGAAAATAGCTATGATTAATTTATATCTTGGTATCAACCTCACGACCTTATCTAAGACTAGTAAAATCACATTTTCTATCATAATAAGAATATTATAAGATTCAAAAACATTTAATTATGATCCCTTATTTAGTTATAATGCATACTAGTTTTTGGATTCATACCTTTCTCAACTTCATCCTCATGAACCCATTTCAACCAAATACTAAAACAAAAATAGCTATGATAATATCTAAAATAACCAGAGTATATGAATATGAAATATCAACACAAAGATGTCTTCTCCAATAACACTTTAATTTCCACCTATGATACTTTCATTTCAATAATGTTACACTTGGTTCATCCTTAACTCTCTTAGTTCAACCTAGGTTACTTTATGTTGGGTTATCTTATACTTATCAACTGTGTCTGTTAATGTCACTAGGAAACTAATCCTTTAGAGTGGTTTGTAAAGATAATATTATTAAAAAAATCATATCCCTGAGAGTGTCAAACCAAGTGCGAAATTAAGCAACTTTTCAGGAACCGGGTAATGATCGAGTTAATACCAACACAACCTTTTCAAGGTTATTACCCCAAGTTACATATATTCTAGATCCTTTATGTACTTTTAGTATTCAGACATGGATGAATTACTAGGAAAAAAACATACTCAAAACATTCCCAAAATTTCAGGATGTTATCATATACTTAAACATTCCCCTTAAACTTATCCCTAGGATTTTAACAAATTTTCTCTAAACCTAATCCCCATAATATTTCCCCACCTAACCTAAATAATTATCTACAATTTTTTAGGTCAGTGTAAAACTTAACTTATAAAACTTTTACAAAATTTTAAACTCCTAAATTTTCCTCAATCTATAACATCCTAATATCCAGAGTTATCAAAATCCTACTCTAATAAAAACTATTACATCTCATACATAATCATCTCGTAATTACATGGATTAAAAAAATTTATTACTCAACATTCCCAAGACCTTTTTGGGTTAGAGTTTTATAAAATTTGGACCAAACATAAACTAAAAAAAGCATATCTTTTAAAACTAACAGAAATTTTTCATTCTACTATGAGCAAAACTACTTAATCCACAAAAATTATTCAACATATCACACAAATTATTCTAATAATAAAACCTTTTTTACACACCTTACATATTTCTTTTCTTCATAACATGGGGAAATCGAAACTTAAAATAGGGTTGATCTCAAATAATTTGTAAGTGTTTAGATAATTGATAATAATCAATGATTATAAGTGAGAATACGCTGAGCCTATGGGTATAATTAAGATATATAAGAAAATCATACCCAATAAAAAATAAACTATAAAACACGAGTACATAATAATAAAATATAGACATATAATATCAAATGATTAAACCTTTATCATGGAATAAGAAAAAAACATAATGCATAAATCATGAACTATGGAATGTTTGAAAGAAAGTGTAAAATCATAAAAATATGATTTCTTATCTTTATGAACTTGGATACCTACTAACCTTTTCACTAGTAAAATTGTGAGTAGAGTTAAATGCCATCTTACTCACCTTTAGTGAACCTAGCTGCCCAGTAATCTGTTTACATAACTTTTCTATCTGATGAGATATAATTCTTTAATCAATGAATTAGAGGGATATATTTGTCTCACACATCTCATAATCCAAAAATTTGTGTGCCACTTGATAAAAAACCATCAAATCATAAAACAACCCATGAAAAGAATATGGATTTTGTATAATATTAAAATGACTTAAGGGAAACATTAATAATTCCATATATAATCATAACATGATATACCCTTGGAAAATAAATAGGTATTTGAAGTAATTCAGTTACCCTATAGGTAAATACCATTCAATCAAGATAATATAGCATATGGTATACACACTGAATAGGTAAATGGTACATGGTTAAGATAAAAAAATTTCTTTAATAAATTTATGGAGGGAATCTTTGTGAACACCCTTGAATCAAAGGGGTCAAGAATAGTTTATCCATAGAGGAAAGACATTGGAATACAAAATACTGTTGTTCACTAGAAATGATAAAGAAAGGAAAAGGAAGCGATATTTCATTTCTACCAAATATTAGAAAATTAAAAAAGTCATCTAGAGAAATACAATGGATGATTACTTTTGAAAAAAATCCTCAATAAAGAATGATTTTTGCTAAAGAACCATAACTTATATGAAAAATACTTTTATGGTATAAAAAATCACTTTTAAAATTAGAATTATCATCGATCTTTTGAAATCATTTTAAAAAAGATATATTTTTTTAAATCCCTTAAAAAAATAATTTTATTTTAGAAACCATGAAAATATAGACATAATGTTTAAAATAAAATGATAAATGTGGCAAAAAGATATTTTTTTTTGGAAAACGTTAAGAGAGACCATTTTCAATACATTTGTAAAATGAATAAGTTACATAACAATTTTAAAATTTATTTACAATAAGGTGAAGTGAAAACTTTGGAAAAAAATTTCCATTAAAAAATAAACTTTAATAAATGATTCCTTGAAAATAATAAATATTATCAAAATAAATTTGGTCTTGAAAATATTTTGAAATAATTTTTTTTGAAAATCCACATCATAAAAAGTGTATTTGATTTTACATTTTAAAATGGGTAAAGAGAATTATTATAATCATAAAAAACAATCCATATTATATTTCCTAAAATTTTTTAAGAACATTAGTGGGAAGGAAAATATGGAATTGTAATAAAGAGATAATTAAAATATGGAGGATTATTCTTGATAACATTATACTTTTATGTGAGAAAAAAATCAAGTAAGAAACTTTGAATCAAAAGGGACATTTTCCATAGAATTATAAAAGTGAAAATAATGAAATGTAAGGGAAACATGATATAAAATGATAATGGGGATATATTTTCACCATGAAAAAGATAAAATGGTGTATAACATAAACATGTCTCAACAAATTCAAATTTGAGATAGAGAACCCCTTATAATTTGAGGAGTTTTTTGAATAAAATATAATTTAAATATAGAGATTTAAATTGGGATTAAATTACCATGAAGAAAATTTATTTCATGATATAATTTATAAAATTTTCTGTATATACACCTCTTAAAATAAATTAGGTTCATAATATAAAAACATGTCAAAAAGAGAAGAATTTTAGATGAAAACCCCTTAACTTATTTTTGATTCATTCCAAACTTACACCAAACAACCTGAATAATTAAATTAATTTTATTAATTATATACCAAATAAAATTATTCTTACCTATTACCATTTATTCCCCCAATTAATAATCATTCCATAAATTTATATATTAATTAGTTTTTATAAATTTTCTCACATCAAGTGTTTATAATTTTAAAGGGTTAGACTAGTTTCATAGGAGTGGTGTTGGTATTTGTTCTTATTAAAAAGTTCATCTTCCCTAAATCGTTAATTTTACTATAAGGGATGATTTATAATGATTTATTAATTATAAATTTCCTTTCATGAGTACTTTAGTATTTTTCTTAGATGATAAAATCCACAATGAGCATATTGATTTTTAACCAACGAAGGGTGTTTTCTTCATTAATGTCATAAATATTGATGTATCTTTTACTGATAATAATAATAATAATTATTTAAATATTTATATAATATTGTACTATAAATAAATTTTTAATAATCAATGATGAGATAATTTCATATCATTGTTTAAGAAGTTGGTCAACCTGATCAAAACATGAACATACTATGATTAATGGATAATTGTGTGGTGATTAAGTTACAATATAATTATTAAAATAGAATAATGATATTATTTAGTATTTATTAGGTTGATATATCATAATTATAAATAATTATGAGAATATTTTATGGATATGAAACAATTTTATAGTATGGATAAATTATTTTCCACTTAGTTCACTTGTTTAAGATTATTAATTTTATAAAAAATGTTCACCATTCATATAATTAATTGGATTATTTAATTTATACTAAAAGAACCTTATTCATATCATAAAAATAATATTTATCCTTTTTAAATCATTCTCACGACCAGACATGTAAGGTGGTGATTAAATGAAAAATTCAAATTGATCCTTCCATAGAGGCGGTAGTTCACACGTATGCATGAATGATGATTTCATTTTATCTAGAATGGTGAAAATGAGTAATATGAATTATAATTTATGAATATAAAATATGTAATAAAAATGATAAATATATATTAACTTCCTTATTTGGAACATCCTTGAAAGTTGGTGAAGGGAAATCGAACAGATTGTGCTGTGGAGGCGGTAGTCCGCACAATATATGATTCACATTTTTTTAATAGAAAAGGGGAGGGTGGTTAATCCTTATAAAATAATTGTAATAATATTCCAGTATAATATTAATACTTATTTTATCATTATAATATATTGAAAATGAATTTTTGGAAGAGGAAAGGCCATAAGGAAATAGAAGAAAGAGCGAAAGGTTAGAAACATATATCTCACTGCTTGGATTATCTCCTTTGTAAAGGGGGGTTAAGACTTTGAGGGATGATATTTTAAGAATAATTTAATATAATTAATGTGTGTAAGAGTTTTTCAGATATTATGGTGTAGATTTTGGGCTTAAATAATGGGGTTGTGGTGGGAGGTAAAGTGAGGAGAGGAGATCCTTTTTATAAGTGAAAAGGAACGATACTTTTCAAAATTCCAAAATACTTTCAATAATGATAATTCATACTAAAGTAATGTAGCTCCAAAATTAAAAAATAATGGATTTTAGAGGTGATAAGGTCAATAAAAAACCTCCAAAGTTTAAATAGAAACATGTTTTAAACATGTCAGGCCCATTACCTATAAGCTTACTCACTTTTAGTATTTTAGTTTTCACCATGGTAACTAGTTTTTACTTGGGTAATTTATCCTTCATGAACAAAAATAAAATGGACCTTGTTATAAAATTCAGAACTAATGATTCAAAATTTTATATTCATTTTATATTCAATTTTGACAGCGATAAAAATTAATTCTAAAATACTAAATATGCAATGTATAAAAATATTTTTTTTGAAAAATATAACATAAATTTTAAAATATCAAATATGGGTTTATAAATAAAAAACATTTTTAAAATTATGAATTCACTTATAAATAAATATTGGGTCATATAAAAAAGTTTTATAAAATTTTAATTCATAATTATATACTAATATAGTCATAAAATTATGTTATTTGTAAAAATGGTACTTTTCAATATTCAGATAACAATCTATATTTTTTGAAAAATACAAAACAATTATCTTAAGATAATGTTGACTTGTTCAAGCTGAAAATAATTTTTTTAAAAAAATTAATATTTTAAAATTTTAAAATTATTTTTGAATGAAAATATAATATATTAAGAAAAAATAATTTTATTTAAAAAATGACCCTTTTAAACTTCATGTGTTTTTAATATTTTTTATATAAATTTATAAATAGTTTAATATTAATATACTAGTTTATAAATATAAATATTATTTATTTTTATAAACTTTTAACTATGATCAATTTAATTTATTAAGTAAAATACGATGCCCATTTTTTAAATGTTTCTTCGAAAGGGGGACTTTTTAAAATGTTCATAAAATGGAATAATAATATAAAATTATTTTAATTGATTAGTATCCTTTTATATACTAATAATTATATTATTCATATATTTTTAATATTTCATGTTTTTTAGTTAGTGTTGTATTAGTTCAATGGTGCATGTGACACAAGCTATTAAAATCAATATTAATTTAAAGGATCCAAAATCTCTGGTTATTACATAAGTCCCACAACAACAATTTATAGGAATCCTTTTCCAAGTAGTCCTATCCGTACGACTTGAAACTATAAAAAATAATATTACCACATGACATTAAACTGGATATAGTTGTCTCATCACACAACCTTAAATTGTGTAACCCTAACTACATGGGATGTGATTTATATTAACTAGGTTATGTACAATGAATTTCTAACCTTCAATACCAATACTCCATAGGTCATGGATGCATAACCTTAAAATTTACATAAATTGGTCATGGATATATGACCATAAAAGGAAACACATTGGCCCTTATCTAATGACCATAAAAGGTACGACATGTCTCATTAAGTAGCACCAAACTATGCAGTATCTAATTACATTCAAAGGGATATAGAAATCCCATTTCATAGGCCCAATCCTAATTTGAAAACACCCATACCCACCATAGATGAATATAAATTCTAGAGTTCCTATTTTTGCATCTTTAAACATAACATAACCATGATGTAATAGAATGATGGAGAACCACTGATACTATATATGTTCACATCGATGCATGGTTTCCATCAGCCATGTGTATAGTGGTAACCAATGATAATACTATTGTTGGAAAAGATTCATGAATATTTCCTAAATCTATAATAGAGTTGTAGGGTATGAAATAATAACCCCCATAGGGGTTAAATTATTCGGAACTCCCATCCTATAAAAAAATATGCAACTCAAAGCATCGCTGGTAAATTCCTAGAGAACACCTACCTTTGGAAAGTGGGTATGAGACAACTCAAAACTTTATGGGTTCAAAAAGAATAAAAAATAAAATGGTTAACGTGACATAAATCTTTTACCCATAAAATAGATCGATTGACCATGCTCTTATTGAGACAATTCATTGATGAGTTTCTTATTTATGGCAATTGATCTCCTTCAATATTTTTATGAAACCTCTTAGAGTTTCTTTTAATATAAATGGTTACATCAAAGCATGAATCAACCAAATCCTGGTTCCTTGGATATAGATATTCCTTATTCATGATGAAGGTTATAACCTCTCTACCTTGGGGGATGTTTTCACCGACCCAACAATTCCAAAAACCAATGGTGAACAACTTGGTATGGATGTATCATCACAAAGGATCCATATAGACCTTATAGGTGGCTCATGAAATCTTCTAAGTAATGAATTTCCATCAGTCATCCCATCGAGGATGGGATATTAATATACTTATGGAACTGATGTCCTCCCTCAATCACTTACGAAGCCTATATTCAGAATTAAACAATACTAATATCCCTTATTATAGAGAGGTGGAGGAGGATATCTACTAAATCCTCACTAATTATCAAATTCTTCCTAGGTGGGATCCTACTATCCACCACAATCACTATCCTTTCACAACACTAACCCCTCATGAATGCACTGAGAATTCCTCCCAAGAGATCCCAATCCTAGTTGTGCATGCTAGAGTACCCAGGAAGAAGTATCATCGATAGAGGTAGGCTGTTGAATAAAGGGTTAAATCACATATTCTTATTCACACTAAGGAATCCCATTAACATATAATTATGGAGAATAAAGACTAGGACCCGATTTGTGCTCTCACCCACCAATCTAGTCAACATATCTTTGTAGTGATAGAGGAATGCAAATAGAATATCCAAGTAGCTACTTAGGGAAGGGTTTATATCCATGTGCCCACTAGATTTCGTTGACATATCCTAGTGGTGGTTCAAGAGCGGTTCATATTCATACTCCCATAAAAGAAGGTCTATGACATATCCTAACAATAATAAATGGAAAGGCTCATATCCCTAACTATACACATAAAGCACATCAATATATCCTAGTGGCACCCGAGGAGCAGGCTCACATCCCTGCTTCTATCTAGGGTGGTAATTAATATATTTTGACTAGAATATAGTGTCAAGTTCATATACCTAATTTTATCTATAATATCTATCAATACATCTAGTAATAAGTATTGTAGTAGAATTATATCCATGTTTCATATAATATTCAAAAATCTTGTTATCACATTCCATTAATGATGAAGGGTTGGGATCATATCCCCACTAACATAAAAAAATACCATAGACTTATTCCAAAAACATTATAGGGGCCTCTTAATTGGCCTATTTTTCATGAGGATTAATTCCCACAGTGAACGAACCTACTTGTGATCAAGGTTCTGACTCTGGTGACCCGATAAAGAACTTCCATAAGGAAAACTCACTAAGGGATATCTACTATCAATAAGTACTCTTATATCCTCTCATCTATTGATGACGATATTATTTATGTTTTTCAATGTATTTTAATAGCATACAATAAATACTCAAGATTCTCATTAATAAGAGAAAGAATCTATATCGATTAAGGTTCTTCCCATGGTATTATAGTTAGAAACTCCAGTGGTTCTTCCCAAAGTACCCATCACAGAGGTCCTCCCCATGGAAATAAAGAGATTAACCATAGAGGTACTACCCATGGTGTAAGCTATGAAGGTCCTCCATATAGCATGAATAGTAACCAGAAATAAGTTCCTCACCTTGATAACTCATCAACAACCAGTAACCATGGAGGACCTCCCTATGCGAACCAACCCCAAAACTCTAGAGGTCCTTCCTTGGGTAAATGTTATGGAAGTTCTCTGTGTGAAAAATAAATCAAACATGGAGATCCTCTACATGGAACTAATTACCAAGGCCCTACCCAAAATTATTCATCTTATCAACATGAAGACCCCCCCTATATTAGAAAAACTGTGTGTTTTCTCTTATACTGAGAGGAAATCAAAACAATGAGGCTAGCTATACTGAGAACCTCACCACTAATCGATGAAATTTAATCCCATTTTAAATATATTCCGAGGAAATAGTCATCATTTTTACCTACCACAAATGAATTAACCTCTAATACAACTAATGATACTCTAAATTACACCTCTCCTCTTGAGAAAGCAGTGTTGAGGTGATCTTTATTATAACACCCAGATATTTAAATATGTAATTATCCATTAAATAAATATATTATTGAATAGATTATATCACACACAACATCGAACTAAAATGAGTCATGTCATAATAGATGAATATTATCAAGAAAATTTTAATAAAAATAAAAACTATAGTAAATAAAAATATAGTAATCAATTAAAAATGACTATATTTAGAGGATAATAATTAATACGATTTAATGTTAAAAAGATTTTTTTTCAAGGAACTGTTTTTAAATTTTTGTATATTTTATCCTAATAAATTAAAATTATCAATTTTAAAAATATGATTATGGAAATATATAATATTTCATTTTATACAGTAATATATTAATAATCATTTAATAAGTAATTAATATGAAATAGGATTAAGAACACTTAAAGTTTAAAAGGTCCTTTTTCTATGAAAATAATTTTTCATTATATTTTCTATTTTTATTTAAAAAATAAATTTATAAATTTTAATTTTATGAAATGAAATTTATTTTTTAATAATTAATGTTAAAATTATCTTGGAGTTAATATTTGAGATTTTTCTAAAAGGGTTGATTTTTTAATGAATAATGAAAAATACTAATTTGTCTAATACTGTCACTTTTATGACATTATTATTATATAATAATGGATTAAATATTCATAAATTTTTTTTATATAAAAAATATTTATCTAAGAAATAAAATAAATCATTTAAAAATATCATGTTTAATTTATAAATCCTATGTTTTATGATTTTGGAACCACTTGATGATTTATTTGATTAAAAACTATTTTTAGTTATTTTTTTTAATAAAGAAATCATATGGTTACATTTAGTTTTGGATTAGTTTTAAATACACATTAATCTAATTTTTTATTCATAAAACAGTGAATATAATATGAATCAATTCTATACAAGATGGTGGTTTAAATCTTTTTTATATTTAAAAAGGAATTTTTATAAACATTGTTTTTCATTTTGTTAGGTGTATTTGTTTTAAAATTAATTTTTACCACCTATATAAATTGAATCTTATAGAGTATATTTCATATTTGGGATCATAATTTTCAATTTTTTAAATGAGTTCAATTTCATTTTTGGAAATAAAAACACACAACTATGTTAAAAACTGAGTCACCTTGGTAGAGGATTAAATGAGGTAAAAGGATTAAAATTATAAGATAAGATCCCAAAATCATATCTCTAATATTATTGGATGGGTGTATTTTGACCACAAATATATCATAAAAAATTTTCATCCATTTTTGACCAATTTTATTTGGAATTAGACCTTCATATTATTTTAAAACATTGAATGTTTATGAGAGTGATACTACCCCCACTTATAAAAGGAACCTTTGTATCCCTCACTTATCTACACACTTTAAGCACCTTAGATCATCCTAGATCTAAAAAATCCCTCAAAAACTCTCTCCAACATGTGTTTAAGGTCTGGTTATCACTAAAAGTCCACACTAATAATTATTAAGGTGTAATCCATATGAGTATATCTAAGGAATAGTTAAAGATATTAACCAATTCCTTTCAAGTTAATTTCTCCTTCTACCTCTTTCAAATATATATTAACCATAATAATGTAATTTAATTAGTATCATTACTATACTGAGATATTATTATGTTGATGTAACAAAGATTTTATTCCTTTTTACCATCTAATATAAAATGAAAATGTTGTTTGTGTGTCGTGTGGACTATCACCTCCATGAAGTGATATATTTACTTTTTCAACACTGCTTGAAATGGATTGTTATATAGATGGATTTAATGAATATATATGATAAAAATGGTATAATTATGATTCTATAAAGATAAAATACTATCTAATTTTATTCCCCCTCATCCATTGTAAAATGAAAGTGTTGCTCATCTGTATGTGAGAACTACTGCCGCCATGAAGTGAAGTATTTAATTTTTCATGAACAACTTACATGAATGGTTATAAAGTTTTATTTAATGTATAAAAATATTAATTATTAAATTATTAAGTTCATGGATATTTTGGAACCATGATTTCTCTAACCATGTTCAACCTACATATTTTTTTTATAGATTATGAACAAAAAAACCTCAAAACATATGATGTGAACCTAACCGATTTTGTAACTAAATAAAGAAAGATAATAAATTAAATAAAAGTAATAATACTAATGGAATTAAAAAAAGGATTTGAAGCTATTTTTTCCTGAAACATGAAATGAGAGTGGCCTGACACTTAATTGTGAGAGGCTAGGCATGGTTTCAAAATCTTTGCATCAAATCGCTACTCTTATTTCGGCAGGTTTACGGTGGGGTATATTTATGGAACCTAAACACCAAATGACTCCCACATATATGAATATATATGTCATTATGGTCTTAATTTCCAAAGTAAGATGGTAACTGGGTTCTTTACCAATGATTCTGAGAATTCATATTGGTTGAGAGGATTGGAGGTCAAGTTCATCCCACCCTATTGGGCCGGGGGGGGGGTTATTTACAAATTTTGGAATATCTTATAGATTTAAGTGATTTTCAATAATACTTCACAAATACTAGTATTAGACTCGTTACACCCATTTTAATAATAAATATTTATCATGTGTTGATGTGAATGTCTATAAATAATGGAGATATCCCATTGTTGTGAACATATATATGTATAATAGGTTCTCCATCAGTGACACCATTTAAATGTATCATAGGTTATCCATATTTATCTTGTTATTTCTTGATGATGATAATTTATAGGTTAATATGGTTTAAATCCACCCAAATAGATGCTCTAGTTCCTAATACTATCCTAGAAGATGACATATGGTTATGGTGTCAAGATTAGGACTCTCAAAAGGACTTCTTATGTATCCTTATAAAAGGAATAAAAAATAATATAGTTTGGAAACTAAATGGGGAACACCATTCCTTTTAATTTCATGTGACAAGGAACAATCCTTGTAGTTTAACATCATGTGATAATGATGACTTAGTGAAATGTGTCTAACGATGGTTCATGTAAGAATTATACATGAGAAAACCTAGTCATCATTTAAAGGGATGTAACCGTGTTAGGATAAATGTATTCTCATATAGAATATGGCTAGGTTAAGGAAAATATTTTTATCATTTGTATGAAATATGTCCCTCTGAGTGGGGGTATGATATTATTGGGAATGCGGTTTTATGGAAGGATGGTACATAGGGAATATGGCCCTAATTAATGATAAGTATAGACTCTTAGGAATATAGTAAGGTATAGGAAGGATTTAAATGTTATAATAATGAATATGGTTTCATAAGAAAGAGTATAGAGGTTAATTTTTGGTTTGAATGACTTAGAGATATCCTATGTATCCTGTTTTATATGAATCAAAGACCATATAGTTCAAGATTCATAGTTTAAGTTCATGTGATGTGACCATACCATGCAATTTTACATTATGTGTTCAAGTCATTATCATTCATTTTAAGGTCATGTGACTAGGAAAAAGGTCACACAATTTACCATCATGATGCGGGTATGTATATTTCATAAAAGATGATACAATAGAATATTGTGTATGTATTATTCATATGAATCTACCTTGAAATAATGATCAGGGATTATACCTTATAGAAGGCTCAAATTGGGACATCTCTAATTATTCTAATGGATTGATAAACTCATATATTTAATCATACATTATTCATGATTGGTGTGATAAAAAAGAGATAATAAAATAATAAGAACATTATAGGAGAGTGAAAAATTAACCTTCAATAGGGATTATACCTATGGCAGGAACCTATATAGTGTATTTTCTCCTAATTATCATATGAATCATACTACACCTATCACATAGGGAATCATAGGTTTGTAAAATAGAGTGAGGCTATATTTTAATGTTGTATAATGAGGTCGTTTTCATGTAGATTATTTTCATGCGTTTACAATGTATTTCTATGCATTTTAAAGTTATTAATATCAAACATGTTTATTGTTAAATTGACAATGATGAAGGGTATAACATGGATTACACATATAATTCCTTTTTTAGGTATTATTTCTAAGAATATGTCCCTTTTAAGTGTCTCAATCATTGGATATTGGCACCACCTAAGTCATTTGAGTTGATGTGGACCTAGTTCATAACTTCAATGAATGATATAATGAGGGAGAAATCATTATTAATTATTATTATATTGCTTTTTGAAATAACCTTAGGAAATCCTAATGATTCTGGGATGAGATCATGCAAGAAAGGGTAATCAACACCTATAAATATAACAATTTCCTATATGAGAAATTATGATGAAAAGTAGTTGTGGCCCACAATGGAGGGAATATATTCTTTGTAAACCACTCTTTATGAAGGATCTTCTGTAAAGAACTCTTCATGGAGTGTCTTACATGAAGAACCCTTTATGAGGAACCCTTCATAGAGGAGGTTCTTTCAAATGGAATATGCTTTATGGATTCTCTGTGGAGGTTCTTTTTGGGATTCCACTAAAGTGGTTTCTTTTTTCTAAGTTTTATTGACCTATTGAAATACAAATACTTCCCATACCTTCTTCCAATTTTCTTTATCGGATTTCCTCTATTCAACTGTGTGTCACCTCTATGTATCTTCCTTTTTTATTTCGGGTAAGAGTAGGGTATTTTTAGGAATTTCAAAGTAAACCATTTTCTTAAAAATGAAGGGAGGAATTTTGTGGTATATGAAGGTATGGAAATCACTGTTCATGCACCACAAATTATGGGCAATGTGTTGTGCGATCAAATAGTGCTACCACATATATTTCACAAATAGTAAGCCTTTATAAAGGAACTAATTCATAAAGGATGTGATTTTTGGTTATGTAGAATCCTGTATCACCACCATAAATGGTGGGGCATTTCTTCAAGACCAGTGAGATGAATTTATTTATAGAATATTCATCACTTCCAAAAGGTGGGATGATTCATGAATGGATGCTACTTTTTCACAACGTATTGTTTCTTTATAGTGAATATTAATAGCATTATAGTGTATTTTCATTTACTAATTTTCAATTTAATTTTTGTAACCTCTTAGTTTCTTTGACTTTAATGGTGTTTTGGGACTTTGAAGGCCTCAAAAAATGATCCCCTCATAATTGGGTCTGATCAACATAAAAAAAATAATGAGGAATAAAGGCTATCCAAAAAAGTAGTTCAAAGTTTGTGGGGGATGGGATTTCTCTATATAAAGGGTTTATGGGGCCCTCATATAATAATTTTCTCTAAAGAGTGCTTTTATATCATCTTTGAGCCTTGAGACTTGAGATTTAGCCTGAATATGAGTTTTAATTTTCGACCACTTATATTTTTAAACCATCAAGGCCTTTTCTCAAATAAATATAACTTATGAACCATCTTCTTCATGAAATTATCTCATTTTCATTGAACTATGAAACTCATCTAGTGCTATGTGGTACACATAAAGCAATGAATGATTTTATAATTTATCATTTTATTATTCATCCAAATCACTATGAGGTTATTCATTTTTTTATCTATAGAAGGAAGGGGATCATAACTCTATAAAATATCCTTTAAGATGAAATGGATAGGATAATGGCCATGGTAAAAAGTGTTGAGGCTAGCGCTCAACAAAAAAATCAATCTGGACATCATGTTTTGTCGACGCTCATGGGATCCAGCCTCCAAGATTATCCAGTATCAGATAGGATGTAATTATATGGTTTTATATTTCTGAATAATATTCAAAATATTATACCTCTCTATTAAAACCAAATTTTTGGCTGGATCAACCACCATTGTAAGGCTATTTAATAAAATATCTCATAAAACAGGCACTACATCAAAGAAGCTGATCATGTTGAAGAGTTCATCTTAGTATACTCTCCCATAGTGATAATGGATATATGGTGATGGATAGATCAAGATGTTTATAGATATGGGTTTATAATGAAGAGAGATATGATGAATCATAAGCTGGGGGTCATAAAGTTGGGATATTCACCATAGGGGTGCATTTAGAATGGATCGGGGATGGCCATTATGGGTGTGAAAGTGCTGCGAAGTGTTTGAGAAAGAGATCAAAGATGTGATTCTTTATGAGGTTGTCATTGTTTCCATAAAATTAACACATAATAAAAATTAAATACTCCCTAACCTTTAAAAAAATATGTATCTCAGATACCAATACATTTCACTTGGTGTACTAGGAAGTTGGCATCATTCTCTAGGATTTATGGATGATTACAAGACTACCAATCATGGGAGAAGTGTATAATGTGTTCATTCCCCCAACATCAATATGCGAGGACATAGATTGGAATATTTAACTCATAAAACACTTATTCATGATTGTGATAAACATATTGGATGGGGAGGAACTTTGAATTAAGCTTGACATTCTCCATTTGTATTGGGTGCATACATCACACCAAATGGTTATAAACCATAAGTTAGGAGGCCAAAAACTTTCACAACATTTTAACTCTAAGGGGAGGTACATGTATACTCTAAAACATTAGAAGATTCATTCCACACTTAATGGGGATGTGATTCTTCCCATGGAGTCAATTAGCTAGTATGGATGGTTTCCTTTCTGGACATGTTTTTAATAAGATATATACTACATGCACATGAGTCTCACACATGAGTCTAAGTTGTGAAGTTTATTATAGTAGGATAGCTAGTGAAAAGACAACTCATCAACTTGGAATTCCCAATTTTTGAAAATCTATATCCCCATATTCAGACACTTCAATAAGGGGAAATCTCCCAGGTTATTTGGGGGCGGAATGTAGCCCATTTATGTTGTTATGATTTTATAAATGAAAAATCTTTTTTGGGAGCCTACTTTAGGTCATATCTTTAGTGTATCAGTGGGGTCCAGTTATTATAGTCAGATTAAATGGGTGTAGAGAATAATTTGAACCAAGATGAATGATTTATCTCCGCACCTTACAATCTTCCATCTAGTTTCATAATAAATAATGTGTCTAGAACCCATGAAGAGTGGGGGAACCTCATATCACTTATAGAGGGAATTATAGCCCCTGGGATTAATAGGGAACTGATATGTGAGGGATATTCACCTTATAGATTCAAGAGATCATTTTTTTTCATGAAAAATAAATTTTCTACTCCTCTAAATAGTGGACAAACTGAAAAGAATCTGCTCTTAAATGTTAATTCTAGGTCATGATTACCCAAGAAGATATGGGTACTCAAGTGGTCCTCCCCCCTTATGAGTTTGTGATCAATCTCAAAAAATCATAGAGTAAATATTATATATATTTTTTCATTTCTAAATGGGTATTTCAATAATCTAGTGCCACAATTCAAGTGTACTTGACCAGTCAAGGAGGAGGAGGAAGAGGAATAAGAACAACCAAATAAAGTGAATAAAGGGAGCAATCATAAGCCATAAACCCCAAGGAATCCACCAATTTCTCAGTTACTAATAAATAAAATCAAACAGTTGGATCCTACTCATTTGGAAGGTAAGGTGGCTCCCTATACCAATAGGGTATCTCCCCCTCCATCTATTCATTTGGATGCATCATTCCCCATCATTTGCAAAAATGGGATGCTTAGAGGAACACATGATTTATGGAAGAGGTCTGGATAGTTCTCTAGAAGGAAGGAAAATATCTAACAAATTGAGGACGTGTGACTACCCTTGTTCACATCTATTATATATATCATTCCAAGTAGGTGAAGGCATTCCTTGATAAAATTGAATACACAATCCACTCTCATAATATTGACACGTTTTATGCACATAAGGTCTAATAAATGATGACAACTCATAGGGTTATGGCTAGTGAGGATGAGAGTAACTCCCAGGATAAGGTAAGATAACCCCCCTCTCCATACTGAGATACTATCACTAAGAGTGGTATAATAATTCTTTTATTCATATATTTATAGGGCACTGAAAGAATAAAATTGACTGTATATTCTCTTCCATATTTGTTTAGTGTAATGAAAATAGATTTGGGCACTCTTCTGGAAGAAATATTTCAAGGTAAAGTATCCCCTTAAATGATTAAACATATGTGGAAAGTGATATCAATCCCTGAAGGATTGTTTCCATCTTCACCACCACTAACTGTTCCTTAATTAACACTTACTTTATGGGTTGTGTCTAGGTGAGGATGGAAAAGAACTCAAGAAATTATCATACATTCGTGGTCATAAAGTAAGTGCTATATCGGTTTCCCCATATTGGTATTATTCTCATAGATTTACTATTGTATTTATTTTATAGGTTTTGACTTCAGATTAAAACATCTAAAGATATGATTCAGTCCAAGATGCAAACCTACCATGCCTACCATCCCTGTTGAAGATTCTATATTGGTATATGGTCTCATAGGATCCCTAGGCTCGAGAATACAACCATATCAAGATCAATTAACCTTCACGACTCTAGAAACAATCTCTGTAAGGGTAGAAACAGATTACATACAGGGGAGGTAGTGTCTAGTTATGCTAGTTCCAACTTATACCAAGTTAGTACTTGTGGATGATGAAATGATGGATTCATATGTGAGTATATCACCTCCTTAGAACCAAATGGATTCCATTACTCTATAAGATTTTTTAGAAGTTATAACAGAATAAGAACTAAAGAGGTCATACCTAACTATGTCATCCCTCATTCCTATCATACCAATGTCAGTGGATGATACTGCAAGGGTTTCAGATTCAAGAGTGTCGATTTCCATAGGGGATAATTTCCTTATCCCTCCAAAGGTGATATCCATTTGAAAGAATATTACTAGATCCCCATAATAATTTAATTTTTCCATTAATCCAAGTTCTCTTATTGTTTTCTAAAAGATTATAACATTTATTAATGACCTCTTAGAGGTCATGGATCTGATATAATTTTTGGGTAATGACTATAACACGTTATATGCATATGTGGTGGAAGGATAATGAACTTGATATTTGTGCAAACCCAAAATTTATGTGACTATCTTCACCGTTGTTAAACACTGTGTACATCCCTTGGTGATGATAACTTTAGTGAACCTAGATCAGATACATATACTAGGCATGCCACTCTAATGGAGGGTGTGACCCCACATATTGTAGATGGTTCTCAAAGGGACTGACATAGATTCCGAGTGCATGGAGTAGGATCCTCCACAAGAGGATGCACCTATGACAGTCACCAGTGGGGTAATGATGACTACAAATTATTATAATTCAATTGATTAAAGTAAGTGATCATCTCTATAAATATATTGTTTCTTTCCCTATCCAGTACTAACATATTTTTAGTGTCCTTTTCAGTGGTCCTCATATAATCCATTATATTTCAAAGTTTCACTACTCTGACATCTCAATCAGTGGATATTAACAGTACGTTGGCTGGAATAGGGTCAACTTACTTTGGAAATTTTGAGACTGAACCCTCTCTGAGTGAACTGGTCCTTGTAAATGATCTTCCATTTTGAGAGTGATTATGAGGGTAATCAATAAACTCTTGACAATTTGACTATTTATTGATGAACCATATTGAATGTCATATGAAATTTAATCACATATAATCCCTTGCAATATTTTCATATAAAACTTCCCAAACTCTGTTGAATGTTTTCATTACCTTGGTGTGGCGGGTTAATTACTATACTATCCCATCCAAGGTAAAATAGGTGGTTTCTTCTCAAGAAAAAATAGGCTTACTCCAATAAAACATTATGGATAAAAAATCCATAGATAATTCTATTACATCCAGGAACATCATGCTTAATGAGGACTCTAAGAATTCCAGGGTGGTAGAAAGGTGTAAGGGTTAGGTTATAGAGAAATAATCTTTAGTGGAGAGACTTTTCCAAGGGTTGGGATAACTTCATCAAGAAGTGTGTTACCCTTATCAAGAAATGGTAAGTGATTAGAGGGATATTGAAAAGGAATAATGACTAGTAGAAGAAAAAGAAAAGGTGGGAAAATATAAAACTGTAAGAGTGGATGCACTATAATATGATGCAGAGATAAAGGCTGCAACATTGGCTAGATTACTCCAAGATATAGATGATTCTAAGCTAAAAATAAATAAGATTCATGAGGAAACTGAGCATTTCCTATAATTATAAAATCTCCATTTACATAAGTGAGGCTCCAAATTGTTGATGTTTCTATCATTTTTTATAATCAATTAATGAAAACCCATTTTATACTTAATTATTTTTCTGTTACTTTTCTTTGATTATCATTTTATAATAATATGTGAAACATTAGAAAACAACATCAAAGATAACCCGAAAGCATTTAAACATTAATTTTTAAGTAAAATAAAGTCAATTGCAGCTTCTGAAGGCTTGAGTCAAAATGATTTCATCTTGGGTGTGGCCCATGGATGGGTATAGGCATAACTACCATCACCATAACACAAGAGTTAGTCAATTTTAATGAAATATTTATTCCTTGGCATGGCTCATAGATGGGTATAGGCATAACTACCATCACTATAACACTAGATTTGGTCCATTTGGAAGAAATAGTTCCTCCTAGGCATTTCTCATGGATGGGTATAAGCATAACTACCATCAACATAAAACCAGAGTTGGTATATTCAGATAAAATAGTTAGATCAACACGATAAGGATAAAAAATGGAGGATTTAAAATGTGTATTCCAATGTTCAAAAGGGATCAATCACACTGAAGTTATGTCTCCATGCATTTCTCATTGATATTCTAGAAAAATAAACCAAGGATGAGAGAATGAGGGAATCTTATAAATTTTTTATAGGCCAAGGGGCCTAGAGAGTACTTCCTAAATTCTATTGGAGTCATATTATAGACCTCAAAAACTTTGAGTCTTTTATTTCATCACCCTAAATTTTACATAAGCCTTTTATTGAGGAGTCATAGTGGGAAATTATTGGGATTTTTCTTAGATTTTGCTTTATAGGTTTTCAACCTAAAAATATTTGTGTAATTTTCATCCACAAATTTTTTATTTTACAAGAATCGACCGAGGTGTGTGTCTAGTGAGCAAAGACTTGACTTTTTCTCAGGTTTCCCCCTTATAGGTTTTTAACTGGGTGTGTTTTGTGTCTCTTTTCTTATGTAGTTTTATATCCTATTATTTAAAAAGATATGAATAATGTTTGAAGGAGGAAAACCTTGACCTATGTGTACACAATTTATATTCATGATGCATGGATCATAATGTCATATGATTTTAGAGGCACATGATAAAGACCAATACATTATTTGGGAATAAGATATCTATTACTTTGAAAATGGGGTTGATTTGAAAGTGTGTAACAATGAGGGTATTAGATCTACTTGAATAGCTGGATTATATATTGTGTAAATCATAACTCAAGGAGTTAGAATCATGGGGTGATGTGATGAGACTCGTTTACGGGGAATGAATGCCGACCAAGTTTTAATGAAAAGTTCTACTACAATGGTGTCAGGGCATTTGAAAAAAAGAGGATTATCTTCTTCATGATAAAGATTACTCTAGTTGACATGCCATATCTAGGGCACCTATGAAGTGCCATATCGGGGGTATAATATGCATATTCAAGAAGACGTGTCATTTGGGGTTGAATTCTATTATTACCAATATCCAATGAAAGGTTTTTGAGGATTTAAACACTTGTGAAATGAAGTAGGTTCATGGAAGGAAGAAATATTCAAGATGGGTTCTGAACCATAAAGACTATGGGATTGTGTACAGACCAAATAATTGAGGTAAAAAGATATGATGTTTTAACACTCTAAATTCTACCTGAATAGTGGGTCCAACGAACATGGATTATTTTTTTCTAGGGCTATATAATAGGCTCTACAATCTTTTTTACTGTTTTTACCTGTGCTCAATTTTTTCTTAAGCCCTGAAATTAGGGAGGATTAGCAAGAAGAGACTCGAATTTTGCCCATTTTTCCCTCAATAGGTTTTAAATATGATATTTTTTGTCTTTATAACCTATCATTTAATTTATTATGGTTTAGACCACTAATAAAGATTAAATTTAAGGTCATACATCTTTGACCAACAAATGTTGAGTTTAAGGTTGTTCATCATTGACCGTATATAAAGTGGGACAACCTATACAGAAAGGGAGAGGTGAAAACCCAACATCAATAGAGATCTTGATGCTAGTATAAACAATCTCACAAGGGAGGTACATATAGTTTAAATTCTTATTCCTCAGATAGAAACGGGTTTAGGTTATCCATTCAGTGGGAAAGGGTATGATTGACCCGATGTGAACGGAGATCCAAAATTCCATTATAGACTATCTCAAAGTGGTGGTTGTACATAGTTTATGGTCATGATGTGTGGACCTAATGAATATGAATAAAAACCCAAATGGGGCCCAAAGTCTAAAAATGTACCAATACCTTCCAAACAGAAAGTGATGACATCATAAATCACACCTTATAGTTCTTGGATCAGGAGAAGTGTGGTGGAGAAGGTACGTAAAGGGTGACCATGTACTACATTCAAAAAATGAGTTCTGTTGTGATTCTATGAAGGTATATAAAAACTATAGGAACTTACCCTTAGAATATAGATGCCTCTGTTTGATAGGCCATATCAAGGGCATATATATCGAGCCATATCGAGGGCATAGTATGCATAGTCACAATAGATTTTCCTTTGGAGTAGAGTGAACTCATTACTGATAGTTAAGGGAACGTTTTGAATAATCTAAGTGTCATAAATAATGAAGTAAGATTCATGAAAAGAAGCATTCAAAAAGAATGGGGGCGTCATTTTGGGTTTAAGATTTCTATAACTAGGTTTTTATAATTCTATTTCAAAGGGGTGGAAATGAATAAGGGATTTTGGCTAGGTCCTGAAAATATGGTTCAAACATGTATCCTGAGATAACCATATTCATTATAAAAAGTGTAAATTTTTTATGCTTTAAAATATTTCCAATTCATTTACCAAAGTTTTTTAGAAGCATCGACAAAAGACACTCCATTTATCGATATTTCTAAAAAATGTTGTTATTTTTTTTGGAATTCATAATTTTTTAAGTAATTTGTTTTCTGATACTCCCCATAAATTACTAACGTTTTTTTAGTAATGTCGAAAAATAGAACCTCATTTATTGACATTTCTTAATAACGCAATTTTTTTTTGAAATCTATAATTTTTTAAAATATTTTTTTCCATTGCCCCTCCCCTCTTCCATCCCTCCCGCCTCTGTTGCCTCCAAACTCCCCTATCACACACCGCCCCCTTCCCCCCATCGTTGCTCCCTCCCCTCTACCCCCTCTCATCATTGCTCCCTCCCCACTCCCTTGACACACGTCAACCCCTCCATCCCACTACTTATCCCTCCACTCTCCCCTACTGCATGTCATCCCCCCTCCATCCCACTGCTGCTCCCTCTCCTCCCTATCACACGCTGCCCCTCCCCGCGACCCCTCCCTCTATTTCTCCCTATCCTTCCCATATCACATTGCCCTCCCCTCCCTCCCCATCGCACAAACACCACCCTCCTTTCCCTCCTCCGCTACTTGCACCGCCCTCCCCTCCCTATTTGAAAATTTGAAGCCAACCAGATTTGAACCCTACAACCGGTCACTCTCAGCTAACAACTAGACCTCTCATCTACACTGATTTCTATTGATAATTTTATATTACGCTATATTTCAATATATACTGTAGATTTTAGTATTAAAAAATTAATATTATATTTATATAGAATTTTATATACTAATATACATATATTAATATAAATATGTTTATATTATATATATGTGTATGTGTTTATACATATATCTTATATTTATTCATATATTAAAATGTTTTGGTATGAAAATAATATATATGTATATACACATATATTAATATATATATATATATATTATATGTTTATATTTCATACATATGTGTGTGTGTGTGTGTGTGTTTGTTTAGAAATATCTGTGTGTATATTTTTGTGTGTGTGTTTATATATATATATATATGTGTTTGTATGTGTCTATATATATATATATGTGTGTGTGTGTGTGTGTGTGTGTTTATATATGTGCATGTGCTTTTTTACACACACACACACATGTATGTATTTATATATGTGTCAGTATGTGTGTGTGTGTGTGTGTTTATATATATATATATATATTTTTCACACACACACACACACATTCTGAGAATTAAATATATGTTATTGTATCTGCATATCATTATAAATTTATATATATATAATTATAATATATATATATATATATTTAAATTAAGAGAATTCTAATTATATATATATAATTAGCCATGTTTTAAAACACTGGTAAAAGTTACACTAAAATAGCAACGTTTTCTAAAAAATGTGGTTAATTTTAAATTATATATGTATTATATATATAAACATAGGTTTATATATAAATATATATGTGTGTATTTATATATATAAATATATATGTGTGTGTGTGTGTGTATCTGTATATATAATTTTTGTATATATATATTATTTATTAAAAAAATTCATATATATATATATATATTTGTTTATATATATCATATATATATATATATATATATATCTGTGTGTGTGTGTTATTTACTACTAGTAGAGGTTATTACAAAACCAAAGCTCCCACCCTACGCGATGAGCTCCACCGCTATATCCCAGCACACCCTGGACTACCTCCATGCGCGGACGAAACCCAAGTAAAAAATCGACATCGATCAGAATTCAAACCCAATATCTTTAGAGTCACACTAAAATACCGAACCAACTCATCTATACCAGTTTTGGATATATAATTGTATAATATATATATAAAAAAAATTACATATTAATATACATATATTAATTTAAATACATATATATGTTTATATATATATATATATATTATATTGTATATATGTTTATATGTTATGTTTATATATATATATATATATGTGTTTATATTTTATATTATATATATATGTTTATATTTTACATATATGCTTCTATTTTATATTATATATATATATGTTTATATATGTTTATATCTATATATCTTTATTGTATATATATGTTTATATTTTACATATATCATATGTTTATATTGTATATATATATATATATCATATGTCTATATTAATTGGTTTTTAATGTTTGGGATGAAACCTCTTTTTATTATAAATGAAAATATATCTTTCTATCTGGGTAGAGGGAAATCCATTACATAGCCCGTGACACAAGTCCAAGTGACCCATGGACATGGCCCAAATGCCCAATGCAACATCATGCCTACCCCATCCTTCTTGCATCACCAGGTCTGCGTCATGCTTGTGTCACCACCTACCCGTGTCACCATCTGCCCGCTTCATGCCTGTGTCGCTGCCTGCATCATTAATCTCCAAAAGGTCTTACAAGGATTCAAACCGTTCTATTTTGGATGTAGGATTATGATTTTATCACTCCGGTGCCACCCTAACTGCATATGTCTATATTAATATATATGTTTATATTATATATATATGTGTTTAAAATATATATATACATATATTTTAAATATATATGTTATATATATAAGTTTATATATATGTGCGTGTTTATATAAATATGTGTGTGTGTAAATATATATGTGTATTTATACATATATATAATTATAATTATAAATATATATATATTTATAATTAGCCACGTTTTGAAACACTGATAAAAATGTCACTAAAATAGCCATTTTTTCTTAAAAATTTGACTAAATCGAAAATACATATGTGTTTATATATATAAATACATATAAATATATTTATATATTTATATATGTGTTTGTGTGTTTATATATTTATATATATGTTTTATATATATGTTTCTGTGTTTATGTATAATAATATATATATATATATATATTCATCAATGTTGGGAAATGAGCTATATAAATTTATATATTTTTAGTGATGTTACCTGAAAAACATCTCAAAATTTAAAATTAGCGATGTTTTAAAATACAACTAAAAAAATATCACTAAATTTCGGCTTTTTTTTACAGTGAGTAAAGATGTTTATTACTCTTATGCTGTAGGGGAAGCTTCAAATGTTTGGACATAATAGTTAGAAAGGGGAATTTTATTCTAATATTTGTTTGGAAAACTGCCCTATGTTAGACACCTTTATATGGATCTAGCTCTTTTGTAGGGAAACTGGGCCATGTATAAGATCCCACTCTAAATAGTTTAAAGTCATGCAGGGTGGACCATGTTTCAGACAGTTTAACTTCATGTGATATGGACTCAAATATCATTATTTGAAAATGGGGACACTTTATCATAGCATAGGCCTATAAATATATTATAAATTATAGTATGGGGTCATTTTAATATTCTTCCATTTATAAGTATAGGTTTGCAAAAGAATCTTCATTGGAAACTCCTATATGTAGGAGAGAAGGGAACTTTGGTTGATAGAATTTATGCTTGGACCTAGTTTCAAAGACACTGGTGTCACTAGGAATCCTATCAGAGAAGGATTCAAGCCACACATAGTTCTAATGAAATAAATATCCATCATAGATCATACTCATATACATGGAAGATGATTATTTTAGAATTTATGGATGTGCCAAGGTTATGGGATCTAGACATTGCTACATATCCTAAAGTAAATGGGAATCAATCCACATGTAGTTCTAATGAAATATACCTTATAAAAATAAATATTTTTTATAAGGGAGGATAATTTTTAGTCGTAGTTACAAGAAGGTCATATATTAGGAATCCTTACATAGATATGAATCTTATGGAAGGGAGGTAGGCCATATGAAGTCACTCAATCTAAACAGTTTATAGTCATATAAGATCGAACACATTATTTCTTATCTTTTACACATGATGGGATGAATCCGTGCTAATCATAGTAGTCAACCAGGATCCCTAATCTCGCACAAGTCATGATCAATGTGAAAAATAAGAGAAAACATGGAATATTACTTACACTACATCAAAAAGCCATTCAGGGATGCACATCGTGTGACTCCAGTAGCGACATTGTCATGAAATTTTATTTTATGCAACTAGGATGAAATTGGGGCACTATAATCGTAATTCTGACTTAAAGGTCAGAAAAAAATATGCATCAGTGTTCCTATATGGATCTGCATCCCATATAATAGAAGGGGGACATGCATTAAGTGATCAAATAAATTTAAGGTCCTATAGAATGGACCTATACATGGATTGAAATATATTGTAGTTTTACATCATATGACTTGGACATTGGTGTGTATATTTATGTCATGCGACTAGGACATTGTAGAGTAGTTTTGTGTCATGTGACTAGGAAATGAGTTTTATGAATTTTAAAGAATTTCTATAAGTATGTTGACCATGTAGTTTAACATTTTAAGAAATGGATGATATGCTATATAGATTAATGTCACATTGATATGACTTGTGCTAGGAAGTTTAATATCACACGACAAGGAAGATAGTGCAAAGATGTAAAAATTATAAAAGTATTTCTCGATAAACCCTACATTGGTGGCCAATGTGATGAGTTCTCCATCCATCATGACCAAGGGTAATCTTTGTTAGAATAGAACTTGTGTATGATGCAAGGTATCTCTTACTTTGATTCAAGTTTCAGAGGCTCCTTTCCTAGTATCAACAAAGTGTTGAGAAATAATACCGTTCTCCTTAAAATAATAAAGGAAGAAAACATTTCTTATTGAAATTGAATACAACTCAATTATGATGAAATTCCAAGTTTTTCAAAGTTCAAAACCTCTTCTCATTGAGGTTTTGTAAATCATATAGTCACTTATGAGACTATTCATCCTCAAAAACTAGTTGTAGATGGGAATGCAAAGAGAGGGAAACTGAACCTCTATGGTAAAGACTGCTTTTATCCCGTATACAAGCAAATATAGGGCCTCTTTCATGGCCATATAGGTTGTGGCATGGTAGGCTAAAAAATAATGAATTTTTTTATCAAGATAAGATTACCTATATTAATCCACCATGTTCCGAAGTATGTTAGATAGAGTCTTATTGAAATCCTCTATCTATCCATTAACTACTTTATAGTAGTGATATGAGTGATTGTATTGAATTTCATATTTCCGATATATCCTTTTCAGCTTAGAAGAGTAGAAATCAGCGCCATTATCTTTTAATATTGTTTGATGGATTTAAAATATGTTAATAATTTTAATCTTCACAAAACTGATGATAAAATGTATCCCAATTTCTTTAAGGGATATAATCTAGCCCACTTAGAGAAGAAATAAGTGGTAGTAAGGATGTACTTAAACTACCTGGATGTAGTTGGGGGGTATAGCCCCATTAAATCCATTTCCTAGATAGAAAATTGATAATAATATTTACCATTATATATAAATTGTAGGGGTTTATGGATGAAGTTGGCATGTATCTTGAAAGCATGACATTTCTTGGTGAACTCTATGAAATAATATATCATTAAAGGTCAAAAATACCCAAGACTCTTAATATTATGAGAGAGTTTGGTTATTGAATGATGAACACCACATGGACTTATTTCATAATTGTGAGAGTCTCTCCTCCTTCAATGCATCTAAGGAGGACTCCATCAAAGCCACGTTTACGAAGGAATTTCGTGGAATTTGGGCCATAATATGGTGTAAAATTGAATCCTTGACACCAGATCTATTCATTTTTTTCTCAGTTTGATGTGATATTTCCACTTTGGAGGTAGTAAAATATGGGGGACATCCACCCACCCACTATGTCTTTTTTTTGAGGATATTAATTCACATTCAAATGTAATTTTGATCTCATTGGTTTCTTCTATGAGGTTTTTAATGAATAGGGTCACCATCCTATGGTGTGTTATAATGATAACTATTTCTCCCTTGTCTAGTTTTTCCTGGGTTATGGTCACATTAGCCATAAAATCTTCACAATAATTTTATGAAAGTGGTATGTGAGAATTTTTTGGATTTGAGGGGAACTTAGACATCAAACCTCATGTATAATTAAGTAAGGGAATAAATTTATATTTATTAACTGAATATTCACCACTGATCTTCTTTATTTCCAATTTTGAATCACCTTTTATGGTCATCCTAGGTTTTGGTATCTATTGCGCTAATTCTAAGATTATAATAAGATTTTGGTACTCTACATAATTGTTGGTGAAACCTTTTCATAATATGAATGAGTATGGAAAAAATATTAATTGGGGACATGAGGATTGTTCCCATACCAACCCTATTGAGTTTTGGGTTCTCTATTATTTTTCCTGTTGGGCTTCTAGAGGCATTGTCAAAGTACATTTCCCATGTCTAAGGAGTATCTGGAATAGAGAAAAATTCTTCATCTTAAAATTTTGTGTCAACTGGGATGTTTTATATGGAAGGATGTGTTGCAAGGAAGTCTATCAATTCTTATACATTGAGTACATTTTTTTGATATAAACTGAATTTCAAACTGTTATAGGATGAGCGCCAACTATGCCAGATTCCTAGTTAACATTGGATTAATAACATGTACTTGAGATGGTTGATATGGGAGACCAAATGGACCTTGAGATTATGAAAGAAGTGCCTTAATTTTTGAATAGTAATGGTCAATGTAAGTAAAATATTTATGATATCAGAATATCAGGTCTCAGTATCTAGAATATTTGTTTTGAGATAGTAGATATTCTTTTATTTTATAGTCTTGTTATTTTGTGTTATAGGGACACCGAGAGACCATTTGAGGGATTACATATATAATATGAGTAGATTCTCCTCTACTAGTGATGTCAACATTAGTGGGATTGAGAGCAATTGCTTGATATTTTTGAGCACGTACTAAGAATCCTTATCCCACTGGTATGTAACTCTATTCTTCTTAAGCTTGGTGATGGGTAAGAACTTTCCTACAAGGTTTTTTATAAAGTGTATTATGTAAGAAAGATATCCTTAAAGACCTCTTAACTCTTTAATGTTTTAAGGAGATGAAATGTTAAGGATCACTTTAGTCTTCTCAAGTTCAACTTCAATGCCATGATGACATACCAAAAATATGAGGAACTTTCCTGAGTTAACCCTGAAATAACATTTCATGGGGTTCATTTTTAAGATATTATACTTCAAAGTTTTAAAAACTATCTCAATATTAGTAATATGATCAAAATATTGCTGATATTTAATCACCACATCATCAACATAACATCCCATGGTCTTTCCAAGGAAGAGTTTAAAAATACGAGGTTTATCACATTGATATTTGGGAATCAAAATTCATCAAGGTGAAGGGTATCAACCAATACCAATACACTCCTTAGGGTACACTAAAATTAGTTTCCATTTTATCTTTGAGATCCAATTAGTTTTTTTATAAATTTAATATCCTTACATAAAGGATAGGGCTTGATAACCTATGGTTTCATCAATCATAAGTTATATAATTGGGATTGGGAAATCATTATTTGAGAAATTCCAATTGAGATCCTTGAAATAAATGAATCCTATAATCTTCCCATTATTTTTAATTACCGTGATAATATTGGAAATTCATTTTGGGTAATAGAGGTCCAGAATGAATTCGGATTTGATAATCTTGTAGATTTTTAGTTTAACCTTGGTAGCATGAGTTGGATTCATTCTCCTAGATACTTGATTCTAACAACGATGATCCTTGGGTTGGCCCAGATGATGAGTGGACACATCAAGATCAAGTCCAATAATTTTTGTATAATACCATGTGAAGGCATCATGATTTTATTTCAAGAAAAAGATATATGTATCTTGTTCCTCAGGAGACTTGTCATTACTAATTAATGTGGGTCATGGGTCTTTAATTTTATATATATTTACCTATTTGAGTTCATAAATGGTGACATAGACTCCTTCCTCAAATACACGAGGGGTATCCTTGAGATATTATTTTTCTTCTTCCTCTACCTTAGTATCAACACAAGAGGGTGATAAAGGGGTTATTTTTGAGGTTAGAAGATAGTGTGAGGTAATTTATGTCTTATATAGATATTAAAGAGGCATCATTAAATTTTAAGGGTACCAATATATGTGCATCACCATTGATGAAATTTTGGTTAAGAGCACCTTCCACTCTGTTGTTATTGATGGAAAAAGAGGTGCTGATGTCATTACATTTGGGAGAGGAAATAGGATAATTTTTATCTTCTATCACTAATATGGGGGTATTTTAATATTATAAGGATACTAATATATGGGGATCATTATCAAGGACATTTGTGAAACACCCTACTTCTTCTCCATTTTCATCTGGGGTGGAAGAAGTGCCGATATCTTAAGACTTAGGGGATGTGATGGAATTTCCCTTCTTTATTGGTTACATGGAAGAATATTTCAAACCAAGTGAAAGTGCATGGACTATTTCATATCTTGAGGATAAAGTGGGGGAATTTTCATCTGATCCTTTGTTTTAATTTTTGAAATTTCATCCTACTTCTACATTGATGGATTCAAATGATGTGACTGATATCATGAATATGGGGTAAAATATACTTGAATCTGAAGTTACCATCAAAATTTGATTAATTGGAAGTAAATATTCATCACTGATATATTTTTAGGGATTTAATGTGGGTCTTATCCAAACCATTTGGAGTAGTGACTAGCGCGATATTATCTGTCATAGTCTATTTTAATTTTCTCTGGTAGAATCCTACATCAATTTACTAATACTTTCAGGATTGAAAAGAGGATTTATCAACATATAATGTACCGGTTCATCCATCAACAGAGTATTTGAGACAATGATGATATAGAAAGGGACTTTTAGTTTGCTGATGCAACCAAGGTCTTCCTAATATGACATTGAAAGTTGTGTATTATTAGAAAATCATGAATTAAGATTCATAGATGAGATCCCCTGATTGAGCTTTAAGATTGATTAAGACAAGGTAATTCTATTCACTATTGTCATACCCCTAGATCATCAAAGTAAAGGGAGACAAAACAGATTTTATGTAGCCCAAGTGTTAGATCATATAGACTGAAAAGAGATTGATTTTGGAGCCATAATTAATCAAAACTCGATGAAAGTCAACATCATCCAATTTTTTATATACATATAATGGTCTGAGGTGTACTTATATATTGGTCTCCTTATATTGTTATATAAATGAGATTATTTCATGACATTCAATGAGATTGGTCTCTATATGATACACTTTACCAACTACGACCACAACATCAAAATCTTGAGAGCTTAAAAGGGCCTATAAATGTGCTTTCTGACACACTTTTAATAAACAAAGGGCATCCAAGATTGAGATAATTGTAGTAATTATAGCCATATATTTCAAGATGTTATATTTCCAATCCATAGGTCAATAATTCTCACCTTGAAGTCGCTCCTTGGTTTGGGACTTGGGATAAAAAGTTACCTATACTGGAAACTATTCTATATGATCAGAATTTAGGGATCTTTTTGTCAGTTGTGTGTAGGATTGATCCTTCCTTACCACACTCTAATGTTGACCATGAAAATGTTTTTTTTCAATAATCCTTCCAATATAAAAGGATTGGATCAAACTTTATATGAATCATAGGTAGAATGGTGCTTCTTCTAAATCTGCTGAAGTGCCTATCACTAGGTTTTGACAGAATATATGGTTTCAATAGGAACATTACATGAATGTCAAGATCCATGTTGACCACTTATTCTGAGACCCTATTAGCCTCAATGAATTATTCCCTATTATACTCAATTATGAGGGGTAAATAAAACATGTATGAATCTTGTTCTTTATCAAATAAATTATTTTTCAAGTGAATCACATTAACAGAGCTAAAGAGACCATTTTTCGATGATGGTTCTATTTTGTGGTATAGTTCTCATTCTATCAGTACCAAAGGAATGAAATATGAGAGGGTTTAGACCATATAAGGAATTATTATAGGTTAAATTTCATGTACTTTATTTTTATAACACTAGTTACATCATATTTTAGAAGACCTACTATTGGTAGATTATAGTGCCGAAAAAGATGGTTATACCATTATAGAGGAAACTCGGGACATGGATAGATGATTTATTTGTTCCCTTAGGATAAAGTTCACTTGGTTGACCATATTCTTAGTTATAGAATCATAAAATTTTATAGTACCCTTATTTGGGACATTATTCCATTCCCATTATTCTTCTGGAAAGAATGTAAAAACACAATATATTTACACTAGTGGTTACCTAACTTAACTTTTCCAGAGTCTTCCCTTTTTCTGAAGGATTTATTTAAAGAAAAAGTTGCCTTGGATAGTGTGTCTCCATATTTTTTAGTAAGGATAGTAATTCGGGAAGTCCCTAAGGCTAACCTGATCAGGATACTTGGGTTTTAGTATCTTTAAAAAATGGTTTTCTAAGGCTATAATGTAATATCCATGGACTTTCTCATTTCCTAAAGAATAAAAATTATTCTTCTTTTCTGCATATAGTGTACACCTCTTCTTTTTTCTCCCTTCCAAACAAAGGAACTTTTTTTTGTTATTATTGTTTTTGCTACCATTAAGGAGTGGGAACCACTAAATATTTTTTAGGATTAGGTTATAGAGATGGTTTTAGAGCTTAATTAAGTTTAATAATTATTTTTTCTATATTTTCAATCCTATTTCCCAAAATTATTGGTGTTGGTTGAAGTTTGGTATTAATACAATTAATGGAATCTTCCAACCTATGTGTGACTATAGTAAGCTCACAAAACCCCCATATACTTTATCGATATGAGCGATGTTTATAACTCATCACAGATATTTTCAATGCAGATCCCTAATAGCTCTTTTTAATGGAGTGGTATGTTTTATAAATATTTCAGACCCTTCCACCTGAAAATAAATTCTAAGTATCTCTTAATTTCATGTTGATTTTAGTTTAAAAGTTTAATTACTATCATCTTCCATAGTCTAGAGTTGAAATGGTTGAGGAATTACTGAATGAGGTCTTCCCATATTATGATTGGTCTGATGGGTAGATTGATATACTAGAAAAATTCGGGTCGATTCAAATTCTACACAGAATAACCAAGCTTAGCTGTCTCTTACTCTTTAAGGGATTATATCATGGAGCCTCATAAAGATACAAATTTTTTGAATGGATGCTCAAGGTCCCTAGTGCCATTGAATGTTGGGAATATTGGATTTAAAAAGTTGGGTAGAGGATGAGTCATGTGAACCCATTAGGTTTATGGTTTTATTTTTGGTTACACTGGATTATTCCACCTCACTATGAATGCCAGTTGAGTTACCAATGAATCAATACTATCAACATGGTTTGATGGAATAACTAGTTGGGTGAACATCTGAGTATTGGTAACAACGGGTGGAATCTGACATGGTGGGATTACTTATGTTCATTGTTGTTAACCAGTGTGAGTTAGATTCAGGTAACTTACCTAACATTTTTTATTTCACTAATGGAGGTAATTTCTGATATTACTCAACCACTAGATCCAGATAAATTGGTTTTATAGATCTCACATTGGGTTTAAGACTTTTATCTTCTCTTAGTGGTATGTTAATTTCTTTTTATTGAGGTATATTTATTGAAATAGGAATGTGAGTCTCTCTTTAGAGGTTATACCTAGTGGGAATTTTACTAATGAGTAACTCAGTTTTGATTCACCTTAACTCCTTTTACTCAGTCTCTCACTAATCAAACCATTATTCTATTATAGGTGATTCTACTACTCCACATAATGGGGGGACATAGCGACACCCTTTCCCTTTTCATTGTTTAAAGTTCACTCTAGAGGTAGTAGATGGGAATTTGAGGTGATTCCCAAATTTTTGTATTTCCTTTGGTGTCAGGTATACACACCCTCTTCAACTATTTTGGTGTGGACCATATTGAAAATATAAATATCCTCCTCCTGTTCTCCCATAATAGCTTCAATCTCCATGTAATATGTAGGGACAATGATAATGAAATTTTAGAATGCATAATAAACTTCTGGAATCATGTCATCACCAACAGAATAAGGAAAATTATCAACCTTGGAGTATCTGTCTAGTAGTAAATAAAAAATCCATTGAGTAATTATCATATTGAGGGGATGATTTAGTTTTTGGCCCTTTTGAGGCTTTACCTTCTCCTTCTATTAATCCACTGGGATTGATTTTTGGAGGTTTATTTGGAGAGAGTCCCTAGAAACCTCTCCTATAAATTTCCCCAAGGAGAAAGATAGGCCTTGATATTGGATAAATTGAAAATTATTTTCCTGTAATTTTCTACCAATTCAGGAAAAGAAAAACTTCTATGGGTGATGAAGAGTTTGTGGTAAATATATCCCCATCTCTATGGGATGGGTCTGATCTAGTTTCATCACTATAATATTTTGGTCCCTCTAGAGGTTTTAAGGGCATGGGGGTGGAAATGGTGGAAACAATTCCCCCATCCTTGCAGGATTCAGTCACTCCTAAATTTATATAGTGGAAGCCACTACTGCTACCCTATTGATCTTGAAATATTTTATCCAAGCATGAGTTGAGTGTGGTGGATACTCTAGGTGTGGCCTTCTCTCTATTATAGGCACAACTATATGCAAAATTTTGGCCATTTTCAATTGAGTTTTCTATTCATCCTTTTTAGAGGCCTGATGTATTGGTTTTTTAATAGATCACTCTTGTCAGATTTGATGTTTCTATGATTTGGAAATAATAGAACCCTATTTTATATACTATATTTTATATGTAGATATTATCCATAAAATAATGACATTACATGACATCATTATCTATGAGATCTTTTGGTTTGGGAGCGAGGTGAAATTTAATGCTCTTTGTTCCCCCAATCCTTTGATATGTATGTTAGATGGAGCATTAGTAATCAATTGATTTAGATTAATTAAAATATCAAGTCATTCATATTGGATATTCTCATGCTCCTTTTCCAACTATGGGTTCCGTTCCACAGAAAGGGCATCCAAATCAATCTATTAGTGAAATTATTATATTTTGTTGTTGTGGTTTGTATATTCCATGTAAGGTAGAAATTTCACATTAAAATTATGAAGATTCATCCATAGGTTGAAATAAAGATGGAGTATACATTAATATATAATTTTTTTCGAATGTTATACCAAGAGGTGGATATGGAAAGAACATGATCAACATGTTGTCTTTGGATAATTGTTTCCACATAAATAAGGTGTTCTATTCATATTATTTGAGATAATCCTCTACTTGTTCTGACCAGAGTGGCTATTTCCCGACTTCCTTGTTTTTGAGAGCAAGGTTAATCATAATATTCTCTGTTTTGATGGTAACTAAGAAATTTGAGGGTGGTTCAAAGAATGGCCATTTCCTTTTGATTTATTCTGATTAAGAAATAATATCACCCATCAAAGACAAGTAATCATGTTTATATGATCCTATTTATTCAATTTCATCATGGTATGAGGGTTTTCTCAAAGTTTTTTTAGTAGGGGGAGTGCCTTCTTGCCAAAATGAAAATTTTTTGTATAGAGTAACTTCACAACAAATTACATTATGGGGAAAATACCATCATGGATCAATGTATTATAACATGGGGTATTTTTATAATATATACCATGGTTAGGACATTTAGGGTTGATATTAGTAAGGGTAGGACCTTCTTACTATTGAATCTTTTGACCACAAGGAGTATTTTTACATTTCTCATTATGGAAAAATTTTCTATGATCAATCTTGATACTTACATGGAGAGGAGCTTCTTGATAGTTTCTCTAGGGAGGATCTATAGAGTTCTAGTAGCAATATTGTGTGGAGGACATTCACAATTTCTACTATGTCATCGATATGATAGTGAGTCATTAGGATCCCTAGCTGCCATTGATAAATGTACAAGGCCCTCAAGAACTCTAGTATTAAGTACAACATAGATATGGTCCTACTCCAGAGCATTAAGCTACCCCTGGTGGTATTTCTTCTTAGGTGCTCTCCATTGGGCAGTTTGAGTCATGTATTTCTCAAAAAAACATTCTTATATGGGATCCACCTTGGTTTGATCCCAAATTTTCATCAAAATGAGTTGATATGATTTTATTGAACAATTGTAAATATGTCCCTACCTATTGGTTTCCATCATAATATATTGATGGTATTCTATGCACTTAAGTGGAGCAAGAATATATGATTGCTCCTGAACAACCTCCAGAATATGTTGACAGGTCCTTGAAAATTTAAAAGGGATATGTTCCTGCCTCGGAGTGGACATTGACTTGGGTCATTCTTCTCTAGTTGGAATAAGAATGTGCGACCAGTCTTATTATTCATTCTTCAATAGGATGTGTTGAGAATCCTCCTAAATAGGTGTAGGAATATGTGCCTAATTTTAAGTATCTCTTAATATATGTTAAGGAGCTACTATAATAATGAGGATGGGAGTACGTTCCTGTCACCGGATGGTTTTTGGGGTATGCTAAAAACCATTTTTTCCTGTTTATACTAAGATATATTGAAATCTTTATAGAATTTGGGTGGGGATATATACCAACCCATCCATTACCCCAAAAATTTATTGATGTGATTCTATATAAAGAATGTAGATATGTGCCCATTCCATGGTGAGAGAAGGTGTATGAGCCTACTCCTATCATTGATTTGTTGTCGGGATGTGCCGATATGTGTGATGAAAAGGGGTAGGAATGTGTTCCTGATCCCAGGTTTCTATCAGAATATATCAACATGCTTTCTCTAATGCTACCAGAGTATACTGGAATGCTTGGTGTGCAGAAGTAGGAATGTGGTCCTGCTCTCCAGTTTCCACCAAGTTATGTTGGTAGGTTTATTTAATGGAAGTGGGAATATAGACCCACTGCATATGGTTGCTAGATCACTATTCCTAGTGAGCTTTCCTAGATTCTCAAGTTTTAGATGCTGGAGTTTTAGTGACTAGATCATGGATTTCCTAGATGTCATCCTCATCGGTCTTCTGAGGGGTTGATTCCACACAACACTGACATATATAGCAACCCATACTATTTATATATATATATATCACATCTTAATATATTTGTTTTCATTATATAATATTACGACACAAGAAAATATCATATATGGTTCTTTGGAAACATGGATACATAAACAACTTGTTTATAAAAGATCTAAATCATCTCCCACTAATTTATTAATAACTAGCACCCTTGTTGGACATATCATACTTAAAATTATTATTCACAACTCGAGGAAAGGAAACACAAGAAAAGGTGGCCTCAGATTCTTAGTAAGTGTAAATATTAGATATTTCAATGACCACTTAAACATAACATGAGAATAAAAATATAATAACATGAGAATAACATTTTAATACCATACCCTATATATCGTAGATCATAATCTTGAGTGAAGGAATAAATCTTTGCAGTTCATAAGACATGAATCATAAAGTAATAAATGAAAATGATCTATGAATACATAAATTTTTCATAATAAATAAGTTTGGGGGTTGAATATAAGAATAGAAAATCATTTCCTTAGTATTCAAGGATCACTACCAAGTCTATCATAGTGTACTGGGTTCACTCCCCATTCTATCATATTATTCATGATTCACTCCCAAGACTATCATAGTGTATATAGTCCCTTATTGAACCAAGTTTACTCCCAATTATAGTCATGTTTATATCACGAGAAATACAGATTTACCCAATGTATTAGAGTGATATATAATTACGAGATTACCCATCACAAAATGAAAATCATACAGACGTGTTCCAAAAGATCATAAAGTATTCATCATATCATAAACCATGAAAAAGGAAAAAGTTTGATAAACATTTCAAAAATTCATTATATCATAACCCATGTAAAATAAACTAGTTTTAGAAAAATATCATCATCAAAATCATAAACCATCTAAATAAATAATAAGAATGATATATGTTATCCCAACTAGGTTAAATACCCTGAGGGGGGGGGGGGGGGTGAATCAGGGTATGAAAAATTAAAACTACTTCCCCTTTGGATATTTTTTTGCTGTTAAACAAAACAATCTTCTCTCCCTTTCCCATAGCAATGTATGAGAAAAAAAATTAAATCATGTATGAGACATAGTAATTTTACTTGGTTCACCCATATTGGGATACATACAAGGAGCATAGTAAGGCAATGTTCCTATGTACAAAATACACTAAAGAACATCAGTATTTACAAAGTTTGGAGTCGACTCACCATCCCACTTTTTTTTACATCCAATCATAATTTGAAATATCACTGCACTCTCAACCAAAGTTTCCTCACTACTCTTTCAAAAGATTCTTACTTTGATCACTTGAATCAATATGTTTTAAACCTAATTTGGTGAATCATGAATTCAAACTTTAATCCACTTTATGAATACAAATTCACCATAGAATTACTAGGAAATATCTTCTAATTCAAATTTGTTTCAATTTTGTAAAAAACCATTATCAAATTTCATGAAACTGACAAATAATTCTCACAAATTTATGGTTTTGTGAAACCCACAACTTTTGTAAAACCCATAACTTTGTCAAAACACCCAACTTTCATGAAACTAACAAGTTTCATGAAACTAAAAAATTTATTGAATATTAAATAAATTTCACAAAACATACTTTATTTGTGAAATTGATGGTATTATGAAAACTATCACAAAAGAAAAATTCTTTCATGAAACACTTTCAAAAATTTAGAGCCTTTATATTTTTTTCACGGATTCATCTCTTCAAATGAGAGGGGGGGTAGACATCTATTTATAGACATTTCCTCCCCTTCATGAAAATTTTATGATCACCACCTTCTTTTAAAGAAACTCCTCAATATTTTTCCTGAATCTCCCAGTCTTTTTGAAGCTTCTGGGAAAATTTTCATTCACAAAACTTCTCACAATCATTTAACTTACCATCTATCCATTTCAAATCATCCATTTTTCATGAATATACAAAAAAACAATAATAAAAAAACTTTTATAAATCACTAGAGGTTCAAGAAACACCAAAATTTCATGAATTCTATGCCATTTCCAAATTTTCATGGGGCTGCCCTAAAAACCCAACTTTTACGAAACATGTCCCTTCCTCCAAATTTTGGACCCCAATTTTTTTTCAAACACTAGGAAATAGTGGAACAAAGTACTTTAATTTTCTATACCACAATCATAACTTCAATACCTCTATCTTGATGCTTTTCCAACATAATTGGTAAAAAATCATGTTGTAACTCTCTAACTGCCCCCATCAACCTTATTCTTTAACAAACATAATCAACCCAAAAACACTACAAAGTTACCTTAAGGGATTTTTTCCCAACAATCTCTCCTTTGGGTTTTTTGATAACTCTCAACCCTTTGATACTACTTTAAAGCTTCTTAAATATTCTAAAAAATTAAATTCTTATGATTCTAGATAGAGATCAAAGATTTAATCACACACACTCTATGACCACATGATCCATGATCAACATGGGAAAAAAGAGTAGCATGCAAAGTTCATCAGTGAATCACTTCATTTACAAAAAATTCAAAAAAATTCAACAAGAACCCCATCTATCGTGATATATAACCATTGATTGATTATATTTAGAATCATTAGATTTAAAACTCCCCCAACTTCATTGCCCCCTTATCAGATTCTCCCCTATCTTGACTAAGATAGTTTCTACTCCTTTTTCAATGGACCCAAAGGAAACTCCTTTTTGGATGAAACTTTGTAACTAACACTTATCAACACACGAGGTTAAAGAAAATTATACCTCAGAGTGAGAGAGTTCCACTTGTATACTTTTTCATGTGTGGGAAGTTGAATAAACTCTAAGATTCATTCGATGTCGTTCAAATTATTCTTTGGGTAAGGCCTTTGTTTGAATAATTGTAACTTATAATTTTGTAGGATGATACTCTAAATTCACAAGATCACGATCCACAGTCTACATAATAAAATGATACTTAATTTTGATATGATTTGTTTTTGAGTAATGGACTATATTATTTCTAAGATTTATAGTACTTGAATTATCATAGTGGATTCTCATGATAGACTTCACTTTAACAACCATATCATCAAGATACTACTTCATCCATAATAACTATGTGCAAGCTTGAGTAGATGTAATTTATTCATCTTCTATGGGAATAAATCAAACTAAATCTGGATTATTTATTAGAAAAGAAATACACAATCATCTAATATAGAATCCACAACCTGACGTTGATATTCTATCATTTGCTGAACTGGACTAATTTATATCTGTATATCCCGATAAATCTTGTTGATATTTTTCATTGTAAAACAAACCAAAATCAACCATTCCCTTGATATTAAAAAGTATTCCTTTTTACTATAAGTAAGTGGATTTACTTGGAATTTATTTGATTTCATGATGCTTGGATTTTTGAAAAATTAATATATGATCATGTCACTATTAAGAACAATAGAGTTCCAATGATCTGCCTATATTCTTTGACATTAACCACATTACCATCATCATATCATGATAGATTAATCTAGATTTTTACCAGAGTTTTCATTTCCTTGTGATTATCCATTCCAAATCTTCTTAGAAATTCCTTTTAATATTTGGATTGAGAAATGAATGCGCCATTTCTTCCTTTCATCACCTATAAACCAAGGAAAAATGTTAGTTTTCAAATCATTAACATTTTGAAATCCGTTTTCATGAATTTTGAGAACTTTCGACATAATGATTCATTTGATCCACCAAATATTATGTCATCGACATACACCAGTACCATTATATTTTGATTTCTTTTATTATTAATATAGTGATTGTAGTCAACTCCTCCGCACAAAAAACTAAGCTTCTTAAAAAACTGATCAATTTTTGAATACCATCATATCAGTTCTTACATTAATCTATATATTGACTTCTTTAGTCAAAAAACTTTTTTCTCATCTTCATGTACAAGAAACCTATCCAGATGTTCATTGTATACTTCTTCTTTTGAAACCCCTTTCAAAAAATCCGACTAAACATCCATATAGAAATACTCTAATTTACTTTTCACTGCTATAAACAAGAATAAATGAATTTTATCAAGCCTTGAAACAAGTGTAAATTTCACATTATCATCGATTCCCTCGATCTAGGAGTATCCCTTGATAAGATCCATGTTTTTTGAATTACCAATACATCTTAATTTAGTTTGTACATAAATACCAACTTGGTCTCGATGACATTCTTATCGTTTGGTCTTGAAACAATATTCTATATATTATTATTCTCAATTTGGTTAAGCTATTAGTTCATAGGATATACCCAACTCTCATCTAAAACCAATTATTCAAAAACTTTAGGCTCTACCTGAGATAGGAAGGATTACCACTACGAAGACTTCATTCTCTATGTTTGAACTGGCATTTCCTGATCACCAATGATGTTTTGACTATCAATTTTAGGCCAAATCTTCAAATTCCAAGTAGATAAATACTTGAATTCCTCTTACTCATCATTAGTATCTTCTTATAAATCATAATTTTACACTTATATCCCCCTTGAGTTGCTTACCTCATCATCACTATCATCAGGGATCTGTTCACTGTGTTTAATATTTTTTCATTCTCTACTACAGTGAAGTCATTAATTTCAACCATTTTACTAGATTTTTGTTGAAACATTTATATTATTTTATTTTTCTAGAGTATCCAATGATTATCCCATCATCTCATTGAGACTTAAAATTTCAATATTTCCCCTTAATGATAATAAAACACTTAATTCCAATGATTTAAATGTTTTTCAATGTTGTATTCTTTCTACACCATATCTCATAAGAGGTATTTTCTTATTTAGGACACAAATAATACCTATTAGATATGTAGACTGATGAAAATACTAATTCCTTATAGAATTTTTTTGGTAGGTCCTTTTGAATAAGTAATTTTATGGACATATTGTTTATGATCTGATTTCTACTCTCAACAACTCCATTTGGTTAAAGAGTTATCACTTCCAAAACATACTTCATTATCCCATTTTCTCTAGATATTATTTCACTTGGATGGTTGAGAATTATTTACTGTTATCAATTTGAAACTTAATAATCTTATATCCAAGAATACTTTGTTCTTCCCTTCGATATTGTGTTATTCAATTGAACACTTCAGACTTTAGGGAAATAAAAAATACCCATGAAATAATGTTGAAATCATCAATGAAAGGAACATAATGAATCTTCTAAGAAATTGATTTGTTGAGATAGGTGCACACACATTTTTATGCACTAATTAAAGAAACCTGGTTGAAGTTTTTTCTTTTGAATTTGATGTATTTATGGTAATATTCACTTATTTATAAGCATAACATGTATGATCACATGATAGCTTAGGGAGATCTTGATCTGTATCAAATTTGAACAGAACTTATAGGGATGGTTGGAATAGATCTTTAAGACATTTATGCAATAACCTTTTTTATTTTTTTAGAGAGAAATCACATATCCTCTTCTATACTCACAAGTTAGAGATTCTCTTTCATTCAATTTTCCTATTAAACAACTCTTATATATTTTCCCTTAATGACACAAAACTTATTGGTAAAGTTTATAACATGACCCAAGTCATACAATTGAATAACAAATAGAATGTTATGACTGGGACCTTTGATAACCAATACATTAGAATGTCTAATATATTTATCCCCAACTTTTTTATTTTTCTGAGCCAATAATATTTAGGACTTGATCATGTCAAATTTGAAAACACATTCCTTTTTCATGTTTGATGCCTATGAAAAGATCCTTATTTCCCATCATATAGGATGCACATCCACTATCAAGGATATATTCAACATTATGATCTAATTAATTATAGTAAATCGATGCAATCACTAACTTCTCATATATTTTCTTTTTGACCCACATCAATTACTTCATACTTGTTTTGGAATGATATTCTCAATCTTTCTTAGAGTATGACAGACCTACATAATCTTAGAGAGATGTAAATTGATTTTTCATTTTCAACTTATTATTTGATTCTTTGGACTACTAATTATGTCAAATTTGGGTCTACTTTGGCAGATTCCTCCTCATTTTTGATGAGAAATATCTGGCCATGTGTATAAATCCTCCACACCAAAAACAGTGACCATCAGTATCATTATTGTAATATTGAACTCTATGTCAGCACCTTTGTTGATATTATTCTCTTTAGTACTTTTTGGATATGTAATATACATTTTGGGAATGTCCCATCATTCCAAATCAATAAAAACTAATACGAGGTGAATTCCAGTGAGTCATTATTATAGGACAAGTTATTCCTTGGATTCTTTGAACAATCTAATTTTTATTTTCACCCAAATCAATTCTCAAACTTAGAGTGGGAGCTTGCTATCGGATATCAATCACAGAATATTTTTTATGATCAATCCCTATACTAACCTTATAATTTGGATATGACTTTTGATTCTATTTTTATAGATCGCTATGCTCTAATCATATCTTTTTTGTCACTTGAGTGATCTACTTTCTCGATGTCATATAGGGAGTCAAGAGTCTCAACTAATATTCTAATTTTCTTCATAGATCTGCAACGTCCTATTCCGGTTCTTTAATACATTTGATTTGATACTTTTCTATGTTATTCAAACAATCAACTAATATTTTCTATTCCTAAAATTTTATCTTGTATTCAAACAACCTTTTATGATTTCTCCAGTATTGAAGACTTGATATTTTTAATTTCTTCCTTTAACGTAAAATTATCTTATTGCTAATGCTACATATAGAGTTTGGAATCATGAACCACTCTATTGGATTTATTAGTTTTGGATCTCCAACATTTATATCCTAAGTAAAGGATTACAATTTAGCATATAGATCAATCCTTTATTTTATTTATCCATCATTTTCTCTTTCCTCCCTTATCTGGGAGTTACCTTTAACCACAACCATAACATTTTCTCCATGATCTATGAAAATTTCCATCTCTTAAACCATAGATTCTTATGAACTCTAATTTTCTCTTGAAAAGAGATTCTTATTTTTGAAGCAGTTTCTCTTAAATTGTTTTCTAATCTTTCACATATGATGAGGATTTATTCTTAGGAATTTTGGGTTCATCTTCATAATCATCTTGAAACTTATTAGGGAACCTTGTTACAAGATTTCCAACCTTTTACACATCAAAATCATGTAAGTGGAAGTTTCCCTTTGTACTTCCCTTTTCTTCTTTGTATATTTGATAAAAGTATTGTCATGGACTCATATATATCTTCTTCTTCATGTATATCTTCAATAGTGATCTACTTTATGTCCTTGAATTCCACCTCTTTGGACTTACCTTTTTACAGATACTTATTATAATCATTTCTTATCTTTTATGTGATAAGGGTAAAATGAAAACTATCTAATTTCAGCTCATTTGGATCCTTATCTTCTAGTACAAAAAATTTCAGATTTATATGAGGTGGAAGTCTTCTCAAGATGCGTTTAACAATCTTTGAATATTCAATAATTTCTCTAAGATTAAGCTAGTATTCCATAACAAAATTCACCTGGTCAAAGAAATCATCTACATATGCATTGGGGTACATTCTCAAGTCTTCATATTTGTTTGAAAAAACCTATAATTTTTCTTCTCTAGATTTTGAAGCACCTTAGAGATATTTAATAGATTTTCCCACATGTAATTCCTGTGAATACATGTCATCACCTATGTGTAGATTGTGTTAGATAAAGATACGCTTAATAAATTTATTTCTTTGGCATTAGTACCAAATTCCATTAATTATAATTAATTATAGAAATACACTATCCACAATTGTAGAAATACCATACATTGTAGCTATAAATAAATCTATTCCTAATGATATAAAGTAGTGTTGCATCAGATATTTCCACTGCTTAAAATTGTTTCCTTTGAATATCAGAATCCCTTTGTGATTTAAAATCTCCATTAAAACCAATGAGATAGAACCACTGATTTTTACCTTTCTCTCAAATACCAATTATTATCCCAACTAGGTTAAATACCCTACTAGGTGGGGTGATTTAGGGTATAATAGATTAAAACTATTTCCCATTCAGATCTGGTTTCATTGTTAAAAAAAACACTCTTCACTCCCTTTCATGTAGCAATGCATGAGAAAAAAATTAAATCATGTAAGAGACACAAAAAAATTTACTTGGTTCACCCACACTGGGCTATGCCCAAGGATCATACAACAAAAATGTTCCTATGTACCCAATCCACTAAATTACACTTCTGTTTACATATTTTAAAGTAGAATCACTGCCCCTATTAGTTTACAACCAATCATATTTTGAAAGATCACTTCTCTCTCAACTGAAGTGTGTTCACTATGCATTCATATGATTATTATTTTGATCACTTGAATCAATTTATTTTACACCTTATTTGGTATATTATTAAGTTCCACATTCATCCACTTGATTGAATATCTATCAACCACAAAATTGTTGGGAAATCCCTTCTAATTTTCATAAGTTTCACTTTCATGAAACCCTTTTCTCAACATTCTTAAAACTGCCCAATTCTTTGCAATAATTTCATGAAACCCACAAATTTTATGAAACTAAAAACTTTTTTGAAACTCACAACTTTCCTGAAACTCACAACTTTCACGAATCTTACATAAATTTCACAAAACTTTTATTCTTCATGAAACTGATGGTCTTATGAAAACCTTCATGTAAGAAAAATACTTCACAAAAATAATTTTGTGAATTCAGAGTCTTTATATTTTCTTTAAGGATTCCTCTCTTTAAATGATGAGGTAGATTCTGATTTATATATGTTTTCTTGGCATAATTTTTTCAATCCCACCTCTTTCTTTTTAGGAAAGTCTTCATTATTTTTCATGAAAACCCTTTTCTTTATGTGATTTTATTGTAATTTTACATTTTTGAAATTTCTCATAATCATGTAACTTATTATCACTCATTCAAGACTTATCCATATTTATTGAATCTCCAAACCTTCATAAATCACAAAACTTTCACAAAACACTGGAATTTATTGAAACACCCAACTTTCATGAATTCCATGCGTTTTCAATATTTTTATTAGCTGAATGGCCCTAAGGCCTTCAATGTTTTTATTTTGATAATCCACTTTTAAAGGGATGAGGTGGAACCCTTACAAGGCCTGAAGGCTTAGAGACGATTACATGACTCGTAGGTCTTAGAGGGAATCGCCCAGACAAGACAACTTGGAACTACTCCTCCCCAGCATATGTGATGATGATCATCACTCCACCTTCACAGGGCTGGTTGGCTAGCTGTCCTATGCAAAGTTGCACAGGCCCGATACCGATGACAAAGCCATACCCTCTCGTTCTTCCAATTTCAGTTAGCTCTTATCTAGTGATTGCACCTGCCCTGAATCCTCATCTAGTGCCTTGTCCATTGTAGTCTGACTGGTATGTCTGCATTATCAGGTGGCCCGAAGGCCTTGGGGTGTCCCAAAGGCCTTAAGGTTGCCCGAAGGCCTTGAGATACAACTGTCCTGAAGGCCTTGAAAATACAACTTTCACAAAACTAGTCCCTTTATCCAAATTTTAGACCCCATGAATTTAGAATAAAAAATGATGTCACCTTATACATGTAATCTTTGATATCACTTTCAGAGCTTCCACACCTCTATATTGAAGTTTTTTTAACATAATTGTTCAATAATCACAACAAAATTCCAATACCGACATTATCAACATACTTTGTCAAAAAACACAATCTACCCAAAAATACAACAAAGTTAACTTGAGATACTTTTTCCTAATAGTATCATTGGATCATATTCCCATTAAATCATAAGCAACATTAAATAATTTCATCGTAGATGAAAATTTATTTAAAATACTACTTGGAATATTTCTTGAGGAAAATACCCTTTTCATTTTAAAATCTCTTATTTAAAACGTAATTTTATTGAAAATATTATGGAAAATTATTCTTTTATTAGAACCTTTGAAACTTTTAAATGAAGACTCAAAACACTGAGAGATCATGGAATTATAAAATTTCATTCATTCCAAATATGATAAAACAAATATTCCTTTCACATTTTACATAAAAAGTAAAAAGTGTACTGTTTAGAAAATGACAAAAATATTCCTTGTAATATGTCTGGTAAAAATTACATCATGGTTAAAAATGGATTAAAAATCATAATATAATTTTAAAAAATTCTTGAAAACATTTTTAGAAAACATTGACATGGAAGAAAAATTATTTTTGACCAAAGAGAGAAATAAAGTTGATTTTCCTTTAAAATTTTCATTCGATATATTGAGTTTTTAAATAGAGGAAAATGAAATAATGAATTTTTATATATTAGAATTACTAGATGATAAGAAGATTCATGGGATTTTTGAGAGGTATATCATGAAATTTGAACATCACAAACTTGCTCATAAATAATACACATAAATAATGAAATTGAAACAAAAAATCCTTACCACTTTGGTAACTTTTGAATCATAAGACCTATAAAATAATTAATTCAAATGAAACTTTAAATATCATTATCATAAGTAGATTCATTATCTAACATGAAAAAGGGTTTTATACACACCACATATATGAAGATAGGTTAATAACATAACATATGTCCCAAAGAAGACAATTTGTGGCAACAAACACTTACCTAAAGTCCAAATTTCGTAGAAAGAACTTTAACCCCCTATATTGTAAGAATATGGTTTTTCAATATTGTATGGATCCTTTAATTTTTTTATAATTATTTTTTATAGACCTAATATGGATTCCAAATGAGTTACCAAAGGTCTTGGGGGGTGTCTAGGGCATGTTCGGAGCTCGAAACCTAGCTTTTTGGAAGAAAAAGACCAATCACATGGTTAGATTAAACTGTCCGAGGTAGGCCACATGAAATGTTTAAAATGTGTGAGGTTGGATAGTGGGGTGATATGGGGTGCTTATTTCAATCCAACCATGTGATTTAGGCTTCATAAATGTGCGGAATGTTACGAGAAATTATAGAGGAATTTTGCATGGTTGGTGCACATTTTCCTTAACTATATGAAGTAACCATGTGGTATGCCCCTTAATAAAACTATTCATGCATGGTTTGTCCAAAACATTATACCAAACTACTCAAAGGGTAAATTTTTGGTGAAAAGATGGTTCTGATATTAAATGAAATGTTAAACCCTTTTCTTTATCCCCTTGGATTTTTTGTGTTTAGAACAAAATCTCCTTCCCCATTTTGAAGGCAAAATCCATATTTGATAGATTATGATCCCAAACATCTGTGCAAAGTTTGATCGAAGTGACATCTATCTCTTTGGATCCGCAATGATACATTCTTAATTCATTTTTAATCTTTCACCTTTCTTCTTTCTATCAATGATACTATTTAGAGGTAGGATAATATGCCCTAATTTCAGGGAATTGATATGTTCATCTAATATACTCCAATCTAGGAAAAATTAGAGGTTGATACTGGAAAATGAGAGTCATACGAGTACAAGGTAGATGGTCTATAATTCATCCCTCAATTTCCAACATTTCATAAACTGTCGTATTGTTGCACTGATTTTATCAAGCATCAACTGTTGAATTATTATGCCTTTATTGTAGTATTTAGGACCTTTTCATAAGGATATTTATATATATGTCATTAAATATTTGTGGTTACATCCACAAATTCAATCACCCCTTGTAGCGTAATGTATCATAAATGGGTTTTTAGTGTTTTGACACCTTTGAGCAACTCTTTGGGTGTGTTTGAGCTTGACCATTATAATGGTAAGCCTCCTTATTATAAATGGCTATTAAATTTTTGATTAATGGCTAATACCATGGTCTCCTTTCAATTGACCCGCCTAATGTAAGTGCTTAAACTTGTTTAATAAATGTTAAATGGTAAATTGAAAAGTATTTAGCATAAATATGACTTGGGCTAGTTTCAATTAATGGATTGCAAGTGGTTGTTCATCCTTAAAAAAACCTTGTCATGCAATGAAAGGTAAAGTATAGAAGCAAGTAGTTAAATATTAAATTAATTTAATGGTTTCATGTCCCTTGGTCTTATCACACCAATAAAATTTAAATCTTGAACCTCCTGAATTAATAATTGAAAATGACTTAAATTAATGGAATGTAAACGGTTTCATGTCTTGAGATTCCTTGTCACTTGTATGAAAGGTGTGTAATGAACCTTGGAATATTAGTGGAATAATTACTATATGGGTTAATTTATCAAATAAATTAAATGTAAGGTGAATAATTATATGTATTTACCTTGACATACTTATAGGGGTGGTCAAACTTGAATTAGTTCTTTGATTCCTGAGGGAATGCCTTAAGGACTCATGGATTCCATTCTGATTCAAGGATATCAGTTGCCTTGGTGGATACCCACCTTGTAACTCAATCCTCTTCTATAATTTGATGTTCAATATGACACTATAGGATCCCTCCTTTACTATTATAGGATTCCATGGATACACTCCTAGGATCCAACATGGCTTATACGGACACGAAGTGCCTTGGTGATATCCTTAGACCTAGCCATTTCTTATCCCATTTTACCTTGGATGTATTCCTTGGACTCAGTTAGATCATACTATTGTGGAATGACTTGAAACATTATCCTTGTATTTCACCCTTAACACTTATCTAGGATGTAGTTATTACTGAGTTCGTGACCCTTGAGGTCTAGGTTTCCTTGGTTGTTACCTTGGAACCCTTTTATACTATAATCAAAATGGTGTACTTTTTATGTCTTGGAACCACTACTAATACTATCACGGGTTGATTTCTGTGCTGGATATGCCTAGTGTGACCTATTTATGTAAACTAGAACTTAATTAATTAATGAACTAGTCACATTTATAGACACAAACCAAGGGATGAAGCAGGTACTTGGGTATTTAAATTACTATATTGATTTAATTTTATATATGGATGCTTGCTCACTATTTCGGTTTATATTACATAGACAGGATGATATTGACACCATTGGTGGTGGCCTACTGAGATTTATCTTACACTCTTTCTAGGAATCATTGTTACTTGGGCATACTATGTGTATGAAGGTGTTGACAAAGGGAAGCAGGTATATTTAGACACTTGATTGCTTGATTGCTTAGAATGGAGCTGGTAGCAGATGACCGAGCTAGAGGCCGGGATGCTTGGGATAGTTTTTTGGATTCCTTTTTTCTTATTTGTATAGCATGTTGTATCTTTTTCTTTGTATCCATATTTCTAGATACATGACATATTACGTCATCAAATTTTGTATATTTATATTAGTTTCACCTATTGTTTATTATTCTATTTTCTTATGCTGTAGTTTCTGATTTTTCATATTGCTTTCACTACTTATCTTTTGTTATATTATATTCATCCATGATGATACACTCTAGTAATAAGGTCATATTATCTCCAAAGACACACCTCTATCCCTTTATTCGAGTCAGCAACCTCTAGAATTTAGGGATATGTGCTTGAGGCCATGTAGCCAACTCAGCTCGGGGCAACTCTAAGTGGAATTTGAGTCCAGGAAGTCACAAAGTGATATTAGAGTGGTTCCTTTATTTCTATAATATTTGGAGGTAATATATTAGAGATGATGAATGATTGGAACTTGGTAATAATCTGTGATTGGGCATCATGAACCCATGTTTGGGGTAAAATCTGAGTTGACAGAATTATAATTGTTGTTATATTTTTTCCTATTATAGTTCATATCATTTCACCATTGGGTGGCGCACATGTTATGTGGTGTGGTAGATTATTATTATGATTGAGTATTACTTTTATCCTTACCTAGTATATTTTAGGTCAAGGGGAATTTTTACATGCATCATCAAAGGCACCAAGAATTCACATGTCATTAATATTTCTATGCCATATAGGTGTATTTCACTCATTACATTGCTTGATATTCCTATGATTGTTGATTGAAACTTTTTGGTATCGATATACTTGTGCTGCTCTTGGTTACAATTGAGTGATTTCTAATTTTAATTCATGAGGTTTTATGGGCCCTCATGAGTTAGAATTGGTAATTTACAGAGTTGAGCTATTATGTTTAAAACCAAGTGGGTGTTGATCTCTGTGACAATGAGTATGGGCCCTAATTACCTGGGATGGACAACTCATTTTAAATGAACCTTGGTATATGGATATGAGAAAATGTATACTAAAAAAGTGAAATATGATTCATAAAAAGAAATGGTGGCACATCCATATCCCACCTTTTCATTTTTATGAAATGTAAAGGAGTGAACATGGTAGTTAAATATAAAAAAATGGAATGAAATGGTGCTAGTAAATGATATGGAAAAGTATGATCGACCCTTCATCTACTGGAACCCCTAAAACTAATACTTTAGAACTTACCAATACACAGACTTATAATTGGGTAGTTGACGTAGTATATTGTGGGTAGTGATCCCTTTCCTTACGTTCATCTTCTGTTATTTTTTCTTTCTATATGATACTAAGCTTGTTCTAAGGCGTGTGATGGGCATTTGTAGACCACTTCCACCCCGATGTACTCGTATCGTGCGCTAGGAGGGTGGAGATGACCATGCTCCACATGTGGTGGGCCCTAAGCTACCAGTCTTAATTCTAGTAGTTCCACATGAGGAATGAATTATTATACCTGATTTGGGAACTAATTTCCAAGTTCGTGATAGTTTTCTATGTCTGATGAAGTCCATGCATGGTGCTCCATGTCCTACACCTAAAATGGAAGATCTGACCTATGAGTTATAGCTATAGCATCCTCCCACCTTCTTGGGGGATGGGGGTCTTCATGTTTCTAAGTATTGTCTTGAGACCAACCTTTCTATTTTTGAGCATCTAGAGACACCTCCGGAGCAGAGGGTCAAGCTTGTTGTGTATATGATGCATGATTCATCCAAGCACTGATGAGATGTAGTTATTCAGGCTAGTCTCCATTATGGCATGGTATGAGATGGTTTCTCGACTCCTTTATTTGATAATTTCTTTCCTCAAATGTTGATTGATGACAGATCCCTAGAGTTTATGCATCCCGAGTAGGGTTCTATGTCAGTTATGGATTATTTAGAACGTTTCAATGAGTTACATTTCTTTTCATAACTTCTAGCTGGTGATGAGATTTTTCATGCTAGATGCTTTGAGGATGATCTCATGTATTCCACCCATACCCGGGTGAATGTATTTAACCTACCAACTTTATCTAAGACAATAAATTTGGATCTTATCACTAAGTGTAAAAAGAGTGACAGTGATAGTACCGGGCATAGAGGACTAGTGCCATGATAGGCATGTAGTTTTTTCATGTAGCAGAAAGAGATCCTTCAAGGATTATCATATTGGTATTGGCATCTAGGGTACCCATGATGGTAGCTCAATGGTGTTCCCCTAGTGTGAACAAAAGGGGCATCTGAATCCTCAGTGTGATAGAGTCCCACTGGAGTGTTGAGATTGTGGTTGTATGTGGAATATTCAAAGATTTTTTCGGACCTCACCATCGGCTTCTAGTGGAAGAGTTTTCCATAAGATCCACCTTTAGGGGATGTTTATTTTATGCCATTTCAGGTCGAGAGTTAGAGTATCACCGACAAGAATGGTCAAGGAGGAGGCTGAGGCTGTAGTAGCCAGACTCCTGATCACCAACATTGCCAAAATAGTGATTTTGATCATGGTAGTCCAACTATTTCACAGGGCCATGGAATAGGTCACTTGCATGCATTACAACCGATACCTAAGGATCAGACTATGGGACTATATACAGCACAATGTACTATTCTTGAAGCCTTCACTCTGTATTATTTTATATAGGAACTTAACACTCCTTCATCTCTTTTTCTACTATAGAAAGTATCAGACTAGAAATAAAGTGTTACTATGGGGTAATAACCCTTGATAGACTGTTGAAAGTATAGTCAGAGGGAATATGCTATTGTAGGGACTATCCCCTAAAGTTTGTTAGTTACCCTTTCTTTTGGGAAATCTTTGTTCTCAAGATGATGGACTTCAATTTCATTCTTGGGATGGATTGATTGGTTTCATATCATGCCGTTTTAGACTGATATCACTACAGGGTGTTGTTTACAAAGACAAAGGGTAGTAGTTATCTACACAAGTGGGAGTGGGATGTCTAGGATAGTAAAATGGGACCATATCATCGTGGTATATGTAGGGTGACCACTTAAATTTCCAATATCTTCATAGAATATCAGGGTTCTATTAAATATGAATTCTCTCCAGTAGTAGATTATCTCAAGCGCGTCTTTCCCAATGATTTTTATAGATTTCCTACTAAGAGAGAGGTAGAGTTTACAATAGAGCTTGTTATAGGAGCAGCTTTAGTGTCCATTCCTATTTACAAGATGGAACCTACTTAGCTTCAGGAGCTCAAGCAGTTGTTAAAGGATCTAGAGGCCAAATGTTTTATATGGCCCATAACTTCCTCTTGTGGTTTTCTCATTCTTTTTGCTAACAAGGTGGATGGGACACTTCATCTATGAGTGGATTACAAATGGTTGAACTAGATTATGATAAATAATTCTTATCCACTACCTTTAATAGATGATTTATCTGACCAGTCTGAGGAGCTAGGTTATTCTCTAAGATCGACCTGAGATCGGGATATCATCAGGTGCGAGTCAGGACATCAGACTTACCTCATACATCCTTCCATAATAGGTATGGTCTATATGAGTACCTTGTTATGTCGTTCGTTCTTTCGAATTCACCTTCCATTTTCATGGCTCTTATGAATATGGTTTTCCATCCACATCTAGATTATTTTTTCACAGTCTTTGTGGATGATATGTTGGTGTATTCTCACACTCGAAGCGACCATGATAAGTACATTGATATCATTATATGTATACTTATAGAGAATCATATTAATTAAAATCTTGCTACGTTCCACTACTAGATCAAAAAATTTCAATTATTGGGTTATATTATCTCAAAATCTAGAGTCTCTATTGACCTAGAGAAAGTTTGGGCTGTGGTTTTCTGAGAGCAGCCTAAGAATGTTCTTGATATGAGGAGTTTCTTAGGGATGGCAGTTTACTACAAGAATTTAATATAGGACTTATCACACCTTTATTTACCTCTTAATGGTCTTATAAAAAAGGGTTTTAAGTTCCTGTGGTCAAAAGAGTGTGAGAAATCCTTTTAGTAGCTGGAAATGAAGGCTTATCTCGGCACCTATCCCAATTCTTCCAGAGCTTGATAGAGGCTATACAGTGTTCTGTGATGCACCCGAAATAGGTCTAGGAGAAATTATGATATATTAGGATATGGTTGTTGTGTATGGATATCGGTAGTTGAGGCCTCATGAGAGAAATTACTTGACACACGACCTTGAGCTAGAATTAGTTGTCAATTCTTTATGTTGATAGAGACACTATCTGATGGGTGAGTGATTTTTGGTGTTTACAAACCACAGGATCCTAAAATATATCATTAAACAACAATAATTGAACCTCAGACAGTGAATATGGGTTGAATATCTTTAGAACTTCGATTTTGATATTTTCAATACAATTGGGAAAGGTAATGAAGTGGCTAATGAGCTAAGTCATAAAACTCAGGTAGAGGTCATTTGAGAAGCCAGTGATGAATTGAAATTGATGTCCATATTTTTTGAGCTGCATCTAGAGTATCATGATAGTCATGAGAAGTATTAACTCTCAACCTTGATAGTTACCTCTTCTATCCTTGATTAGGTTAAGAGTAATCAATTTTTAGATCTTAATGTCTTGGTTCATCATGAGAGTATTTTAGGAGATGACCCGCCTCTAGATTGGCCTTTGGAGAGAGAAGACATCCTGCATGTACATGGAAGTTTTTGGGTTTCTACAGATATGAGAGAGGAGTTATTGTGAGAGTCTCATGCTTATCAATGGGTAGTTCATCCAGGCTCTTACAAGATGTATCAAGACCTGTGGAACTGATATTGGTGGATTGGAATGAAATGTAAGATAATAATATTTATCACTAAGTTTTCCACCTATTAGCTTGTGAAGGCAGATCACCAGAGACCAACATAATTTTACGACTACTTCCTGTCCAGGAATGGAAATTGGAAGATATTTCTATGGATTTTTTAGCTAGATTACCTAGGTGGACAAGAGGTAGTGACGTCATATTGGTATTTATTGAACGACGAAAAAAATGTATCCCACTTCATTACTATCTGGGAAAATTTCTTAGTTGATGAGTCGGGCAGACTATATGTCTATGAGATCATATAACTACATAGGGTCCCTCATACTATTATTTCAAATAGGGATTCTCGTTTCATGCCACAATTCTAGAAGGGTATATAGAAGGATATGGGTACACAGGTACTTCTGAGTAAAATTGTTTACCCTAAAACTGATGGACTATCATAATAGATGATACCAGTGTTAAAGGACATTATCCAAGCATGAATCCTTAATTTCAGTGATTCTTGGGTGAATCATATCACTCTCATTGAGTTCTCCTATAATAATAGATTCCCAGAAACAATTCATATGGATCCTTTTGATAGCTTGTACTGTAGGCTATTCCGTTCACCCCTGTGCTGGCTAGAGGTAGGTGAGGGTTCCCTAATAGGTCCTCATCTCATGTAGGAGAATTAAAAGAAGGTTTAGCTAACCAAGAAGCGTATGTCTACTGCTCAGTCTAGATAGGAATCATATGTCGATCACTATCAATGACCACTGGAGTTTGAGGTTAGGGATCATGTTTTCCTATGGGTATCACCTAAACTAGGGAATAAATAGATACATTGTCAAGGGAATCTATCATCTCACTATATAGGGATGTTTTAGATTCTAGAGAGAGTCGATCCGGCAGCCTATCATTTGCCACTACCTCAAACATAACATCCCATGCATGACATCTTCCACATTTCACAGCTTCACCGTTATCATGGAGACCCATATCATACTTTTTATCCTAAGGATGTTGAGCTAGATGTTGATGATACCTTTGATGATTATCCTATAAACATCATTTATCCGCACACAAAGACTCTATGAGGTAGGTATGTCCCTCTAGTATGTCTGATATGGAAAGATGTTCGTGTATAGGATGATACCTCGAAGTAGGAGGATGACGTACATGCCCAGTGGCCAGAGTTTTTATTAGACAATATTTCACTTCCCTTGAAAGGTGAACTTGGGGAAAAGTTTCTTTAAGGGGGGAGACCATAAGAACTTTATTTTCACTCAGGTATGAATCCTTTAAATTTTAGTGTAACTATCTTTTATGGACCTAATATGGATGCCAAATGAGTTAGAAAAGGTCTTAGGGTTATTCAGGGCTTGTTTGGAGCCTAGAACCTAGATTTTTGGGAGAAAAAGCCTATCACATGGTTAGATTAAACTGTGTGAGGCAGGCCACGTGGTGTTTTTAAACTACGTGAGGCTTGAAAATGTGATGTTATGGGGCACATAGTTTGATCTAACCATGAAATTTGGGCCGCATATCTATATAGAATGTTTTATAAAATTTCTTAGGCATTTTCCATGGTAAGCGCACAGTTTCCCTAACCATGTGGTATGCCCCTTCCTATAGCTATTCGTGCACAATTTGTGCATAGTTTAGCTAAACCGCATGCCTAAACTGTGCGAAGGGTAATTTTTGGGTGAAAAGATCATTTTTAAATTAAATGAAATGTTAAACCTATTTCTTTCTCCCCATGGATTTTTTGTGGACATTACACCATCTCCTTCCCCATTTTGAAGATAAAAATTCCTCTTTGATAGATTTTATCCTGAGCATCCATTGGGAGTCTGATCGAAATTTCATTTATCTATCTGGATTTGAATCGGTATATTCTTAAATACTTTTTATCCTTTTATCATTATTCTTCATATTAATGATGTTATTTAGATGTAGGATAATATGCCCCAATTTCAGAGAATTGATCCATTATTTAGATCTACTCCAATCTAGGCTGAATTAGTGGCTAATACTAGACGGGGAGAGTTGTATGAGTATGGGGTAGGTGGTCTATAACTCATCCCTAAATTTTCATTGTTTTATAAATTTTCATATTGTCATGACGATTTCATCGGGTGTCATCTTTTGAATTGTTATGCCTTTCTTATAGTTATAAGAACCATATTTTAAGACCCTTGATATATATGTCATTCAATATTGGTAGTTATTTCCAAAAATTCAGTCACCCCATATAGGGTGATGCACCATAAATGGATTTTTAGTGTTTTGAAAACTTTGAGCCACTTTTTGGGTGTGTTTGAGCTTGACCATTCTAATGGTAATCCTACTTATAATAAATTTCTATTGAATTGTTTATTAACAGATAGAAATATGGGATCCTTCCACTTGAACCATCCAAGGTAAGTGATTAAACTTGTTTAATAAATGTTAAATGGTAAATTGGAAAGTATATGATATAAATATGACGTGGCCTGGATTCTATTAATGGATTTATAGTGGGTTCTCATCCTTAACACAATATTGTCATGTTATGAAAGGTAAATGAGAGAACCAAGTAATTAAATATTAAATGACTTTAATGGTTGCATATACCTTAGCCTTTTCACACTAATCAAAGGAAATTCTTGAACCTCTTGACTTAATGATTGATCAATTGAATGAAAATGGTTGCATATCTTGAGATGCCTTGTCACTTATATAAAAGGCATGGAATGAACCATGGAATATTAATTGACATAATTACTATATAGAATAATTTATAAACTGAATTAAATTTAAGGTTCCAAATTATACATATCAAACATTACATACTTATATGGGTGGTCAGTCTCGAGTTAGTTCTTGGATTCTTGAGGGAATGCCTTGACCACTTGTGGATTCCATTCCAATTAAAGGATGAAAGTTTCCTTGGTTGAGACCCACCTTGGAACCCAATTCTCATCTATGAGTGGATGCTTGGTATGACACCATAGGATACGTTCTTTATTATTATCATATGCCTTGGATACACTCCTTGTATCCATCTTGAATTCTACAAACATGACGTACCTTGGTTATATCCTTGGTCCTAGCCATTTCTTATCCCATTTTAACCATGGATATAATCCTTGGACTCATTTAGATCATAGTATTGTGGAATTCCTTGGATGATTCTCCTTATATTACACTTTTACCCCTTATCTAGGATGAAATTATTACTAATATTGAAACCGTTGAGGTCCAGGTTTCCTTTGTTATTATTTTTCAACCCTTTTATGTTATAATCAACATGGGTTCCTTGTTACATCTTTAAACCACAACTAATACTAACAGGTGGTGATGTTAGTGCTAGATATACCTCACATGACCTATTTATATAAACTATAACTCAATTAATTAATTAACTAGTCATATGTTCAGACACCAGTGAAGGGATGAAGTAGGTACTTGGGTATTTACATTAATGTACTGCTTTAGTTTTATATACGCATGCTTGAACACTATTTCAATTTACATTACACAGACATGATGTTATAGGAACTGTTTGTGGTGGCATACACAAATTTATCTCACATCGTATCTGGGTTCCATTGGTACCTGGGAAGACTATATGTATGTAGGTGCTGACAAAGTGAAGCAGGTAGCTTCAGATACTTGATTGCTTGACTACTTAGGATAAAGATGGTAGTAGATGACTGATCTAGAGATCGGGATGATGGGGTATTTTTTTGATTCATTTTTTATACTTTATATATATTGTTGTATATGTTGTTTTGTATCCATGTTTTATAGGCTTCTAGATACATTACATATTACATCATCAACTTTTGTATATTTATTTCAGTTGCACGTATTGTTTATTATTATGTATGCTTCTACAATGGTTTCTTATATTTCATATTGCTTATGCTACTTATATCATATTATATTATATTCATCCACTATGCTACACTCTGGTAATGAGGGAATAGTCTCCCCATGGACACACCTTAGGCCCTCACTATGATTTGGAAGCCTCTGGTGTTCATTTAGATGCACTTGAGTCCATGTGGCCAGCCGATCTTGGGGCACCTCTAAGTGGAATTCGAGTCTGATACATCACATATAATATAAATTTAAATTTATTATACTTCTATACCAAAGTCCTGTACATACATATAATATCATATGTAACCTACTTTTTATATTTCAACACCCATTTATTAATAAGTTCTTATTAAAATTTCTTTTTCCAAGTGTTAAATGTTTTTTTTCTTGGAAGTTTTGGTTCAGTAGTTTTGAAATTTGTAATTTAGTCATTATTCCATAATATACATAATGTTAAAAAATGATATAAATATAATATATATTAAATATGTTCAAATTTTCAATCATCTATAAAAGGCAGATGATGTCACCTGATAGTGTTGTTACTTATCTTAGGGAATATCAAAGAACAAATTTATATGCTTGGGTATCACTAACTAATTTAAACTATAGTATAGTGGTGATCAAGTTAAATCAATTTAGAATCTTTTGGAAATTTATTTTTAATATTTAGGAAAATGTTAAAAGAAGAAAATAGAAGATTAACTTGGTTGGTTTTTAAAATAATGAGGTGAAGACACCAAGAAATATAGATTTAGATTCTTATTCTCAGTTAAGGAGAGGTGTTGTGAATTTTAATAAGACGTTGTTAGAATTGAAACTAAGTGAGCCTCCTATTAGAGTTCTCATGCCCCACTAAAGATTACCCTTCCCCCTCTTAGATACTTGGTTTAGTTTGGCAGGTGTTTAAAACCTTATTTAAACATAGTTATCCCTGGTTCATGTAATTGTTTTTCCATGAGTAGTATAACTAGTAAATATGTTTTAAAGTAGCATAACCTTATATTAAATAATTTATTGTTCATAGGATAGGAGGATAATAGTTGAGGTTATATTAAAAATAAATGAAACCCACCATAAATTTAAATTGAAATAATTCCCCTTATATTGAGTGCATTTCCCCTTCACTACATATCTTGGTATAAAAATAAGTTACCCCTCATGCTAATCATGAGGGGATATGAAATTGAAATTCACCTACTACATCAGTTTACTCTCTAGTAGCAGCAAGATCTTTCTCTTGTCATCTAGTTCCCCCAGTCAAAAGATGTTCAAAAGTCCTTGAAAGATGTTCTCATACACAACAACCATTCCTCTATTTTATTCCCTTCGAGTGAATTATCTCTATTTATTTTTAAAGTTTAAATTTTATCACACTGTATTTTATCTCTCTCTTTATTTATTTACCTGGTCTAGGTGTGTGATCTCTATGAGGCTTTGGTGGGTAAATTTGACTTCCTTATATTAAGAGAGGACCCTATGTATGCTTCTGTTAAAAATATTCCCTACATAATTCATGTGGTGCACGAAATCCCATAGATAGTGGAATTACTGAAGATATCAAGTGTTTGAAAAATGTAGGTAGATAACCCCCATAGTGAAGTAGAAAAAACCACACCTAAACCACTTTCATGATGGATTTTTTTAATGGGTTTTTGAATTTTTATTTTTAAAGGGGATTTAGTCCTCGATTTAAAAAAAAGGGGACCCAAGATGTGTGAAACCTCTTCACACATCTTCGATCCGAGGAAGATGTGTGAATGGGGCTCACACATTTATCTCTACCACCCGAGAAGCGTGAACCCCATTCATGCTTCCAGGGCATGACAGAGGATGTGTGAACCCCGTTCACTCATCCTTCACAAAATGGATGAAGGGTGAGTGAACAGGATTCATGCACCTTCACGATCGAGATCTATTAAAGGATCCCCCCCCCCCAAATCTCCTTCTTATCCTATAAATTTTGTTGCAAAACCCTACATAATTTATTTCTCCACATATATTTTCTTCTTTTAAGAAGGTAAAATTTCTATTTTAATTTTTAATTGTTTAATTGTGTTTATTTATTTTATTTTTATGGTTTATTTATTTAATATGTGATGTGTAGAAATTGGTGTTTTTGTGTATGGTTTATTTATTTAATATGTATTAATTCATGTATGATTGTATAAATTAGTGTCATTTATAAGATTTGATTTTTGAATGAGTTATTGTTTGTTGTATGAATTCATATTGAATGTTCAGGAAATTTAAATATAGTGTGTGAGAAATGTAATTTATATTTGAATAAATAAAATTGCTTTAAAAAATGTATATATTTTTAATTTCAATGGTGAGTTTAATATATTTATATGTATATAAAATATGTTTTTTAAAGTAATATTAATTTAAATTATAATATTCTATACATTGGGGAAATAAAATAATTATAAAAAATGCATATATTTTTAATTTAAATGTCGAGTTGAATATATTTATATGTATATAAAATATTTTATTTTTAAAGTAATATTAATTTAAATTATAATATTCTATACACCAACTATATAATTTTTTTAAAAACATATTAGTTATATTAAGTATCATATTTTTTTTATAATATATAGAAAATTATTTTTGTTAATGATATAAAAATAGTTCTATATAAATAATAAATTTAAATTATATTAAGTGTAAATTATTATTATTTTAAGTAATAAAGTATAAAATATAATTAATTAAATATTGGAAAGTAGAAAATTAACAAAAAAATTGTATATATGTAATTTTATTAAGTTGAAAATAACAAATGTTTATATTATTTTGATGATTTTTATGTAAGTGTAAATTATATTACATTTATTTTCTACTAATAATAATTTTAATCAATAAATTTAAATAATATTAAGTATAAATAATTATTCTTTCAAGTAATAAAGTATAAAATATATTTACTTATATCTTGGAAAGTTGTAGAATGACAAAAAAATATTATGTGCGTATATATGTATATATGCAATTTTATAAAATTGAAAATAACATAAGTGTTTAGTATTTTAATGGTTGTTATGAAAGTGTAAATTCTATTATTTTTAATTAAATTTATTAAATTTTATTATTAAATATATATATATATATACATATATTTGAAAAGTAAAATTTTGGAAAAAAGGTGTAGATATTTAATATATATTTCATCTAGTAATAGGTAAAGTTATATAATATATAGAACATAATAAGTATATCAAAAAAAATGTTAATAGTATTGTTTGATGAATGATCTTGAGATGATCGACCAATGCATAATTGAAATTTCATGTCTTTTTTTGGGTATGGGGTTATATAATTTGTAATAATTGCATTTTCATTTCCACATTGATGACCTGTGAGTCATATCTCACTAAGTATGTAAGGACATACATGTCTTCTTAAAAAAGTTATGTATTTCATACCCCTAGACCTCCTCACATGCATGTTAGTAAATTTTTAATTAAAAGGTGATCGAGAAGAGGCATCCCCGAAGAGGCATCCTCGAAGTGGAATTTGAGAACAAGTGTTCCACAAGAGGCGTTCAACAAGAAGTGTTGTTGTTTGAAAGGAGAATAGTGGTTGCAGAAATATTTGATAATAGACTCTAGGATTCCACCCATATATTTTGGTTAGTTTATCAGATAATGATAAAATAATCCATAGTAAGTCTGAAGATCAATTCATAGTTATTTATTCATAAGTAATTAAAATTTATGAAACATTTGATAAGTGGTATAAAAATATAGAAAGCTATCTTAAATTTTCTTTGGTAATAATATCACCATCACTATACCTCAATAGGGATAAACCAATACATAGAAAAAGTATGAAGATCAATTAAATTATTCAGTCATAACCAATTTAAATAATTTAAAATTTTGATGTAGTATAAAATATTTTATTAATTATTTTTTTCTAAGTAATCATGTCTGCACAAATATGTTGGAACGATGAGGTAATTTTTACTGAGCAATGTTTTAGTTATAGTTTTCCACCTACAAGAGTGGTAAATTTTCATAGTTTTCTGAAATTGGATGAAGTTCACAATGAGATTAATAGTTAGTTAAAACTATGGGTTGATCAATCAATTACTTAAATAACATATCGATATATTCATTATCATAAACGTTTATGGCACACCGAGAAACCTCTGGTCGATGATGATTATTGTACGGATGCATGTTTGTTATTTCGAAAACAATGTATTAATGGTCTGATGGAATTGTTTGTGGTGATTTGTGATATTGATGTTGTGCAACCAATTACTACAAAACCTTGTTTTGAGAGCTCTGTAGAAGTCATTTCTTCAAAAAAGTATTATTAATTACCTCCTCCTCATAATAATTCTATGATATAACCAAATTATGAAGAAGATGATCAGAATTTGGAAGGAAATGTAGATGACAACCCTTTATGTACTGCTGATATAGTGAATGAAAGTTTATCTAATGAAGAGAAATTTGGTAAGGCATCAAGAGATGATGTGGGTGAGGGTGATGTGGGAATAAACCTTTTGAGGTTCCTTTGAGAGACATGAATCCATTGTAGGGTGATGTTGGTAATGAACCTTATGAGGTTCCTATGATAGACATACATCCATGACATCCACCAGTTAGTGGTAATCATCCTTTAGTGTTGAGTTCCTTAGTGGAAGGAATGTCACGTGAACAACAGTGTGATTGGGATGTTGTTATACCAGCTTATAAATTCCTTAGCATTATAGGAATAGATATACGTCAAATTATAATTCCATCTATGTCAGGAAGGATTTTGAAAGTAAGCTTTCCATGGAAAATGTGATAAAGAAATACCACATAGAGAGGCATTTCACATTTGTGGTTGATGAGTCAAAAAAAGAAAAATATCTCATTTGATGTGAAAAACATGGGAAAAAATATAAATTCTGATTAAGGGAAATATATGATAATTTTTTTTTTCATGTTGGAAGAGAATCAAATTAGAAGTCCCACACACTTTTGTGCATCCAATCCTGTTGTAGGAGTACTCTTCACTTGATACAGAGTTTATATCAATTGTTATTGTTGAGATGATATGAACATGTCAGGATTTTCCCATTACCCCTGTTTAGAAAATAATTCAATAGTTTTTTAACTATAATATATCCTACAACAAATCTTGGAATAAAAAACATAAGAAAATTGTAAAAGTGTATGGTGATTGGGATAAATCTTATGAATTTTTTCCATAACTTACAGATTTTTTGACTCTCAAAAATCATATTGTTTATCATTTGGCTACTATTGAGTATGTGTCCCCCAATCACTGAGTTTATTGATCAAAGGGGAAGTTCAATAGGATTTTTTAGGCATTCAGTCCATGTATCACTGCTTTTACCTATTGAAAACAATTCATTCAGGCTGATGTAACTTTCCTTTATGGAAAGTATATATGTGTTCTACTCATTTCTACCACACAAGATAGTAATTATTCTCCTCTACCTCTTGAATTCTATATTTTTTTAGAAGGAAAATTTTGAATTCTGGAGCTAGTATTTGGCATGTGTATGTATTCATGTCACATAAAACTTGGGTGTGTATCTAATATCTGATTGCCATAGAGAAATTATTGAGGCTATAAATAATGATGGGGTCTCATGGACTAAGCCAAATTCTTATTATCGATAATGTATTAGACATGTTATCAGTAATGTGCATAATCATTTCAGATATGAGGTAATAAAGAAGGAAATCTTCAAGTTGGGTATATTTTTCTAAACATAGTTTTTTTAAAGAAAATTTAATATCCTTTTTAATAAATTATTATTTTATGGTTTCAACATATGAGACCCAATAAGAAAGCTTTAATTGATGTCTTGAAGAGATTCTATGGGATAATGAAGATGTGTATGAATATATGATGCATATTTCAAAGGAAAAATGGTCATTAGTATATGATGGTGGTATGAGATATGGCCAAATCACCACTAATATAGTGGAGTGCATAAATGGGTTCCTCAAGGGTGTGTGATTACTCCCGATCATAGTGTTACTGCAAGAAAATTTTTTAGATATGTGTATTAATTTGTTGACCATTCCAAAAAGTCCTATTAGAGTATGGAAAATGGAATTTGTTTTACTCATCCCTTAGAAAGTGATATTGATCAGATACTGAATGAGGCTTCAAGATAGAGTGTTCTAATCATTGATAGTGGAAAGAGGATCTTTCAGGTAAGATAGTGTTATGACTAGGCTACATGAACCAATGGTCAAGTGCTTATGGTGATGTTGGATAATAGAGACTGTTATTGGAGTAAATTTTAGACATTGAGATATCCATGATCACTTTGGTTAACTGTTATAGTGTAGCTTGGATTCCTTTTGGTGACTTTAATTATATCCCCTTTCCTACTGATCAGTCGACAATGGTTCCTAGTTTTTCTAGGTATCTTAAGTTGGTTTTATTTTAATTTATGTTTTTTTTTCAATTTCTATCATTTTTTAAATTATTAGATTCATACTACAAGGTTGTGCCCCTCGAGGAAGAACAAAGTAAACTCAAATCATAAATGAGATGGATTGGCCTTGATATTGAGGATGGGGACTACGATACATTATTTTTCAGGTAGAAGGACATAATTGTAAGAGATGTCCCCAAGTGTCAGAACAGAGCTCCAGATCCCATCATCCATGATTGATTCCATGTATTTTATCATGAATGTGAACATTTTGTTTCTTACGTGGAAGTTTCAATAATTAATCCTTTTATTTCTGGCTTTTTCCATTTCTGACATGTTTCAATTTTGGTTTGTCTTGTTTCTGGATTCTATTATAAAGAATTTTGTTATACTTTTACTATTAAAAAAATAAACATAAAATGAAAATGAATATATCATACTTCCATATGTAATATGTGAGTTTCTCATCACTGCTTATTTATATAAAAAACAGAATAAATTAAACTTCATTAGAGATCAATAAAATAAGAAATTCATAACATAAACCCACAACACTGCCCACATATATATTCTACCTTATTTTGATTATTTTTTTTTAAAAGTTAATAATTTTTATTGAATTCACTATAGAAAAGTAATGATGATATAAATTATTTAGATAAAAGGTTCTCTGTTGCTTACATCCTAGATTTAGTCATGTATCACATCTCGTTTTAGAGGGACGTCTCGTGCTTCCTTTGAGTGTACATAGATCTCATCATTTCCTTCATCCTGCACCACCTCCTGCTATCATCCCCCATCTTCATCACATTGTATTATATGGAATAGTGATGTGAGAATTAACCTTTTTACATCATCAACTCATTTCTATGCTCATATAGAGATAGAGGCCTAAGTCACATACGTTCTATTTTAGAGAGGGGGGAGACGACTATTACCCTGTAGGATGTGTCCATTATGTTGGGCCTCCCCAGCGATGGTGCAGCTTTGAGATTCCAAATTAGTGTATATTGGTTCGATCTTGTTCATATATTATTGGGAAGAGTGGTCCATAAGGATGGTAGGTCCATCATCGATGGTAGATTACACATACCCTGGTTAGATAATCACTTTTCACATCTCGTAGAGGATGTTGACAAGATCACCGTGTTGCGATTTGCACATGCATATATTTTGAGGCTGATCGGTGCACAATTTTCATTGATCACTCCACTTTTATTGTACATCTAATTTATTTACTTTTTATTGATGATTTTTACTAGGAATACCGGTATAGATGGGGGTTTTCTTGTCTAGCATATACATATAGGGTGCTATGCAGTGCATGTTGCATTAATAAGATGAAGAGCAGAAGATGTGTTGTTATTCTAAAGATGTGGGTATGGGAGAACATCCCTCATTTAGATCCACATGCTTATGCACCATTTCCTGTAGATATTGTAGAAGAGGCTATGTGTGGATGATTGTATGTTATTCCTTCCTTAAAATGTCTAACTTAATTGTATAAATTTCTATTATGAAATGTAACTATAACAATTTTATCTGCAGGTGGAGCCAAACACATCGGTATTCAGATTCCACCGGACACAACATCCACGCCTAAAGACTTATGCTGGACAACCTTTGATCAAATGATGTAAGTGATTATTATTTATATTATTAAATCTTTATTATTTACTATATATCTCTTCATTTATTAATTGATTATTTATTTTTTCTTTTATATTACATGGATTCCACATATAGATTATTTCATCCAGAGTCTTCCAGCGTATTATACAATGATTCTTGCAACTGAATACTACATAACTCCAATGATTCATTTTAATATTGTCGAGTGGCCTCAAAATGAGAGAGTTATGAGGAAGTTCAGATTCCTTCATCCAATTCCTAACCCTCCTATTCATTTAGCCTCACTGCATTCCCTGAAGATGTTAGGGAAGATAGACTTTGATTGAAGGAGATACCATGCAACATATATTGATCTATAGGATAAATGTTTGGAGGCTCGATTATGAGGGGCTGGGACAATAGATTTTCATTTTTTGGATTATCTGGATTTTTCCTCCCGGTACTGCAGGTCCCCAATCAGATTTCTCACATGACACGAACATAGATTTCATCAATTGGTATACATTCTTCCTTCCACTGTTCAGTAATTTTTTTTATTAAAATTACTTAATAGTAGATTTTTTTTTGCAGGATGCTCATATCAGTTGTCTACTTTACATGTTTGATCCAGTAGAGGGACGCACATTTAACCAAGCATATTTTCACAATGCTATAGTAGAGTTGCTTCCTTCGACGAATGAGATTTATCATGTCATTTTCTTTGATCCACCACATGATGATGAGGATGCGGAGCCTACTGAGCCTGATATAAATGTACCAGGGGTGATGAACCTATCATGGATACTACTATTTCCTGAGAGGAGGGTGTTCAACATGATCAGTCAGATGCTCCTCCAACTTCTTAGTCACAACGAGAGGTAGATATTGATGTTGAATGGACTGAGTTAGATGCTTTATTACTCCCTACTATGTAGACATACACATCACAACATCCATCTTATTCACATATTGGTGAGATATCTTGCCATCATCCACTATCCTTAGAGGTAGGATAGGGTATAGGCATGGAGACTGTAAATCCACTGCTTTTCACATAGGAGGATGTGGAGGTGGCTGTTGATGATGATATATAGTAGCAGTGTACACTAGTGTAGGACATAGACAGACACGTCATGGGCGCATCCAGTATATTCATGGATGTGGGACAGAGGAGCATCCATGCCAAAGGAATATTTTAGTTTGATATTAGATTTATGATACATGTTGTATGTGCCTTAATATTATGATTTACAAAGTTCTGTTCTATTTTTAATAAGTACCTTACTATTATCATATTATCTTCCAAAATCAATAATTACTATTTGATATACATAATAATACTTAGTATTATTATCTAAATATGTGTAATAAATAATATTCTTAAATTCATTAATATATATTAATATTATTAATTATTTTGAATTTAAAAAGACTATGGATGAAAATATTTGTGAATATGAAGAAATATTGAAAAATATTATTGATCTCAATGATTTAAAATTGGATGTAAAATCCTAGAAGATCATGGAATGTGAATTTTTTTATTAAAAAGTGGTTTATGAAGAAGAAATTGAATGAATAATGGATATTTGTGATGAGTAGGCGAGTATGATTGAAGATCTAAAAACAACAATATGAGATGTATGAAATTATAAGTTCATTTCACCAATTTTGAGAAGATACATATTTAGACTTAATAAAAAGACATAGTTTCTACTAGTTCACAATCTTCACTGGAGTATTTTAAGGTTAAAATACCCCCATAAGGTTATAATATTTTGGACATTATGAAAAATATTGATTTGATATTCTTTCAGAAAAAGAAACAGTCATTTAGAGGATTAATACCGCATCATCTATGAAGGATAATAAGGGAAAAAATCTCCATAAAAATTAAAATGTAATGTGAAGATATCCCTTATACACTAATATAAATAAGAATAGATGTGCAGATATAAAACCATGGATACTAGAGGAATTGAACCAAATTCATCAAGAAAAAACTCAACCTTCTTATTCACAATAAAAAGTAAGAAAGATCCATCATATTTCCTTAATAATTATTTATTTTATCTATTATTATGATATAAATAATTGATGGTGAACCATGTTCTTAGGGGGAGAACATGAGAAGCAGTGAGTACTATCAATTCTTGATCACAAATATGATAAATTTATCATCCTTGAATGATTCCTAAATTGGTTTTGAAATAAAAATAACAAAATAGGGTCATCATTGATTAATTTTATGAATGTGTTAGAATATATAAGAAAAATAAGTTTAAAGAATATATCATAATTATTTGATCATATTTTTGGTATCCTAAAGAATAATTATTTAAAATAAGATCATTATTGGTGAAGTTATTTAAGTTTTAAAATCTGGACATTCAAAAGTTGAAGATGAATTATAGTGTATTCTCTATATTGGAACATCTTGAATACCATTATTGAAGAGATCAACCATTATAAATAGGCTTATGAGTGTTTCTATTGAGGGGGAGGTAAATGAAGAAATATTAAATTACTTATAAAATTAGTATATAAATTAGAATCAGATCTAATTACTGTATAATTTTTAGGAATATCATGTTATTTAAAGAGGTATATTTTCTAAATCTATCTACCTTTGTTAATAAAAAATAAACTAAATTGAAATGGGCTGTAATTGAATTAATCAATAAAATAATAAAAGTTTAAGTATGGATGTTCTCAAAGGCCGCTTATCCTTCTTATTTCACTTTAATGTTTTGGATCTATTTGTTAAAGTGAGTGGATAGGTTTTAGGTTGACTGTTCAAATAAAAGTTTCATAGCTCATTTAATATCTTCAACCTGAAATAAAATTGGATTACCCTTGATGATAAGTACATGAGTTATAATTTTATGTTTTATCATGATCAACTAGTAGAAGACAACATCATTTCCTAAATAAAACCCTATTGTTTTATAAATTGTGTATGGCTCACATAGATTTATAGTGAAATAATGGATGAAAAATTTCTAAATTATAAACTGATACCATTTTCCCTTGAACTTTTTACTTTCTATTAATACAAGGTAGATGAAGTGGAATGAATGTTTGGTAATGAAAAGTGGATATATTAACATATTGACATATTCATTTGGAAGGAAATGTGTATGTATGGTTCTACTACAAAAATTAACGATTAAACACTGCTGGTAATCAAGCAGTGCACCAAGAATCAGACCGGTTTATGAAAATGGTTATGAACACTATTACTAATATTTTTGATTATTTAATTAATATGTATTATTATTTATTAATATTTATCAATATCTTATATGTATTGATGACTTTTTTAATTAATATGTATTGTTATTTAGTTATATTTATTTATATTTTATACATATTGATGATTTTTTAATTAATATGTATTATTATTTATTGATCTTTTATACATATTGATGATTATTTAGTTAATATGTATTTATATTTATTTATATTTTATACATATTGATATTTTTTTAATTAATATTTATTTATATTTAATTATTATTTACAAATATTGGTGATTTTTTAACAAAAATCCTGGAGGAAGCATGAACGATGTTCATGCTTCCTTCAGACAATTTACGCAGGAAACATGAACCCCGTTCAGGCTTCTTGGTGAGGGAAGATGCATGAAAAGTGTTCACACATCTAGGGTCCCTTTTTTAAATATACTGGAAACCCTATCCCTTTTATAAAAAATATATTTAAAAACCTATCAAAAAAACCCCTTGAATGACCTTTATGGATATGGTGCAGTGGACTGGGACCACAATGCAGCCTTCATTCAATTTTCATGGCTACGGTGTAGCCAAAATGACCATGATACAATGACTATTTTCTGCTTATTTCCTTCCTTCTACCATTTTTCACCCTCTATTTTATAGTGTAGGTTCTACAACAAAGAGTTTTCATCATGTAAAACATTCTTTCCTAGATATGACGTAGCATGATTGTTATACAACAATGATATTGTTTCCTTTTGAAAACTTGATTCTGGAAATATCAATCCCTCCATGTCATAGTGGAGGTTCTACACCACAACTCATTATTTATTATATGATCATAGAGCTCCAAAATGTAGTAAACAAAACCATGATGTAATAGTCTTCTTCATTTCGTCCTTCAAGATCCCTATGCTATAGTGCAATGGTTGTGACATAGGGTGGATCGAAATGGAAGTGATGGTGGGATTTTCCTTCATCATCCATGGAGATCCTATGGTAAAACAGTAGAGAATAAATCCAAAATTCATGGTAGGTCATGTTTGAGGAATATTACATGGGCGTTGGGGCGAAATGACATCATCCCATTAAGTGCACAGTAACCCAGGTCGTGTGCGCATCACAAATTTTAAAATTTATGTGTCTTCCTTTGTTATTTTATTAATCCATTCTCCTCATCACTTTGAAAAGTTGGATGGGGTCTAGAGGACCCCCTAAATTTTTGTGAACCTCCTTATGCAAGTGTGACCTTCCTCCCACTACTTTGTGGACCCATTCCCCACATGCCAAAGTGCTTATATGCCAGCTCCTACCACTGCCCCGATGCCAACCCATATAGGGGTTTCCCCACCTATATAGCCTTCCCAAGTCCAGGATTGGATGGTGGACCCTTCTTGGTCCTTGTATATAAACTTCCACCTTGGTTAAGGGTTGTCTAGTTGGTGGCCCATTTTTTTAGCTAAAGTCTTCCGCTATCTTTTCCACTTAAATGGAACAAAAATAAAAAAAAACCACAACATGAAAACAATAATTTTTATTTTTTTATTTATTTTCAAAAATTTATTTCAAAATTATAAATTACCTATAATGGATTGTTATTAATTAAAACATGGGTGTTATAAATTAAAATTAATGACATTAATTATTTTTTTTAAATTTTTATAAAAAATAAAGGCTCATCAAATCCCCTAAACTTAAACCATGTTTGTCCCCAAGCATGTATCACAACTATGAATTAAAAAGGAAACTCCCATTCTACAAATATTTAAAAATGAAAATCAATGTAACCAAATAATTATGAGTGAGTGAAAAAATTTTGAAGTTACACCTAGAGAAATTTATTCCAACTCCTCACTAGACATAATGTATTCAAAATTACCATAAAATGGTGGCGTTTCTCATCTCTTCTATTCAATTTATTTAATTCGTCATTATTGACATGCCAATTTGTGATCTACCTCATAATTTTTTATTCTCTCATTAATTAGGGTAAAATTTTAATGTGATGTTTTCCTCATACCTTTGGTATATGAACTAAACATATGAATTTTAAAATTATATTCTTTCCCCACTTTGTGATAAAATTTTTACAATAAATCAATAGGTCTTTGAAATTGGGATAAAATGATTCTATGTTTTAAGGGATGGCTGGAAATTGTTGATTAAAATATTAATCTAAAATAATGATTCTAGAAAATAAATGGGAGTATAAGTAAATAGTAAAAATTAAATCTTATCCTTTCACCTTGAATCACTATGGTAATGAAAATCTAAGTCAAATAGTGAAAGTGGAAACCATTTTCATAAAAGCTCAAGAATAATTAAGGGGATGTACTCTTAAACTAGTTATTAAATAGAAATGAAAATAAAAAATCATAAAAATGTGGGTTTCCACCCAAATGAACTTTGTTTATGGTTTCTTAGATTGACCTTACCTTCTGATGTAAGGTTATTGTAGGTAGGAAAAAGGTTACCCCATCTGAATCTTCAAAATGTCAAAGATATTAATATTCCATGTAGATGGGACCCCTCCATTTTTATGACACTATTTTTACTCTTCCCTTGACAAATACCTTATCTATCTACATTGTCCCAATGAATCTAGTTTTTACCTTCTTGAATAATAAAATGGAAACTCATTGATTGCCCAAACTTTTTGGCATTCCTCAAATTTTTTTGGACAAAAACTCCTCCACTGTGTCCAAAATATTCTAGTAGTTTATTATGTTTCCTTTCATTTATTTCAACTACTCATTTCATTTTTACAATAACTAAATCCACTTTAGTTCCATGGATGGCGGTGTTCTCATCTTCCAGTTACTCATCCTCTCTCAACTCATCACATTTTTCTTCTAGAATTTTCATAACCTTGTGAATAATGAATTTTAAATCTTCTCCACCAAATGTTGAGCACAACTCTCTATTATGTACATAAATCAATGATGTTACTATTTTTAGTAAGGGTATTAAGAATATTATTGGGGTCTTCTCCCCATATATGTTAATCAATTGAAAATCCATTGGAAGGTAGAACTTATCTATATTGACAATGACATCTTCAAGTATTCATTTGGGTTGTCTTACTATTTTGTCTTCCAGAAGAAGCCTTAATAAAGCTGTATTTATCTATCTTAAACCTTGGATCTTGAATTTTGAATATGAAATAATTTTTACACTTTCCCCCAAATCAAAAAAGCACTACCAAACACATTAGAAACAATGTTTTTAAGGATAGAGAAACTACCTGAATTGACTTGTTTTTTATTGGGATACTTGATACCATAGCTATATTATCCCCATTAATGGGATGGATCAAAATTCCTCAATATTTATTTTATATGAAACCAACTCCTTTATGAACTTGGAAAAGGTGGGAAGTTTTTCAATCACCTCAACAAATGGTATGTTAATGTGTAGTTTTTTGAACATCTTCAATAACGTATTCCTCTTCTCATCAAAATTTTCTTATATTATTCTATCTGTAAATAGAGGTTGTGATTAATATAGTGGTGGGTATTCTTCTTGATAATACTTCTCAGGTTCATTTATTTTTTCCTTGTTCTCTTTACCTTATTTTATTACTTTTAATGCTTTCTCCTTAACCCATTTTCTAGCATTTTCAGTAACTTATAGTGTTATCTTTCCACTCCTCAAGGTGTCATATTTAATATCACCATGTCCTAAAACTTCTATGTCACTCGATAGGACCTCTAATGTCATTTTTTTATTTCTTTGTAAATCTATAAAACTTTAATCTCTATGTTTCTCATAGAATCACATTGATTTCATGAGTCAAATTTTAATTCCTAGATGTCTGTAACTTGATTCTTAGATTATTCAGTCAATTTCTTTAGTCTATCCCTTATTATGGTCATGAAACTTTACAAGGTATCCTCCAAAGATTGAATCTAATTTTTGTGTTTTGTGCCTTGATGTTGGTGCTAAAATTCTTATTCCATCAGCTAAAATCCTTATCATTTTGTTGTTGTTGTGGTGTATATTGTGGAATCTATCCCTGCACATAATTTATTCTATTATAATTAATTTAATTTACATATTCATAATATATACCTTGGGGCCATTGATTAGGAATTATTGCATTAATTTTTTGTGATATTTCATTCATTTGAGTGGAAACCCAACTGTTTCCACCATGTGCACTCATTGCACTAGTCCTCCCTTTGGTTTCTATTGGAAGATAGTGCTAGAAATTTTCTCCAAAAAAATTGTAAATATCCTCCAATGAATTCGTCATCAGTGAAGATCCATTAGCTGCATAAATTATTGAATGGTTACCCTATGATAATACTTTATAAAAAATTTGTATTAAAAGACACATTTTGATGTCTTGATGAAGGAAAAATATTATCAAAATTTTAAACCTCTCTCTTGAACTATATAATGATTCTTCAGTAATTTTTTCAAAATTAAGGATACTTATATGGTTATCCATTCATTATAAAATTAGGAGAAACCTTGTAAAAAATTCATTACCAAATCCTCCGAAGTTGGGATTGAATGTGGAGGTAGTCTATAAATATAATATTGTACATTGTCCTTTAATTATAATCTTAATAAATATAATTGAAAAACATAACTTGTGACATTGTCGAATTTGAATGTATCAAATAATTCCAAAAAACTCCCAAAGTGAGAATTGGGGTCTTCATGTGGTAGCCCAAAAAATTCAACTGAGTGAGTGATCATTTGAATGATCACCAAATTTATCTCAAAGTGATGAATAATGATGGGTTAAAATGAAATTCTTGTATGGACCCATCATGTTTGAGGTTCTTTTATAATATATTAGATATCAAAAACTTGGTTTAATATTTTAACCTATTGTATTGATCCTTGATTCCTTCCTTGGACTTCTTGTCTAAATCCTTATCCTAACTCCCTACCTTCCATGTAATTATCCTATTATTATGTGTTGTACATTTTTTTATTCTCTTTTAGATCACATGATTTAAATGAGGACATTCTTCTGTATATTTCCCATGGTGAAGTATTTGTGCATTGAATTTGATCCTGAAACAACACTGTAATAAGAAAAAGTGTAATAATATGGAAAAGTGAGAAAAATAGAATTTTTTAAAAAAGTATAATCATGTCTATTCACCGTTACCCAGAAATGGTGGTGGTTTTGAAATATCCTAATAATTTTATTACTTATCTTAAGAAATATCAAATAAAAAATTTACATGCTTGAGTATCACTAAGTAATTTAAACTATAGTCTACTGGTGATCTTGGTCGATCCACTAATAATGGTGTAGAAATTTACTTAAAATGTTTAGGAAAACATTAAAAAAATAAAAATGAAGATTAAATTGGTTGGTTTTGAAAATAATGAGATGAATGCACCGATAAATATGTATTCAGGTAATAATACTTAGTTGAGGATAAGGGTTGGGAAAAAATCCCTCAAGGTAACATTGCATCATTTTTGGGTTGATTGTGTTTGTCGACAAAGCAGGTTTCCATGGTGAATTTTCTAGTTCTAGAGATGTTGTTGACAATCCATGTTTACAAAGAACCATGAAAAAGGAATGAATGATCTGGAGGTAGTATAAAAGAATAGATACAAGGTGGCGACTTTTTCCAGTGTTTCCCAAATTTTTGGGGTCCAATATTTGGAGTTTGGTGAGCATCATGAAATATGGATTTCCTTGAAGATCTCATCAAAATATGGAAAAGGAATGATTTTTGCAAAGATAGACTTAATTAATTGGATTTCACAAAGACATGAAAAATGTTGACAGTGATGCTTCATTATTATGACTAGTTTCACAAACAGATGCGTTGAAGAGCATTTAGGTGGAGATGGGATTCACAAGTGGTGCTTTGCGGTGAAGGCGCGAAGTAAATGACAGAATTCTTCGCGATTATGACGAGCTCTGAGATTGGAAAATTGCTGTGGTGCTTCGTGATTTTGAGAGAATTTCGGAGGGAACTTCTGAGCTTCGCGATATGAGATGATGTGGAATTGATTTCGTGTAGAAGGTTAGAGTGTCTGTGGAATCACCTATAAATAGGCCTCTACCCCCTAGAGAGAAGTAGAGAGAGTTTTCTAAGAAAAACCTTTTGCTCTTGGCTCATGAAAGTGGTTCACGGAGGCAGTGTACTTCATGAAGAAAGGAGCTTCGCGGCGGCTAATTTATCTCCACGAAAGAGGTGTGCTTCGCATTGGATCAGTGAGATTTGTGAAGGAAGTTGCTCTGTGATGACTTAAGATCTGCAAAAGACTAAGCATTTTGAAGGATTGAGCTTTGTGAAATTGATTCACGAAAAGGATGTAGCTTCACGAAGGCTTGTTTGAGCTTCGTGAAATTGGGTGCTTCGCGAAGTAGGGTGCTTTGAGAAGGTACTTCCCAAAGGATTAGTGCCTAGTGGTTAGGGGAAAAGGGGTATTCATCAGTGGATGAAAGTTTAAAGTTAACAGGGCATCTATAAATAGTTGAGGATGCATGTATTCATGCAAATGAAGAGACCTAAATGTCTATAAACTGTGATTAGATCCCTTCCAAGTACAGTGAGCAAAGGAAGTGGAAGAAGGTAATCCTTTTTACCGGCAATGAGCGAGTGATAGAGAAACAGGGAGTGACCCTTGGGAAAGCAGTGAGCTGACCCTAAAATTTTTAAAGGCAGTGCACCTGGGCAGAGAAGTGATCTATCCCAAACATTATTGGCAGTGAGCTTTAGTGGATTTGGTACAATGACACATCGTCATTGCATGCTCCTTAGATGTAGCCCAGTGAGGGTGAACCAATCAAAAATCTTTATGTCTGCCTGTTTTCTTCCCTGCATTGCATCTAAAGCATCACCATAAGATAAATATAAAAATAAGTGATCACCATAAACACACAAGACAAACAAAGTGACCCTAATTATAAAGAGATCATGATCTAGTGGGATGGAAAGAATTTTGAAAAAGAATATCCATACCCTGATTCACCCCCCTCTCAGGGTTTCTAGGCCCCTTTTGGTCCTTACAATTGGTATGAGAGGAAAGGTTTATTTTATTAGATTTGTTTTCTCTGACATGGTTTAGTCGATCGCTTAAGTTAACTATCCAGATTTCTCTTATCATAGTGTTACATGGAAAAGGGAATAACTTCAAAGAAGAAGCAGAAGTCTTCTGAAATTCCCTAGTGTGGAAGTGTCAATGAAAAGTGTGTGATTTAGTTGAAGGAATCAAGTAATGAAGAGAATAATGATTTGGATAAATCATATAATGAAAATACTTACTCATTCAATGATGTAGAAGTAATGAGTGAAGAACCTGATATTCCAAGTGATGTTGGAACTAATGATGATGAAGAAACTCCCAGAAGGTGAAAAGTGGAAGTTGTCTGCAAAACAAAGGAAGTGGATCAGAAGTTGGATGAAGATATTAAATCTAAAGACATATGAATCCAAGCAATGTAAATTGAGGTTAACAATCTAAGAGAATTATATCAAAGGCTTATTGATGTGGCCACTGATCCGAGGGAGAAGAATGATTCTCAAGATGAAGAACTGAAAAAAGCTGTCTATAAAGAGAGAAAATATCAAAGATGATGTTAAGGGAAAGAATTTGAACACAGATGAAATTCCGAATTTGAAATCCAAAAATGATGATCTTTCTACACAACTATCTGAGCTAGTTCAGAAGAATCAAATTCTACTATAAGAGAATGCATCCGTATCTGAATCTGTTGCTCAGGAAAAAATGAATGTAAAGGAGCAAGGTGACATGGTGGACAAGCTGACACGTGAATTAGAAGATGAGATGAGTAGAGGGAATATTATTAAAAAAGGAATTGATTCCTAACTTGAATCAAGGGATATGTAGATTAGAAAGTTGGAAGAAGAGAAAAAATAATTAAATAAAGAAGTGAATAAATCTAATACCAATGGAAAGTCTAAAATGAAGGATGCCTTGCACTTACTATTTGATTGTCCTTGAACATGTGATGATAAAATGAAGAACAAATATGCTATTTCTGAAGAGAAACAACATCATATTTTCTCATCTCAAAGACCATATAGTTTATGAAAAACTGGTATTGGATTTAAGGAATCCCCTCCCATGCATGACAGAATGCGAGCCGTGAATAGTTCTAGAAGTGGAGAAAAACCTATTGGTGCTGGATATAGGCCAAAGAGGATAGTTAAAAGAAGTAGTGATGACATGTGATATTTCTATGGGATTCATGTCCACACATTAAGATTTTGTTCTGAGTCTCTGGAATACATTTCAAGATGTGAAAATAGAAACATTACTAAATATGAAAATAAGAAGATGTGTCAAGAAAAATCAGAAAGAATAGTCTGTCAGAGGAAAGCATTCATTAGATGCTATTACTGTGGAAGAATGGGACACACCATGAGTATGTGTCAGAAGCTCAGGAGATCAATGTCAGAGGAAGAAATCAAGTTACATCAACATCTCGACAGAGAAATGATGAAATGAGGTATGCCTTTGATGAAAAATGTTTTATATGTTCTAATTATTGGCATTTTCAAGACATTATTGCAAGAAGAAAGAAATAAAGGAAAAGGAACTCGAAAAGATATTCTCAACTCAAGTGGTGCATGATAAGAAATTATGCATTGGAAGAAAAAGTTGAAAGATGAAGAACAAACTTATAACCCCATGGAAATCACAAGTAGTTGAATGAAAGGTGTATTAATAACATTTCCTGTCACACCCTGAACAGCTCTTGTGGAGAGAATGTGAAGAAACTTGGATGATTAAGGGTAGATCTACTCCAGTTATGAGTAAGAATAATGCACATTCAGTGGAGGAATCACCACCAATGAAAAATAGTTTGGTGAATCAAATATCTGATAAAAGAAAGATGAACAAAGAATGTGTTGAAAAATTCACATGTCGTGTACCATGGAGAGTAGTAGAGGAAAAAGTAAAATCCCTACAATGGTGGAAGAAGAAAAGGAAGATGAAAAGAAGAGATATTCCTATTCAGAGAAGGAATCAGGGGAAGTGGCATATTGGTGGAACATCAAAGAAGGAAATGTATACCAGTGGGTTTAAACCTCAAAGTGTGAGGAAGGCCAAGCCTACAAAATCTACATATTAAAAAAAGACTCAACATGTGGGTAATGAATGCTTACTCATATGGCCAGAGCAGTTGAAGTTGGTTAGGTAGTTAGAAGAAGCAAAGAAGGAGTGTGACACTCTTCAAGAAAGAATCAACGGGTTGACCCATCCGGATCAACCACAATCCTTGTTTTGAGGATTCTAGAGGAGCCCCTCTCCCTATGTATATAAATTATATTAACTAATGATTCATGTGTTTCAGGTTTTAGGGAGATACGATGTTAGGGGAAGTGGAATCTAAAGATGCATAGTGGAAAAGTGATATTCTTTAGAGTTTAAATTGACTCAAATCAGGTACTAGAGTTAAAGAAGAAAGGGAGAAATGGAGTGCAATATGAAGTGATTGTGTTATTAATGTTATCTATTGTTTCCTACACCGAGTTCCAACTCAGTAGGATTAGATATTTGGTTAATGTCTCAATGCCGAACACCGGAGTAGAATAAGTGATGCTGGAGGAGAAGAATGGTTATGAGTCTAAATAGTGGGCCTAACCTTGGGAAGTGTTGCCTAGCATAGGGGGAGCATTCAATATCATAATCAGATGAAAGATCCATCAAAGAAATAATTGGATGACCTATCTTAGGTGTTGTCTATCAAGAGATGAAATATTGTAGGACATGAAGCAAAAAAATGATTTTCATGATTATCTTTTTTTTATATCATTATGGTATCAGCTGACTATTTTCTGGATACCAAGAATCTGCAAGAGAATATCAATAATGTTTCAACAAGAAGCTCAAAAAATTAGTTGAAAGAAATGATGCCACTAAACAATGAAACAGTGAGAAATTTCTTGATAAAAGTGATGAGGAAGAAAGCAGCATAGGGGGAGTAGAAGTGGCTGATGCTGATTTAGAAAAGAATTAGACATGGGTGATTGTTTCGAGGCTAGCTGATAAAAATGTCATCGAGACTTAATGGGTCTGTAGCATCAAGATGAATGAAGATAGAACAATGATCTGGAATAGTGAATAACTAGTGTACAAAGGATACTCCTAGATAGAGGGAATAAATATTCATGAGACATTTTCACCGATTGCAAGGATGGAGACAATCATATTTTTCCTATCCATTGTTGTGCAATGGAAGTTCAAGGTGTTCCAGATGGACGTCAAATCTGCATTTTTGAATGGTACTCAAGGTTTAATCAGTACTTGAAGAAGATTGGTTTCTAGCATGGGGGAGTTGATTACAATCTCTATTTCAATGACAACAGTAATAAAAGGATGATGGTCCTAGTTTATATTGACGACATAATATTTGGCGGATCAGATGAAGCTCAATGCATATATTTCTTTGAATTCATGAAAAGTGAGTTCGAAATTTCAATGATTGGAGAGCTAACGTTTTTCCTTGGTCTACAGGTGACACAAGGAAGGAACAAAACATTCATTTCTCAATCAAAATATGCCAATGAGGTTTTGAGAAGATTTGGAATGGAAAATTCCAAGGAGATGAAGACTCTAGTTGCTACCCGGATGAAACTGTCCAAAGATGAGGATGGAAAGACAGTTAATATCAAAGAATATAGGCAAATCATTGGAAGTTTTCTATACTTGACTATGACAAGGCCTGCCATTTTATTCTCCACCTTCCAAGTAGTGAGATATTAGAGTAATCCCAAGGAAATCCACATGATTGCAGTGAAAACAATACTTCGGTTTATCAAGGGAAAAATGGATTTCGGTTTGATATGTAGTGAAAAATATCTTTCAGAATTACTAGGATATACTGATGTAGATTGGTCTGGTTCAGCGGATGATAGGAAATACACATCAGGAGGTGCTTTTTATCTTGGTGGATTGTGTATTTCTTGTCTAAGCAAGAAGAAAGATTGCATTTCATTGAGCACCGCATAAGCTAAATATATTACCGCCACGAAAGCATGCACACAATTATTTTGGATGAAGCAGTAGCTTAATGATATGGGTGTTGAAGTGAAGTCTCTGATTGGAATCCAGTGCGATAACTCAAGTTCTATAAATCTCAGAAACAATCCCATCCATCACTCAAGGATAAATCACATTGAGATAAAGTATCATTTTTTCAGGGAGAAGGTTGAGTAGGGAATTGTGAAATTGGAGTATGTGCCTTCATAGCTCCAGGTTGCAAACATTCTGACAAAGGCCTTACCCAAAAAAGCTTTTGAGGGTCATCAAATGGCTTTAGGAGTTCAGTCGACTCCCCGCTCAATGAGAAAGGTGAGGAGAGTTTTTAAATCTGATGATGCTAGAAGTGATCGATCAAAGAATAGATATCATGACAGCTGAGGATCGTGATAAAAGCAGAACAGTGATATTGGAAAGGTGTGAGAAGGTTTCCAGCTATCAACAATTGGTATAAATGTGGAATCAGCAGTTGGAATCAGTTTGGAAATTGGTATCAGTTGGGTGTCAACAGTTTGTGGTAGAAATGAAGTGATTCATTGATGATATTTTCATTTACTCTTGTTTCTCATGACGAGCATTGCTCATGTGGGCTTCGAGTATGTGGTGAGGGAATCTCTAGTCACTATCTAAATCACAAGTGGTGAAGGCTGGGTGATTATGGAAGGAGACTCAGTGAGGTATTAAAGTGCAGAAAATCATTCTGAGAAGAGTTTTCAACAAACCCAAAGGGGGAGATTGTTGGCCAAAAATCCCTCAAGGTAACATTGCAACATTTTTCAGTTGATTGTGTTTGTTGAAAAAGCAGGTTTCCATGGTGAATTGTCTAGTTCCAGAGATGTTTTTGAAAATCCATGTTGAAAAAAAAAACAATGACAAAGGAATGGATGATCTGGAGGTGGTATAAAAGAATATATACAAGGTGGCGCCGTTTTCCAGTGTTTGCCAAATTTTTGGGGTCCAATATTTGGAGTTTTGTGAGCATCATGAAATATGTATTTCCTTGAAGATCTCCTCAAAATATGGCAATGTCATGATTTTTGTGAGTATTGGCTTCATGGATTGGATTTTTCAAAGACATGAAAAATGTTGATGGTGACACTTCGCGATTATGAAGAGATTCGCGGATGGATGTGTTGAAGAGAATTTCGGTAGTGAAGGGCTTCGCGAGTGGTGCTTCGCAGTGAAGGCACAAAGTAAATGATGAAATGGTTCACGATTATGACGAGATCCACGATCGGAAAATTTATATGGTGCTTTTCGATTTTGAGAGAATTTTTGTTGGAACTTCTAAGCTTCACGATATGAGCTGACGTGGCGTTGACTTCATGCGGAAGGTTCGAAGGTCAGTGGAATCGCCTATAAATACGGATCAACCCCCTTGAGATAAGTAGAGAGAGTTTTCAAAGAAAAATATTTTTCTCTTGGCTTGAGAAGGTGGTTTGGGAAGTCAGTGTGCTTCACGAAGAAATGAGGTTCACAACGGCTAATTTAGCTTTGCGAAAGTGGTGTGTAACGCTTTGGCTCCGTGAGCTTCACGATGGAAGTCGCTCTGTGACAACTTGAGCTCTGCGATGGCCTAAGAGTTGTAAAGTCTTGAGCTTTAAAAAATTTCTTTGCGAAAAGGCAGGAGCTTTACGAAGGCTTGTTTGAGCTTCACGAAATTGGGTGCTTCTTGAAGTAGAGTGCTTTGCAAAGGTAATTCCCAATGGATTGGTGCCTAGTGGTCCGGGGCAAAGGGGTATTCATCAGTGGATGAAATTTGAATGTTAACAGAGCATATATAAATAGTTTAGGATGCATGTATTCATGTAAATAAAGATACCTACAGGTCTATAAACTGTGATTGGATCCCTTCCAAGTACAGTGAGCAAAATTGGTGGAAGAAGGGAATCCTTTTTACCAGCAGTGAGCGAGTGAGAGAGAAACATGGAGTGAACCTTGGGAAAGCAGTGAGCTGACCCTAAACATAGTAAAGGCAGTGATCTTAGGCATATAAGTGATCTATCCCTAACATTATTGGTAGTGATCTTTAGTGGATTTTTTATAGCGGCACATCATCATTGTATGCTCCTTGGGCATAGCCCAGTGAGGGTGAACCAAGTAAAAATCTTTGTGTCTACCAGGTTGCTTCCCTACATTTCATCTAAAGAATCACCATTAGATAAATATAAAAATAAGTGAGCAACATAAACACACAAGAGCAAACAAGGTGACCCTAATAATAAAGAGGTCAATATCCAGTGGGATATGAAGAATTTTGAAAAATAATATCCATACCCTGATTCACCCACCCTCTCAGGGTATCTAGGACCCTTTTTGTCCTAAAAATAAGTGTGGTGAATTTCAATAAGGTGTTGTCTAAATTGAACCTAAGTGAGCCACCTCTTAGATTACTCACTCTCCACATTACAGATTCTCTTTTACCCTCTCAGATACTTAATTTTAGTCTAATGGTATGTGTTCAAAACCTTATTTAAATGTAGTTATACCTAGATCATGCATTTTTCATTCCATGCTAAGTATAGACATTGGATGTGTTTTTAAGTAGCATACCATCCTTTCAAATTGGTCGTGCATGATAAATGAGGATAACAATTGAGATGATATGAAGAAGTCATGCAACCCATCCTAAATTTAAAATCATAAAATTCCACTTACACTAAGTACATTCCTCCTTCACTAAATCTCTCAGTAAAAAAATAATTTACCCCCCCCATACGTGACATGTAGGGATATGAAATTAATATTTACATACTATAGTAATAACACTCTAATATTTTCAAGATCTACCTCCATTCATCTAGTTCTCTCAATCAAAATAAGTTCAAAAGTCCCCCCTCAAAAGAAGTACCCATGGACAATATCCATTCATATCTTTTATTTCCCTAGTTCTAATTTTCTCTCAATTTATTTTCAACATTTGAATTTACCCCATTTTAATATCCATATCTCTTTATTACATGACCCTATCTAAGAGTGTGATCTCCATGATGGGTTTTTTGGGTAAATTTAACTTATTCATGTTAGGAAGGGTCCCCATGTATACTTTTGTGAAAAAGAATCCCTAAAGTGTGTATGTGGTGCGTAAAATCCTATGGATAGTGGGAGGCCTAAACATATCAGGTGATTGAGAAATGAAGGTAGATAATAACCATGGTTCACTGGACCAAACCATAGACACAAATATTTTATGTCCTTCATGTCCATGGTGTAGTGCATCGAGACCATGGTGCAACTTTTATTTAATCTGCATGACTACAGTGTATCTAGAATGACCACAATATAGTGGAAATGTTTCATTTATTTCCTTATTTTTTCCATTTTTTTACCATACATTTCATAGTGGATTTTCTATGATGAATAATATTCGTCATGTAAAACATTCTTGCATTGCTATGACATAACATGGTTGCTATTCCATAGTGATTTTTCCCTTAAAAAAGACTTGGTTTCTACAAAATCGAACCCTCCATGTCATAGTGTAGGTACTATGCCACATATAATTTTATTATTCTCTGAGAAAAAAGATCCATGGTTTAATATATAAAACCATATATAAGTATCCAAAATTTTTTGTCCTTCAAATATCCCTATGATGTAGTTCCATGGCTATGATAAAGGGAGGCTCGAAATGGCAGTGGTGGTGGGATCTTCCTTCATCGACCATGATGATCCTATAGTACAACATTGGATAGTACAATTATGATTGGTAGTGGGTCATGCCCAAGGAATAATATATGGGTGTTGGGGAGAAAAAGTGTCATCCCATTAAGCGCATATCAACCTATTTCGGGTGCATTTCCTATATCAAAAAATCCAAGGGTCTTTCTTTGATATTTTAGTAAATTGATCCCCTCAATGCTCCAATAATTTGGATGGGTTCCTGAAGAATGCCTATTATACCATGAAACTAATCATGACGATGATTCCTTACTCCATCTATATTTTGGACCCATGTCTAACATACTAGTGTGCTCCAATTTACACTCTTACCTTTTCCCCTGTGCTGACCCACAGAGGGGTGGCCCCAGCCACTTGACCTTCTTGAGGATGGGTTTGTCTAGTGAGTCCTTCTTGGCCCTAATATGAACTCATCAGTAGAGGTAAAAAAATAATTACACCATTCATGGGGATGGTTGGACGTACGTACGCCTGAACACTGTTTCCATTTTTTGATAGATGGAACAAAAGAAATATAAATAATAATTGAAATTTCTAGAATCATAATAATATCATAAATAAAATATATATTTATTAAATCCATCATTATATCTATCTAAGTAATGTTGTGAAGAAAAATTGATTACACCCTTACATGGAGACGGTAAGTTATACATACGCAAGAGTGATGTTTTCACTTTCTGTTGGATAGAAAATAAGTGTATAATGGTTTTTACTTCATTATAATAAAAATTAAGTATATTTAAGATACATAATTCATTATTTTATAATGTATTCCATGGATTTAGAATCTTTTGAATAAGAAATAAAATTTTAAATTCTTGGTTAAGATTTATACCTCTTTGTTGAGAACCCTGTTGTGGATTACACCTTAAACATTAGAGGGATAATATTTTGGAAACACTAAAATCTATAAGATGTATTAATGGAAGAAATGGAGGTATTATTATAGGTATTGGATAACCTAGAAGTCTGAAAATGTGTGATAAAGAAAGGAGAATATGTTCCCTTTTATAATCAAGGGGCGGGGCACTATTGGAATTATAAAAATTATTAAAATATAATTGACTCATTCTCATGAAAAATATTTCCAAATGGATATAAATTCAAAGTGAAATAGTATAATGTTGAAATATCATTAACCAATGAGATTTAGACCCATTTTAGGGTCATTTTAAACCTTATTTTTTATTACCCCTTGGTTAACCAATTGTAACCCTAAGCATAGAAATGAAATTTTCAATATTAAAGGGTTATAATTTAACATATAAGATGAAAATTGTCTCATAAATGGAAAAGAGATGATAATTTAGACTATATAATTATCCACCTTTTCCTATTTCATGATTTTTATTATTTTTATATAATTTAAAATATTATTTCCATAAAATATCATTAAATGCATTTGACACTATTCATTTAACTTGACTTTAAAGATAGTGGAAAAGTCATGGAATTTGAATCAAAACCATATGTTATATCAATATATAAAATTAATGGAATATAATAATTCACCAAAATTGTTTTTCTTTTCATATGTTGAAAATATTTTGGTCTATTTTCAATTAATTTAATAAATACCGTGTCGGCGTTGCTTAAAAATTTAAAGTAATTTATGAATTACTAAAAATTACCTATAAATTAATATGATAAAATAATTAAATATATCTTTAAAATAAAAATTAAAAACTGAACTTATCCTCTTTTTATCCTTATATAAAAAATATAGAGACATCAACATTAAGAGAGTGACATTTTTTATTTAATATTTTATTAAATTAATATAAAGTTCATAATCCACAAAATATAGCACCAAATAACCATATATTGCATAATATTTTTTAAAAGGACTAACTAAACTAATAAAATAGTATAAAATAAATTTTTATAGAAATTTTAAAGCCATAAACAAAATTTTTAACCATATTTAAACTATTTTGTTCTTATAAGGGTGACAAAAAATTTACTATGGTTATTATTTATATTGAGAAAATATAAAAGGGAACTATTTACCAAATTTTATTATCAAAATTCCAAACATGGATTCCTTTTTTCAATATTCAATTCATATAAGTGGAAGAAATTAATTTAAGATAGAACCATAGAATGTAACAAAAAAAGAGTTTTTTTTAGAAAAATGGCTTTTTTAGTATAAAATTATTTTTATACCAAATTTGATCCTAAAATTGAGTCTAATGATATTAATTGAATCATTAAAAATATAAGATAAATTTTTTTACTTTGAAACCATTTGAAAACAAAATTTAACTTTGAAAATTCTTGAAACAAAAACACATTTTTTAATAAAAACCAGTATTTTTACTATTAATCGAAAAATCAGTTTTTTTAGAAAATACTTAAAAATTTATTTTAGGATAATTTTTACATGTTGATTTCAAAAATGAATTTAATTATATGGAATAAATTTTATAATTTTTTTAAAAATTAATTACAATACTTTCTTACAAAAATAATAAAAAACTTGTTTGAAGGATTTTTTTGATGTAAAAAATGAATTGAATGATTATTTCCTAAGTGTTAATAAACAAATTTTTATTGAGTAGTGAATTTATATATATTTTATAATGTTTTTATTCCTATATATACCTAAAAATTCAATAACTAGGTTATAATGGTTATATTTAAATTATTCTATTTCATGGTTCATGTAATCTTGGTGTTGCATGTCGTATATGTTGTCGAACATAATTTATTTATTTTAAAATATTAGGGTGTTACATTATCACCCTTTAATAAATCCTATCCTTAAAATATAATCCTGTTCTAAAAAATAAAGGGTTTTACATTTGAAAATTCCTTTATTGATTAACCACATTGTAATAAGGGTTAATAAAACCTCCTCTTTAAGAGAGGGAAATAGAAATAAAAAGGTCATCTGAAATAACACATAACCTAGTTTCCAAATAGGATAACATAAAAGGGAAGAGAAAATATGGACATATAGAAGAAAACTAACACCCATGGACTAATAAGAAGTGATAGATAACTTGATCATGAGATATATAATGACCAAAAACCATAAATATGGGATGGGAGAAAAGACTATCTATTCATTGGAAGTGAAGATAAAGGTATAAATTTTTTGATTCAATATCCTTTTACTAGAGTTGAAGAATTTATTTGATATCAAGATACTGAACGTATGAAAATAGATTTACTTGATTTATTTCTATATCATAAGCATAATTTCAATATTTGGTTTCTATTTAATCAATTCCCACTTAATCTATTACTCCAAAAAATGAATATTCAAAATGAAAATTTCATTCATGAATCATTGAAATAAATTTTTAACAAAACATAATATCGATAAAAGAATGAAAAGAAAATTTTCTTATATCTTAATATATATCAAAACAAAAATTATTACCATGGGTTATAAAATATGATAAATTATACTTTAACTTCAAAAAATAATACCCAAAGTTTAACTTAAACCATTCTATAAGAAGTTAACCTTTATGAACTTCTAAAACATGTCTGACCAAATTCAAAATAAAAAAATATTTAAATAAGGTCACTAAATTTACAAAATAAACTCAACATTAATACCCTAAAAAATATAAAGTATCTTTCAATGTCTCATAAAAAATATGAGAATACCTAGATCATATATTCTCTAGAAACATGGTAATAAACCAAATTACAATAAAACCATAATTAAAATATACATGCTTACAAAAATTAACTCTCTCCTCATTCATTAAATAAAATAATAAATTATCGAATATATTACATAATTACAATTTTTTTTAAAATATATAAACCATGTTTTCATCAAATCAATAATTAGTTCCATGGTTATCAATACAATCCCATTTACTTTATCAATAAACTCTTTATATCAATTAAAAATTATTATTTCAATATTAAACACATATTAGTTGTTATATTTACCTCAATAATTTTTTTTAAATAAAATATTACTTTACCATAAAATCAATATTCTAGGTCATCAGCACCAATCAACATATTCTAGCAAATCCTTAAAGAAAAAAAACTATAAAACAATCCTTAGGTGTTTCATTATTATTATAAATATAATACCATTAACAAAAATATTTATACAATATGATTTTTGAATTCCACTATATAATCACTTTAATAATTCCAATTATTTCTTAAAACATTAACTAAGATTCATCATCTTATTCCTTAATACCTCGTTCCTTTCATATTTCACTCATAGTCTCTTAATTATCAACAATAAGTCCTTTACTCATGTGACCATACTAATCCCCTTTTCGAGTATTCCCCTTAGGAAATTAATTTTCATAATTAACATATTTACCATACTTAAAACATTAAACCATTGATGATACCTTAGAGAAACCATTATTCTCTTCCATTTCATTAACCAAATATTACCTTCACATTTTCAAATCATTTAGTGGTTATGACGGTGGAAAATTATGATCATACTATATATGCTAAAATAATGCTTCCGTTCACATTTTCAATGAAGAGTCAATGTTTCACATTAAAAAATATAATAAGATTCATTTTAATTTTTTTTGTTAAAAGAAAATCATGAGTAAGGATGACTTTCAATAATCACAGAATTATATTAAAAACATTTTTGAAAACATTTGTAGAAAAAATAGGCTTGGAAGAAAAAGGATTTACCACTGAAGTGGGAAATAAAGTTGTTTTTATTAAAACAATTCATTACGTATATTGAGTTATTAGAGAGTTTAAAATGAATGGAAAACATTTAACCTCTAAAAATAAACATGGTGGAATAAATTTAATGTGATTCTTTGTAGTAAGATCATTAAATTTCATCACTAGAAACTAATTCATAAACAATATCAGTAAATAATGAAATTTTAACATAAAAACCTTTCCAGTTTGATAAATTTTGAATCATAAGCCCCATGAAAGAATAAATTCAAATGAAACTTTTAATATAAATAGAATAATAAAATTTATTATATAAAATATTTTTTTGTATATAAACCTCATAAAAGATGATAGATGTATAATATAACATATATACTAAAGAGTACAATCTAGGACAATAAACCCATACCTTAAGTCCCACATGATTTGAAATAAATTTAACCTAATTTAAAATAAATTTATATTTATTATATTTCTATGAAAGAGTAATTTACATACTTATAATATCATATATGATCCAGTTATAACATTTAAATACCCATTTATTACTAATTCCTTAATAAAATCGTCGTTTCTAAGTGTTAGTTGTTTCATTTTTCATGAATATTTTGGTTTGGTAGTTCCATTAATTATACTTTAATCATGGTTAAATAATCTAAAAAATGTTAATAATGATATAAATATAAGGTGGATAATGGTATTTTAATAATTATAATAACAATTAATTATATTTAAGATACTTATGTATTATTTAATAGTGTATACCCTATATTTAGTACAGGTTGAAGAAGAAATAATTTTGAAAATTATCAGTTAATAGTTTTACCTCTTTGTTGAGAACCCTATATTGTATTAAACCTTAATCCTTGAAGGGGTGGTCTTTTGGAAAGAAAATAAGATCTAGGATGTGGTTAAGGAATATATAAAAGTATTATGTTAGTTATTTTCTAAGCTAAAGGGATCAAAGGGCGTGATAAAGAGAGGATAAGAGGTTCCCTTTTATATGTAAGGGGAGGGGTACTCTTAGAATGACAAAAAAAATTAAAATATAATTGAGTCATTATTAAGAAAAATTATTCAAAATGGATAAAGATTTAATAAAACAGATGATAAGGATGAAATATCATCTACCAATGAAATTTATAGAACTTTTGGGGTCATTTTAAACCTTATCTTTTTTGTTAATTTAACTCCAACCACGATAATGAATTTTTCAGTATTAAAGGGTTATAATTTTACTTATAAGCAGAAAATTGGATCCTAAATGTATAAGTAAGGACATGTTAAACCATATTTTATCCAAAATTTTCTCTTTCATGATTATTATTATTTTTAAAAAATTTATAAATTAATATTTTCATAAAATATCATTAATATCATTTTTGAAACTATTCATATAATTTGACTTTAAATACAAAAATAAAGAAATTTGAATAAAATATAAACCATTAAAATAACTCTAATATGTTATATAAATCTATATAGTTTGTGTAACACAATCATTCAACCAAATTTTATTACTTTTAATATTGTTAACCTTAAGTAAAAATTTTAGAGATATTAAAGTCAAGAGAGTGACATTTTGTATTTACTATTTTATTAAATTAATATAAATATCATAATAAAATAATATGGAAAAAGTGACAATATATTAGATATTTGGATAGAAATGGATTAATTAAACTCATAAATTATGATAAATTCAAGTTTTAGAGAAATTTTAAGTCCTTATCCAATATTTTATACCCTATTTTACCTGTTTCTCCCTTACTGAGATGAAAAAAAGTTATTATGGTTACTACTCATATTGATAACTAATAGCGGGAAATATTTAGAAAATTTTAGTCTATTTATTCTATATATTTAATAAAAATTTTAAGATTCAATTCACATAATTGGATGAAATTAATTTATGGGAAAACTGCATAACGCAACGAAAAAATTATTTTTCAGAAAAATGTATTTTTTATTATTAAAATGTTTTAACAAAAAATTCAGTCATAAAATTGATTAAAATGAAAATAAGTGTATTATTAATAATATAATAGAACTGATTTTAATTTTATACTATTTTAAGAAAATTCATCTTTGTAAATTCCCTCAACAAAAATACATTTTTTAATTAAATCAGTATTTTTAGTATTCATAAAAAAATTAATCTTTTCAAAAAAGACTTAAAAATTTACTCATTGATTGTTTTGACATGTTGATTTAAAAAAAATATTTTATTTTATAAATTTTATTTTCTAAAAGTATGAGAAATTAAATATAATATTTTCTGAAAAAAATAAATAAAAAACATGTTTGAAAGAAATATGTTTTTGAGGAATAATATGAATTTACTAAAGAAAATTAAATGCTAATTTCCTAAGATTTAATCAATTTTTTTTATTTATTATTGAATTTATTTGTATTTCATAATTTGGTAATTTCTATTCACACCTTTCAATTTAATTACAAGTTCATACAGATCATATTAAAATAATAATATTTTATAGTTTGTGTTAGCTTTGTGTTGCGTTTCATTTCGGCTATCAAACATAATGGTTTTATTTTAAAATATTGAGGTCTTAAAATGGAAGTTGTTGATAGGATACCACCTAGAAAAATCTTCAATTAGGGTGAAGTTGGAGTTGACCTCCTCATTAGCCTCCCTAAGATAAAAGAGTTATTTTTTTACTCTTCGTGAAAATACTCCCAAAGTTGTTTGTGGTGGAGACATGTGCCACTGAATCCTTCAAAAACTATCATTTTGCAGATGTTCATGGAGGTTTCATATTGAGAATGACTTATTATGTGACCTACAACATAAAAATGAAATCATTTAGGTGGTACTATTGGATCAGTGAATTCTCTACTCAGTGCTGAAGGCATTGGGTGGGTGATAATGTCCTATGATTCAATGAGGCTACAACTTATACAGTTTCCATTGAATAAGCTTGTTATTTAAGAGATACTATTTGGATTAAATGGATTTATAGTAATAGAGTACCTATGTAGTAATAAAAAAACAATAAAAATAACACATAAATACGATATAATTAGTAGAAAAACATGTTTAACTAATTTCCTAATGGTAAGTTAGTTATCTTCATTTTTGAAAGATTCAATTCATGTTCACCATTTTTTCATTGAACTGAAACATTATACAAGATTAAATCATTTCTTTGTTGTCAGATTTTGAGTATAGTTTCACAATATTTACACTGAATCACTACTCTTGTTTTATATGGCTTCTAATGTGTTTATTTGTGGAACCAGAAACTCTCAATGGATCCCAAACCAGTAATAAGAGAAGTTTCTACAAACTGGATTTGAAAAGGTAAGCGATCATTGGGGTTCCTTAACAATGATTATTAGGAACTCACATTTGTAAAGTTTATTAGATTTTAGGATCATCTCACCCTGAAGGGTGGATTTATTTTTTACTCCATAACTCTATTATTGATTTAAGTCATGTTCCTGAATACTTTGAAAATCCTAGTACGAGTCTGGTTACCCCTATATTAGTAATCAGTTATTTTTACGTGTCTATTTTAATGAATGTACATATTAGAGGTATCTCATTAACATGAACAATAACATGTATCATCAATTATTAATCAATGGCACTAAATGTATGTACCATAGGTTCTCTATCTTTGTCTTATTGTTACTTAACGATGCTGATTTTTAGGACACTATGGTTTAAAGCCACACAACTAGGCATTTTATAGTTTATTATCATTAAAAATGTGGTAAAGTTTTGTGGTATTAAGGTCAAGGAAATGAAAATGATTTCCTATGTGTACTTATAAAAGAAATCATAACCAATATAGTTTGGTTCCACTCAATGGGTCACATTGTACCTTTTAAGGTTTCTTGACAAGGACCTATCAATGCACTTTAATATTTTATAGTAAATAAAAATAGGTTAAATGTTCCTAGTAATTTTTAGTGAGGGACTTACACATAAGATACTCTAGTTTGTTTGGAAGTGGATATTTCCCCACCAAGATAAATTTGGTCTCATTAAGAATATGGCTCAGATGACGATAATTTGGTTATCACCTGAAAGGAATATGCCCCTATGAGTGGGGGTATAATATTATTGAGAATATATGAAAATGAAAGGATGATTTATAATAAATATGGTCCTATTGAATGGGATGTATGGACTCACAATAATATACACTGGTGTGGGAAGGATATAAATGATGTCATAAATAATATGTACCCATGAGAATGAGTATGGATAATGGTGTTGGTTTTGAACCGCAAGGAGGCATCCTAGTTATCCTAATTGATAGGAATCAAATCCTACATAGTTCTAGATACACAATTTGAGGTCATGTGATGGGACCGTACCAAGTAGTTTAAATCATTGGGTAGATATTTTGTTTTTCAATTTTACATCATACGACTAGGATGTAAGACATACTATTTAACATCATTCTACAAGGATGAATGTGTCGTGAATTATATGAAAAAAAAGATTTAGAATTTATTATACATATTAAGTTTTACTGAAATAATTATTGGTTCCTATACCTGGTGGAATTGTTAAATCCGTAACATTCTTAATAGTTCCAATGGACCAAAAAACTCATATATGTAACACCAAGTGATTCATGCTTGGTGTGAGAAACCAGGGATAATGGATGATTAAACACATTATATGAGAGCGTATAATTAAACTTGAATTGGGATTATACCTAAGCAAGGGGAATATATAGTATAAGTAATCATCTCATACATTTCACATAAGGAATCATACTCTCTTCACATGGGGAATCCGGGGTTCATCACATATTGTGAGATATAGTTTAATGTATTATACTGAGGAAATTATTTCGTAGTTTATTATCATGTGACTAGCATGTATTTCAATGCAGTTTAAATTCATGCATCCCAGACATATATGTCATGAATGGGATGAAAATGAGGTGTATAGTGGAGCTTACACATAAGATTCTCTTTTGAGGTCGTTTAATCTATAATATGGCCCTTTGAAGGGTAATAGTCACTAGATATAGGTACCACCTAAGAAATTTTAGTTGATGTAGACTTGGTGGATGACTTTGTTAAAATATATAATGTGGGGTGTATCTTTTTCATTTATTATTACATTTCTTTTCAAAATAACCAGTAGATATCCAAATTTTTCAAAGGATGAGAAAATTAAAGAGAGGGTAATGAAAACCTCTAGATCAACCCATTTTTCATAGTAGAAGGTGACATGTGAAGTGGGTGTGGCTTGAAAAGGAGGGAACATCTACTTTATGAAGAATAATTTATAAATGTTCTTCTGTGAAGAACTCTTATTTAAGGGTCTTCTATGAAGAACCATCTATGAATTACCTATGACATAGGATTCTCTTTCATGTGGGAGATGATTTGAAGATGCTTTGTAAAGGAACTTTGTTTAACACCACTAACTTGCTTCTTTTTTCTAATTTTTATTCATCTTTTTAAATGAAAAACATCCCCATGCCTTCTTCCAGGTTTCTTCACCAGTTTCCTTTATCCATTTGTGTGTCTTTTCCTTTTTCTTTCAGGTAAGAGTGGGGTATTTATAGGCACTTCTAGGTAAACCATTTTCTTGAAGGGGGGGGGGATGCAGTGGTATTATAAGGTTTTGAAATTACTACTCATCAAGATTAAACAATGGGAGAAGTTCTATGAATTCTCATAACATTACCACCTAGATTCTGTTATTGTTAATCCTTTGAAAAATAACTACTATAAGAAGGAGGTTCTATGTGGTCACATTGGACTCCACATCTCTACTACAAATAACGGGGTATATCTTTTCAGATGAAAGGATGATTTTATTTTTGGAAGTCACCACACTTCAATAAGGAGATATAGTTCATGAACATGAGTTGCTTCATGGTGATGTATTACTACTTTTTGGGGAACCCTAATGAATTTATGTTGGATTTTACTTTACCAATTTTTCATTCAATTGGAATATCATCTTGAGTTATTTTATGTTGATCGTGCTTTGGGTATTTGTGGGCCTCAATATAATCTTTTAAATAATTGATTTATTTTTTTAATTTAGAAAAGTAAAAGGCATATGTGGTGATTCAGGGCTTGAGGTAAGATATTGTTTTTAATTTTTTTAATGTTTTAATGTTTTCCTTTCAAATATTCTCTTATATATCCAAATTATTTCAAGAGTGTTCTTATATACACTTATTTTTTTATTAAATCCATTTTTTATTACAATTTAAAAAGTAAATTTTTAATGTTTATGCTTCAATAATTTTTTGAATTTATTTATAAAATTTTGGAAATATTTTTTTAACATTTACTAGATATATTTATTTTCTCACTGTCATTATAATTATTAGTTATATATATTCCTCTTTAAGTTTTCATGGGTTTTTAATGAAAATTTATTTCCTATTGTTCAATGAATTTTCCAAATAAAATTATATTTTCTAATGTTTTTATGAGATAAATTAAACTGCGTTTTCTTACGGGATCAAATTCCACTTTTTATGAGTGTTATGATTATCATGAAATAATTTATGTGTTTTATTAATTTTATGGTTATTAGAAATTTTATATTATAATAGATGGGTTCAATATATCCCTTCAATGCATTGTGTTTTAATATATTCTCTAGAGGAGATATGCTAGAATTAACCAGGAAGACTACTCCAATATAATGTTTCTTATAATGGTTCGTTTAAGGGTGATTGTAAGGATAATGTACCAAGATGTCTACATGATTGTTATATGATTTATATGGGTTCTTATAGATTTTTTTTTGATTTCACGGGGTAAGAAAATGATATTATGGAAAAATAATGGTTTATGATCTTTTAGAAGTGAAATCTTATTTTTAAAGGAACGATTTTCATAAATTATCTTGTTTTCCAAGAGAAATTCATGATTATGATTAGAAATTTATGATTTCTTACTTGTTTTTTTTTGAAAAAAATTAGGTAATAAAGTTGAATTCATGAGTAAGTAAATGATTGTTTTAGGTCAATGTTTATTATATAAAAATGAAAAATTTTCTTTTGGGTTTTCATGATTTTCAAATGGACTAACAAGTTACTTTTCATTTTATATCCCTCACTAAGATTTTTGTGCTCATCCAATATTTTCATATGTTTTTCACAGGATCTAAGGATGAGTAGAAACTTTATCAAGGTTAAATTATCTACTATGATTACTTATATTAAACAAAGTAAACATGTAATGAATGAAACACGGGTGTATACTTAAACACCTATTTTTGGAAAAAATATACAATGTGTGGAAGTGTCTACTTTATTATGTAATGGTTTTTCCCAATTATATGAAACTTTAAACCTAAAAGATAATGGGAATGTAAGAAAGTAAAATCTTTTATGTAAAACTCATAATTTTGTGTTATTTAAGTTATATGATTTTATTTTTGGTATCCAATAATGGGTTTAGATAACATTAGAGGTTGGGATGTTATTAGTTTAGCCTGATTTCAAATATTTAAAAAACAGTATGGTGTGCATATGTTGGCCTGAGATCATAAGTTAAAAGTATTATATAACCACAATAGCTAGTATTTTATGAATAACTATGGTTATTTTTGGGGACTAAATTATAAATAAAAAGATTTGAATTGAAGTTAACATAGTTAATGATATTATCGTATATATTCAATTAATAATATGGTTTATTATGATTTTATTTAAATACTCACACAAATAATTTTTGTTTTAGTAAATAGATGGATCATCCTGAACCGAGTTAACAATGAGTGTGAATAAAAACGTGGTGGATGTATGAATGGGAAAAAAATATTATAGGAGATTCCTAACACACTAAATAAGATGAAAATGGGGTTTAATGAAAGCTCAATTAATAAAGACCATAAAAAAACAATTTGACACCCTATGTAGCGGGAAAAAGAGAAGAAGTGATAAATTTTTTTTATTGAATATTTTATTGATAATAAATGACCTAATTATCTCCAATTTTTTTAAATATTTTTATTTATCAAATATTTGTGATTGGATCCTTAATTTGGAAATTCGATGAAAATTACTGTTTTGACCCTTTTAAGTGCACTGTAATATTTTGACCATAAATACTTTTTGTGACTTATTTGAAATTAAAATTTCATAAGATAATTATTCACTTAAGAGTTTAAAAATTTTATTTTGGAAATATAATATGGATCTTTAATTTTATTGGAGTAAATGCTCCATAAAATCAAAGCTAGACCGAACACATCAAAATGGAAAGAACTTCACTATTTGGGCTGTATCATCTTTATTCAGGCTTAGATTGGGATCAAATTTGGATAGTATATAGAGTAATAAAATCATCAAAAATAACCCTTATAAAATTATAGGCATTTTATGTATTTCGGGGTCAATAAGTGTTTGAAATATGGATTAAAATATTTGTCTGGATTTCCCATTCACACTTGTAAATTCTTGGAACCCTATCCCCCCTCTACTATATAAATGTGTGTTTCTATAATTTGGCGGGGATTGGATGTGAATTAGAACATTGGGGGTAGATTATAATTTGTTTTACTCAATTTAGTGAATCATTTTAAGAGGGAGAGCTCTTGAAGTAAGGATCCATTCATCAAAGTCTTATTCTTCTTCTTCTTAATGTTTTATTTTTTTCATAATGAACATCATAATTTCTCTTCTATTTATTCTATTTAATTCAATAATATTATTCTATAATTTACTTATTTGGGTTGGAAATAAATAGTGTAAACATTATTGGGTTATATCCTCTTTAGAACTTTGTGAAAGCAAATTGTTTCTATGATGACTACACAACACATGGAAGTATAGTTTTTCTTAATAACCGATCTACCTTTTACCTTATTCATTTATTTGATTTGAATTAATGATATTACTCTAACAACCCAATGTTTTTAATGGAAATTACCTTCTTATAAATATGACATAAAATAACATAATAATGAACTACTAAGTGATAAGTGACCTTTAAACATAAGTTTGTCACTTCTGTGTTTGGAATTTTGAAAATATGACATGCACGGTGGTGTTCAAGATGTTTTTTTGGAGTCTAATAAAACAAAAATAATTTTTGATGAATAGTAACCTACCATAATGAATAGTTACATACCCTTATGAATAGTTATATACCATAATGAATAGTAACCTCACTTATGGTGGTATAAAAATAATATTCATGTTGGAAGTATGATATACCTATAGTTTAGAATGAGTTAATGAATGTTTCAAAACTGGTTTTGATAATAAATTATTATTTTAATTAAATATTAAAATAATCATATTTATAAAATTATTTTTGGAAAATGGACTTCATTTTTGGATTCTACATGTCAGAAAATGGTTAGGGTGAATTTTTGGGATTTTTCTGAAATACTTGAATTTTTGATGAATAGTAGAATCCGATAATTCACAATAAATGCTAGATAATGGATTAATTGAGTCATCGATGATGTTCTTCTGATGTAAGCCCACTTGGTTCAGGATCACATGATAAAATCACTATTCTTGGTCATGGAATACTTACTATTCTTTGTCTTGGAAGAAATAATAAATTAAGGATTATAATATCATGAAATCCCTCCTCTCCTCCACTATAAAAACCCCCTTCACTTCCTCTTCTCTCCACTCCTCTTAAGCTCCAAGCTTTCCCTAAATTCTGCCCAAATCTCTCCCCAATGTCCTACCCCACGTCCAAAATCTCTCATCCTCCTCAAAATACCAAAACCTATCCCCTTAATAGGTTCTCAAAGGGGGAAGTCTCAGGAGGTAAATTCATTTTCCCAAATTTCTTCTTTTCTTTTAAGTTCTTTTCTTTTTCATTTATTTCCTCACCTCCCTTCACCATAATAGTATGAAAAATCTTGTAACATACATGTACTGAAATTTATTCATGCTAGTGGTATATTTCATTATCTTCTCTCGTTTTCCCACCCTTTTATTTGAAAGAAATGAAAGCACCGTTTGAGATGTGCTAATTTAGCACATTCAAGGACAACAGTTTATCAATTTATATTATTATCTTTAATTATGGTCATGAAACCATTTGTGTTATGGTTGAACCAGATTATTATATATTTAATATATCCTATTTTTGGTTCTGTAATCCTTTGGTACAAATGTAATTAAGTTATGAATCAAAATACATTCTTTGTAATCAAACCCACCGAATAACAAAAACGGTTATCACTAAGGTTATATATGTAATAATTAAACATCACTATAAGTAACATAATTAAAATTAAAACCATGTAATCTAATGGATATGAACTAAAGAATGCAACTTCAATTCTGGACAACCACTTTCATCTTGAATTTAATCCAAACTTGAATATAAGTGAACCGATCTTTTAAAGCCAAGTAAACAAACGAGTCCGAACAATGAAATTTAACATTACAACTAATCAAAAAGGATTTTAATGAACTAAAAAGGGTTATAATAAATAAATTAAATATAGAAGATCTTCTGGAATTATGAATTAATAATCCTAATTTGTTTATTCATGTCATTAATAACAAGTGAAGAACACCACCAGATTTAAGGTAAGAGATCCTCTACTTTTCACTCTTAGTCAAGATTGTTCTCTATGCTATGAATTTTTGTGTAATACCAAGTGATGGGGTATGTTTACTCAACTCCCCCATACTTCCCTGTTGATTTATAAGTTATGAGAAAACCCCTTTCTCTCTCATCAATCCCTCTTGGTTACACCCGACACCATGCTGATAAAATTGTAACGAATTCTACCCGAACCTTCATTTTTCTTTCGAGTTTCCTTGTATTTCTTTCAAAATGGTGTTATATTATCTATTAATGAGAATATTATGAATTATGGTTAGTCGTAAAAGATTATTATATCAAGACCCTTTCATAACATTCTTTCGGGGATATAAATGTTTTTGAATGATTCCCTCCATAGAACTTTCCGATAAGCAAACCTGTTTTAAGGGGACTTCCCGAATTTTTACCCAAATTTGAAGTGCACTCTATCCTATATTTTAAGACACCATTTTATTTATAAAATAATTATTTTTATGAAAATTTTTTTGGTTCAATTCTATTTTTATGTAAAATTATGTCCTCTTTTCTATTTTAAAAGCTCTATAGTATTTTCCTTAAAACCGCACAAAAATGTTTTAATGTTAATGTTTCTAAATTACATTTTTAATATGTTGTCACATATATTTGACACCACTTACCATGTTATATTCCTATTTTACCCTATGAGTGTCCACATATGTTCTAATCATTTCCTTTCATGGACACTTTCGTGATACACCCATTGGATATGTTTTAGGTCATGATTGTGATACCCAATTCTTTCCATGGGTACCCTTATGTTTGTGTGTGGTAGGTTATGTATGATTGTTTATGTGGAAAGATTATTTATGTGGAATGATTATTTATGTGGAAATAATATTCATGAATATATTGAGATGGGTGCTACCAAATAGTGCTTCAATGCATTGGGTAAGGTTAAGTCTCATGAGATACGATGTGAAACGGGATTGGCGGTTAGCCTTGACCCGTACTAAAATGGGAAACAGGATTGGCGGTTAGCCTTGACCCACACTAAAGATATGATGTATGATTCTTCCACATTTATATGATTACATGTTTATATTATCCCATGCTTATATTAAACGATTTCATAAGTTTCAAGCTTTGGATATCATTATGTCATGCCTCTTAACTCATGCGCTTGAGATGTATCCTTATGTTCATTTCCTTACTGGGCATTTTTAGCTCATCCCTTTGTTCATGTGTTCCACAGGGTACCCTATGCAGATGTAAGGGCTCAAAGGAAGTTAGGAGCTCCTTATGGAGATTAAATAAAGAAGTGTTTTTTGGCCCCATGTTTTGTGTTATATGTACCCAGTCTTCCAAGACACTAGACTTAATGATCCTTGACTTGTACTCTGATGATATATTTTGATCAAAATAATGAAATGTTATATGTAAAAGGCTTGGGTCACTATAATTACTCTAATTAATTTAATATTTTCCAGGATTTTTTTTTTAATTTAAAATATTCACTCAAGTAATTAAACAATTAAAACAAAACATGTGAGGCTGAGTATTGTGTGAATTTTGAGAGCATGATCTTAATCGGTAAAATAAAACAACATTGGATGAATTTTAGCATTAAAATAAAACCACAAAACTCAATTAATCATAATTTAAAGAATAAATATGTGCTTTAATTTACCACTGAGAATAATATATCCTTATGAAAACAATTAATGAATAGTTCAATGAATGTATATTCTTAATATAGACAAGGATTTAATTTAATTCATCTTTCTGGCTAAGCTAACTCCCATAGGCTTAGAGGGTTTAAAATTTTTGGTTCATAATTTTATAGAGTTTAATTTAAATGATAATGATTAATATGTAATTGAAGAGGTAGAGTTAGATAAAATATTCCCTCTAAAAATATTTAAACAAACATCCCTCTATTTTTGTTTATCAATAAAATTTCTAAAAGAAAAAAACAAAAAACAATAAAATATTCTTCTAATATATATCATCTGATGTTATAAAACACGAAATAACCCCATCATTTTTAACATTTTCTTATATTTTTTTCAAAAATACCTTTAATCTATTTTTGTTTTAAATAATTATTCTTTTGAGAATGACCTTTGTCAACCACTCTAATACACCTAAGTACTAAGATTTCAGAATCGTTTGAGAGCACCCATGAAAATAATTTTCAAATTGGGATCATTTAATGGGATGCAAGTATTTCTTTAAAATAAATTGAGGTATTTTTTACTTTTATTTCATTTCTCTTTTTATTCTTCCTTATTTAACCTTTCTCAATATTTCTTTTTTTGGGACCATCAATTCAAAATTATTATTGTTATATTATGGTCCAATTTTCTTTTTTTCCTTTTTTTGGATTTATGAAATGAAAAAATCTCAAGTTCATATTTGATCTTATCCTTGAGATTGAATGCAACATTAGGATTTGATTTAGGTTGTCTCAGTCTATAAGAACTTTCAACATTCACCCATTGGGGGAATTCCTTTATTTTTGGAATATTGAAATTGTAAATACTTTTGAATAAAACTTAAAAATAGGACCAATGGATGAAAATAATAATAATTAATTTGAGAGAACCTTTAGAGAATTGGTTTCACCAGTAATTAACTATCAACTAATTTTTTTGTAGACCCTAACCTATAATTAGTCTTTGAATGTAAATATGGATTGTTACACCTTCTTCTAAAATTTTTGGGCCTCTCTAACGATGATCCAGATAACCATATGAAATAATTTAATGTGTTTTTATCAAACCTGAAACCAAGTAATGTCTCTGAAGGCAAAATTAAACTATGAGAATTCCCATTCTCACTTGATGGAAATGAAAAATATTGGACGTATTATTTAAAACCTCAAGACATAACACGTTGGAATAATTTGAAACATATTTTCTTGTAGATATTTTTACCAACATAAAGGATAAATACCATTGTAAAAGAGATCTCAGGTATTAAGAAATCATATGAGGTGTCAATGTTTGAGTACCATGAGTGATTCAAGAAGTCCTATATAAGTTTCCCACAACACCAAATTAGTGAGAAGATCCTTACCTAATACTTTTATAAAGTCCTCAAACATATAGAGAGAAGCATGGTGGATGTCACGGTAGTAGTATAATTTGTAGAAAAAACACCAGTAGATAAACATGTGTTGATTGAAAAGATAGAATAAAACTCTCAACAATTTGATGATCGAGTTACACCACATGTTAGATGATTACATCAGGTAAGTCTATCTTCTATTGAAAATCGTTTAATTAATTATAATTTTTGAAAATTAACCTCTATGATTAGATAGATTTATTATTCTAAAAATACATCCCAACCCACTCTTATAAGGCCTTATGTAATTTTAACTGAAATAGAACACCCAACCGACTGTTTCCCCCAATTACAGGAGACAAAGGATTGTGCATCTATATTCCATTGGAGACCATATCAATATCAATAACAACTACTAAAACCCAAGAAGAAGTATGATTACTTCACACTAAAATTTAAAAAATGGTGGAAATATCACTTGATCATGAGATATGAATCTTTAAAACAAAAGAGTCCCCCTTTTTAACAAAACTTTCAGTAGGATTTTCCTTACAAATGGGTTTTTCAACAACTCCAAAAGTTATTCGAATCCCAAGATTGAAATTGTAAATAAAAACAAGGGTTGTCACAAAAATGTAGATTTTAATACTGATAATCATTTGAAAAAAATATTCTTAATCAACATAATGATATAAATAATTAGTGTATGAAGTCGAGGGAGTTTAAGATGCAAATGAGTTAAATTGACACTGCTCTCTACGATCTAGTAAGTAAGAACTCTAGAAAACCTCCTTCCTAACCTACTATAAATCCAAACGGGAACATTAGTTATGTCAAAATGAGAAGTGTGTAATAAATATTTGATAGATCTGATCCAATTTATCCATTTGGATTCACCTCAACCATAGAGACATCTTATTTACGACCAATTGATGAGAAGCGAGAGGATAATGTCAAAGGTAAGAAAAATATTGATGATGTTCCATATAAATGCTATCACACCTGAACATCACACCGTGGTATTATTTTTATTTTTGATTTTGATTTTTATTTTATCTCATAATTTTATCTTCCTTTAAAATTATCTTGTTGAGGTGCAGGTTGGGTCCTGACATGATTTTTTGCGTTTTTCTGATGATTGAGCATCTTTGGCTTGTCAGCATTGGGTGCCTGGGTAGGGCACGGTCAATGCCATGTGGCTTCATTAAATCACTGTGTGGCCTGTCCAGTGTGCAGGTAATTAATTAATTAACAAGTTGATTATTAAATTGAGAATGAAATAAAATAAAGAAGATGAAAGAGATTCAAAAAATGTTTAATAATTATTATTATAATTTTTTTAGAATTTTAGTGTTATTATTATTATTATGGTTATTTTAAGTATGCGATTGTATCTTATTTTATAATTTTTATTTTTATTTTTCTAATTATTAATTTTAGATTTTACTCAACTGTTTTTTTGTATTTATATTTTCATTTCCCTCTTATTTCTTTTTTTTCTTTATTTTTTTCATTCCTTTTTCTTTTCTCTCTTTTATTTTTTTCTCTCTCCTCTCTTTATTTCTCCTTCTCTCCCATCACGTATTTCCCTAACCCATCGCTCCCCTTGGCCTATCCTTTGGTCGTCACTCTCCTTCCCCTCACCTTGGCCACACCATCCTGACTGGTGACCTCCCTCCTAGCGAAACACCTATACCCATTCCACCTTACCTCCCTCTATGGATAGAAATATGCCTCCCTCTCCATTTCACACTGAACCCATGCCTTCTCCCTTCTCCAGCCAGTTTTATGAAGCAACGCACCTCTGAATCCCTCCCCCTTGCTCGATTGGCCTTTCAAACCCTCTCTGTAGGTGCATTCCTCATTGTTTGGTGTTTTCTTCTGTCATTAGTTTATCAAGTTGGGGTTTAGTGTTTAATTTGGTCTGGTTTTTATGTTTTTAGTCCAAATTATGGTTTTTAGGGTCTTTCTGTATCATTTGAGGTGTGATTGTCATGCGGGGGGAGTTTCACATAAAGTTCGTGAATTTTTCCACACACCGATAGGTGGTTCCATGTATAAAATTTATTTTATTCATTAATTTTATTATTTGATTAATTTAGCATGATTTTCTATAAATTATTTGGGTGCAGAATCAGTTTTTTTAAAATAATTTAACATGCATTTATTTTATTTTGTACAATATTAGTTTAATTTTATTTGATTAATTTATTTTCTTGTTCGATTAGTTTAAAATATTCTTCTTTTGTTTACCTGGGTTTGAAATAATTTTTTAAAATAATTTAACATGCATTGATTTTATTTTTTAACTTGTTAGTTTAATTTTATTTTATTAATTCATTTTCTTGTTTGATTAGTTTAACATAATCTTATATTATTTACTTGGGTACGAAACTAGATTTTAAAATAATTTAATATGCGTTTATTTTATTTTTGTAACATGTAAGTTTAATGTGAAGTGAATTTTTGTGGAAACCCTCATCGAGTCATTTGATTGTGTTATCTAAGTTGTGTAACTAATTTATTTAATTTAGTAAGAGATGAAAATTGTGTAATGATAGTGTGTTGATGTGAATTTTGTTAAAAAGGGATTTAGTGTGATTTTTTTTGTGAGTAAAAATTTTGTGAATTCACTTGGAATTGTTTTATAGAATTTATTAATGGTTTATTAAATAACGGGGAAGGTGGGAGTTGGTTTTTAAATTGTTTTTGGGGTGCACATCATTCCAAAATTGGTATCATGTGTGTGTAAGAGGTGACATGGGGAAGGTGATGTTTTTACTATTTAATAGAATGTGATAGAGATGTCATGTGACATGTGTAATTTAATTGAGCACAAAAATGGGAAGTCTGGTTTCACTTAGCTGTACTGATGACTACAATAGTATCTAAACTCTTGGATGTTGATTTAGAGACCACTATCTTAGGAGCGTATTCCCTACTAGTGGTTCATTCATGAGAACGCCAGTTGTTGTGGTTCCTACACCACTTTTTACTGAGATGCGATATTCTAGGGTTCCACTTCTCACTAGTATCTTTTGGGCCTCTCCCATATTTTATGATCCCTCTTTATTTTTTTCTCATAGTCGGCACAAGATGTGACTTTGGGGTTACCATAAAAGTGAGTGCAGGTGTGCTTTAATTTAAGTTATTTTCTTTAAAGTTTGTATCCTTAAAATTGTTTCATTAAAATTGTTTAATGATTTATCTCTTTTCATCTGTTAAACCTACAACTATTTGTTGTTATTAAATTTTTCACATGGAATAATTTCTTGGTGGCATCTTATTTGGAATTATCTTACACCCTACTTACACCCTTGGGTGTAATTAGATTTGATTTTGTCTGATATAGGAAAGGGTTATGCTTTTTATAGTGGTGGTTCAGGTTGATAGCTGACTTCTTGGAGTGTTGTTGTGGAGATGGCTTGAGGGTGTTGTCCTCTTACTAGGTATAGGTTTTTGAGTTGGTTTTTGGTCACCCTACCAAGTGGTAGTTCTTGTTTGGTTTTAAGTTTAAACATGTAACTCAAATTCTATTTTTTTGTTAAAGGCTTGTTTGGTTGTAACCTCCAGCTTTGGTTTATTTTGTATTGTTGTTTGTTTTATTTATATTTTTCTATTTGGGTAAATCATTCCCAAATTTTATTCTGATACCTGAGAACTTGTGAGAGCCTATGGGGATTGGGAACACCCTTTAACCCTTTATGCGGACCTGGTCGGGTGTCAGTTAGATGATGACCCGTTTTGGTTCGTGACAAAATGGAATTAGAGGAGGTTTTTCTCTTTGGGTTATTTTATTTGGGACAAGTCTAGTTGGAAAATATCTAGGACTGTCAGGGATCAAAGTTCTAGTTGTGAGTAGGGTGCCTGGCCAACACACCTCATGATAGACCTCGAGTCGCCATGGGATGTCAGAATGCTTGTTTAACTTCTCCGCCAGGAGGGACGTGCAGGCTATAGACCCGGCGTGGACATCAGGTAGGGGAGAAGTGGTTTGGACACGATGTTTCTTCTTCATGTTTGGTTTACTAATGATTATTGTCCTTTTGAAAATTTTATTTTTCTTCAGACATGATGTATTAATGATATTCTTTTTGTGACTGTTTTTTCTTGCAGCAGCATGCCTCCTCGGAGATCTCACATTCACCTACGAGAGGAAGATGAAGAGAGTTCTACCTCATTTATTGATTAGAGGTTGGTTGAATATGTATTTTGGGTTGTTTAGTCTCTAGGAAAAGGAGTGAATCTTTATCTTGCTCTAATTTTAGAAGATGAATTTGGTCCAAAAAAGGAAAAATCCCAAGAATTTATCAGGAACAAACCCCCTTCATTCCGAGGTATCACAGATCCTTAAGAAGCAGAAGAATGGATTTAGAAGATTGAGTGCATATTCGAATTCCTGGACACTCTTGAAGAGGTCAAAGTGAAATGGGCTTCATTTATGTTAGAAGGTCTCAATCAATGGTGGTGAGAATCAGTGGTCTAAGCTGGGAAGCATGAGCAGATGAGATGGAAGGACTTCATGGTAGTCTTCAATGAAAAATAATTCCCTAAAGTCTTAGTGTATACTAGATCCTAGGAGTTCATGGATCTTGTTTTGGGGGACCAGTCAGTGATGGAGTATGCCAACCTCTTTGCCGAGCTAGTCTGGTATGCACCTAAAATAGTCTCTAACTAACAAATGAAGGATCCAAAGTTTGAAAAGGGTTTGTGAACAGAGATCTAATCTCATGTATTTGTGTTTAAGATGGAGACTTATGCTGAGGTGGTTGACTGCACTTTTATTATGGATATTGAACGCAAGAGATGGTCTGGTTCCTTTTGGGCAATGTTAGTGTTTGGTAGTGGCAGGTCATCTAAGAAGAAGATAAAGAATGATGAGAAAGGGAAGAAGAGTGGTGGCAGCTACGACCATCCTCCAAGGTAGACTTCATCTGGGGATTATAGTGTAGGGTCTGTGGTATTCCATTAGTGTAGGAAGGCATGACACATCTGACCTGCATGTACCTCCCCTCTAAAGCCTTATTATCAATGTAGAGTTATGAGAAATGTGTAATGCTTTTGCAGGATGACACACCCTTACAAGAGTGGGATTGGATCTGTGGCTTCTAGGGGAGTGCCAGTTCAGTCAGATTCAACTTGGATGAAAGGATCTCGGTTTGGTGGTTGTGGTGGTACAACTGGATTGTCTTCTGGGCAGGGCTAGATCAGGACAAAGACATAGGTGAGAGGAATTTATCAGGTTGGGAAGAGGAATTTTTATGTTGTGGATTTGGAACCAGCAGGATCTGATGCATGACCTTCGACAGTTTGAGGTACCATTCTGATTTCATCTTCTATAGCTACAGTTTTATTTGATACTCGTGCTTTAGTTTCATTTATATCCATCTGTATTGTGAATCTGCTGAACCTACCAACCAAACTATTATATTTTTCTGTGGAGTTGGTAACACTATTGGGGAAAAAGAGAAAGCACGGCCTTAGGTGTCTATCATGTGCGATTTTCATGTCAGGAGTTGAGATGGAGTGGTATTTCTTAGTCCCAGATAGGACTTGTTTGATGTGATCTTTAGCATGGACTAGATGATGCGCTTCCAAGTGCTTATTGATTACTATCAGTGATGAGTTAGTTTTGTGGAACTTGATGTGAGAACTCATGTATTTATTGGGGAATGAAATCCTTGGTCGGGTCATGCGAGACGTCTAATTCCAGAATAGGGAAATCATACTTACCATTTATCATCGCTCGTGATAGTGGAAAATGGTGGTTCTCCATAGGGTGGACTACCCCCTATAGTGGATGATTTTCTAGAGGTATTTCCAGATGATTTTTCTTGCTTACTCCCAGAGAGGGATGTGAAGTTCTCAATTGAGTGGGTGATGGGAACACAACCTATATCGTTTCCCTCATAACACATATCCCCCACCTATTTGAGGGAATTAAAGATACATATGGATGATTTAAAATATAAAGGGTTCATTCACCTGAGCATATCTCCTTGGGCCGCCCTATTCTTATTCATGATGAAGGCTGACAAAACCCTCTGGCTGTGTATTTATTATCAGAAGTTGAATAAGGCCACCATAAAAAATAATTACCCTTTTCCCCTGATTGACAAATAGTTCGACCAGTTGAAGGGGGTGAAGTGGTTCTCAAAAATAGACTTTTGTTTGGGTTACCACCAACTCAGGGTGAGATTAGTGGACATTTCAAAGGCATATTTCCTAAGTTGGTATGTCCACTTTGAGTATTTGTTCATGCCTTTTGTATTGAAAAATGATCTGGAGGTTTTTAGGGTAGTCATGAATAGGGTGTTCCACAAGTATGTCGGCTCCTTTGTTGTGGTATTTGTGGATGACATCCTGATATATTATGGATCTGAGAAATATCCTGAGAATCATTTACTTATTGTGTTGGGAACCTTATGAGATCATCTCCTTTATGTGAAGCTTTCCAAGTGTACTTTCTGGATTAGAGAGGTGAATTTTCTGGGCCATGTCATCTCAAAGGAAGGGGTTTTAGTGGATCATGAGAATATCAGTGAAGTTATTTCATGGGAACAGACAAGGAACATGTTTGAGATTAGGAGTTTTCTTAGTCTGATAGGTTATTACAATCATTTTGTTCATGATTTCTCATGGCTTGCCTCCTCCATGACCGCACTCACTCGGATTATGGTTCTCTCCAGCTCCGACCACATGAGAAGAATTACCTGACTCACAACTTGAAATTGGAAGCAGTGATGCACACCATGAAGACTTGGCCTCAATGCATCATTGGGTAGAAATTTTTGGTCTATTCTAACTATAAGATCCTAGCCAACATATTCTCATTGAAAGACCTTAATCTGAGGCATCACTGTTGGATCAACTACTTATAGTGGTTTGAATTCAATATTTTTTATACCCTAGAAAAGGGTAATGTGGTGGATGACACCTTGAGCAGGAAGGTACTAGTGCAGGATTTGAGGAAGTCTTGCGACAGGTGGACTATGTTGGAGCTGTTTGCGCAGATGCACCTAGAGACCAAGGAGCACAGTGGAGGTACATTCTTGGCCAGTGTTCAGTTTACTCATGCTCTTCTAGAAGTGATTCAGTGGGAGAAGCTCGGTGATGATCTTTGTCAGTGGTTTATGTAGTTTATTTATGGTGGGAATACTTCTTATGAGTGGTTGTTGTCTCTTGAGGGGATCTTGTACTTTATGGGCCGCACAATTGTTCTATTATCTATGAGGAAAGTGGTGATGTTGGATAGCCCCCAGTCTTAGTGTTCCATCCATCATGGGGATACCAAAATGTACTATGATATTTGTTTCCAATTACAATGTACAGGTATGAGATGAGACATAGTAGACTTCATGTCGATATGTTACACATGTTTGTAAGTGAAATCAGAGGATTGGATACAAACTGGTTTTCTTTAGCCATTACTGATTCCTACATAGAAGTGGGACAAGGTCGCTGTAGACTTCATTATTGGATTTCCTCATATACCTTGGAGAAGGAATTCCATTTAGGTTGTGATTGACCATTTGAACAAGTCGTCTCACTTTATTCTGATCATAAATACAACTAAGGTGGATGAGTGAGCCCGATTGTATATTCGGGAGGTGGTCAAACTTCATGGTGTGCCATCATCAATTTTTTAGATAGAGATACCTGCTTTACCTCTCAATTTTTGGAATTAATTAAAGGGAATTGGGATCACAGAGAAAAATGAGAATGGCATACCATCATCAAATGGATGGTCAGACAGAGCGGAAAATCAAATTCTAGAGGACATCCTTCCCGCATGTGTGTTAGATTTTGGGAGAAAGTGGGATAACCACATGGGATTGGTTGAGTTTGATTATAATAGAAGCTACCAATACTCTATTTTAATGGCCCCTTTGAGGATCTCTATGGTCGGCCTTGTCAGTCTCCTTTATGTTGGGCTGAGGTAGGAGAGACCTCACTTTTGGGACCAAACACTGTGGAGGAGACGTATGAGAAAGTCAAGTTGATTAGGCAGCAGTTATTGATAGCTCAGATTCTCCACAAATCTTATGTTGATCAGAGGAATCAGGATCTAGAGTTTTCAGTGTGTGACCAGGTATTCTAGAAGGTGGCCCCAAGCTTGGGTCATCGCCGCTTGAGATTGCAGGGAAATATTATGCTGCAGTATGTCGGACCTTTCGAGATCACTGAGCATATTCTAAATGTGTCATATAAGTTATATTTTCCATCTCAGTTGATGTAGATTCATAATGTATTTCATGTCTCCTAATTGAAAAAGTATAATCCGGATCCTTCATATGTGTTTAACTAGGAAGAGTTAGAGATAGAGCCCGACTTATTAGTATTTGAGCGGCCAATGCGGATTGTGGATTCCCAAGAGAAGGTGCTTCATAGGAAGTCCATTTCATTGGTCTACATCTTTTGGAAGAATGGGAATTATGAGCATGAGAAATGGGAGTGAGAGTTTGGGGTAGAGTAGAAGTACCCATTTTCATTTTCTGATCAGGCTTAAAGTTGACTTTCAGAGGGTGGAAAGTTTTCTTGGTGGGGAGAATTATCACACCCGGACTTCACACTATGGTTTGATTTTTATTTTTATTTTATCACATAATTTTATCTCCCTTTAATGTTGTCTTGTTGAGATGCGGGTTGGGTCCTGACTTGAGTTTTTACATTTTTCTGATGAATGAGTGTCTTTGGCTTGTCAGAATCCAATGCACAGGTGGGGCACTGTTGAATCCATCTTGCTTCATCGAATCACCGAGCGTCCTACCTGGTGTGTGGGTAATTAATTAATTAATGAGTTTATTTATAAATTGAGCACAAAATAAAATAAGGAATATGAAACTGAATTAATAGTTTTTTTGTAATAATAATGATACTTTTTTTAAAATTATTATTATTATTATTATTATTTTGGTTATTTTAAGTAGATGAATTAATTTTATTTTGTTAATACTATTTTTATTTTTCTTATTATTATTTTTAGATTTTACTCCACCTCTATTTTTTTTATTTCCCTCTTATTTCTTCTTCTTTTTTTATTTTTTTATTTTTTTTCTTTTCTTTTTCTTTTCTATGTTTTCTTTTTTTTCTTTCTCTCCTCTCTTCATTTCTCCTTATCTCCCGTCAGACGCTGCACCCTGTGCACTTCCCTAATTCACCGCTCTCCTTGGACCCTTTTTTGGCCACCGCTTCCCTTCCCCTCACATTAGCTACACCCTCTTGATCAGTGGCCTCCCTCCCGGTGAACCCCCTCTCTCCGTGCTTCCCTACCTCCCTCTCTCAATAGTAGTGTTCCACCCTCTCTATTTTTCACTAAACCGCTTTCACCTCCTTTCTCTAGCCAGTTTTCCAACATGACGCACCTTCGTAGCCCACTCCCCTTACTCAGTTTTCCTTCTGCACCCTCACTGTAGGTGATTTCCTCCTTGTTTGGTGTTTTCTTCCATCGGTAGTTTATCAAGTTAGGGTTTAGTGTGGAATTTGGTCTAGTTTTGATGTTTTCCATTAAAATTCAGGGTTTTAGGTTCTTTTTGTATCATTTGAGGTGCGATTTTCATGTGAAGGGCGTTTTGTATCATGTTTACGAATTTTTCTATGTACTAGTTGGTGGTTCTGTGTATAAACTATATTTGATTCATAAATTTACTTTTTTGATTAATTTATAATTATCCTCTATTAATTATTTTGGTGCAAAATCAGTTTTTTTTAAAATAATTTAACATGGGTTGATTTTATTTTTTAACATCTCAGTTTAATTTTATTTGATTAATTCATTTTCTTGTTTTATTATTTTAACATAATCTTGTATTATTTAATTGGGTGCAAAATCATTTTTTAAAAGAATTTAGCATGAGTTGATTTTTATTTTTAACATCTTAATTTAATTTTATTTGATTAATTAATTTTCTTGTTTGATTTGTTTAATATAATATTATATTATTTACTTGGATAAAAAATATTTTTTTAAAAGAATTTAAAATGCTTTTATTTTATTTTTTAATAGGTTAGTTTAATGCGAAGTGTGTTTTTGTGGGAACCCTCATCGATTCATTTGATTATGTCATCTAAGTTGTGCATCTAATTTATTTAATTTAGTAAGAGTTGAAAATTGTGTTATGATAGGGTGCTGTTTTGAATTTTGGTAAAAATGTGTTTTAGTGTGAGTTTTTGTGAGTAAATATTTTGTGACTTCACTTGGAATTGTTTTATAGGATTTCTTAATGGTTTATTAAATTACGGGGAAGGTGCGGATTGGTTTTGTAAACTGTTTGGGGGTGCACATAATTCTAAAATGGTCATCAGGTGTGTGTAAGAGGTGACATGGGGAAGGTGACATTTTTACTAGTTAATCGAATGTGAAAGAGATGTCATGTGACATGTGTAATTTAATTGAGAACAAAATGAGAAGCTTGTGTACTAGGTGGGCCGACTAGGACTAGTGTGCTAATGACATGAAAGTGGCCTCATCCTAGTTTCACTTAGTTAGAATGAAGACTATAACAATAACTAAACTCTTGGATATTGATTTGGAGGCTACTAGGTTATGGGTGTATTCCCTACTGGGGGCTCCTGCACGAGAATGCCTGTTATTGCGGTCCTTGCACAACTTTTCACCAAGACTCCATGTTCTTGTGTCCCACTTCTTGTTAGTATCTTTCAGACGTCTCCCATATTTTGAGCCCCCTCTTCACTTTTTTCTCACCTTCGGTACAAAATGTGACTTTGGGGTTACCAAAAAAGGGAGTGTGGGTGTGATTTAATTTAATTTGTTTTCTTTTAAGCAGGTAGCCTTAAAACTATTTCATTAAAACAGTTTAAAGATTTATCTCTTTTAATTTTTTAATCCTACAAATGTTTTTGTTATTTAATTTTTATGCGTGGAATATTTTATTGGTGGAATCCTATTAGGCGTTATCTCACACCTTACTTACACCCTTGGGTGTAAGTAGATTTGATTATGTCTGATACAGGTAAGGGTCCTGCTTTTGGGACTAGAAGTTCAGTTTGATAGCTAACTTCTTGGCATGGTGTTGTGGAGATGGCTTGAGGGTGGTCTCCTCTCACCAGGTAGTATTTTTTGAGTTGGTTTTTGGTCACCCGACCAAGTGGTAGTTCTTGTATGGTTTTTAGTTTAAACATGTAACTCAAATTCTATTTTTTGGTTAAAGGCTTGTATGGTTGTGGCCTGCAAATTTGGTTTATTTTGTATTGTTGGTTGTTTTATTTATATTTTTCTATTCATGTAAATCATTCCAAAATTTTATTCTGAAACCTGAGTACTTGTGCCAGCCTGTTGGGATTTGGAACGCTGTTCAGGCCTTGCCGTGGACAAGGTCGGGTGTCGATTAGATGCTGACCCAATTTGGCTTGTGACAAACCCCTTCCATTTCTGAATAGAGTTATACAAATAAATAATATATCTGATGATGCATTTTAAAATATTTTTGGGACACAATAAATCATTTTGAGATCAACATACCTTTACTTGAAGCAATCATGAAATTTCTAAGGTATTCCATGTTTTCAAAAGAACTATGTAAAAAATAGAAGAGGGATACAAGGAAATGAGAGGATCAACATTGGGAGGAGTGTCTATGTTCTCACCAAAACAACATTGGAAAAGCCTACAAAGTACAACAACCTTGGTACAATCACCATTTCATGAACTATATGGGAGTTTCATATCTATGTTGATTTATGTGATTTGGGTGCATCCATTAATGTCATGCCTTAATCTATTTTCACTTAATTATATATTTGAGAGTTGCAGCCAACAAGGGTGGTCATGCAATTAGAAAATTGGAACACAACAAACACATTAGGAGTTCTCTAGGACATACTAGTTCAGCTAAGAGATACAATCTTCCTTACTGATTTTTACATGCTAAATATGGAGGATTATCAGGTAAGTTTTCATGATCACATCATTCTTGATAGACCCTTCCTCAAAACTATCAATAAAATCATAAATTTACTTGAGGGTATACATTCTATTGATTTCATAGATGAGATCATAAGATTTATCATTTTAGTCTCTTTAAAGTACCCATCAGAAGACCATTCTCCTATCTTCAGATCCTATTCTGATCCATCATTTGATGATTATCCAAATATTAATTTTAAATATTTTTCAAATGGAGATCATTCCATGATTAAGAAAATTTTTATTATTGTGGTGATCTTGATGTCTTATAAAATTTCAACTCTTATTTTACATGATAACCTCTCTCTTGGTTCATATTTTGATGCAGATCCTTATTTTAATTCTAGAGATATACTTTCTGATATAACATTGCCCTTTATTTTACAAATGTATATGATGCATTATTCACTAGTTGTGAAGATGTACATTAGAACCCCAATATACATTGTTAACAAATCTTACTTCTAATGTCATTTCCATCAATACAACACCCACCAAAACTAGAACATTTACCATTTCCCTCACATTCAAAATATCCATACCTATTGAATGATGAGAAATTGCTTGTAGTAATTGATAATAATATCATTACTAAAAAAGAAAGATATATTTTAAATAATTTAAGGGAGAATATTAAGAAAATTGACTGTAACTTAGTTTACAAACCAGGTATTATCCCTTCTATTTTCATGCATAGCTTTCTTTTATCGTATGGAGACAAACCAATTAGATATACACAATAGTGACTAAACTCCACATTTTTAGAAGTTATAAAGAAAGAGGTGTAAAAATTACTTTAGGTATGAATAATTTACCCCATTCTTAGATCTCAGTGGGTCATCAATTTTTAGTTTTTACCAAATAAAACTAGGTTCACTGATATAAAAAATGAAAATGAGGAGTTAGTTCTTATGAGAGAAAAAAATAGTTGGTGGTTGTCCATAGATTATAGGAAACCAAATTAATACAATCATAGGGACCATTTACCCCATATATTTATTGGTTATATTATTGAGATACTTTTGAGGTGATAACTTTATTTTTTCATGGATAATTTCAATAACTATGTTAAAGTTACTATTTTAGTAAAGAACCAGGAGAAGATGACATTCACCAGCCCGTTTGATACATTTTCTTACTGAAGGATCCCATATGGACTTTGTAACACCCTATTTTACTCTTAGAGATGCATGATGTGTTTCAGTTATAATTTAATTAATACTTTCGTGGAGGTATTTATGGCTGATTTTACTATATATTGTTCCTCATTTGATGAGTATTTCTTCTGTTTGGGTAATGTATTGCATCATTTCATTGATAAAAATATTTTTTTAGAGTTTTATAAATGTTATTTAGTGGTAAAGAATGGAATTGTGTCTATTCATTCACTTACAAAACATGGAATTGATATTGATAGATCTAAGGCATACATTATTTAATCCTTTACATATCCTCTATTCATTCATGATGTTTGATCATTCCTTGGACAAGCTAGTTTTTATCGATGCTTCATCAAAGATTTTAGTAAGATCTCTCTAACCTTATCTCAATTTCTTCAAAAATATATTTAACTATTTTTTAATGATTAATATATGGTATTATTTGATTTGCTAAAGTAGCATCTTAATACTCAACTAATCCTACAAAACCCATGGTGGGAGATCCCATTTGAGTTTATGTGTAACACTTTAAACTTTTCAATTTGAGTGGTTTCATCACAAAGGGTGGAGGTATGTTCCCATATGATTTACTATACTTCAAGGAAATTTAATTGATCCCCAAAAAACTAAAAAACCATGGAAAATGAGTTTAATCCTGTCATATTTACTTTGGATAATTTTTTTTCTTATTTACTAGTCTCTAAATTATTTTTTTGATTATGTAGCATTGAGGTTCCTCTTGAAAAAGCCATATCTAAAGCCCAAACTTATCTGTTAGAAAATAATTATTTAAGAGTCCAATATTGAGATAAATGAAAATAATTTTTTAGAGAAATTTTTGTTATACCACATGATCAGGATCACTCATACAATATTGGATGACACCTTGGACTAGGTACCACTGGAGGACACATTTCCCAATGAGCATATTTATGCTCTCTTGGGTATACATCATTGGTATGATGATTTAGTTAACTATATTATCTTATATTAAATACCTCTAAATATTAAAAAACACCAAGTCCAAAAAGTTAAAATTGAGTCTAGGTATTATGAATGGGATGAATCATACATTTGTTGCATGTGTAGTGACCACGTTGTTAGGAGATATATCCCTGGTCATGAGTTTTAGTCTATTCTATATTTCTTCCATTCACTTGCTTATGGGGGATAATTTTTATCCCAATAGACATCTAAGAAGTCATTGATCTTGTATTTTTATTTTTCTAGGTTGTTTCATGATTCCCATATGATTTTTAAGTCATTTTCTAATTGCTAACACACTTGTAATATTTATAAGAGAAACGAGATTTCACAACAACCCATATTATTTCAGGAATTTATTTATGTGCAGGGAATTGATTTAATAGAATTATTTCTTATATCATTCTATTTCTTGTATATCCTCTTTAATTGATTATTTTAGAAAATGGGTGGTGACTAAGGCCAATAAGAGTGATTATTCTCATGTTGTATTCAATTTTGTTAGAGACTATATTTTTTGTAGTTTTATAATACCAAAGGATACCATCAGTAACCAATGGTCATAGTTTTTTAAGTAGAATTTGGAATCCATCATTCAGAAATATGGGGTGAAATACAAAACATATAATCTATAACACCCAAAGAAACGGCTAGGATGAAGTTTCAAATCCAGAGTTGAAGTTTATTTGGGTGAAAACATTGCATCCAAATATAAAGGATTAGAGAAATCACATGGATGATTCTCTTTGGGTTAGTAGGGTGACATATAAAAATACCATTGGTATATCCCCATTATATATTTTTTTTGTTAAATCATACCATTTCCTTAGGGAAGTTGAGCATCAGTTATTTTGGGTGATAAAGAAGTAAAACATGGATTTATCCCAAGCTAGATATCAAAGATCGTTATAACTTCAAGATATTTTGTAGATCCAATTATTATCATAAGAGATCTCAAGGATATAAAAAGAGTGAAAAAAGGAAATAAATTAAAATATGATCTATAATATGGATTTTAATTAGGGTGATAAATTCCTTATCTATAGTTCATGAATGAGGATGATTCCTGGTAAGTTACGTTTTAGATGGTTAGGCTATGATGTTGTATCTAATGTTTTTCTTATGGTGTAATGGAAATCACTCTGAAGTATATATGAAGTAAATTTACTATCAATAGGAGACTATTGAAGAAATATATTGAGGGAATTCCCACACACACAGTTTATATAATCACACTACATGACCCTATCATCAATTGAGAACATCAGGCTATCCCTAACCCTTTCAGCTTTATAATATTTTTCCTATTTAAAATTATACATTTCATGTTCAAATATCATCTCATTGGTTGAAATTAAGGAAAAAATAACATTTTTATTGTTGGGGAGGGGAAAACATTTTGGTGTATCTTCTTTAGGACCTTCATTTTTGTGTTTGTTGTTTTTTTCCAAAAAAAAAACAAAAAAAATAATAAAAAAACATGATATAACATGATCAGTTACTTGTGGACCATATAGAAAATGAATGTTTAAATTTTAAAAATTCGTTGGTAGAATGATATGAAAGATTATTATTTCGTCATCAAGGGTTTTTTTTTTACAAAAATGGAAGTTGTTGATGATATGTTTTGTTGTGTCATTATAACAAATTTTAGATTTTGACACCATTCTTTATGATATTTTTTCACAATAAATTATTTCATTTATTTTTCTACAAAAAGTTACATGAAACCATGACTTTTGAAAAATTTCCTACTCAATTGATGGTATAGTGAAGTTAGTTAATTTTTTTATTCATTTGACGTCAATGGTTGATCCATATGTTCATTTATGTTTTGATCAATATTAGGGTTGTACCAAATTGACATATGTGTGTGTACCTGACATCCAATAGTTATATGAACTTAAAAAAAAAGAAAAAACATTAATATTATCTTAATAAATATGTGGGTGATGAAATGTATAACATATGGGGATATCCAGGATGGGAGCTTAAGATTTGATTAAATAGAATTCTTAAGTGAGCGAGTAATAAAATTTGATAGTAAAGGAAAGTAGAACAGGTTCAGTGGAATTAAAATAGGAAAGAAGTAATGTTTTACTTGACCTGAATGTACTGAATAATGGGTGGATATATGAGATTGAAATGGTTAGCACACACACACACATAGGGAATTAATGGCCCAGTCAACCCATGAATTGTTTCACTATGATTATTTTCATTACTATAATTGGATATTGTTTTTATATGATTTATGAGATAATTACTATCAGATTTACTAATATATACTTCTTTATGATATTCTTACCTTTACTATACTTCCACTACGGATTGGAAAATTTTTACATGTATATCTTGTCAAAATTCTATGGAATGCCTCACATGTGACTTTTCCTAGGAGGGGCAATGGGTAGTTATGGTGGAGTTAATAGATTTTTTATTAAATATTTTATTGATAATAAATGAAATAAATTTCTCTCAATGGGTTAAATATTTTTATTTAGGGAATATTTTGGATTACACCAATAATTTTGAAAATTGGAAAAAATTACAGTTTTGACCCTTAAATGTAATATGTCGTAATTTGGAAATAAATTTTTTTATATGAACTATTTGAACTTTATATTTCACAATAAAATTATTCACTCAATGTGATAACACTTTACTTTAGGACATTCTAGCTGTATCTTGCATTTGTTTTGAGTAAATGGGCCATGAAGTCAAAGTTGGACTGGACTAATCAAAAGGAAAACCAAGTCACCATTTTAGGAATATATTCTTCATTAAGGATTTTATTGGGATTAAATTTTAAAATTAGATAGAATAAAGTATTACAGACAAATAATCCTTCTATAAGAACATCCAGGTCACACATTTTGGTGGTCAACAAGTCAGTGCAATTTGGATTAAAATATTATCCAAAATTTATCATTTATAGTTGTAAAATTCTTAGAACCATATCCCCACATATACTCTATAAATTTGAATTTTTACCATTATAGCGGGTTTTAAATGAATTATTATATTTATGTTAGAGTATAATTTGCTTCAAACCATTTCTCCAAATATTTAAATAGGGAGATCTCTTAAAGAAAGGATCCCTTCATGAAAACCTTCTTTTTCTTCTTTGCATTGTAATGTTTGTGTTTTCATTATAAAATTCATAGCTTATCTTATATTTATTATATTTTATTCTTTTTTATTTTTATATACATAAATTTTTTGGTATTTAAAGAAATACTATAAATGTGACTGGGTTATACCCTTTCTAGACCTTTTTGAATGAAAATCGTTTCTACAATAACTAAACCACTCAAAGAGGAGTAGTTTTTTTTAGTAATTTATTTAAATATAATATTTTTAATTTATTTTTTTAATCAATGATATTAATAAAATTAATTTAATATTATTAATTATTTTAGTTTTTAATTTAAAATATTATCCCAAGAAATTTATCATTTAACAAAAACACATGAGGTCGAGTAATGTGTGTATTGTAGAGCACAATATCAATCGGTAAAACAAAAGTACATGGGATAAATTTTTAGAGTTAAAATACAATAAAAAAATCCTTATTTATATAGTTTATACGTTCCCTAATTTACATTTGAACATAATATATCCTTCGAAAATCAATCAGGGAAGGGTTCTGTGATTTCACATTTCGAAGCTATCCTAGGGTGTAATTCATTTATACATTGTTGTCAAGTTAACTCACATTGAATTTAAGGGATAAAAAATTGGGGGATCATAATTAATTGGGGATGAATTTGAATTATAATTATCAACAAGAAATTTAATAGGTAGTTTTTTGTTAATTGTTCTTTCTAAAAATATTTTCTATAAATAGAATATTTCCGTTGTGTTTTATCAATCAAATTTCAAAAGGGAAAAAATACAATCTTCTTTTAATATAGATATTATAGTGTTATAAAAAATAAACCCCCAATTATTTTTAATAGATTTTTTATTTTATATTATTTAAAAAATACCTTTAATATTTTATTTAAATACTACCTCCCTAGGGAAAGACCTTAGACAACCACTCTACTGCACCAAAGTACAAAACATTTACACATCATTTGGGAGTTCCCATGAAAATTAAAAGTAGCACTAAAGGAAATTACTCAAAGGAATATGAAGATGATTCATATGTGGTAATTTAGGGAATATATTAATAAAATATTAAGAAACAATTAAGAGTTTAATTAACAAAATAGAGGGTAATAAAGTTCTTCCCACAGTATTAATAACAATTGAATGTTTTAATTGTGGTGAGTATGGTCATTATTAAAAATTGATGTTCTTAAAGTAAAGATATATAAGTGAATCAAAATGTCTATAAAGATAAATTTCTAGAAAATTCATATCAAATTACAACCAAAGACAAAGTAACTATGAAAAACCAATAAAAGCTTGGAATTATTTTAATAGTTTTTCTTATATTTAAATTAGTAAATATAATTATCTTGAAATTTATGAACATTAGTAAATGACTAATATTTAGGATTTTAGGAAGGAATTGTTAAGGAATAAGATGAAATTTTTTAGTAAAAGGTGTATGAATTAAGTTGAATGATAGAAGTATCAATATATATGGGTTTGAGGATTATGATTTAGTAGTGTTTATCAATGATATTTTTGTATATTTTAAAATGTACATGGATTATGAGGAATATTTAATGTTTTTTCTACTAACCTAAAAATAAAATATCTTTCAAGGAAAATTTATTAGATGTGAAATTTTTTATTATAGATTTTATTTTTTGGGAATATTGTAACTAAATTTGGAATAAATGTTGATCTTGTTAAAATAAAAGTCGTATAAGATTTTCCAAAACCTACTAATGTCATTAATATTTGAAGTTTTATTGCTGTATTGGGTTATTAAAAATGGTTTTTTGAAAACATTTCATAGATATCTAGTCCTCTAACCATGATAACTTTAAAGGGAGTTAAATGAATTTAAACAAACAAGTGTGCTAAATATTTTATTGAGTCAAATAGAAGATTAATTAATGAACCCATTTTATCCCTTACATATAGATATGAGGAATTTTTTATAGGTATGATTCATTAAAAGTGTTTGGTTGTGTTTTGATCAATTTATTGCATATTAATTTTTCCAAATGAAACCCCATGTACAAAATTATCCGAAGTATGAAATCCAGCTTAATGAAAGTGTTTTTTCTTTAAATGTTTGGAAGAAAATATAAAATGATATCAATGACCTTGAAAAGTTATTTTTCAATAATGTGTTTCTTTAGAGTTTTTATTGGGTTTTAGTAGATGATTCAGGTATATGTAACCCTTAGGTTTAATATGTTATTTAGTGATATGTTTATTTGAGGAAGAATACTATTATAGTTTGGATATATTATCACGAACTGACACATTGAGGCATGTCTGTCTAGCGATGAGCCGAGTGTGACTACCCCAACCCCACCTCTAATAGGCCAGAGGATAGAGACCAACACCGAGTAGGTATATCACACACATGGGAGGAATTATTCTAAAATAGATTCATGCACACACACATCTCGAAGGCCATAAGTTGATGAAATGAAAAAAATCAACTTTTACCAATGCATGCATATATCTAAATCTAATAACCAGAGTATGAAAACAATACTCGAAAGCTTAAAGATCCAAATACACACCCACAAAAAACTATAAAGAAGTTCAACATGATAGAAAGAGGGGGAAACAATCAAATGTGACTCTTGGTATGAACCAAAGTCTTTATAGCCCAATTTATGATCTGTTTGCTCTTGGTCCACCAAGAACCGCATCGAACAGTCAGACATCTACATAATACATGACATGTGTTGGTAGATCCCTTGCAGGGGTGAGTATAATAATACCCAATAGAACACCTTCAAACCAATAAGCATAAATCATTAAGAGTATTCATATTATCATAGGGATATTTCAATCATTATATGATAAATATAATAAAACTTCGAGATATAATCATAGTAGACACTAAGTCTCAAACTAGGGTCACAACTAAATTACCAACCTAAGATTCTCCTTAAGAGTTTGTAGAAACACTCACCAAAGAGAACTCACTATTTGAGTCTGATAGAACTGATGGAGTCCATCCAAGAGGTTGTTCTCATTAGATATCTTCATAAGTAAGTACAACTAGAAGTACAAAGTTATTGATACACAGATAGAGGAGAAAAATCATGGCCTTGGGGGACACCAAAAACCCTAACTAGATTAACCCACTAAGTAGGGGAAAAATGACCATATATATTGGTAACACCAATTACTTAACCCCACCTAGGTTATAAGACAATAGAGGATCCCACCTAGTGACATGGGGGGACATTGAGAACTCTATCTGAGACAAATCCCTTAGTGAGGATCACAAAAATTTCACCATAAAATAATTCCAAACTATACGTTTACTGGGATGGATCTAGGGAAAACACCCTAAGGAAAATGTTCCATGTTGAAGAGAATAAAGGTCTCATACCTCTCTATGAATAGTACATCACATGTACTAGTAGTTTACATGTACTAATAGTACCCAATGTGTCTTTTTGGTCATGGGTATTCTTGTGTGATCCATCCCATGCTCGTATACTACAGACTATGCTTATGTACACCTTGCCATGTGTGTGTAAACTAGGTCATCCCCATGTACATGGCCATGTCCAGGTACATGGATTAGCTTGTTAGCTATGGATGGGTTCGAGAACATGGATTAGCCCCTGTACTGTGGCTATGTCAATATACCTAAGGGTACACAGTGATTCACAAGGTCGAGTAACATGGTGTATGACACATGTCACAAGATGTGTGATACATTATTCTCTATAGAAACCCTAGCACTATAATCGGGGCCCCATATTTAGTATTTCTATAGATTACATGGATTATTTCTCCATATTATACATAGTGTAGTTAAAAATTTTATAGGACACACAGGTTATTCACGCGGTCTGCTCATGCCGCCATTGTACTGATTTTTCACCATGAATCTCACTACAAACCATGGATCTGGCCCAACCAAGACTTTCCATCACCGCTCACCAGAATCCATCCATCTGATTTGTTGGGAAGATCCTCCCATATTTATATCCCACTGCTTTACATCAAAATATGAATTAACATACCAAATTTAGTTCTGATTCATCATCATTACTACCGTAGTTCTATCCCATCATCAAACTCAAATTCGGTCCATGGTATCAATCCATTTCACCAAATAATAGGTGCATAGAGATTGATTTCTGAGTATTTGTTAAACCAACGGTCAAATGGAACACTGACGATGAACATACAAAGAATGAGGAATAAATGCACAAACCAAAACACATGAGAAACATACCACATATAATGCTCATGTTGGCCTCAATTTTTTTCCATTAAAATTCTAAATAAAGAGATATGATTAGAAAGAATTAAAAATCCCCAAAACACATGTAAAAGAAACCCATACCCACAACATGATCGATCTCTAAATCAATTTGTTGGTTTATTGGTTTGTGTCCGTATTGGGAGAAATGAAATGAGGTTAAATCTATATAAATCAAACATCCTACCATGAGTTTGTATCAAAAATTGATGAAGAATGATCCTGCATCATATTTATCAGTGATATCCTCAAATTATATAGGTGTAGACTATCCCAACGATATCGACCCGATCCCCTGATCTATTGTCATCCTCTAACATCTCTATAACATATCCTCTCTAGATCTCTAGGGATATACAACTAACCCAAAGATTTACCCATAACAAGGTATTTATAGATAATTAATTACATCATTTTATTATTAAAATAAAATAAATTAATAAATTAATTTATTCATTTTTTTCATACACAACATCTTTTTTCACAAACATCTAACCCCAAAAAAGATTATGTCTTGTTTAGGGTAAAGACCATATTACAGACTCAAGAGTGATCTCATATTTCTGAATTGAGACTCTTTTTTAGAGTTATTCCACTATTTTATGAAAACCACACATGTGTGATATTTATATATTTTGTATTTTTAAAATATCAATTCCAAGCTCACTAGGCCTCATAATATATTTAATTCTCAGTGCCTAGATACAAAAATATTACTATATTTATTTCAATGCTTTACATGAAAAAAATGAGATATTATATTCTCCCCAACTTATGTATTTTCTTCATAAAAATAAAAAAATACTACTAAAAAGGTATGGTTATTGAGATCGAATCTGGGTCTCCTACTCCTAAGTTCTCTATAAAATATTCTCGTTCTACCACCATACACACACCAAAGGAATCACTTTCCCAACAAGGTCCTTCTCCTATGGATCCTAAATCTCTATATATAATGACACAAGGTTGATGTACATGGCATTACTTTAATTTTGTGGATTACTTAATAAATTACCCAAAAATAATCCCAAGTAACATATTAGTTTTTTTCCCTTTGAAACATGGAATATATTCTTTTAATTTGGTGAATGATCATGAAAATCTCGCATAAAGATCTTCCCCTTTAGTTTTCCAAAACTAAATCATTTATTTATATCCAGGGGAAAAGTAAATTTATAAAAAGGGTGATCTCAGATGCTTAGTAAGGGTAAACAAGAAAAATATCAAACAAAACATGAACATAATAATGTAACAACATGAACATAAATTTTGAAAATAATACCATTTATTACATATATCAAAATTTTGAGTCATGGAATAAATCTTGGAAGTTCATAAAGCATAAATCATAAATGAACAAGATCCATGAGAAAATAACATTGTCATAAAATATGGAATTGTGGAAAACACATAAGCATAGAAAATCATTTCCATATTTGGAAATTATCATTTCCAAGAACATCATAGTGGACAATGTCCTTTACTGAACGGATTTCACTTCTTATTCTAGCCCTATATTACTGAACCGGGTTTACTTGCTATTCCATCCCTGTATTACTGAATCAATATCATTTCCTTTTCCAGCCCTATCTATATCATGAGATATCAATCTTTACCCAATAAATTATAGGGAGATATAGGTCCCACCCATCTTATAATTAAATAATTCTTACATGTGCCACAAAAACATAAATCATTCATCATAACATAAGGAATAAAATGGGTTTCTATAAATATCATTCCACCATTACTTAATCCATATAAAATAAATGGATTTCATAAATAAAATTCCTTCATAAACACAATAAAACCATAGGAAAAATAGGGATAATATACTTGAAACATAAACCTATTAAAAAATTCCATCTTGGATGGAAAATAATTTTGATAGAACACTTGAAATTAATTACTGAGGAAAATATCCTTTCTTCTTCAAAAGTATTTTTCTCTCAAAATGCCATGAAATTTTAAAAGAAAAGATTTTATTTGAAAATATACTTGAAATAGTTTTAAGGGAGATTCATGGAAATAAGTATCTATGAGAACATAAAAATCCATTCACGCAGTATAATTTAAAAGAAATCATTATTATCGTACTTTTGTTAGAAAGTCAAAAAGCACCTCGTATCGGAAACAACCAAAGATTAATTTCATACAATTTATTAAAAATTCCTTGATTAGTAAAACTGACTTTTATAAATTATAGAAGGATAAAAAGAATATTTTGGAATACATATTTAGGAAACATGTACATGGATGATAAATATACCCCAGTAAATACTTATGTGTAAACAATCTTGGATAATAATGAGATTGAAAAATTATCCCTTAACTTAGTTCTAGGTTCCTTCATACATGTTTGAACCTCCTGTATAAGAGTTTAAATAATATCATTAACTCATTCTTGAATCATATTCATTCTTATAATATCACAATTGATCATATTATTACCCGTTTGTGAATAACATTATTACTCATCCATTGGGTATTAACTACTTTATTTTCTTATGCATGTTTTGTCAGATAAGTTCTAGTTACTCTTCTTTGGTTATAGTTATATCATTTCTATAATGATATTAATAATATATATATATATATATAATATTCATTCATTATATTCTTTTATATAACCATGCTTTATGGAATATCATGTGTAATGAATCACATCACATCATGGAAATGGTAGACCGTACGTACACACAAGCGACGATATCATTCCCATAATTGTGGAATGGTATTGAAGTGGATGGTGTATATAATATTTCATAAAAAATATCATGTTATAATAATTATATATATTTATTATTTCCATCATCAAAACCATCCCAGTAAAGTGGTGATGAAAAAAATTACACCATAGTGTAGAGATGGTAAGCCGTACGTATGCATGGGTGGTGATTTCATTTTTTATAGGATAGATATAATATGGAATATGATTGTTTTATAACCACAATAACATCTCAACCAATAATTGACACTTTATTTATTAATTTATGATGGAAATAAATCATTAATAGGAAGTATGATAAGAAATTATTTTGAGAGAATCGGTCAAAGAGATTACCTCTTCTTCGATGAGCTCCCAATATGTCCCCAATTAAAGGCACTAGAGTTTGTATTTTGTGAAGACCAACACATATAGAATGTGAATATAGAAGTTTAGAAGGGAAATGGGTAGGGGTTAACCAAGATTGAAGGATCAAGGTGAAGTGAAGTTATGAGGGAGGAAATGACCTTTTATAATTTATGTGAGTGGCACACTCATCCAATGATATTAAGAAAAGTTTTAGTGTAATTTTAAAATATTATTTTTACCCTTAATTACTTTATTTTACTTTTTCTATATTAATAAAAATTACTAAAGTTACTATTAATAATGGAAAAAAAATAAAGTTATTTACATAATTTGGATCCACTGATTCTAAACATGGAATCTATTTTTAAAAATTTAAAACACAGAAATTGCAGTAGTTAATTTAATGTTTATTGTATTGTCAGAATGAGATAATAGGTTTTCATCATCATCCTTACCTTTTTATTCAAAACCATATACAAATACAAGGAATAATCCAAGAACTTGGGGGGAGGATATAATGATGGCCAAGAGCATTGCCCCGAATCAAGTTCACCCCCTTAGGTTTGAAATGAGAGACATGAGAAAGAAATCTAACCAGGGTACCAGGGGTCGCTTTAGAGGCCAAGTGATCCGCCACCTTGTTTCCCTCTCTCCATGTATGAGTGACTCGAGTGTTTCTATCAATGAGGGATTTGCATTGCCTGATTATGTAAACGATAGACTAAGGAATGATACCTTTCCCATGCAAGGCATCCAGAATAATCATAGAATCGGTTTCCACTTGGGAGATGTAATGCTCCCTCTACCTGCAAATGGAAATACCTGACAGAACTTCCCTTGCCTCCGCCTGAAAAGAATTTCCATATCCATAATACGCTGTGAACGCCAAAACCACACTACTCGTGAAATCCCGGACCACACCACCACCACACATTTCACCCATCGAGCAAGAACCATATGTATTCAGTTTAAGCCCATGTTCAGGAGGGCTCCATCGAACCCATTGCCGTTATGGCCAGATACATGACTATTGGGCTGCAACTTGAAGTTCATACATCTTGTGGAGAGAGGGAGACTTAAACCATTTTCCATCAATGCCACACAAATCAACCAGAATGCACCTTACCCTGACAATAATGTATCTTCCCATAGAAGAGATCCCCTCAAACTTGGCTCGGTTTCTTGCTTTCCATAAACACCAACAACCTGCGCTGAAGATAATGGACCTCACCATTCTTTCCCTCTCCGAACGGTCCGATCCCTGGAACCAACACTCTATGAAGGAGTCAAAACTCTACACAGAGGAGGAGTACCCTATAAAATCCCCAAAGAAATCCCACACCTGATGGGCCCAAGCACCTTTGAAGAAAATATGGCCTATACTCTCTTCATTTTTGTTCACACAGCACTGGCAGTAGGATACCATGCTAATTCCGAGCTTTTTGATGTTATTGTCGGTTGGTAAGGCATTGTTTTGGATCCTACATGATATAAAATTGAATTTAGTAGGGATGATCTTACACCACGCCAGACTGTGCCAACCCCCTTGCTGACTTTAGAGCGAGCTAATCCTGTAAAAATCCTTCGCATTTAACTTGCACGAGGTGGATGGGGTGAAGACACACTGGTCCTGTTCTGTGCACAATATAACAGAGTCGAAAACCATCTGCTAGTTTGCATCCAGTATTTCTCTGAAAAAATGAGGGAACAGGCTCGCCTCCCTGAATGTGATCAATGGTAGTAAAACTACATTTTTTAAAAAATACTTCTTTTATCCAAAAAATTGAATTTGTTCTTATATCATGATAAAAAAACATATAATATGAGTTTTAATCATTAGATGGAATATATAACATATATATTTCATTAATAAAATCAATTAAAACTGGTTTTATTATTTTAAAAACTCATTTATTTTCATTTAAATAGTTTTTCAGAAAAATAATTCCTATTATTTAGAAAGGATTTTATTTTCATTTATAATAAATTTCACACAAAAGAACTAATTATATATACATATAAAAAGCATATTTTCATAATTCAGTTGATAATGTTCATACATTCCATTATAATTTCTAGGATATAAGGTAACATAATAATATTTAGTAGTTCTCTTAAACTAGATCTAGTGTGAAATAAAATCTATCCAAAGAACTCATAATTATGTGTAAGACAATCCCTGAATAGTGTTGTGTATACCACAAGATATGGAGGTGTTGTGTGTAGTACAAGATTATATTTTGTAGTGTATAACACAAGAAATAAAATAAAAATATAACTCATAAAAATATTGGGGTGTTACATTCTACCCCCTTAAAATGAATTTCTTCCTTGAAATTAGTCTTGGTTATAATAAGATTAATACTTGAAACTTTATTTTATAGAAACCCACATCATAAAAATGAAGAATAAAACTTCCTTTTAAAAAGGAGTAGTTGGACCATAATATTTACCCAAATTAAATCATAACTAGGAATTTATATAGGAGATCATAGGTGATGATTGGGCATGGAGAAAAAACATAAATAATCATAGAGATTGATAAAGATCACTGATCACAAGAAACTTTGTGATTTAGAGAAAGTTAAAAAAAAAAAAAAATCCTAAACTAAAGACGCGTGAAATATTCCATTGATATCATAAAAATGATGATAATAAGACACTCTTTTACATTACGATCCCTTTTCTTAATGTTTAATAATTTACATGATAAGATATTGTTACTTTATTTTAGTACAATCTCACCATTGGTCATGTATTGAACAATTTCAACTTCATCTATTATTAAAAAAAATTAAGTTGAATTTTCATTCTTAAAGTGTTAGCAGATCATGCGATCCATAAATAGAATGATAGGTCATTCTCTATGACTTTATCACAACAAATGGTTAGCACATGTTATCAAATATGCATAAGTCCACATATGGTGAGATAATAATTCATTCTAAAAACCATAATTCTAATTTTAACTTAAAATTTCCATAAATTAATAACCATACAATCATTATGTAAGTTGGAATCCAAAACATTAAAAATATGTTTACTAACTCATATCAAAATTTATCACCAATATATCATAAGGTATCTCTTATTGGTCACATTGCAAACATGTGAAAACCTTCATCAGGTATTCTCTTGAGTCATGGTAATAACATGAATTACCATATATCCTTTTTTGAAAACATGCATGTTTCCTTATTCCAAATATTATTGGATATATTTCTAAATTCTCAAAATGTCGTATACTTAATCCATGATAGCATAACCCTATTGACAACAAATCGATAATTAGTTCCCAAGAAACTAGTATCATCCAATTTACTTATTCATATCCAACATATCTTTATCCAAAATTATTATCTTAATATAAGGGACATATTTATGGTTATCTTCCCCTTAATCATATGTTCTCCAAATATATCACCTTACTGTTAAATCAATTTTTTTAGTCTTTAGAACTGTTTAACGTATCCTTTTCAATCCTTAATGAAAAACTTAAACTAAAAACACATATATATTTCAATATTTGTATAACATAATCTTTAAATTTTGAAATATATACACCTCAATCATCTAAATTTATTCTTAAACCATTACTTAGGATCTATCATCATAGTCTTTCCTAAAATATGAATCATGTCTTAAGGTTCCTCAACCGTAATCTAACAAAGATTCTTAAGTTTAATGTAAACAATAATTCTAGAACATCCCATGCCCTTAACATGTTATTTACAATTACCTTATCATCAGTAGTATAACCAATTATCATACCACATTTATGATTCTATTTTTGATATTTCCTCCTAGAAAATCAATTTTCATAATTCCCATACTTTCCATATCTGAAATATTAAATTTTAACCGTGTTCTATCTAGGTTCGGCTATTGACTAAGACCAGAAAGAAAAATTTGAGAAATAATTATCATAGATGAAAATCACATAACCAAGGGAAATTACTTATAATATTTCAATATAGGATATCTTAGGTTTAATCATAGGTTATTCATTATTGTTACCAAAATTCTAGGATTGTAACATATAATTTGACTTATCCTTAGGACATATCTATACATATCGTTATAAATATCTCTAGGGATGTCACTAAAGTTTTTTTAATATAGTTTCCAAAGTTTTACTTAAATTTCACTCTAATACCAATAATAATGACCCAAGATTAACATACATATAAATTACAATACTTTTGTAGAATACTTAACACATTACACAAAAAGAATCCCAAATACCATATTAGTTTAGTGACTTTGGAAACTTGAAACACATTCTTATAATTTGGTGAAAGATCTTCAACATCCCCTAGAAGTATCTTCCCCTTATGTCTTCCTACCAAAAATCTTTCTTTATATCCTGAGAAATAGAAAACATTTTAAAAGTGTGATCTCAAATGCTCAGTAAGGGTAAAAAATGAAAATAGAAAAAAACATGAACATAAGAATGTAATAACATGAAGATAACTTTTTTTAACTATACTATGTATAACATATATAAAAATATTGATTCATGGAATAAATCATGATAGTTTGTAAGGAATAAATCATAAAGGAAAATGAGCCATGAGAAAATAAAATTTCCATAAACATTGAAATGTGGAAAAAAATAAGTATAGAAAATTATTTCCATATTATCCATGGATCATTACCAAGACCACTATAGTGGAAAAAGTCCTTTGCTGAATAAAGTTTTCTCCTCATTCCATCCTAGTAGTACTGAACTAGTTTTACTAGCCATTCCAACCCAGTATTACTAAACCGGTATCATTTCACATTTTATCATTTTCTATCTCATGAGATATAAATATTTACCCAATGCATTGGATGGAGATATATTCCCCACCCATCTCATAATTAAATCATTCTTACATATTTTACAAAAACATAAATCATTCATCATAACCTAAGGAATAAAATGGGTTTCTTTAAAAATCATTCCACCATAACATAATCCATGTAAAACAAATGGATTTTATAAAAAAATTACATAATAAACACAGTAAAACCACTGGAACAATAGGGATAGTAAACTTGAAACATAACCCTATTAAAAAAATTCCATCTTAGATAGAATATAATTTTTATAGAACACTTGAAATTAATTATTGAGGAAAATATATTTTCTTCTTCAAAAATGTTTTCTTTTCCCAAAATTATATGGAATTATTAAGGAAAATAATTTAGTTGAAAATAATAATGAAATATTATAATGGAATATTCTTGGAAATAAATAATTATGAAAATATAAAAATCACTTCCTGACGTATAAGTTAAAATAAAACATTCTTCTCATACATTAGTTGGAAAGTCAAAAATTACCTCGTATCAAAATCGAAAAAAGATTCCTTTATACCATTTAATTAAAATTTACCGATGAGTAAAATTGATTTAAAACAATTATAGATGGATAAAAAAAATATTTTAAAGTAAATATTTAAGAAACATATATATGGATGATAAATATAACCCAATAAATACTTACGTATAAACAATATCCCATAATAATGAGATTGAAAAATTATTCCTTACCTAAGGTATGTTTTCCTTCGTACGTGCCCAAAACTATTGTATAAGGTTTTTAATAATTTCATTAACTTTTTCCAGAATCATATTATTTTTTAAAATATCATTAGTGATCATATTATCACCTGTTTGTTAATAACATTATTACCCATCCATTGGGTATAAACTACTTTATTTTCTTACGCATGTTTTGTCAGATAAGTTCTTATTTCAATTATTAGGTTATAGTTATATCATTTCCAGAATGATATTAGTATAATATATATAATATTTATTCATTCTATTCATTTATATAATTTAGATTTAATTATGATTATGTAGAATGAATCTCATTGCATCGTGGAGATGATATGTCGTACGCACACACAAACGACGATATCATTCCCATAGTTGTGGATTGGTAATGAAGTGGACAGTGTATATAATATTTGATAATAAATATCATGTTATAAAAATCATATATCTTTATTATTTTTATCATTACACCCATCCAATTAAAGTGGTTATGAAAAATAGATTACACCACGACTTTGAGATGGTAAGCCGTACATACACACATGTGGTGATTTTATTTTCCGTATGATGAATAGAAGGTGGAATATGGTTGTTACACGACCATAATAACATATAATAATATAATTTATACTGCATTTATTACTTTATGATGGAAAAAACCCATGAAGAGGAAGTATAAGAAGAAATAATTTTGAGAGAATCGGTAAAGGGGATTACCTCTTCTTCGACGATCTCCCTCTAGATCTCCTCTTAAAGGCACTAGAGTTGGTATTTTGAGAAGAAAAGAACCTATATAATGTAAATAAAAAATTTGATAAGGGAAATGGTTAGGGGATAGTGTATATTTAAGGCTTAAAGTGAAGTTAAGTTGTGAGGGAGGATGCACCTATTTATAATTGAGGTGAGGGTCACATTTCAAATCTTCAAAAATATTAATTTATAATAAAATCAAAACATATCCAAAAACCTCTAAAATGCTATATTTTAGAATAAAAGATGAGATGAATTTGTAATAGAATTAACCAATAAATTTTTGACAAGTGTTTATTTTAATTTAAACCTTATCATTTTAATGAACACTTAGTTATTTTGTTTAATCATTAACTAAGGTAACAAATATTTCAATATAAAAAGGGTGTAATATTTACTTATCTGGCATAAATTAGACCATAAATGAATATATTAGAGCATTTTAGGACACATTATAATTATTATATATTTTTAAAATTATTATATTTTTTTTAAATAATTTAATAAAACCTTATTCTGAAAAAATATCAATAGTGTCTATTTTGACACTATTCATTTCATGGATTTTTAAAAAATTCAAGAGAAGATGTTAACCATGAACCAAATATTTTATTATATCCCTATGAGGTGAAGGTGATCTATAAAATTAATTGGATATATTAATTATCCCAAATATTTTTATTTTTAGTATTTTTAATAACATATATTTGGTATCTCCATTAATAAAATAATTACAACATCAATTTTGTGTAATTGTTTAATATAATTATATTTTCAATTAAAAATTAAAAATAAAATACTATAATGAAGATATATCCTCTATATTTCCTAATAACACTCATAGTAAAATATATATTCTAGAAAATCCTACATTAAAAATGTTATATTTTTTAAAACATGAATGTGCCAACTTTAACATTACTTTAAATAAAATATTATAAGTGTCATAATAATTTCCATATGGATCCAAAAAGGTCAATAACTAAAACCTTGAATTACTATGGTGCAGATATAATCAACCAATTTATTTAGTCAAGTGTTTTTATGTTTTAATGGTTATTATCATTTAAAAAAATTATATTATTGATTTTTCATCAATTAAATAATTAATACATCATCAATATATAAGCCTTCATGGTAATTATTTATTTTATAAAAATTGAAAATAAATTACCATTAAAAATAAAACTTTTTATCTTTAAAATGAGTATTTATATTATAATTTAGTATATTATAACCTTATTTTAAAAATGATAAAGTTATTCAAATTTGAGTAAAACATATTTATCTTTTCTTTAAATAAAATATAATAAATGTTCTAATATCATAAGAGTGGATTAAAAAGGATGAAATTTAGACCCAATTATTCTTTATGTAGAAACACACTCATACAATTATATTAGGATGAGTTTTAATGTAATTTAATAATATTAATTTTACCCTTAATTATCTAATTTACCTTTTCACCATATTAATAAAAATAACTAAAGTGACTATTCATAATGGCCCAAAATAAAATAAAGAGATTTACATAATTTGGACCCACTAATTAAAAATATGGAATCCATTTTTTAAATAAATTCAAAGCATAGAAATTGTAGTAAATAATTTAATGTCAATCTCATTGTTGGAATAGGATAATGGGTTTTAAAAGTTAAAACATTATAAGAGATTGAAATATTTTTACATCTAAATTCATGGTAAAATTAATGCCACTGACTTAAATTATATTAACTAATAAAAAAATATATTTATACTTTAAAACCATTCAATAATATAATTTAAACATATAAATTATTTTGTTGAAAAAAAGTTGTTTTCGATTAAAGTTTAGTATATTTTTACTATTTATCAAAACTAGAAACTTATCATAAAAATATCAAAAATTCATCCAAAGTAAATTTTTTATCCTGATTACAATGAACTAGTTTATTTTTTCAAATAAAATATAATAAGGTTTTAAAATCTATATTTAAAATGTGTGCACTATTAAAAGGTGGAAAAACTGTATTTTTTGAAAAATACTTCTTTTATCTAAAAAAATAAACCTTTTCCTATATCATGTCTAGGACACATATAAGATGAGTTTTAATCATTATATTTAATATTTTACATATATATTTTATTAATAAAATCCATAAAGACTGATTTTATTATAGTATACGCTCATTTATTTTCATTTAAATAGTTTTTTTAGAAAAACAATTCCTTTTATTTAAAAAGAGTGTTATTTTAATCTATAATTAATTTCACACCAAATAAATAATTATATATAAATATGGAAGGAATATTTTCATTGTTTTGTTAATATTGTTCACACCCACCATTATAATGTCTAGGTTATAAGGTAAAATAATAATATTTAGTTGTTCGCTTAAACTCTATTTTCTGTGAAATGAAATCACTCTAAAGAACTCAAAATTCTGTGTAACACAAGCCAAGAATAGTGTTGTTTTTACCGAAAGATAATAGGGTGTTGTGTGTAGTGAAATATTATATTTTTGTAGCGTAAAACACAATACATCGATGAAAATAAAAAAATATAACTCATAAAAATCTTAGGGTGTTTCATTTTGACCCCCTTAAAATGAATTTCACCCTTGAAAATCATCTGGGTTGTAAAAGGATTAATACTTGAAACTTTCTTTTCTAGAAACCCACATTGTAAAAATAAATACTAAAACTTCTTTTTTAAAAATTAATATTTTGAAAATAACAGTCACCCAAAGTAAATCATAACTAGGTCTCAATGTAGGATATCATAGGTGAATATTGGGCATAGGGAAAAATTATAAATAATCATAGAGTTTGATAAAGATCACTGATCACAATAAAATTTGTGATTTCGTGAATGTTTATAATCAAAAAACTGTAAACTAAAGAAGCATAAATGTTTTCCTTGATATCATAAAACATTATGACAATGAGACACCCTTTTACATCACTATCCCTTTTCCTAATGTTGAAGAATTTGCATGAAAAGATATAATTACTTGATTTGGTACAATATCCTTGCTGGTCATGCATTAAAAAATTTCCACATCATCTTTTATTCAAAGAAATGAAGTTAAAATTTTCATTCCTTATGCATTAACATATCATGTGATCAATAAATAGAATCATAGGTCATTCCATCAGACTTTATCACAATAAAACTTGAGCACAAGTTATCAAATATGCATAAGTCCACCTACGGTGAGATAAAACTTTATTCTAAAAAAAATTATATAAAGTTTAACTTACCATAAATTATTAACCTGAAAATCATTCTAAAATATGAAAATTCAAAACTCTAGAAAGAGGTTCACTAACTCAGCTTAACATTTATCCCTAATATATCTTAAGATATCTCTTGTTGGTCACATTCCAAACATGTGAACACCATCATCATGTATTCTCTTGAGTCTTTATAATAACCTAAATTAGCATATATCCTTATTTAAAACATGCATGTTTCCTTATTCGAAATCTTATTAGATATATTCCTTAATTCCCCAAAAGTTGTGTACTTCATCCATGATAGCATGACCCTTTGAAATACAAAACCATAATTAGTTCCCAAGAAACTAGTATCATCCTATTTACTTATTCATGTCCAACATATCTTTATCCAAAAATCATTATCTTAACATAAGGGGTATATTAAGTGTTATATTTCCCTTTATCATGTGTTCTCCAAATATACCACCTTACCCTTAAATCACTTTTCTAGGTGTTTATAACTATTCAACGTATCCTTTGCAATCCTTAATGAGAAAATTATACTAAAAACACTTATATATTTCAAGATTTATATAACATAATCATTAAATTTTGAAACATATACACCTAAATCATCCAACTTAATTCTTAAACCATTACACATGATCCACCATCTCAGTCTTTCCTAAAATATGAATCATGTCTTGAGGTTCCTCAAACTTAATCTAACCAAGCTTCTTAGGTTTTATGTAAACAATAATGCTAAAACATCCCATGACCTTCACATGTCGTTTACAATCTCTTTATCATATATAGTATAACCAATGATCAAACCACCTTTATGATTCTATTTATGAGATTTACACCTAGAAAATCAATTTTTATAATTCCAATGATTTACACATCTAAAAAATTCAATGTTAGCCATGTTCTATCTAGTTCTGGCTATTGAGTAAGACCAGAAAGAAAATTGTGAGAAAAAATTATCATAGATGAAAATCCCAAAACTAAGGGAAATTACTTAAAATATTTTAATCTATGATATATTAGGTTTAATCTAAGGTTATTCATGATCGTTACCAAAATTCTAGGATTATAACCTATAATTAGACATATCCTTAGGACAACCCTAGACATATAATTAGAAATATCTCTAGGGATCTTACTAAAGTTTTCTCAACCAAGTTTCCAAATTTTTACTAAAACTTCTCTTTCATACCAACTATTACAACCCAAGATTATTGTACTTGGGAATTAAATTACTTTTTTGAAATACTTCATAAATTATAAAAAAAGACACCTAAAGACCATATTAGTTTAGTTCAATTGGAAACATAGAACAAATTCTTTTAATTTAGAGAAATATCTTCAATATCCCCCATAAATATCTCCCCCTTAGTTTTCCTACCTAAAACCTTTATTTATATCCTAGGGAAAAGAAAACATATGAAAAGGGTGAACTCAGATGCTCAGTAAGGGTAAAAAAGGAAAACATCAAACAAAACATGAACATAAGAATGTAATAACATGAACATGAAATTTGAAAATCATACTATGTATAACATATATCAAAATCATGTGTCATGGAATAAATCTTGGTAGTTCATAAGGCATAAATTATAAATGAACATGATCCATGAGAAAATAACATTGGCATAAAATAGGGAATTGTGTAAAACAAAAAATAAAAGAAAATAATTTCTATATTATCCAAGGATCATTACCTGGACTATCATAGTGTAAAGAGTCCTTTAATAAATCGAGTTTACTCTTTATTCCAGCACTGTATTACTGGACAAGGTTTACTTGTTGTTCCAGCCCAGTATTAATGAACCGAGATCATTTCCCTTTACAGAACTGTCCATATCATGAAATATAAATTTTTACCTAATTTATTGGAGGGAGATATAGGTCCCACCCATCTCATAAGGAAATCATTCTTGCATGTACCACAAAAACATAAATCATTCATCATAACCCAAGGAATAAAATGGGTTTCGTTAAACATCATTCCAATATAACATAATCCAAGTAAAATAAATGTATTTCATAAAACAAAATTACATCATAAACACAATAAATCCATAAGAAACATATGTATAGTGTACTTGAAATATTACCCCAATAAAAAAATTCCATCTTAGATGGATTTTTTTATAGAACACTTGAAATTAATTCTTGAGGAAGATATCTTTTCTTCATTGAAAATGTTTTCTTTCAGCAAAATGCCATGCAATTTTAAAAGTAAAAATTTATTTGAAAATTAACATGAATTATTTTAAAGTAATACTAATGTAAATAAAGTGTTAATAAAATAAAAAAATCTTCTCATATCGTTTATTTAAAATAAAACATTATTCTCTTAATTTTATCAGAGAGCCAAAAATGACCTCTTTTCGAAATCAATAAAAGATTCCTGTCATAACATTTAATAAAAATTCACAAATGAGTAAAATTTTATTTAATTTTTTTTAAGGATAGAAATAATATTTTTTAATACATATTTAGGAAACATTTACATGGATGATAACTATACCCTAGTGAATACTTATGTATAAACAGTCTCGGATAATAATGAGATTGAAAAATTATTCCTAACCTTAGGTTTGAGTTCCTTCATACATGTACGAACCTCCTGTATAAGAGTTTAAATAATTTCAACGAATTATATAAGAATATTATTTAATTTTATAATATCATAAGTGATTATATTATTACTCGTTTTTTAATAACATTATTTCTCGTTCATTGAGTATTAACTGCTTTATTTTTTCATACACATGTTTTGTTGGATAATTTCTTTTTTATCTTCTTAAGTTATAGTTATATCATTTCCAGAATGATATTAGTATAATATATATCATATTTATTCATTCTAATCATTTATATAATCATGCTTTAATTATGATCAAGTAGAATGAATCAGATCGCATCGAGGGGACGGTAGGTCGTATGTACGGACAAGCGACAATATCATTCCCATAATTAAGGAATGTTATTGAAGGAAATGGTGTATATGAAATTTAATAATTAATATAATTTTATAATAATCATAAATATTTATTATTTCTATTATTTCACCCATCCAAGTAAAGTGGTGATGAAAAAGTGATTACCGCACAACGTGGAAACGATAAACCGTATGTATGTTTGCGTAGTGATTTCATTTTTCGTAGGATAGATAGAAGGTGGAATATCGTAGTCCCATTAACATAATAAAATCTAATGATATAATTGATACTGGATTTATTACTTTACAAGGTAAAAAACTCATGAAGATGAAGTAAAAGAAGAAATAATTTTGTGAGAATCAGTAGAGGTGATTACCTCTTATTTGATGGGCTCCATCTAGATCCCCCCTTAAAAGGAACTAGAATAGGTATTTTGAGAAGAGAAACACCTATAGAATGTGAATAAGTAAGTTGGTAAGGTAAATGGGCAGGTTATAGCAGATATTGAAGGCTCAATGTGAAGTGAAGTTGTGAGGAAGAATGTACCCTTTTATATTTGAGGTGAGGGGAACATTTGGAATCAACCAAAATATTAATTTATAGTAAGATCAAACCATATAAAAAAACCCCAAAAAATGTAATATTTTAAAATATAAGACTATATAAGGTTTTAATACCATTAAACAATAAATTTGATACAAGTTTTTCAGTCAATTAAAAGCTTATCATTTTAATTGACACTTAGTTATTTTGTTTAATTTTTATCTAAGGTAACACATATTTCAATATAAAAGTGTGAAATATTTACTAATTTGATGTCAATTAGACCATAAATGAATAATTTAGAACATTTTAGACCATATAATATTAATTATATATTTTTAAAAATATTATATTATTTTGAAATAATTTAATAAAACCTTATTTTGAAAAAATATAAATAGTGTCAATTTTGACACTATTCATTTCATGGATTTTTAAAAATATGAAGATAAGATTTAAATCTCAAAAAAAATATTTTATTATATTAATAATAGATCAAGGTAATTCATAAAATTAATTGTATATATTAATTATCCGAAATATATTTATTTTTAATATTTTTAATAACATTTACTTTCTATCTCCATTAATAAAATAATTACAACATCAGTTTTGTGTAATTATTTAATATTATTATTTTAGAATACAAATTAAAAATAAAATAATATGATGAATATATATCCTATATATTTTATAATAATACTCGTAGTCTAATATATATTATGGAAAATACTACATTAAAAATTTTATATTTATTAAAACATGAATGTGACAACTTTAACATTATTTCAAATAAAATATTATAAGTGTCATAATATTTTTCATATCGATCCAAATGGTCCATAACACTACCCTTGGGTGATTTTTTTGGATATATACTTGAAAAATAAGATTTTTTCAAGTGTTTTGGTCTTTTAATGGGTTTTAACATTTTAATAAAAATTATTTTATTGATTTTTCGTCAATTAAAAAATTTCTGCATCATCATGTATAAGACTTTAAGGTAATTATTTATTTGATAAAAATTAAAAATAAATTACCATGATAAAGGAAAAAATAGATTTCAAATGATTATTTATAGTAGAATTTCTTTTTCATATAACCTTATTTTAAAAATGGCAAAGTTATTAAATTTGAGTAAGACATATTTACATTTTATTTATATAAAATATATTGAATGACCTAATCTAATAAAAGTGGCTTAAAAAGTATGAAATTTCTACCCAAGGATGATTTAGGACCAAAAAAATAATCCAATGATATTAGGACAAGTGTTATGGTAATTTTATAATATTATTTTACCCTTAATTACACAATTTACCTTTTTACCGTATTAATGAAAATTACTGAATTTTCTATTCATAATGGCCAGAAATAAAAGAAAATATTTAAATAATTTGGAACTAATGATTCTAAATATGGGATCCATTTTTCAAAATTCAAAACAAAAATGTTTCTGTAATTAATTTAAATTTAATTTTGTTGTCAGAATGAGATAATGGGTTTTAAAAGTTAAAACATTGCAAAAGATTGAAATGTTTTTGCATATAAATCCAGGGTAATTTTAATTCCAATGACCTAAAATAAATTAAATGATAAAAATATAATATATTTATACTTTATATCCATTCAATAATATAATTTAACCATATAAATTATTTTGAGGGAAAAAGTTGTTCTCAATTAAATGTTTTTATATTTTACCATTCATCAAAACTTGAAACTTATCATAAAAATATCAAAAATTCATCCAAAGTAATTTTTTACAAACCACATACAAATAATAGGATTATTTAATCAAATAGAATATAAAAAGGTGTTAAAAACTATATTTAAAATGTGTTAGCCATCAAAAGGCTACCAAATTACATTTTTAAAAAAATACTTCTTTTATCCAAAAAATTGAAATTGTTCATATATCATGTATAAAAAACATATAATATGAGTTTTAATCATTATATTTATTATATTAAATATATATTTCATTAATAAAATCTATCAAGAGTGATTTTTTTACTTTATAAACTCATTTATTTTCATTTAAATACCTTTTTCAGAAAAAAATCCTTTTATCTAAAAAGGAATTTATTTTCATTTATAATTAATTTCACCTAAAATATCTAATTATATATACACATGAAAATAATATTTTCATAATTTAATTAATATTTTTCATACCTGCCATTATAATGGTTAGGTTATAAGGTAGCATAATAATATTTACTTGTTTGGTTAAACTCAATATTGCATGAAATGAAATCTATAAAAATAACTAGAAATTATGTGTTACACAAGACTAGAATAATGATGAATATACCAAAAGATAAGAAGGTTTCTCTGGTAGTGTAATATTATCTTTGAATGGCATAAAACACAGTACATCAAATAAATAAAATATAACTCATAAAAATCTCGGTGTGTTACACCATCGGGTACTCTACAAAGGTAGCTTCAACCGTTATGTACAACTCTCCCCAATCAATAACATGATACAAGTCATGTACATACCTCCTTAGCTATGAAATGTGGAATACATCATGTAACAAGTCTAACTATGACTTTTTATCAAAGTTGTATTCCACCTCTCTAGATCTCCATAGTATCTGGAAAGAGCCAATGAATCTTAGAGATGACTTTCTGACATTGAGAAATCTCTACAATCCATGTTTTGGAGAGACCTTAATGAGCACATGGTATCCCTATTCAAACATAAAATAACTCTATCAATGGTTTTTATAAGACTTTTGATGGATCTTTTTAGTATTTATACGCTCATAGGATAACCCACACCTTCTCTATTTTAGCTCACACCCACTCTGGGCCCATGAGTCTTGATTCCATCCAATGGCCCGATGGCCTTCATTTTTTATTGATTTTTTGATAATCTTCCTTTCAAGTGGTGAGGTGGAACTCTTATAATACCTGTAGGTGTAAGTATTACATGGAAATGTAGGCCTTATATGAATTCATTACCTGTAGGATACAAACATTACATATAACCCAGACTAACTACTTGGAACTTCTCCTCCCAGCATCTTAATTGGGAAATCAGCTCTCCACCTTCGCATGGCTGTTCGGTTAGGCTATCCCATGAGTGCTGATTCACCTGGATTAGTCCAAAAAATTGGCAAGTTATAGGTTCAACCATACAAGGCCAAAAATGGTTCCATACCAATGGTCTAATGGTAGATATTATTTTAGGGAAACTCTAATAAGGGTAAATGATATTTCTAAGTAAATCTGAAGTCCAATAAGAAAGCCCACATCATTTCCTCCATGTCATGAATGTTATGATCTATTTAGCCTTCTATATAGGAGTGAAATGTCATGATGAAACATAAATGAGTGCCAAACGCCTCATGTAATCCTCTAAAAACCGATATGTGAAGCGGTCATCATGATATGTTACAATTTTCTTGAGAAATATGTGAATCCATACTATCTCTTGCATGTAAATGTGTCCCGAGATATCTATAGAACCCTCTTATCATATATCTAGCAAGTGGACCAACATGGTGAGTTTTTCAATGAAAAACTAGATGGAATAATTTCCTCTATATTACCATGGAATCCCCATCATGAATTATATTGATATCCTATCACAATTCCACTATGGAACCTTAAGGGGTTGGACTAAACCCGATGGAACGTAGTGCTCATCCTTCACCTACTAACAAGTGAAGCATCAACAGAAAACTCTTATACTGAATTATTTATTCCTAACCACCATAACTAACACCATATTTACTAGTACATCATTTCAACACATTGATGTATCAATTAATTGGATGTATAAAACTCCCTTATCACATCTTCCCAAAACATCTCTAGTACCATAATTTTTCATCTGAAAAGGATAATGTTCTACCCACCTTTTGAAAATCCATTATAAGCACATACAGTGGATATCTGAGTACTCATGGTCTCATAGTATGTATATCTAATTTGGGATTCCATAACATGTTGTAGAAATAGAGGGGTAACAACCATCAACTATAGATATTACACAACATCCTTACACACTAATGAAAACTATAATGTGGCTAACGGATCTGATGCCTTAGCAAACAATTGAGAAAACGATCTCATGCTGATATCATCTCCTACCACATTCCCCTTCTCAGGATTATATACTATATTTAAGTCCTAATATTGGATTAACTCAATCCATTGACTCTATATCAAGTTAATATCCTTATTATCGAAGATATATTTGAGACCCTAGTGGTCAGATAGATGATAAACCACTCACCCATAAGGTATTGTCACCATATCTTCAGTGTGAAGAATATTGATTCCAACTCAATATTTTGTGTTGTGTTGTTCTAATAAATAGGCCCTAATCTACTAGGCCCATAGGCAATTACCACTTACCTCTGCATAAAAAAACAACTATGTTTGGTACTTGAATCATAGAAGAACACTATGTACTTGACACCCTCCACTAGAAACCTCAAGATGGGGGTGATCGTCAATACCTACCTCTACTATTGAAAATAATATAGGAACCTTTCCATCCACATGAAAGGATACCCCTATAGGTTCAAATTAGTCAATGGTGTTGATATCCTAGAGAAATCAAGCATGAATATCTTATAAAACCATCCAATCCAAAAAATCTATGAACCTTTATCACGCTCTTGGATAGCTCCCAGGATAACACTATCTCATCCTTTATAGAGTCTACTATTACTCCCATTTATGAGATAAAAATTTTCATGAAGTGGGACTCCTAAATCTAGAATTGACACTTTGAGAGATTCATATAAAACTAGTGCTCTTAGTGTCTGTCTAAGACCATTCTCAAGTGTCTTGTGTACTCCTCCTCAAATCTTGAGTACACTATGGAATCATCGATTAATACTACCAAAATCCGGTATAAGAAAGGACGAAATATCTAGTTCATGTGTCCCATGAACACCTCTGGGGTGTTCAAAACACCTAAGGGCATCACCAAGTACTCATAGTGACTATAGTGACATGTGAATGTTGTCTTCTTTATATCCTCATCTCATACTAGAAGACAATGATAAAATGATATGAGGTCAATAATTGAGAACCATAATTCCCATCTCATATAATTAGATAGGTCACAAATACATGGTAGTGGTTACTTATTATTCATTTTTACCTGTTCCATGTACCGATAATACATGAAAAACCTCAAGATCTCATCCACCTTGTTGGAAAATAGCACTGGGGATGCCCAGGGGGAAACATTGGGTATAACAATTCCATTCCTTTGTAAGTAATCCAAATGCACCCTCTTATTATGAATCTCCATGAGATCCATCCAATATTCTATCATAGATTTTTGGATCATCTTTGGGTGTATGTTAATGTAGAAGTGTATCTCTCAGTGGGGTGGAAATCATTGAATAACTCAAGAAATATTTTGTCATACTCAGCCACCACAGTAAGAAATTGATATAAAACAACATGCACTTATCCAAGAGTCAGGCTAGATAACTTGTGAGTAATCAACTACACCCTCATAAGTGTTATCTCATCTTGTTCTTCCTATTTACCTTTTTTACCCATGAAGGAAAAACTCATCACATTAATGTAGACAGACTACATCATTTAACTAAAATAGTCTATCTGTGCATGAACTATGTATATACATTCCACTACTAAGCTGAAATTATAAGGCCTCATATCTACCATAAATATATCCCATGAGAAACACTATACTCCAAGTGTCAAATGACGTTGTAAAAAAAGCGTGTAATCGCCGAGTTATCTCTGGTAGGAGTATCCAAGCGTAAGGGTTGAGCCAAGGGCTCAACCAGAACCCCTAGGTCTTGAACTAGGTATGTATCATGAAAAGAGTGGCATTCACCTATGTTAATTAAAATAAAAAATAACATATCAAAGAAATAGATATTATATCTAATCATCCCAGGAGTCACTAGATTGTTGGCCTTTATGGCCTGCAACTACCCTCACCCCTTTCCACCAACTCCCTGAGTTAGGTAGGGACCACATGGGAGTGGTGGTGGAAACAAGTCAAACATTCTACCACCCCTAAATTCTATCCCTACTCCTCTACCACCCCCACCACCCCATGAACCTCTTTTCTCCTACCACTACCTCTTCTTGGACATCTCATCTGATAATTCTTGATTAGTTATACAACAATTCAGATAATCTCACGCAAGATCTCCCCACCCATCACATGAGTAGAACCATCTCTCTCTAGGTTGACTAGAAAAATCATGATAACCCTAAATTACAAAACCTCTATCCTTCGGTCACTTATTAAAATATATCACAAGTTAGGATCCTTTAATCTACCATCATCTTCCTAATGTTCAAGTCTCAACTCCTTTTTTTTCCACTACTAGCAACCACTACTGATGTTTCCTTGTCCAAAAATATCTCAATCACCAAGGCATGCTCCATCATAGTAGCATAGGTAGAAATTCATAGAGGTTTCAATCTAACACATATGTCTCTGCATAGAACTCATTAGAAGTTCTGTTCTTGAAGTAACATAACTCAAACCGTATCCATAAAGTATCGTGAGATGTTGGTAAACCTCGAAGAATACTCAACCAAAGTCATGACGACCTGATGTACCTTTAGAAGCTTTGAGATGCATATTGCTCTCGTTTTTACTAGAGATTAATCATATTTGAAGTGGAACTCAAACTCTATCCATGAAATATTTTCTTCATCATATGATAGAACCAAAAGGCTCCACCAATACCCAATATATACATGAAGAATGATCACCTACAAGACCACCATATGGTCTTTAGGTTTCCTAATGAGATGAAAGACTAGCATAACCATGTCAAGCCAATCTTAAACTACTTGTGTTCTTGATTTTCCTAGAACTTGATGGGTTTCTGATGATGAAACATTTGAAGTGAGCTCATCCTATGTACCTCATCCAATAAAACTTCTGGTACTATCTCCTACTCGAAGGGTGGATGTATGGTGGGAAAACAACCCCAAGGAACTACCTCCTAAACATTTACCAGTATTGAATCCTAATAACTAAGGAGATTTTCCTCATGATCTTGCTACTTAATTATAGATTGTTATCATCATGGAGACATCCTAAAATAGACAAAACATACTATGTTCAGTGAGTATACTGAGGGAGATAACCTCAAAAGGACATGGAAACAAAACCCATTCATATATGATGTATGTTCCAATGTTTTCCCTTCAACCAATCTCTAGATGCACTGATTCAAAATGTAATTATTCATAGTCTTGGTGTATAGATGAAAAACCCTCTAATACCATTCTATCACAACTTGACCCACTAGGGACCACCTAGTTGGTGAAAAGGTGAGTGTGACTGCCCTGATCCCAACTCCAATAGGTGAGGGGCTAGTGACTAGAACCGAGTAGGAATATCACACACATGGAAGGTATTGGCATAATATACATGTACACCCACACACATCTCTAGACCCATGAGATGCTGAAATTTAAAAAAAATCCACTAATACCAATGCATGCATATATCTAAATACCAAAATAAAAGTTTGAGAAATATACTCGAAATCATAAAGTTCCAAATAAAATACCTCCAAAAAATATAAAGAAGTCTAACCTTCTAGAAAGAGTGGAAAATAGTCAAATGTGTCTCTTGGCATGAAGCAAAGTATTTCTAACCCAATCTAAGATTTGTATTCTCTTGTTCCATAAATAACCCCATAAAATGGTCTATCCTCTACATACGACCTGATATGTGTGGGTAAATCCCATGCAGGGGTGAGTATAATAGTACATAGTAAGATACCCCAAAATCATAAATCCTAAAGCATCAAGATTAGTCATCTCATCATAGTGATATGTCAATAAAAATCTAAGATATACAATAAAACATAGATATATACTGATGGATGACACCAAGTCTTAAGTTTAGGTCACAACATAATTTACCGCCTAATATTATGCTTGAGAGTTCATAACAACACTCACTTGGGATAACACACTCTGTGAGTCTGATAGCACTGATGGTGTCCATATAAGAGGTCGTGCTCATAATGTATTTCCACAAATAAATACAAGTTGTAAGTATAAATATATTTATATATAGATAAGGGTCCACACATATGGCCCAGTATATTCCCAAAACCATAATTGTATTAAACAACTAAGTAGGGGATCGATTCCCATATATATTGATCACACTGATTCCTCAAACCCGATATAGGGTATAAAATGATAGAGGATCCCACCCATATCCATAGAGAGAAAATGGGAACTCAATATAAGAAAAATCCCTTAGAGAGAATCACGATATTTTTCCTATGATGTAATGAAAAACTATACCTTTATAGTAATGGATTGAGGGAGAACACCCTAGGGAAACTAGGCCATGCTGAAGAGAACAATTACCTTATACCTCTTTTGGAAAAGTACATGATGTAATAGTACATGGTGTGTCTGACCGGTCTTGGTTATGAACATGTGGTCCATCCCATGACCGTGTACTCCATGCCATTCCCACGTACCCCTAGCCACGTCTGTGTACCCCAAGTAGTGCATGTGTACTTGTTTGTGTACAAGTACACAACTTAGCACTTGTGCTTTGGATGAGTTTGAGTGTATGGATTAGACCATGTACTCTGGCCATTCCAATGTACCTGATGGTACAAAATGAGTCCCTAGGTCAGGTCACATAGTGCATGACACATGTCACCCAACATATAATAATTTCTTCCCCACAGAAACACTAGAACAACATCTAAGATCATACATGGAATTCATCTTTGGATTACATACTGTGTAGTTTTAAATTTTCAGGACCCACAAGTTATTCACATGATCCTCTCACATCGACACCACATTGATTATGATCCTCTCACATCGACACCACATTAATTTCTACCATGAATATCTCTACAAAACATGGATCTTGACTCATTGAGCCTTTCTATCATCGCTTGATGGGACCCATCCATCCATATTTCATGTAAGATAATCCTATCATGAAATCCCATAACCACACATCAAACCATGAAGAAACATACCCAATCAAGTCCTAATCTATCATCCTCAGTAATGAAAAATGATACCATTATTAAACACAAACTAAATCTGTGGTATCAATCCACTGGTCCAAAGAATGGGTGTACAATGATTGATTTCTGGGTATTTATCGATCCACCAGTCAAACATAACATAGATGATGAACATATAAAGAATGTGGGAATAAAGGCACAGACCAAAAACATGAAGAAAATACCTCATATAATGTTTGTGTTGGCCTCTATTTGTTTCCATTATAACGATTAATGAAGTTGTATAATTAACAAACAATTAAAATCGCCAAAACCTAAGTAAAACAAACCCATACCGCAAAATGATTGACCCACTAATCAATCAGTTGGTTGATTGGTTTTATTTCATCACGAGAGACATAAAAAATGGATTAATCTACATAAATCAAATTTTCTACCTCAAGTTTAGATCAATCACCAATGAATAAGAATCCTATGTTGCAGTTTCTGGTAAGATCCTTGAACTATGTTGGTGTATATAATCCCTGTGATATTGACCCGTTCCCCCAATCTACTGTCATATTCAAACATATATCTAATAGATCCTCTCTAGTTATCCAGGTTTATGTGGATAACTATCAGAATTATACATAAATAGGTATTTATAGAGAATGAATTAGGTCTCTACGTCTTTAAAATAAAACAAATAAATAAAATAATTTATTCACAATTTTTTTCCAGTGATGACTATTTTACAAATGCCTAATATTAATAATGATTATGTTGTGCCTAGGGTAAAGTCTACAATACAGACTTAATAGAGGTCTAATATTTCCATTCATAGAATATTTTTTGATATTTATTCACCTTTTTTAGGAAAACTACACATATGTGATATTAATATATTTTATATTTTTCAAATATCAATTCAGAGTTCACCAGGTCTCAGAATCTCACGGCGTCTTAGTGTCTGGATTAAAAAATATTACTAGATACATTTCAAATATTTAAATGGAAAAATATTAAGACATTATAAATATAAACTTAAAGTTATATGTAACCTTTAGGGTTAACACATTCTTGATATTATGGTAATTATGATTAATTGGGATAAATGGTTATTATATTTTTTATAATATTATTGAATTTTATGTCAAAATGGTTGATATTATTTGAGGAATAAATAATGAGTTAACATTTGGATGAATATATTATTTTTTGAGGTTTTATGTCATGATTTTTCATTTTATTTTAGTAAATAGTAGTATATTTTGGAGAATATATGATTAGGGTGTATAAAGATTTGGTTTTTTTACTGTATACATGATTGGGAATAAAACCTCATTTGATTTTATAAGGATAGGTGATAATAATTTTATGATTTTTGTGTTTTGAATTTTTTTGATGCATTTTGAATATTTTTAGTGATTTTTTTGAATGATTTAAGTTAAACTTATAGTTTTTATATTGAAGTTTTTTAGATTAAATTATTACCACTTCATAAAATAGTTTATTCATTCAAATTCATACCATTTTGTTTTTAGTAATCAGATTGAAATAGAAGGAATAGATTGAAATATTTTCACGGATCAGATAATCCTTTAAAATTTAATTTTTCATTCTTTAGGCATGAATAATTCATATTTTTCATTCATCATTGGAATGTGAAATGATCTAGAGGTGAAAGATGATTAAACACGCAACTAAAGGATAAAATTATGCTTATATAAATTGGAAGAAATCAAGTACACATATTTTATCACTCTCTATCCCGATGGTAAAAGAATTAATTAAAATCACACAAAATAAAGAAAAATATATTGAGTATTGTATTGAAAATATCACTTAGTTATGTGGTATGATTTTAGAAACTCATTTAGAAGTATGAGTCTTATAATGATACATAAATTGTTTTAGAAATATTTAATTAAGAAATTCTAAGTTTCCTAATAGTGACTTAGAAATTTGTTATCATTTTAAAATATAAAAATGATTTCTATTTCATGATACAATCGTTTTTTGTAAGAAAAAAATCTAAATTTCAAGGATTCATTCTCTTTAAGGGGTGAATATAACACCCCAAGATTTCAATGTGTAATTATCATTTAAATAAATATCTTATTATATAGCTTGCATCACTTGAAACATTGAACTAAAACAACACATGATATAATATATGTACATTATTAAGAAAATTATTATAAGAATAAAACCTCTAGTAAATGAAAATATAGAAATCAATTAAAAATGATTACATTTTGAGGGTAAATAATTTATATGATTTAATGTTAAAAAGGGTTGTTTTTGAAAGAATTGTTTCTAAAGTGTTGTGTATTTTATCTGAATAAATTAAATTGATAATTTTTAAAGGTTTATTATGATTAAATTTAATATTTAAATTTATTAACTAATATACTAATATTTAATTAATTTTTAATTTATATGAAATAAGATTAAGAACACTTACACTTTAAGAGGTATTTTTTTCTATGAAAACAACTTTATTTATATTTAATATATTCATTTAAAAGGTAAATTTATGAGTTTTATAATTTTAAATATATGAAATTAATATAAGTTATTAATTCATCGCATCAAAATTAGTTTAGAGTGAATTTTTAGGATTTCTAGAAAAGTTTATTTTTTGGGTGAGTAATGAAAAATATTGATTTTCAAATACTATCACTTTTTTAACATTATCATGATATAATAATGAATTTAATGTTTATGAAATCTTTTTTATATATTAAATATATAATTAAGTATTAAATTAAATTATTTAAAAATATTAGGTTCTATTTATAAAACCTATGTTTGATATTTTGGAACAAAAGTGATGTTTTATTCGAATAAAAACTATTTTTGGTTCGTTTCTTAAATCCTGTAATCATAAGAATTCATAATGATTTGGATTATATTTTAAGACACATAAATTTACTTATTTATTATTAAACCAATAAATTTCATTATAGTTAATTCCATAAAATATTTTGGTGTAAAGTGATTTGTATGTTTAAAAAGGAATTTTTCTTAAAACTATTTTTCTTTGTGTTACCTGTACTTTTTTGAAAATTGATTTTTCCACCTATTGAAATTGTATAATAGAAAATTAATTCCACATTTGGGATAATAATTCATAAATTTGGAAATGAGCTCAATTTCATTTTTGGTAATAAATATAAGCTAATATGATAAAGATTGAATCACCTCAATAGAGGGTTAAAAGGAGTAAAAGGGATATAATTATAATATAAGGTCTAAAAAAATCTATAATACTATTAGATGAGTTGAGTTCTACCAAAATTATATCAACCTTATAATTTTCCGATTTTGTACCGATTTTCTTTAAAAGAGACCTTAATATTATTTTAATAAATTTAATATTTACAAGAGGGGAACTCTCCTCACATATAAAAGAATCCCTTCACCCCTCACTAGTCCAAAAAAATTTAGAACCTTAGATCAACCAATATATATCCAATTTTTTCATCATGTATCTTTCCTAAATCCTTGAGGTCTTTATATCACCAAAAAACTAAACTATGAATGCTTAAGGTGTAAGACAAAGGAGGATATGCAAAGAAGATGTAAAGGTTTTAACCAAGGCCTTTCACATTTATTTATTCTTCCACCTTAGTAACATGTATTCTAAACATCCTAATATAATGGAATCAATATTAATACTGTAATAAAATGGTATTTTGTTGATCAAATTTTTTTATCCCTCCTTTACATCCATTGGAAAATGATAAATTTTCATGTGTGTATGTGCGAGCTACCACCTCCATGAAGTGAACTATTTCATTTTTCATCACCATATTGCATTGATCGATATAAAAATAGATTTAATGAAAATATATGGTATAATTATGATTCTAAAAATATAAACTATTATATAATTTCCTTCCCTTACATCCATTGGATAATGGAACCTTCACTAGTGAGAACATGCAAACTACCACCTCAATAAAGGAAATTATTTCATTTTTCAGGACCATCATAGTTAAAATTTTATAAAATTACTTTTAACTTCAAATTATAATAATAATTACATTATTAAGATTTTAGATATTATGAAGCATGACCCTTTTGACCATGGTCTACCTACTGATGTTTTTTTGGTGATTATAAACCGGATGAACTCATAATATTTGACATAAATTTAACCCATTTATTAACTAAACAAAGACTGGTAATAAATGAAATAAAAGAAAGAGTAATAAGGGAAATGATCATGAATTTTTTTGTAAATAAATTAAATGGAATATTTTTAATTTTTTTTATTCATGTCATTTTTTACTTTCTTTATAAAGGTGTGAATATAATGTTTTTAAATATTTAACGCTTGAACTCGTTTTACCACCTCCAAGTACATTATTTTTTATAAATATTCCACTTTAAGTATTAATAGTTTTTAAAAGTAAATTAAATTCCCATTTTTTGGTGATATCTTCTAATTAAAGTATATTTAATTTTATTTTTATGAGTTAACATAAATATATTTTTCTTATGTGAGAAAATGAAAATTTTTATGAGTTTTATGATGAAAATGAAAGCCTTTATTTGATTTATCAATGTATTCGTTCTAGGAAATTATATATTATGAAAGGGGGATTGATATATTCATCTATTACATTGGGTAATGATATATTCTCTAGAGGAGATATGCAAAAAATTAACTGGGATGGTTATTCCACTTTAAGGGTTCTGTAAGGGTGATTGTAAGGATAATATCCCAAGATACCTACATAATATGTTTTGCATAATATGTGTTTTTGTGAAATTATTTTTATTTCATGATGTAGGAAAATTACCCTATGATTATAAAACGGTTTATTATGTTTTTAAGATGAAAATTTGTTTTTAGGGAAACATTTTAATGATTTCTCATGTTTTATGAGAAACTTTAATGATATTTTTTTTCATTTTAGATTGATTATGAGATGTTTAATGAAATAATTTGGGAAATAATGTCTAATTAATTTTTAAGTAAATTATTTTTTATGTTAATGTATATTATGTAAAAATAAAATTTTCTTATGGGTTTTCATGATTTTTAGATGGGCTAACAAATTTTTTTTCATTTTATATCCATTACTGAGGTTTTTGTGCTCATATCACATTTTAATTTTTTTTTGGATTTAAGGGTGGGTAAGAACTATATAAAGGAAAAATCATCAAATATTATTATTCACCTCAAATGAATAAAAAGTTCCATGGTTGAAATAGGGGTGTAAACTTAAGATTATATTCTTATGGAAGAAGATGTACACTGTGTATAAGTATCCACTTCATTATGTAATGATTTCCCCTAATTATCTAAAAATATAAACCTAAAAGATTATGGGAAGGTAATGAAGTTTAATAATTGCTATTGAACTCATAATTATTGGTTTTTAAGTTACATGCTATAATTTTTATAGTCGGATTTGTTCTAGAAATCCATTATATAGGATGAGGAGAGTGACATAGTCACGTGGAAAGAGATAGACTAGGAAAGAATATCGATTATGTTCTAGCACATTTTCAATTGCCACTATAAAATTCATTTGGAATTAAAAGAGGATTACATACACAATTTTAAATGAAATTAATGAGTTAATCTTTAATATATGATGAATACTTATTTGTCTTATGGAGAGTATACAGTCAACCATGATATGCTGAGTGGACTCTTCCACTGAGTCAATTTCACCCCTTTCTTAGTGTTCTGACACCCTATGGAATTGAATCCATTAAATTTAATCTAACATTCCTATTTCAGAATCATGAAAGTTCTCTTCTAAATAATCATGGATACCCCATATGATTTCCTATCATTGTATGGAGTGATTATTAAGCTTTACAGTTTACCCCACTCAATTTCTAATAAGGCCCCTTAGGGAAATAATCATGAAATTTCATTTCTTAGATCCAAGTATGAGGCCCTAATTATATATATTCCAATTGGTCATTCCAATTAAATCACACAATCCCTAAATCTTCAAAGAAACACACTTAGTGAAAAAGAGATATTGATAGAATCATGTATCAAGATTATAAGAAAGTTAACTAGGAATATTTTTTGGGGAAAAAAATCTTACAATCACAAGGAATACCTAAATTTCAAGCATCTATCTCCTTTTAAAAGAATTTCATCCAGCTCATACCAAAATATTGGGGACAAAATCAAAGAAATCCATGGTATTAGGAACTTTAACAACATTATAGGAGAAATCCTAGTCTATAAGGCCTGGGGAATTTTTACCACCACCACCACTACCCATATGATCAAAAAGACCCTTGGAAATAATAGTATAAGTCATAATTCAATGCCATCCCATAGGGATGGATCCATTTTTACCCTCTCATCATTCAATTAATTTTTTTTCTTCATATTTGGGTTGACTTCACAGGAATAATCCTTATAGTTTTTCTCAGTTTTCAATCCATCTCTTTCTTTAGGACTGTGATCAGTTAAAGCCACTAGAGAATATCTCAAGATCATTATTCGTAAAAATTTTAGGGGTACATTAGGGAGGGAAGGATATATCTTATTTGGTTTATAAGAAAAAATGTTCCTCCAATAAGGTAAATATCAAGGAGGACTATCATTTTTCCCTCAATGGATTTTAAGAGGACGATGAATCCCCATAAAACTCTATTGAGGATATGATTCCCCAATTTATAGTTTTTTTCAGTAAATTTAATTATTGTTTTACTCATGGATATGGTGAATGAAACTAACATAAAAGAAAATGATGAGGAAACATCCATTAAAAATGTGTTTCACATTGAAATCCATTAATAATTCAAGTATACCTAACATTAGACTCAATATTCATGTCACATTCTCATCAAGATTTGGACAAGGATAAAGGGGAGAGAGTGGATATATATATATATCTCACTGATAACCAAAATAATATGAAACCCTATCCATTGAGGATAATATGGTTTAATATGAAGTTGTTTTGGATATATTGTGGTGATTCAATTTTTAATTCCTAAAAGGTATTATTACTACTGAGTATAAATACAATATAGAGGAAAATGATTCTAATCTAGTTCATATATAAAAAGAAGGGGATTATGAGTTATTAAGATAATATTTTATCCATAAAATTGAATTTTTCCTTGAAAATTGGTTTACCTAAATCTAGTGGCTGAATATTATCAACAATTTCTTCCATAGGGTTAACTACTATAACCATGTCAAGAAAGATACCCTAGACTGACTGAAACTGGATATTAATAGTTGACATGATTGAACCGACCATATCAATCTCTTCCCACTAGATTTACCCAATCATATTTCTGGATTATAGTCTCACTATAACTCTCTGACTCCATCAAATCCCTTACACCCAAATGGAAGCCTGGGAGGGGTGACACATGCTAGTGTTGCCCAAGGGAAAACCATATCCAGAATGGGTTAAGTTAGCACATCCACCGCCTAGATTAAAAAATTAAGACTTCACAATATTTAAAAGAATAAGAGATTCATATAAATATCTCTGAAACTTTTCATCTCAGTGTGGCCTCATAAATGGAATTAAAATTTAGCAAGAAATAATGAATCTGGAGTGTTTTTCCAAACATAGAAGGGGCCAATATTATTTTAGTACAATAATTATCTAGTAGTATCCATTAACAATATTTAAGATCTAATATGGATGTTTCTATATCAATTCAACTCAAAGAGAAAGAATAAAACTACCAATAACCTCTCAAATGAAAAAAGACACAAAAATAACAGGGTCACATATTTCATTATCAAGTGGAAAGGATTGTCTAATTTAATGAATATGAAACTTCTATAAGATAAATTGATGGATATTTTCATAGATTTTAACCATGATGAATTTTGCATTCCAATAATCCCTTTTAATTATCCTAGTGGTGTTTTAGTGTTCACATTTATGAAATAGAGGTAGAAATATATAATCTAATTCTAAAATGCTAAATCTTATCTAATACTTCTAGCACAAGAGAATAAACTTAAAAGAGTAGTGACTGTAACCATCATGCTCAAACCTAGTTTGTTTCAAAATACATCTCTCAAAATATTAAAAATTCATAAAATTCCTCCAATTTAACAATAACATGAAGAAAATAATACTCTTTAGGAGGGATAGGACTAGAATCTCCCAAATATCAAGGACTGAAAGAATGAAGTTTTTTCTTTCTAAAAGGAAACATTATCTAGATATTTTATCACTATAAAGAAGAACCTGATAAAATTATTGAAGATTAGGAAACTTAGTAAATTTAGGATACATGATCATCCTGAATACCACACTTTCCATTCTATGATGGGGAATAGTATCTAATACTGCTTTATCTTCAAGAATATAATCTAAAATATAGTTGACTCCAGGTGGGTCAAGTTTGGAAGACCCAAAACATAAGTGGACTATATATCTAATACCCCACTAAAGGAAGAATAAGAGTGGAATCAAGTCCAAAAGAGGCATTTTTAGAAATTTGAAGTCTAGATTACCTGGAAATTAGCTAGTCGAGAACACACCATACTTAGGATTGAATTAAACCAGCCAATTTTGACTCGAATAACCCATGTAATGTTAGAAACAATATCTTATTCATCAAAATATTTCAAATGATGATGAAAACAAAATTTTTAGAAGAATTAATATGATGAATATCTCTTATCAATACCCAATCCACGCCAATCCTTCCGAGACTTGTTACCCCTATCAATGGGAGGGTTAGAATTTCATGAATAGACATGAAAAGAAGAACCCCACAATACACAAGATTCTCATTGGATAAGGATCTATTATATGGATATGTTAATGTTATATAATTGAACACCCATTCAATAAATAAGAGGATTTATATAAACATGAGTTCCCCACTAATAGTTGGGGAAGTGGTTATTGCAAATAAGATGCTCATGGAAGATGATATTAGAATAGAATGCAGTGCTCCTGAATAATTCCTACCAAGGCCATATATACCTTAGAAAGATAAATACTGAAAACTTAATGAGCTCAAAAAGAGCATCAATATAACCTATAATCATTTAGGTATTGTTCAGACCTAATAATTCTGGAAGAAGGAACAGAAAAAATGTAGTTGTCCTGCTGACATTGAGGCATGGGAAGGCTAGTACATCCCAAACCACAAACCAAAAAAATATACCCAATTTTAGTTAAATGAATGAATTTCAAGTATAATATACTCTTTTTCTAAGACCTAAAATAATAAACAACCTCAAGATATGAATTAAAGACCCTTTGTTATGAAATACGAAATTTTGATGTATCTTTATATTGTTGTTGACAAGTTTTCTATCCTGTATACCCTTCATCACTTTACAAAACCAAGGGAATACCTTATCAAGGACCTTTTAGGACCTCAAGAGTTTGTGGCTGAATTCGCTAAAACCAAGACATATAACACTAATATTTCTTCAGTTGAATGCAACATAATCATTTCCTTCATGTAATAAAACCAAAAATATTCCATACATAGGATCATCATAAACTTATATATATCTGGAATGATAGAATATTTTGATGTTTTATTTATTTATTTGATAATGGTTTTGGGATTAACCTAATAACGATCTAGACCCTCTAATTCTTGGTCTACAGTGAATCTAACTTGTCCCATTTAAACCTAACAATTAAAAGGGTATAATAAGAGTGAGAAGAAACCTCTTGGGAGGATCAATATCATAAAATAGTTTTTAGATATCACTTCTAACACCATATTCATGGTGGGTTTCTAAGGAACAACCTTTAATTTCTTATTAAGAGGGTCATAACTACGTATGTATATGGAAATCCCTTTTCCATACCATTACTCCCCCAAATGCCAAGTTAATGGGAAATTTGGATTATTTTATGGTGACAATGTCCAATTTGAGTCATGATAAACTTAGTATATAGATGATGATTTATTTAAAATGGGGGGGGGGATAACTAATGGTAGACAAATCCATCTAGATAAATTCCCTCAACATCTTGGAAGATGGCCCTGTCAATCCATTGATTTGACTTAATGAAGACTTCATATTTCCTATAACCAAATTATGGTAACAACTCTTTATATTGTTAATATATGGTTATGTAGCTTCTCTTAGAAAATAAAACAAATATCCAATAAATTTTCTTTCATATGATGGTCAGGAGTACATATCCATGGAGAAACCACTCCCAAGGAATGGAAAGATTACTGCATAGTCTATGTGTATCAACCTGGCCCCTGATCATATTTATCATTGTACATGACTAATCAATATTTAGTCAAAATAAATGAAACTCTTTGACCAACTAGTTATGAATATGAAAAGAGAAGAATATCCTGGTGTTTAATAACATTTTCTCCCATTATCTTGGTATCAGTTTCGACATATTAGCCTAACTGTTCAGAATAAGGATGTCAATCCAATAGATAAAATGATGCCTCCATATCATCTCTCATATCTTAGTATGTTTGTATTTCTCCTACTCTAAATGATAATTACATGGAAGAGGATTAAATTAGGGAATGTCAACAAATAACTGAAGAATGTGTCTCTACCACCATCGATAAATATAGAAAAACTAATATAGTGATGAAGGAATATCTATGTCCTTTATTGATTAGTGATGCAATGATCCCTAAAGAAAATAATATCTATATATCTTTCCTTAAGAAGCAATGGGATATATTTGTGTGGAACCATGCACAAGTTATGGAGTCAAATCCTGACGCAGCTACCCATCACTTGGATTTTCAAGATGAAAACTATAGTTAAAATAAAATGTCTAGGAGAATTCATTTAACCCATACTTCCAATGTGGAATATTAATTTGTCCAAATATTTAAAACCAAATTTGTCCATCATGTTCAATACCCAAAAATGGTTCTGCTACGTCATCCCTATTAATAAAAGGAACTAAAAAATATAAGTCAAAATTGATTCCATGGATCTAAACACACACTACCCAATGGATGATTTTACAATCCCAATCACAGAGCTACTAATCAATGTGATAAGCTTCTTTCAAGCCATATTATTCATTGATTAATAGTAAAGATATAAAAAAATATGGATGGACCCTGAAGATGAGGATTCCAATCCTTTTAGTGAACCACAATGGTTATATTGTTACCAATTGATTTATATAGCCTTGAAGAATTCCTACACTATAGACTAACATTCCACAAACCATATTTCAAATCCCTTTCTAGGGAAGATCCTAGAATACTAAATTATAAATTATACTTTTAATTTTTAATGTCATTATGATTATATTACTAGTATTGAGACAATTTTTTATAAACTATGGTAGAATAGATTGAAGTTGAACCCCCTAAAAAGTTATTTTGAGGTAATATCTTATAAATTAATTATCTGTATGGTATTCCACCATGAAATGAAACTTTACCTCAAGAATACCCAAGTGATACTTGATAATCCTCATTATTTAAAGATGAAAGAATTAAAGAGACTCTGGGAGATTCTTGTTTATATCAAAATCTTTACAAATAACCTCTATAGAAAATACTTACCCTTCAAAAAGTTGATTAAGAAGGGAGGAACCTATTGGTGGGATGTATATTTTTTGAAATACCTTGATAATTTCATACACTATCTCCTAAATCCACTGGTATTGATTTCATAAGAAGAAATAAAGTATATCATACTCTATGTAGATACCCTTAAGGGATTAATCAACACCTTATTTTCATAGAAGAATAGTGTAGGAAAGGAGAAAAATCTCTACTATCTCAATAAGAATCATTTAGATGATGAGACTCAATAATTTTATATCGAGAAGAACTACCATGAAATAATTTTCACAGTTCATAATATGAGACATTATCTACAAAATCATGAAGTACAACTTGTTTCTAATGTTTAATCCCTAAAATATATCATTGGTCACTTGATATTAACTAGGAAAATAACGTAGTGGGTGGTCATTATATATTAGATGGATATCCAGTTAGGTAATTAGATAGAGACCAAAGGGTTGGCATTAACAAATTTACATGCAATGCAACCCATCCCAATGATGTCATTTTTTAAAATATAACTCATCAACAACGAATTATTTTCCATCCATGACACTTCCCAATCCCAGGAGGTATACTTTGACTATGATTCTAGGATCCCAATAGATAGAATCATGGAAAACCTGAAGAATAACTAGGTTGTCTTTGGGATTTTTTTATCTCTCCAGTAAGAGTGGCCCTACCTTACTTATTCTTATTGTTAGAATTATTCACCAATGATAATTAATAGTACCATGACCTCATTATAGGATTTGATTTTTTCCTACGAATTCTAGTGGTCAAACAACATATCAGAGGCAATTCAAAATTGGTAATAAAGAAAAACAACGGAAAATATTCCATTAAGAATAAATAATTGATCCATAAACCCTTATACATCAACTTCCTAAAGACCAATATCATCACTAGATTTGGTTCCCTTTACACAATAATTATGAACAATGACACCAATTTCTACTCATAAAAATTAAAAAATTTATATCAAGAATATAATATCCAATTTAAGAACTCATCCTACTATGATTTCATGGGAAAATAGATATAGGCCTTTAAAAAATCATTATTTAATATATTTCAGAAGATGGTAGAAGAATATAAGAAATAATAGTCTGAAAATATTTTTTATGCTTTGTGGTCTTTTCACACCATAAGAAAACCTATATTCACTTGAATTTATAATAAATTTTTTCTTTTTTATTGAGCTTCAACATTCATCACTTCCTATTTCCATCTATAATTAAGTGTATGAAGATGTGTTGCCTTATATATGGCTATAAAAGTTAGAGTGACTTCATGAGAAAAGGTTATGAAAACTATATAACCTTGAAATCATCCAAAGTTATTTCATGTGAGAGTTCAACAAGAAGGTTTACCTGAAGGTACCGAGCCTGCAATAGAAGCCCCAAAAATGTGTTTTTAAAAATTTTCAACGAAGAACAACATGAACTTGTCGATATCAGAGAATCAATTCTCTATTACTTCATGAGGATCTGACATTAAAGAGATTAAGTACAATATTAAAATAGTAAAATACCTAGTTTATATCTGAATCTGTGCACGATGTATGATTTTTGTTGATGATCTATGTTCAAATAATCTAATGCTTAATTCTTCAAGATCATCCACACATCCCCTTTCTTGCGATGCTTGGGAGTGAGCTTGATGGGAGATCCTAGATCCAAAGTATCTCTATAAATATTGTAGGAGAGAGAATAATAGAGAGAATCACTATGAATATTCAAAAGTTAATTCCACTCTTCTTCTATTTACAAGGTGTTAAGATAATATACGGTAATGCCTTCCCAACCACCGAATAAAAAACACTCTATATAAATAGTATTTTGACTACTAAACTAAGTCATAAATACCATTTATTATCATTATAAATTTACTATAATATAATAAATATATTAAATGATAATAATTGATTCATTAACTAGGATCACTATTCCCAAAAATATTAAATGAACCTTGAATATTTTAATATTCATTCAATTAATATTTTTCATGTATATACACATAAAATGGTAAATACATTTAATAAATAAATTCAATACTCATTATTATTAACTTGAATAATATGAATTTATTTATTCTAATGGTGATCATATATCCTTGGAAAAATCATGAACCCCAATTGTGATTCCCACCATGTCCAAAACTCATATTCATCTGAATAGGGTAGAATCTTGAATATGCAATTGTGTGTGACCCTCTAGACCCTTCATCTCGATAGTAGTAAATACTATTCACAGAACAAGAATGGGATCTAGAAACCCCTCATAGCCCCTAAATAAATAACTATATTCACAATAGTGAAATCCAACCTACGAAAACACACTCTGTCATATAATCTCTTTGTCTTTAATATCTCATAATGCAGGGTGCACCCCTATGTCATCGCTTTTTTCTTGCTTTATTATTTGTTGATCTAACTGGATAGACTTACCATTGACTACTGTGGATATGGTATTATGAAGGTACTTCCATCCTTATCAATGTTTCCTAATATATATAACTTCCTTAACATGGAAGAAACCAACCCTTTTTGGCCATTAAACCAATGTCATGCCACTAATGTTGCACCCAACACATGCAACCTCACCATGATTTCATTATCATGATTTTTTCCTTACATCAAAGTATTCAATCAAATGGAACACATTGGAAATGATCTCAAGTCTGGATACCATTAAAAATTTCTATATATAGGAATAACCAGTGGCACCCAGAAAATGTGGTGCTCCTATTGGTGGGTCTATCCTCATGATCTCACTACAAAAGATCATGAAGTACAAACTTTATAAGAAGAAGTATCAATGATTATGAGCCCCCCAAACCTGATAGTAAAAAATTTATAGTTTCCAATCAGTGAGATATATCCATACCATAAACTATTGTTTACGATTAATGTCATAGTATCTCGAGGTTCCCATTATAGGCTGGGATATGTTATATCCTTTGGACATGACAAATAATCTCTAGAAATTTCAATTAAATAGTGGATAAAGGAATATATTCACTATAGTGGTAAGTAAACATAATTTATATCTAAATCTATACACAATATGGTAATCAAAATTACTACATTGTTTGGTCTAGGGAACCCACTATAACAACACTCCCACTTACATTAGATCCAACTTGCTAACCAAACTTGTTATCTTATGACATGATTAAGATCATGTTTCTAATGAGTCACAACCTTATATACTGGGCCTGCCATGTTTTTTCCACATAGATATTATGTTACTTTTGACCTCATATACTTGAGTAAAACATCTCAAGAGAGGGTATCTCTAACTATATCCCTTTTTAAATAGTAAAATTTTTAAATCATGGAAATAAAAATATAATAATTAATATTTTTATAATAATTTACTTACTAGGTGTAACTACAATAAATGGAATAAATTATTGCATATAACTGCTTCTTTACTACTTCAAAAGCTGCAACGTACTCGGTATTTGTAGGTATGACTACCACTGGCTTATATGAGCTTGTATCTCTCATCAACTTAGCCTACCTATGATATAAAATCACATTGTCCTATGTAAGACTAGTTTGTGTCGCCTAAAAATTAGTATCCTTTCTTCTCCTGTCACGACCTGTCCCCTGGGGCCTATTCCGTTACTTCCCCAAGCCCGCCTTCCATAGGCCAGGGGCTGGCGACTAGCACCGAAAGGCGTATTACCTAAAACTCGGAAGGTGTTTCCTTTATATCTGGTAAACACATTCAACCCAGCACACAACAAGATATGAACACAAGTAAACTGTATAACAAAAGAGTGTTGAAATTAAAAGGGGTCGGAATACAAGGCCAACTGTAAAGATACAAGTTCAGTGGAAATACAATATAACTGATTAAAGAGAAAAGAAGCTACTGGGTCATCCTCCGAGGTTCCTACCTGAAGGGTAGGTACAGATCACCTCCTCAGCACTCCACATCCACCCGTCTCCTTTGCGTATCGACACATCGTATGGTCAACCTCCGGGCACCGTCCGGTCCTGGTATTCTCAGCCTCAGCCAGCACTGACCGTCGTCTGCATCCAACAAAACAAGGTGCGAGCATAGCCTGTGCAGGGGTGAGTATAACGATACTCAGTAGGGACCCTGAGACCCTCAAGGTCTCACAAAGTCCACAAAGGATAAACCAAAAAGTATAAAAACAAAATATAACCCATACTTAGGTATATTCCCATACATATACCTATGTTATCAAGTAATCCATCTCAATTATGAAGGAACACAGAGGTTCTGAATCAGCTCACACCAGGTATAACTTAGGTATGGTAGTAGAGATGATTAATTATAAGTACTGAATCATCTTAATCCATTAAGAGGATCTACTTCTGACCTGCACTTGATCGCTAGGAGATGACCCACACAGGATCGCTAGGAGCTGACCCACACAGGATCGCAAGGAGATGACCTACACAGGATCGATAGGAGCTGACCTACACAGGATCGCTAGGAGCTGACCCACACAAGATCACTAGGAGTTGACCCATAAAAGATCGCTAGGATCTGACCCACATAGGATCGCTAGGATATGACCCACACAAGATCTCTAGGAGCTAACCCCCATAGTATCACTAGCAGCTGACCCACACAAGATCACTAGGACTCGCCAGGAGCACTCTTCTCGTCACAGCTGGCTACTGGGTTTTCAGACTAAGCTTTCTCGTCTCCGAGAGAGTCTGCTCCCTAAGCCACTGGTCGATTCTCCAACTGTCACGATGTCCTACGAAGAAGTATCACAAAGGAGCACCACGTCATAGGGGTCTCAATGCAAGAGACTGTGCATCAATCGGATGCCTGGTCAGTGAGTTATTATCATTTTAGTCCCGAGGGCCCGGTTGGATTCGTGCTCGACCCAACCCGACCATTTCCCAACTTTATCCAAATCTCCAGTGGGGTATAATCAAAGGGACCGTTTCACTTCAAGATTTTCAGCACTGCTGATGGTTCATCAAACAGATATCTAGTGGCAAAGTTATGGCCAAAATAGTGTAAATGGGTCGTTGTGGGTCCAGGTCTGGTCTGACCCGGTTTGGGTTGACCCGGTCTAGGTCGACCTGGCCCAATCCACTAGGTCCAGCCTGGCACACTGGGCGGCCCGACCCATTGGGTTCAGCCCAGCTTGCTGGTTGTCCCAAACCAATGGGTTTGGCACGACCCGGTGGGTCCGGCCCAACCCGTGCTAGGCGGCCCGACCCGCGGGATGGTCTAGTAGGCCGCAAGGGGCCATGGAGGGCCGCAGGGGGTGCTGCGAGGGCGGCTCTACCTGGGGGTGCCGCGAGGGCGGCTCACCAAAGGGGTGACGTGAGGGCACGGGGCGGCTCGGCCTGGCCCGAGGCGGTTCAGCCGAGAGGGTGGAGGCAGTGGGATGGCTCGACCGCAGAGGCTCGGCGGAAGGGCGAAGGCCAAGGGGTGGCTCGATGAGGCCATGGGTGGCGCGTCAGGGCCACGGAGGGTGACAACGGCTCAGGTGGCGAGGTCGAAGGCGGCGACTCAACTTCGGACGGTGGCATCAGCTCCGATGGCGTGGCCGCGGGCAGCAACGCGGCTGCGGACGACGGCGGTGGCTCGGGTGGGGTGGCCGTGAGTGGCGGCAGGGCCATGGACGTCAGCAGCAACTCGGGTGTTCTGGTTGCGGGTGGCGGCCCGACCGTAGATGGTGGTGGTCGCTTGACAGTGGGGCGCGAAAGTTATGGGCGGTAGAGCTATGGGATGGCGGGGCGTCGTGCCTTCGCCAATGACCAGTTTAGTCGGCCTCTCTCTTCATTCGTTGTCGTGGTGTAAGACACTTTCTTCCATCACGAAGAACACAATAAGGAAGAACATCATAGGGGTCGGGCCGTGTTTATTTGGCCCGCACCCTCCTCGTTAGAGCGGTAGAAATCGGCTCAACAAAAAGCAGGAGTCAATAGTGAAAAACTCTTCAATTTAATACGAATCGTGGATCAACACATTTTGGTTGATCCACATTCACCTTGCTTTCCAAGAATGAGGAAATTAATTGATAGAATTCAAGAATTTAATAATAACCCCCAGCCTTGTTTGATTCGTCAACGGAGATCGTGAGGGAGAAGGCGACATCATTGGGGAGGGGAAGACTATCATTGATTCAAGACATCCCACATTGGAAGATGTCCTGAGGAAGAAAGTTGAAGTCGAGGTTAGCATTCTTCATCGGCATTCTTCATTGGAGATATTTCTCCCAAGTTCTCCAAATCTCTCTCCTTTTCCAAGCCTTTTCTCCAATTCCACCAAAAATGAAAAGGTATCCCAAGATAATAGATTATGATATCTATTATTTAGTTTTTTGGCACAGATTCAAAATATCCTAATTAATTAAATTGTGTTGGCATAATAAATGTTGGAGGATTTGTACAAGATCTCCCACATTTAATAGGAAGTTTGAGGATTTCTCCATTAAAGGGGAGATCAAGGGGGTTTATACCTTGGGTGGTCCCCAATACCATTACCAATCATGGGAGGATAGTTCGGGTGGTCCCCACCCTCATAACCTATCATGGGAGGTTTAGGTTTGGTGGCCCCCACTTCTCAACATCCACATGGAGTTTAAAATTCAAAATAAAAATAAAAGTTACGCAACTTTATTTTTATTTTATTCTTCCACAAAAAACCCAAATTCTATCTTTCACTCTCGACCCACTGTGGTTGAGGTGAAGGTCTCCTTAAGAGAATACCGGTGCTGTGAGTTCAACGGTGTCCTTGGATTTCCATTCCGAGCACCGGTTCAAAATTTAGAAAAACCCACTTACACGTTTACTAAACGTACCTGAATGAAAGTTCAGAATTTAATTCCGGGCACTCCGGGCCTCGGAATCATGCGCCATCAATTTTTATAGACTCGTAAAATTTCCCGTTAATAAAAATAAAATTTTACACATAATTTCATGGTCTTTAAATCCTCCCCACCACAGGGATTTGTGTCCCTATAAGCCACAACTAAAACTAGAAAAACAAGTGGGGGTACTGAGCACGAATATGATCCTCATGCTCCCATGTGCTCTCTTGGAGGTTATCATGCTACCAGTAAATGCGCACCAGAGGTATCAACCATCCACAAAGGACCCCTCCTGTCGATCCTCAATCTCTACAAGAACCTCTGTAAAAGTATCCCCATCATTGACATTCAGCTCACCATGGTCGATGATGTGAGAAGGGTCGTGCACGTATCTCCTCAGCTGGGATACATAGAAGATGTTGTGCACCAGGTGCAACTGAGGTGGAAGAGCTAAGTGGTAAGCCACCTCGCCAACTATACTAAGGACCTAGAATATTCTGATGAATCTGGAAGATAATTTTCCACCTCATCCAAATCTCCGTAAAACTCATTGGGGTGAGACTCGTAGAAAGACGTGGTCTCCATCCTAGAACTCCAGAGGTCTCTGTATCCTATCAGCCTACGACTTCTGGCTACTCTGTGCAGTCTTCATCTGCTCCTGGATGATCTGCACCTTCTTTGTGGTAGCCCATACCATCTCTGTTCCCACTAGTGCTGACTTTCCTGGGTCAGTTCAGCACAAAGGTGATCTGCAAGGTCTCCCGTACAACGCCTCAAAAGGTGTCATCCCAATGGTGGAGTGATATTGGTTGTTTTATGAAAACTCCACCAAAGGAAAGTGATCCTCCCAGCTGCGATCGAAGTCAAGGACGCAAGCACGTAGCATGTCCTCGAGAGTCTGAATGGTCCGCTCAGTCTGACCATCCGTTTGAGGATGGAAGGCGGTGCTCAAACGAAGATGCGTCCCGAAAGCCTCCTACAGCCCCTTCTACAGCCGGAAAGTAAAACATGTATCACGATCAGAGACATTCGTCAAGGGTACTCCATGTAGCCTCACAATCTCTTGCACATAGAGGCATCTCAAGCTCTCTACTGAACCCTGCTATCTGATCGGTAGGAAGTGGGCCGACTTGGTGTGTTGGTCGATGATCACCCAAATCGAGTCACAACCCCTGGATGTACATGGAATTCCTATCACTAAGTCCATGGATATCCCATCCCACTTCCACTTTGGGACCTCTAAAGGCTGAACCAAGCCTGTTGGTACCTTATGCTCAGCCTTCACTTGCTAACAAGTGGGGCACCGAGAGACAAACTCTACTACTGATTTCTTCATTCTCATCCACCCGTGTTGCCGTCAGAGGTCCTGGTATATCTTTTCCACTCCTAGATGTACCGCTAGAGGGGATGTGTGGAAATATTTCATCACATCCTCCCAAAGAGACACTGGTAAAATGGTATATCCTCTTCAGAGGTTGACGTGATCCCCACCTTCAGAAAATCTATCAGGTTCCTGTCCTTTGGATATCTGAACACATCAGGTCTCGTAGTCAGTGTCCCCATGCTGCGCCTCCCTGACTCGCTGAATAAGTGGGTGAGTGACTGTAAGAGACTAAAGAAAAGCAAATCCATCCTTATCCACAAAGGATATCTGCAAGGCGGTCAGCTGATCTGTTGCCTCACCAAGCAATTGTATACCAGATCTCCTGCTGAGTGCATCTGCTACAACGTTCCCCTTCCCATGAGTATAGACTATCTCTAAGTCATAGTCCTGGAGGAACTCGAGCCAACGTCGTTGTCTCAGATTCAGGTCCTTATGAGAGAGGATATACCTGAGACACTTGTGATCCAAGTAGACTGTAAAGCACCTGGCCATCAGATAGTGTCGCCACATCTTCAAGGAAAAGACCACTGATACTAACTCCAGGTCATGGGTAGCATAGTTCTGACCGTGCTGTCTCATCTATTGAGAACCATATGCGATAGCTGCTCGCTCCTTCATCAGGACACATCTGAGTCTGGTCCCTGATGCATCGCAGTAGACTACGTACCCTATGCCCTCCTATGGAATCCTCAAGATGGGGGCACTAGTCATCCTCTGCCTCAGTTCCTGAAAACTCTACTGGAATCTCTATGACCACATGAATAGTTTCACCTTCTTTGTTAATGCTGAAAGTGGTGGTGCAACTATGGAGAAATCTGGCACAAATCTCTCGTAATAACCGGACAATCCCAGAAAACTCCGTACCTCCGTCACACTCCTGGGTGGATCCCAAGCAATTAATACCTCAATCTTTGCTGGATCTACTGCAACTCCAGCCTCTGATATAAAACGTCCCTGAAAGTGAACCTCTCGGATCCAGAACTGGCACTTCGAGGACTTACCATAAAGCTGGTGCTCTCAGAGTGTGTCCAATACTACGTGCAAATGATAGACATGCTCCTCCTCAGTAGCCGAGTATATCAGAATGTTGTTGATGAAGAATACTAGAAAGCAATCAAGGTATGGATGAAAGATCATGTTCATGAGTCTCAGGAACACTGATGGAGCGTTGGTCATGCCGAATGGCATAACCAAGAACTCGTAGTGGTCGTACCAACATCTTAAAGTCATCTTCCGCACATCTTCATCTCACACTCTGAGTTAGTGATATCCTGATATGAGGTCTATCTTTGAGAACCACCGTGCTCCCTTCATCTGATCAAAAAGGTCATCAATCCCCGGGAGTGGGTACTTGTTCTTCATAGTCACCTGGTTCAGGCGCCGATAATCAACACAAAGCCTCAAGCTCCCATCCGCCTTCTTGGCCAACAAAATTGAGGCTTCCTTGGGAGAAACACTAGGCTGGATGAATCCCTTCCCCTGCAAGTCCTCTAGCTATACCCACAGCTCGCGAAGATCCGCGGGAGCCATCCGATATGCTGGTGTAGACATCGGTGCCATCCCGGGGTACAAGTCAATGTAAAATTCCACCTCTCTGTGAGGTGGTAGACCCGAAGCATCATCAGGGAAAACATCCGCATATAGGTCCACCACTACAGGATAACTTGGACTCTCCACATCAATGACTTTGAGGGTAAGGCTAGCCAACTGATGTGTAATCGGCTGCACCCTCCTTCGGGTAAGTCCATCCTATGCTGCAAAGGTTCCTTTCTCACCAGTGAAGGTAAACCTGGTCCCATCAGTGAGGACACACCGCACTTTTTGCCTAATATAGTCAATATGAGCATGGACTGTAGATAACTAGTCCATACCCAAGAGACATCGTAAGGCCTTGATGCCGCTACTAGGAGATCCCAGCCGAATCTCTCACCTCCTATATTAATCTCGCACTGCTGGCACCAGTGCGTAATCATCGAATCTGCTCCCGTAGGAGTCTCTAGCCATAAGGATTGAACCAACGGCTCCATCGGAATCTCCGAGTTCCGAATGAGGGCAGTGGAAATAAAAGAATGACTGACACCTATGTCTATAAGTACTGCAGCTAAGGTGGAGTAGACACAAATCGTATCTCGTATCATCTCCGGAGTTCCATGATCGTAAGACTCAGCTGCCTAGAGATGAGATCTCCCATATACACCTGCACCCTGTATTCGGGGTGGACCTCATGGTGGTGGTGGCAGTAACATCTCGAATCGTCGAACACCGCTAGCTGCACAACCAGTTCCTCTGCTTCGTCCACCTACTCCCTACAGACCTCCTCGGTCGAATCCCTTTCTCTATCTGGGTGGTCTGTCGACCGTCTTCTGATCATCCGTATTGCGGGTCAGACCGTCATGAGCCATGTGACCCTGCCCGCCGCATGTGAAACACTGCCCGCTCCTAGCATGACTGGATCCACCTCGCGTGCCCTGCACAACTGATCCCGATTCATGCGGTTGCCCACCTGTAGGTCTGGTCCTCTTGGACCTCAGCGATATTTGTCTACTGCTAGCTGTATAAGACTCCGCTACATGTCGACTAGTGGTGGATCTCACAGATGGAGACTACTCAGAAAGGAAACTCTCCACTAGGAGGGCTCTCTCTAACACCCCCTCCTACATCAGGATAATGAGTGAGATCATCGAAGCCCTGATCTCCCGCCCGAGCCCCTTCTCAAAGGTTCGGGCCTTGAAGAATAGGTCACGTACCATATCTGTGGAGTAGCCTGAGAGGTCAGTGAACCTCACTGATTACTGAGCTACAGTCATGTTGCCCTGCTGCAGATGAAGAAGCTCATGTATGCGCACTACTTGAAGAGTTGCTGGGATAAAATCTGCCCGAAACAAGCTCTTGAAGTCTTCCCAGAGAAGCGTCACCTCGGCGTGGACCTGGAGCATCAAGCTCCACCATCTTCCTCCTGCTGCCTATAAAAGGCCGGAAAAAAGGATCCCCATGAGATGGGCTGGTGTCTCTACCAGTCAGAAGTCTCTCACCACAGCCTCCATCCAATCCTCATCCGCCTGTGGGTCCGTCTCTCCCATGAACCTGGGTGGCCTCTGGTGCTGGAACTCATGCAACGCACTCAAGCGATGTGCACTATCTACTGCTGAGGCTAGTGGCATTGGTGGCCCAATGTGGAAAGGTATTTCTGGTGCCTCCACTGATGCCTCTACTAGAAAAGGGCCCTACACCGAGGCCTCGTTGCTCGGTGGGCTATCAGTGCATAAAACTCTCAAAACCCTAGCTGACTATTTGAATAAAGGCATTTTGAAAAGAAACAATTGAACCACAATAAATAAGTTATACCTCACGAGTTGACTCAAGAGATCACAAATAAAACTCTTGAAAACACACACACAATCAGTGTTTTCATGCACTGAGTTAGTAATCAGAAGTCAGGGTCCTGGTGTGTAGATACATCAGCCGCCGCACAAACACTAGATTTCTTAAGCTAATAACCATACTCACTGCACTTAACACTATTTCCGTTAAAAAGAAAGATCAAAGTCCTATGTTATGTGGTAGAATCGAATCCTCTAATACCAATTTTTCACCACCCTTCCCCCAGGGCCCATGCCGTGACTACACCAAGCCCGCCTTCCAGAGGCCAGGGGCTGGCGACTGGCACCAAAAGATGTATTCCCTAAAACTGGGAAGGCATTGCCTTTATATAATGTAAAAACATTCAACCTAGCACACAACAAGATACGAACACAAGTAAAATTTGTAACAAAAGAGTGATGAAAGTAAAAGGGGCCGGAATACAAGCCCAACTATAAAGATAAAAGTACATCTAAAATACAAAACAACTGAAGAAAGAGAAAAGTAGCTACTAGGTCATCCTACGAGGTTCATAATTAAAGGGTAGGTACATATCACCTCCTCAGTACTCCACATCCACCCGTCTCCTTTGCTTACCGACACACCATATGGTCCACCTCTAGGAACTGTCCAGTCCTGGTATTCTCAGCCTCAGTCAGCGTTGTCCGTCATCGGCATCCAACACAACAAGTTGTGGGAATAGACCGTGCATGTGTGAGTATAATGATAGTCAGTAGGGATCCCAAGACCATCAAGGTCTCACAAAATCCACCATGGATAAGCCATATTTCTGAAAACAAAAGATAACCCTACTTAGGTATATGCCCATACATATACCTAAGTTATCAAGTAATCCATCTCAATCATGAAAAAACACAGAGGTTCTGACTCAGATCACACCAGGTATAACTTAGGTACAGTTGTAGAGATGATCAGTTATGACTACTGAATCATCTTATTGTGTTAAGTGGCTATGCTGCTGACCTTCATAGGATCGCTAGGAGCTAACCCACATAGGATCGCTAGGAGCTGATCAACACGGGATCAATAAGAGCTGACCCACACAGGATCACTAGGAGCTGACCCACACACGATCACTAGGAGCCGAGCCACATAGGATTTCTAGGAGCCAAGCCACACATGATCGCTAGGTGCCGAGCGACCCACACAGGATGGATAGGAGCTGACCCACACAAGATCGCTAGGAGATGACCCACACAGGATCTCTAGGAGGTGACACACACCGGATCGCTAGGAGCTAACCCACACAGGATCTCTAGGAGATAACCCTCATAGGATCACTAGAAGCTGACCCTCACAGGATCGCTAGGAGATGACCTACACAGGATCTCTAGGAGCTCACCCACAAAGGATCGCTAGGAGCTGACCCACACAGGATCGCTATGAGCTGACCCGTACATGATCTCTAGGAGCTGACCCCCACAGGATCGCTAGGAGCTGACCCACACAGGATCGCTAGGAGCTGACCCGCATAGGATGTCTAGGAGCACTCTTCTCATCACAGCCAGCTATTGGGTTTCCGCACTGGGATTGCTCGTCTCTGGGGGAGTCTGTTCCCCAAGCCACTGGTCGATTCTACAAATACCACGATGTCCCATGAAGAAGTATCCCAAAGGAATTCCACGCCATAGGGGTCTCAACGCAAATGATGACGCGTCAATCAGATGCCTGGTCTGTGAGTCATTAGTCTTTTAGTCCCAAGGGCCCAGTGGGATTCATGCTTGATCCAACCGGACCATTTCCAAAATTTATCCCAATCTCAAGTGGGGCATACTCAAAGGGACAATTTCACTCCAATATGTCCAGCGCTGCTAACTGTTTGTCAAACGGACGTTCGGTGCCAAAGTTATGGCCAAAAGAGCGTAAATGGGTCATAGTGGGTCCAGGTCCAGTCCGACCCTGTCTCGGCCGACCCGGTCTTGGCTGACCCAGCCCGACCTGAGGGGTCTAGCTCAGCATACTGAGCAGCCCATCCCATTAGGTTTAGCCCGACCCACTGGTTAGCCCAGCCTATTGGGTGCAGCACTGCCTGTTGGGTCCGGCCTGGCCCGCTGGGTCCGGCCTGGCCCATGCTGGGCGACCCGGCCCACTGGATGGTCCAGCAGGCCGCGAGGGGCCACATAGGGCCGTGGAGGTGCTGCGAGGGTAGCTTAGTCCGAAGGTTCCGTGAGGTCAGCTCGACATAGGGGTGCTGCGAGGGCGCGGGTCGGCTCGGCCTGGCCCAGAATAGCTCGACCGAGAGGGTGGAGGCCGTGGGACGGCTCGACCGCAGTAGCTCATCCGGAAGGGCGGAGGCCGCGGGGCGGCGGGGCAAGGCCGCGGGCAGCCCGGCGGTGCCGCAGACGGTGGGGGCAGCTCGTGTAGCGACTCGATGGTGGACGACAATGGAAACTCGGGTGGCGAGGCTGTGGGAAGCGACTCAGCTGTGGAAGGCGGCGACAGCTTCGGTGGCGTGGCCAAGGGTGGCGGCTCGGCCGCAGATGGTGGCGACAACTTGGGTGGCATGGCCGGGGGTGGAGGCTCGGCCGTGGATGGTGGCGATGGCTCGGGCGGTGGCTCAGTCGTGGGGTGCGGTGGTTGTGGGCGGCAGAGCCGCGAGATGGTGGGGAACCGTGCCTTCACCGGGGGCCGATTTAGCCGACCTCTCTCTTCATTAGTCATCGTGGTGTAATCCACTTTCTTCCATCGCGAAGAACACAATAAGAAAGAACGACGGAGGGGTTGGGCCATGCTTGTTTGGCCCGCACCCTCCGCGTTAGAGCATTAGTAAGCGTCTCAACAAAAATCAGGAGTCGGGAACGAAAAACTCTTGAATTTAATAAGAATCATGGATCAACTCGTTTTGGTTGATCCACGTTCACTATGCTTTCCAAGAATGAAGAAATTAATTGAGAGAATTCAAGAATTTAATAATAACCCCTACCTCATTTGATTTGTCGACGGAGATCGGGAGTGAGAAGGCGACATCGTTGGGGAGGGGAAGACGATCGTATATTGAAGACGTCCCACATTGGAGGATTACCCAAGGAAGAAAGTTGAAGTCAAGGTCGGCGTTCTTTGTTGGCATTCTTTGTTTGAGATCTTTCTCCCAAGTTCTCCAACGCTCTCTCCTTTTCCAATCCTTTTCCCCAATTCCACAAAAATGAAAAGGTATCCCAAGATAATAGATTATGATATCTATTATTTAGTTTGTTGGAACAAATTCAAAATAGCCTAATTAATTAAATTGAGTTGGCATAATAAATGTTGGAGGAGTTGTAGAGGCTCTCCCACATTTAATAAAAAGTTTGAGGGTTTCTCCATTAAAGGGGAGTTCAAGGGGGTTTATACCTTGGGTGGTCCCCACTACCATAACCTCTCATGGGAGGTGAGTTTGGGTGGTCCCCACCATCATAACCTCTCATGGGAGGATTAGGTCTGGTGGTCCCCACTTCTCAACATCTACAAAGATTTTAAAATTAAAAATAAAAATAGAAGCTACACAACTTTATTTTTATTTTATTCTTCCACAAAAGACCCAAATTATATCTTTCACTCTCGACCCACTACATTCAAGGTGATGGTCTCTTTAAATAAATACCAGCACTGCGAGTTCAATGGTGTCCTATGATTTCAATTCTAAGCACTGGTTCAAAAGTTAGAAAAACCCTCTCGCACGTTTACTGAATGTACCCGAACAAAAGTTCAGAAATTCATTCAGGGCACTCTGGGCCTCAGAATCATGTGCCGTCAATTGTCGCGGACTCGTAAAATTCCCATTTAATAAAAACAATTACACAGAATTTTCGGGTCTTTACATCTCCAATTACCCAATATATATATTTTTCACTTGTTGAAGAATAATTAGATAGTTCTAATTGCTACACTTGTAGTGCTCCTAGATATAATTGATATCTACCTTCTCTAATGTATACCTTGAAAATATCAGTTTTTGTTCATATCAGGTCATGTGTGATTAATCAATCACTTGAACATACAAATTTAACTCACTATTTAAATCTCCCCCATGTCACGAACATGTAAACCAGGAGAGATTATACCATGTGACATTAGTAATAATTCTCTCTTGAATTATTCCAGTTTTTATTTTTCAGTATTATGTCACTATATGTATGATTGACTAGGTCCAAGAAACCTTTATATCTACCGTATTAGATCCTATTCCCTTGAACTTAGGTTGCTACTTTAAGTCAATCAATGGAGAATAAATTTCATCCTAGTCTTAACAAACTTAAACACCTATCCTGTTTCCATATGTTTTCGAACATATTTTTCTTAGAAAACCATGGAGATCCAACTAACCTCTGGTATACACATAAGAAATATTCATTCCAAATGAATATTATATGACCCCATTTATTATATTAATCCTGAATCAGATATTAGTTACTTGAAACCATTATTTTCATTCTGTGACATGATTGTACCTTTTTGGTTGCATCATACAGACACATTCCTTGTTTGGTGGTCGTGACATCTAATGATCAATATAATATGATCATATAAAGTAGCTATGATAAGTAAAATTTTAAGTGATTTGTGAATAATGACTTTGTGTAACCAATCAATCTATATTGGTACTGCACTTGTACCATACATGTATCAACTCACTTGAATACCCATAGAAGTATTCATTATAATTACCCCCTTTAGTACTTTAATACATGGAATCCATTTATTGAAAGTTAATTAGTATTTTTAATCATATCTAATTACTATATACTGCTTACATGTAGGAAATATTATTCACAATGATTGATAGATCACCAACCGCAGTGAATACAGAAACCACCATCATGGTTTTAACCTTCCTATGCAGTATGTTTCTCTGGAACATACTTTGTTCCACATTCTCTTGTGGAACTATTTACTATTCCAACTACTTGTGCACATTAATCATTAACTAAAACCAAGTCAATCTAGCTCTCACTACCTCAAAATAGACATTCACCCTTATAGAAAAGTAATATATCACTTGACCATAACTTTTTTATCTTAGGGATTTATATACTATCTTAAGAAACCATTAGAATAATTACAATAGATGCATAATGTTTTTGTACTTGATGCAAGTTTGTTTATGTCCTAAAAAACTATTTTCATCCAAACAATTGATTTAATACATAATGGGTCTCCATCATAATACAACTATTATTATATTAATTCGTTATAATAGTTGGTATAAGATTATGGGATATCACTATTCTTTATGAATCGTAACATGAAATATAATGGAAGTTTCTCCAAGTTGAAACTTTGACACTTCTTACATTATAACTCTAATGTATAAATTGGGCATTTATGAATTTCTCCATGATACATTTTTTTATCAATGTTAACATGTAGGAATTCATCATCGATCCTCCTCATCAACATCAATGTCGTGATATAGACAAATTAATACACATTTAGGAATTACTCCTCACTCCATTATCAATGATTGCATTGTCAAGAAATTCTTAGGCATGCCATCTTGAAACAACTCATATCTTCTGACCATGCACTTACATTACTTTACCATTAATTAATTAATTATAGTAATCTTATTAAGTATATATATATACCTCTAGCTTACCCTTGGAACTGTTTTCACTCTCTAACTAAACTAATTCCAAATGATTTGTGGAATAACATTATTTCTGAAGGTTTCTTTGTCCAAACAAAGACGTCTACAATACCAAATGTATTTACCTATGTTGAGACTAAACACCATACTGGGTATATTATTGTTTTTCACTTTTAGTTTTACATTATAAATAATTATCTTTCCATAATTGGGTAAAATTATTATATTTTATATTCATCACTTATTTCATATGATTCATGTACCACTTAAACTATTACTCGTGTATTGAACACCTCAATCAACATTAATTCATGAATATGGAATAATGTCTCTGTGTGTCTAAAGGACATGTGAGATAAATGTTTTTGTCATACTCAATAAAAGTTATACAAGAATCATTCACTTGGAAATATAAGAGTCATATACTTCTCACCAATGGACTAGGTAGAACCATTTCTCAACCAATTGGATAATACACCTGACTTCTAGTAATATTTCTATACTTACTTGGTTACTTTATATCAATACAAATATTTGATAATAATATTAGATTGAATATAAAAGAAGTAAAACAAAAACTTTACATTGATGAATATTTTTGAAGAAGAAGCGGTAACTTGCTACCTTAATTTAGTCTATTGCAATTAAACGTCCATGGTTTTATTTCATAATTTTCAATGCAAATAACCTCCTATCAATAACTCTCTCATTAATGGATGTTTCAAATATTATTTTGGTGTTAATTTCCAAATTTCTTTTCACCTTGACTTTCAATTTGTTCTCCATATAAATTAAAGATAAATATGCCTTTAATATTCTTATTTACTTGAAAAACCTTACCTCAAATGTTAATGAAGCATTTACTCAATTTCTATTCATTTTATGACCTAAAATAAGACTTGAGTAAATGGGTAAAATGATATGAGAAAAGTATCCATTGAAAGATCATGATCCATCATTCCATTTACCCATGATGGTGTTATAATCATCCATTCATATCTTTTTGCACTTTCTCCTTGCATACTTCTCAAAGATGAGACTACATGTTATATCACCAAAGCCCAGATGTAGCAACCGCAACTAGCATCAGACATTGGTGATAACATTATGAAATAACCATGATATTCTCTATACATGAGTCTACAATAAGAAATATTACACCCTCACTTCTTGAGGTGACTTAATAGGTGTTGGGGACACTGACACCTTGAGTTTCCTAAATTATAGTACTATGTACAAGTGCCCATACCATTCTTAGATACCCGTTCTAGCGTAGAAATTTACTTTTTATGCTTTTCAAGATTATCACAATATTACATGAGTTATAACTTTCCATTTTTCTACAAATAAATTTTAAAAGAATATTAATTTTATCACAATTACCAGTTTAGACATTTTGATTCATTAATTAAATCATTAAATGTATCTCACTATTATATAAAATTATAAGAACCCTCCATGATAGAATTAGAACACTATGTCGCTTGAATATTCTAGTGGAAATGATCCCTAAACCACCCCTCATAGTTTAAAAGATTTGGCTATTCCACTACTTAAGGGGTTCAAGGTAGGCTTTGGCTGACCAACTTTATTAACTCATGGTTCCTTGATCTATTGAGTGAAGTCCCAGATTCCAAAACCATAACTTGATTTAATCAATGCTTGCCTCTAAAATTACCAAAACCTTTCTTTGGATACTTATTTTTGTAATTTTAGTTAAGTAAACCCACTACTCTCATAAGAACTCTCTGATAGTAAGAGACACCCTCATGTTTGGCATGATGAGCACCCCAGACACCCAGTTTTGTCCAAATTTGAATAATGGAAGGTGGTTAAGACTTAATATTTATTTGAGGGTTTTATTGTTTTTAATGTGATGAAATAAATAGTTTTATTGTTTTTAATGCGATAAAATGCAACATTGTTAAAATGAAATTTTTTTTGAGGAATTTTTTTTTATTTTGAACATTATATAATTTAAATGGGAATTGTTTAATTACATATTTTTGTTATAATTTTGTTAATGAAAATTATTCAATGCATATAAATATTTTTTTGTTAAGAATATTATCACAATATTTAAATTAATTATATTTTGATAACTGTATGTATTATTTCATATAGATATATTCATATTTAAAAATAAAATAATTGGGATTTATGATCACATGATTTTGGGAATTTTTTTTCTCTTGATATATAATAAAATGTTTTCAATATATTATTATTGTTTGTATGAATTGTTTATATATTGGGAAATAAAATAAAAACATAAGGATAGTAACAAATATTTTTAATAATAGTGGAATCTAGAAATAATTATCATCGTGGTTATTTATTTATCAATGAACATGTTCTGAAATGATTCTAGATAAAATACAGAACAATTAGGCTTGGTAAATTTTATTTCTCATGCTACTAGGATTTCGGAATTATTACATAGTATATTAATGATGCTAACAAAAATTAATTGATTTCCTAATGAAATTTTTTTGGGTTGAGTGAGTCCATCATTTTTTATAACGGAATAATGGAATTATTTGATTTATCCTTATTTACCTTGAAATTATATGTAGACTAATACATTTAATGTTTGATATATTAATGACTGAAAATTCAAATTTTATTTGATTTTCAAAATCGAACCGATCCATACATGAGATTACCAAAATAAAAATACAAAAACCCCTTCCACGAGATCTACTTTTTGGTTCAATATTCAAAATTCAAAATCACCCCACTTTGAGTGGGGGGGGGGGTGGCCCCCAACTTTTCCATTTTTTTGTAAACTCGTGACCCACTTCCTGGAAAAATCTCCAAAAAGAGATTTTATTTTTTAATATTAAAGTTATATTTTGAATTTAATTAAAACCACAATTTTGTTGTTGTTGTTGTTGTTTCCATCGGTTATTCCACAACCAATCCAACCAATACTAATTTTACAACACCCTTGTTAGTAGGATTTTGGAAAATCACATCATTATAAATAATAATATTATTATAATAAATTTATAAAAATAATAATAGTTTTTCTAGTAGAAATAAACCATCAGCCGAAAAACGCTCTTCCGGCCAACGAAATTCCAGTTGATATACGAGTTTGATGTAAAACGTTGATGCTGACACCAAAATGAATATCGATTGAAAAACCTGTAAAACAACCGGTTTGAAATCCGAACTTAAACATCATATGACCACAAAATGATCATCCGATATCAGTTTAAGACATAGTCTACGATGTTGGGACCGTAACAAAGCCCCCTTCATAGATTAATGCAAATTTATTTTTTTTTACATTGGATTAAAATTTTTTGGCCTCCCTTTTATATCAATTGAAGGTACCAGGTGCACAATAAAATCCCCAAAAATGGGATTTTTAAAATTTTCACCAACAAATGACATGAATTTTCCAACATTGGGGAATCACTACCCAATTACTTCCTGAGGATCCCAAGTGAAAGAGATTGAGCACAATATTAAAACCATAAAATACTTGGTTTAGTTCCAAAGCTGCACATGATGTTTTATCATCGTTGGTGACAAATTCTCGAAGAATACGAAGCTGAGTTCCTCTAAACCATCCACCCATGAATTTAGAAACTGTAGGATAATCGATCATTATAGTCCGGGTGCTAGCGTGGAGATCCGGTTATGCCTTCAACACTCCGATGATCACCGCATCGTGTTGTTTATGATGCCTGGGAGAGAGCTCGATCCAAAATCCTAGATCCAATTCCTCTCTCTCTCTAGATTGTGGGAGGGAAAATAATGGGGAAAATAATTATGAATTTTCACAAGTGAATTCCAATTTTATTCTATTTATAGGGTGTTATGATAATTCCTGATAATGCCTTTCTGGACCATGAATAAACAACACTCTAAATAAATTATATTTTGATTACTAAACTGAGTCATAAATATCATTTGTTATTATTATCACTTTCATGTAATATAATAAATATATTAAATGATAATAATTGAGTCATCATGTCGACTCACTATCCCCAAAAATATTAAATGAACCTTAAATATTATAATATTCACTCAAGTAATATCTTTCATGTATTTACTCATTAACTTGTAAATAAATTTAATAAATAAATTCTATGTCCATTATTATTAACTTTAATAGTATGAATTTATTTATTGAAGTGGTGATTGTATCTCCTTGAAATAATCTTGAACCCCAATGGTGGGGACCACGATGTCCAAAAATCATTTTCAATTGAATAAGGTAGATTCTTGAATACACTATTGTGTGTCACCCTCTAGACCCTTCATCTCAATAGTTGTGACTATTATTCACAGACCAAGAGCAAGATCTAACAACCCATCATGGACCTAAAGAGATAAAGATTTTCACAACTGCAACATCCAACATATGATCACACACTATGAAATATAATCCCTTTGTCTTTAATACTTGATAAAGTAAGAAAAACACCCATGTCATTGAGTTTTTCTTTCTTTATTGTTCTTTTATCCAACTGGACATACTTTCCCTCAACTTCCATAGCCATAGTCTAATGAAGGTACTACCATCATGATCAATGTGGCCAGAGATATATAACTTCCTTAACCTAGAAGAGACAATTCCTTTCTTGAATATTCAACTAATGTCATTCCACCAATGACGCACCCAACACAAGATACCTTATCACGATTTCATTATCATGGATTTTTTCTTGCATAATGTGCATAATCAAATGGTTCACATTAGTTGTGATTTTATGTCAGGAGACCAGTACACATGTCCATAGAAAGGAACAACCAGTGACACCCAAAACATGTGGTGTTTTTATTATAGGGTCTATTATCATGATCTCACTACCGGAGATCACCAAGTTAGAAATTCATAAGAAGAAGTCTAGATGCTTATGAGACCCCAACACCAAATATTCAAACATCTAACGTATCCAATTCGTGATATGTATCTATACTATAGGACCTTTGTTTAAGATTAATGACATACTATATCGTGGTTCTCATTATAGCCTGGGAGATGCTATAACCTTTTGTTATGACAACTACTCTATGAGCATTACCATTAAATAGTGGACACATAAATATATACACTATAATGGTAGGTAAAAATCATATATATCTAACTATATATAAGATATGGTAATGAAACTTACTACATAGTTGGGTCTAGGGAACCCATTATTACAACATTTCCTCCCATCATTCATCCAATGAGAATTAGTGATGTCTCAAAGAATTCTGATTATACCTTGAAATATACCCTTGAAACTAGATCCAAAATGGGAATGTCCTCACACCATACACAAGGTTTACTCCAATGAAACTTAAAAACTCTTTAAAATGGATGGAGAGAACATCATGACTACCAAAAAATGCAAGGTTTCTTATGAAATACTTTTCATAACATTACATTTGGTTCAAAATTCCATTTTGTGTGACTTGAAACAACCTATAAAAAGTCATTTTCTTGTGATGTTAAACTACGTGACATCTAAGTCCTCACTATATGCCCATAAACTATGTTGAAAGTGGCCATAATGAGATGATGTTAAATTTAATGGAATATATTCCATCCCACATGACTTTAAACTATTCTAAGTGGTCAATCCTTTATTAACCTAAACATATTATAAGGCTCTGTTCCATAAGACCTAGATTTAAAATTCACCTCCCATATTTAAAATCTTGATCTAATTAGGGGTCCCTTTTCTTTCCATAGAGATTCAATTTTATTGTTATACTAGAAAAACATAATTTCATGGCCCACATTACCTGTAACTAAAATCTGCCCTTTATGTGAACTATATATGAATTGATTATTTATATATCAGGACATGTAGTGATGCCTGACTCTCTTATCCCAGGCCCAACCGCCACTTCCATTTCTATACATGGTTCTGCTATTGAGATAAGGCCTGATGAAATTCACAACTAGTTAGTATCCTTCTATCCCACCAGATCATACATTCCTTTCTCTCTTCCTCTCTAGTATATGATCTAGATCTGTATGGAGAGATTCTATATCAAATAGCATTTTGTGGTTTGATTCCTATCATCGCAAGATTCAAAGTGATCCCTATATCACTTATCTTGTTAAAAAAACTCATGACTAAACTCCCACTTTGTCTTAATGTAAGATCCTTCATTAACCCACATTAGTTTTTCCATCCTTACTCGATATTGGGAAGACTATTTTACATTTTAAACATGAAATGGAACTATGAAAATACCCTAATATATAAGTCTTTTCATAGGACATCAAACTTCATGAAACCCGAGTTCTTATCAAATGACATTAAATTCAAGGAAATATAGTCCACAATTCATGACCATAAACTAATTGGAGTAATCTATCCAATATGAACCATCTTCTACATATGAGAGCTAGATCCACGTAATGGTACCCAACATTTGGTTTCTATATATAATTATACAATAGGGTAAAAACCACCATTCTTAAGGTAGCCCAAATATCATATCCTATCTACAAACCTCCGGTATTATTCTTGTTCTAATCCTACACCAGAAAGAAAGAATCCATTTTTATGAGAAAAATCCATGTAGATAATACCAGTTTAAGGATGCATGTTTCTTGATTCCTATTCTTTTAAGTTATGTTGTGATGGAAATATTTTCTATCTTCATCCCAACCAAAAATCCATTTTTATCAAACCACCTCCAAATATATTTCCCCCACCTTTATGTCAAGTATTTCTATATTAGACTCCACACTGAGAATGATTATCTTCATTGAGAACTGCATGTGTCTTGATTCCTATTATCATAGGTTATTTAGTGACATCTGAACTATATATTTGAGACCCATCCATAGATCATCATCCGTATTCACTCTACTTTGACATCCTATGACATCCCAACCATGGTCAATTCATGACTAGAGTGCCCTGGTCACATTTTGAATATACCCTTTCCACAAACCACACATACCACGAGGGTTTTGAATCTCCATAAATATTTCATGTCTATTATTAATGAGAAAATTCATCTCAAAGGGACACATCTACTTGGTAATGATATTCATACTTCCATTTTCAACAATGCCAACCTAAGACAGGTTTTTATACTTAGGATATGGTCATTAACCCCATATTCACTTAAAAAAATTATCATGGTGCCTATCAATCGAATATCAATCTTTCTTAGTATACATGTCCCATATTATTACGTCCCAACTCAAATATCTTAAGTTATTATTTATTTCATTTTCATTCCCTTTTCAAAAATGTTAGGAAAATTCTATAACTTGAGCCCCATTTGGGTTTTCACACCCTCTCACTTATTGGTCCAAGTAGTATGATCTTAAACTATATGCACCTATCCCTGTGGTATTCTATCTAGAATTATTATCTTTATCTACATTAGGTTTTACCTTTCAATTTCTATATATTTTATCTCACAATTTGATCAATGTTGCATCACTTTAATACCTTGAAATACTTGGTCTACAATCCAAGAGTTTAAACTATGTGAACCTATTTTTGATGTAGTATATCTTAGTATTAGGTTATCCATTCAAACTAGGTTTACATTTCCTTAACATAATAGACAATTTCACTCTTTGTTCAAATAGGTATGACTTAAAACCCCAAAAACATTTGGTAAAAGTTTGATGACCTTAAACTCTATCCCTCAATGGTCCAAATTTCATGACCCTTAAACTAAAAAGTAAAGAGGCATAAAGATTTATGGATTTGAAAACCAATAAAGGGAGGAATGAGAAAGTGTCATGTCTCCACTCACTAATTCATTCAGATTTAGGAATTTGGAAAAGGTTATAGCATATGATGAAAAAGGTACAAAGCATTTGGTTCCTGCCATATGGCCTTAGAAAAAGATAATCTATGCTCATTGGACAAACAAGAACAATAAAAAGTTAGAGCATAGACTCTATCTTATACCCTATAATAATTATCAAGATGTTTAAAGTTATATACCCTAAGAACATATTCAATATATGGTAATGTAAACCTAAGTGTGATTGAACCCTTATTGAATGTCCTTTTCTGCACAAACCTACTTCATTCATTAAGAGGTTGAATATTCAAAAACCATTCATAGATATTGGTAATGAGCACATTTTTTGTAAGTGACACCCATACTAGATACTGATATTCATGATTCCATATTCAACACTACTAACTAGAGGCATTTTTTCATATCGAGGGCAAGTTCCTATAATCTCATACATCTCCGAGGACATTCCAAAGAAACTCGTTATTTGAATTTTCTCAATGATTATCCTACACATATTTATTCCATCCCATTATTACTTATTCAAATGTCTTTAGTTATTATTTACATATTCCATATCCCAAATATTCAAGTGCATTCGAATACCCTAGATAAAATACATTTTTTTCATACCCATTTTCAAAGAAATGTTATGACATCCTATTCTTTCACCCTCTGTGTTCATTGTTGATTGATCCTAAACAACACAAGACAATGAACTAGGAATCATGACCCTAAATTGTATGCAATAATAACTAAGACTATTTTTTTCATTGATTGGGATCTACATTCACATCAAGTTTATCTTTCCCTTATTAGTATGTATGGAAACACTTCTTTTGGTTGAAGCCATCAAACATTAAAACCCATCATTGTTGGTCTAACCTACATGACCTTAAACTAAGGAAAGAGACATAGAACTCAGTATATTAAAAACCTGTAAATATATTATTTAGAAAATTTCTTGTCTCCGCTTTATTGGAATGCACATTTCATTACCTAGGAAACAATTTATCATTTGAAAAAAAGTAAAAGGTATAAAACTTGTTTGGTTAAAACACCGAAAAATGTGTCCCAAAAAAAAACTTTGTTCTTTCCCACTAAGCCTCCACCATCCAAGGCTTAGGTGAAATTTTGAGCTAAAATAATATACAATTATTGGGGGGGGGGTCTACTATATATCCATGTAAAATTCAATATATTCTCACTAGGTCCCTTAACCTACAAAAAAGATAGAGAACCACTCTTTCCATCACATGTTGGTTCTATTGATCCTTGTGAAATGCACAAAGGTGTAATTTTAGGGTACATGAGCTAGTTTAAACATTGGAATAATTATTCCGAAAACTCCCCTTCATAATTTTCATAATGGTGATTCATTCAACCCTCTTGTATCAGAATGTGATGACCATAGATTATAATGGTGGTATATATGCCACCATATCTAGCCTACCTATACCCATCTAGGATCAAATTACCAAGAGAAAACCATTTCGTATAACTTATTTCATTAAACTTGTCTTGTAGTAATTGTATACATGACACTATATTCATCCCACCTACGTCCATTTAATTGTACATGCTCAAGTGGAAGCAAAATCCCATGGTTTTTAGTCTCATGAACTTTTTTCAACTAATGGTAATGGTATATATGCCACCATATCTATATCATATATATATCTACGAGTGTACTTCTCTAAGAGAAAATTGGTTAGTCTATAGTTCATCATTATCTCAAACATTTAGAGATCATAATTTACCTGATCTATTCTCATTCAATGTTTATATGGATTTATTTATCTTAATTATTATCTTCAAGAGTTTCATAGGTTGTCATGAATTGATGATTAGTATGTTATAAGAGTCAAATAATGGATAATAACATAAGATAAAATATATTTTTATTTATTTAAAAAAGGAGAATAACATCCACATGATAGATCCTTTCCCCTTTAAAGATGTGAAGAAAAAAAGAAACAAGGTAAATATTTCTATGAAAGGATTTGGTTTTCTAAGGTATGCATCTAAGATAATATTTGATGATAAATACCGATTGAGTACTAGATATTAGATAAATTTGTATATTTAGCTGTAAAAATGGATGCATTTTTTTCGATTCATGCATCCAATTATTGATTCCTCCACTCGATGGTCTGGAGTTTGGTGGAAACTTCTAAAAGTGGTTATCTCACCTTTGCTATATAGACCACATATTCCTGAATTACCATGGTCTGAGTGGTCACCCAGTCAGAGAGCTATAATTCCTCAAAAATCTACTAGTTTGTCTCTATAGTATCCCACTCACTGGACTCCACCTTATAGGTTGTGTTGTCGAATGTTTGGGGGTTTATTTCTGGAATCATTAATTATTCTAAAATAACCAAGGTTTTCTGAATGAGATCATCAATTGTGGGAGTAAAAAATACATTCACCCAAACCATACAAGAGTTGGAGATAGATCTTAGCCTTGTCACTAATATCCTCTAACTAGGACTCAATGATGATTGTATATACTTGGTGCCAATCCCACTTTCTCACCATTCGATCTTTCATAGTTAGTTTAGAATTTGAGCTTGGGTCATTTTCTATGATGGGTATATAGCTGAGGTTTAGATCCCCTATGTAAGGACCAAATTTAGTTGATGATATATATATGGAATATTCCACATCCACTGATCATTGGTTGGATTCAAGGACAGAATTAGTAGTACTAGCCTCCACAAATTGACCAATTTCTGCCAGTATAACATGCTCATTTACCATGATATAACTATCTATTGTGGATACTGATATTGGTTTCATTCCCTTTGGTATAAAGAGTGTATGAAGGTAATAATTAATCATTTTTTCTTTGGTGGTTGAGTGTAGGGACCCCTAGTTCAAGGGTTTTTTTCAATAAAAACTTTGGGTAACCAAATTCAAGAGGCCATGAGTTGGACCACCCATTAAACTGGTTTCCCTAGTTCACCACATACACAGAACTACATAAAATATTATATGTAGTCCCATGATAGGTTAATATGATCACCGAGGGGTGAAAATACAACTACTACATTTTTTCCTCACACATTAACATTAGTAAGAGAAGGATAATAATAGTAGGGTGTTGTTAATGATGAGCTGCGATGAAAGGAAAGAGGGAAACCCTATGTTGAAACCTAAACTACTACACAAACCAATATAGATTATAAGAATTTAAAATGATCAAATCATAAAATAAATCTTCTATAACTATTTTTCAAAAATAAATGATTATTAATAATTTGTTACAACTTCCACTGTCATTATCGATGACAATCTCAGAGGTTTAACCAAAATAAATAAAGTTGAAATGAGAATGATTAATTAATATATCAGAATCCTCATTAGTATTTAGAGATATTGGATCAACTCAAATGATGTTGAGTAGCCTGAAAAAAATATAGAATGATGTATGCATGCAATATTTTGGAACTTGTAACATCAAATGTATTCTTCCACCCTGCCACATGAAAATATAATTATATTCTAATTTGATATAGGGTACTCCCTATGGAATGCGGCTAATATAAAATAAATCTTGGTGAGGATGAGAATTTTTAGGTTGATTGATTTTCCTTGTGCCAGTTTCATTTCCATCACTAATGTGTTATCCCAACCACCTGAGAGGAAATTGCTAGTAGGGAATAACCATCCACTGAAGAAAAGAACCATGAATCCCACAAATAAGAAATTTAGATCCATGTTCAGATTGATTTAATATCCCTCTGTGGTGTACTAGATTTCTTCTAGGGTGGAACAATTTGAGCCTTCCATATACGAGATTTATAAATAAGGAAAACTCATCTGGTTTCAAACTCCTAACCCTAACCCATTTGGCTATAGAAAGACATCCATCCAGTCCCTAAAAGGTTTAATAAAGTGGGTATGAAGATATTTTAAAAGCATTATTTTTAACTTAGTTAATAAATCCCTCACTAGGGATGGGTTTTATTATGCATCCTTCAAGATATTATCCATTGGGAAAAAATAATCATATACCCATTTAAGGAATGGGATTCCCCAAAGTTGCAAGATGTCCCAATATAGAGTCCCTTATTCTATGTGTTGTAAGAGAAACGTGTTGGTCCTAGAATACTAATCACTAAAGAATTATAGGAGGAGATGTAATGTTTGATACACAATGAATTTCAAGATCCATGTTTCTTGATAAAAACTTTCTTATACTTTTTTTGGGAATGATTCAATGATCTGATTAACCCATAATGTTCAAAACCATTCATCAGAGAATCCTCCATTGGGGATCATATCCCACTTTGAGCTCCATCATCCTCTAGGATCACTTAGTGATATGGTAAATATGGTTGAATAATCTTTTTCAATGGGTTAATGGTTCTAGTATTGATTATATAGAGTCATTAGTAAATTGTTTAGGTTGTAAGAGCTTCACTGATGTTCCTTAGGAAGAAGTTAACCTTCAGTGGAAATGTTCACCTTGATATTTTTCAAAGAAGATAAAAACTGTGATAATGGTAGGTTGGTATTATATATTGGGATTTTAACATTATATTGAAACCTAAATCCATATATGGGTATCCTATTGTATAATGGGTAATACCAAAGATCTAATTTGATATAATTCTTAAGGGACTAATTTTGAGATGTGATGAGATTTCAAGGGTTATCACCATTATTCCCAACAATAAGGACCTCCTTCTGGTTGCAATCATTGATTTTGGAAGATGATCCAAACCAAAATCCATTATCCTCACGAATAAAAATTAGGGTAAAATAATTTAGATCATAAGATCAAATTAAAGAGATATTTTTTTAACAAAACTATCATTTTCACATAAGAAATACGAGGAGGGGTGAAGTATATGAACAATGATTTATGAAAAGAAGTATCTCAAAAATGGTTTTTGGATACCACAAAGTCTAATTAAAAAAAATGAGTCATTACTGAATAAAGCTTTGTTTTCTAGGAATTTTTATCATGGATGATAATGATTCTTAGATAGTTTATTTGATGATCAAGAGAAACGTAAATGAAATAAATAACACTCAATTAAGGGCCCAACATTGACCTATTATACTTTGGGGGCTGGAAATCTTACACATGAAATATGAATCAAATATGGGCTCCATTGTTTTCCTTGGAACCAAATCCTATCCATTCTAGTCAAATCTCATTCCTAGGTGGGTGGGGAATTTTTTTGATGACTATAAAATAATGGATCATCTATTCAAGGGATACCAGAGGAAAAATAAATAGTTAGGATATCTCTATGATTGAGATTAGTTGTTTATGAAGTAAATAAATCATTCATGAAGGTATTATTCACATCCATGGAGCCTCAATCTTGAAAGGAGAATCATTTGAAAATGATCGTCGTTTGAAATAATGATATGATTCTTTATGATCATGTTAACCCTTCATTAAAGGACATCATTTTCATTGTATGGATGTTAATATTTTTTTTGACTATATTCCTCCTCTATGACTAATTTTTGTTTCACATAGGGTAGGACTTACATTTCTTGGACATTTATTCTTAGAAGCTATGTGTTTTTTATGTGTTTTCATATTCCAAGAAGGTAGATATAGGATGTTTCCAATAAATACATGGAATTCACTTCGTGAGGGAACATAATAATAAAACAAGAAATCTCAAAGGGATATTTCTTTTTTTACTTATAGATAGACTTTGAGGGATGAAAATCATATCAATAATGAATTATTCCATTTGATAAAAACATTTAATTAAACTCTAGTAAAACATGAAATTTAAGCCCAAGATAGAGCGAAAAGACATCATAAAACACCTTCTTGAAAATTATCCTCCTACATAAAAAAATATAGTAGAGTTCTATCCTCATAATCCCTTCATGAAGGGACACACACATAATCCCTTTTTGAAGTTATCATAGGAGACCCCTTTGTGGTGGGATACTCACACAAAGCCCTTATCGACTAGACTTTAACCCAAGACTTATATGATCCATTCCCATGTTCATGTAGAAACCAAATTTTATGTGATGTGGTGGTTTCCTAAGGATATTTCTAGTCACCTATAAAGGATCCTTAACCATGTAATAGTAGACTTAAAATTAGTTACATTATGGAGAAACTATATTATAATCATCTAGGATTCATTAGTATCCTTCATTCTACCCAAGTCATCTACCCATTTTTATTTTATCCTTACGAACTCCCTAGATTCATTTTTCTATGCTCTAATCATAGAAAATCCTATTATTGTAAGGCCTTCACCAATACCGCATAGGATATGTGACCAGGATATGCACATCAGCTAGTGATCTTTAAATAATATATTCCATACATAATTGATATTCTTTAAGTTTTATTCCCAAACTGATAGTTCCTCTAAGATAATATAAATAATTTATTCACTTAATAACGAGGGAATCTGTTGTGACAATACTAATGAAACCTCCCAAGGATCATGTTACCCATATTGGATAATCTATATCTAGAATCTAATAAGATTAAGCATCCAGTGGATAGTTTTATTCTATTCAGTGATCCCAAGATATATTCAGGGCCTTCTATAAGGTTTATTAACCAAAACCCACATTCAGCTTAGTCACCAATTAGGCTAGGCACTGCCAATCCGCATAGGTGTATGTCCCACAGGCATCCTTCCCACTTCTAAGAAAACTATAGTCCTTATACTAGGTCTAAAACCTAACTCATACTCAATGGTCAATATTTACTAAAAAAATTCCCTTCTTCAACTGTCCATATTCCCTATTTATATACCCCTCTTCAATGATCCAAATTCCCTACGAACATACCATTCCTTATAAGGCACCAACTCTTTTCGGATTTTAAAGGAAATAAATAATGAAAATCATAGGATTTTTTTGAGGTAGATAACAAATTATTTGAATTTATTGATTTATTAAAGATTTAAATTAATTAAAATCATATTTTAAATAGAAAAGAAATTATTGTGAATTAAAATAATAATTTTGATGAGTAGCTCTGAAATATATGTGGACTGTGTCTGTTATCTTCTAAAATTTGGTATTCCTTCTTATTTGACTCTCTTGAGTATTTATTTGAGTCCGAGTGAGTATAATTCATTCATTAAAGATATATATGACATCATTAACAAGTTTTTGTTTCTTCTAAAAATTTTATAGGTTGTGATAATCTTTTATTCTCTCTCTTATATTCTTGCAGTTGTAATGTATGGAGCTTCCTAAAGAAAATGAATCTGAATTATCTATTTTTGTATATATATGTTAATTTATCATTATTTGGTATCCTATAGATAAATAAATGAAATTTATTTTTAGAATATTATACAATGAAAATATAAAAAGGAAGAGGGACATGATAATCATTCGTAGTGAATTATTTAAAATTTTGGAAAATCTCATGTAGCCAAAATTGGTTAATATATTATTATTATTTCAAAAATTGAAATAGAAAATATATCATATATTTTAGAATATTTCATTTATTAATAAAAATTAAATCACATGTTGCAATTTATGGTATTAATTCACAATATGAAGATTATCAAAGAGAAAGAAAAATGGATAATCACCCGATTCTCAAGTAATATTTAATATTTTGGAAATCATGTACATATTGGTGTATATTGGATGGAGTGGAAAACTCATGAGGGGTTTAATTGAATTTAAAAAAAAATCTATTTAAATTATTAATACTAAATTCCATAGTTTATAAATATATCATAGTTATCTAAAAACATATAAATATATGAATTAATGTTTTTGAAATATTTGTCAAAGGTTTTTCCAAAACCTAATTAAAAAACATTAGAATCATTTTTTCTTTTTAAATAAATATAATCACATTAAATATAGTATATAAAAAACCTATCAAAACCAATTATCAAAGTATTTTTATGAAAATGATATTTTAAAAATAGATTTAAAATAGTATAAGAAAAATATTAAAACTTAAAGTAGAATAAAAATAAGATGTTATACCTCAAGATGAGACCAAATCCCCTTCACTTTACAATCACTTGAAAATAAATTTATAAAATAATATGGGCTTCAACTTCGATTGGGTTTCTATATAAAACAACACATAGGGTTTTCCCGGGTAATGAACATCCTTTGCAACAGTTTCAATGGGTTTAAAAATGTAAATAAAAATATATTAAGAGTATAAGAGTACTGTTCTAGGTTTTATTAGAGTTTTTACTCTAATATATTTATATAAAGTACAATAATAACACAAAAATAATGAAAACAGATATATAGGCAAGTTTAAATAAATGAATGCAATAAAAATATTGAAGATTGATTATTTTGGAGACGTTTCTTCTCTTCTCAAATCAATATTTTAGTTTGGAAATTTTGTGTGAAGATGTGAGGATTTTATTAGATCATGTAGTTATGTTTTCATGAAAAATAGAGTATCAAGAAGTTTATAAAAAATTTCCTATGTTTGTATACATTTAATTTTATTTCACACATATCTTTCTCTGACCTCATTCTTATTTAAAAATATCTTTCCCCAATAATATGCATTGAAAACACATATTTTAGAATCATTTTACTTGATACGAAATCCATGTGCATTAAATTCCTCTAACTTCGCATTTAATTTTTTATAGAAAGTGTTTGTAATATATTATATTTAAATTTATCACTCACATTTATACTTGGTTACTTTAAGTGTTCCATGTCAGATCATCCACAGTTGGTCCAACACATAGTAAAATACTTGATTAGATTCCTTGAAATGTTATATGATTGATTTCTTTTGAACTCATGGTCAATCCATTACTTTTAGATATTTTTTATGGTTCCTTATAGTTCATACATGTGGTTTATCACTTTTCCAAAATCCTATTCTCCCTTGTGTTCACATCACATAAACTTATGATTATTTGAATTTACGATAGATCCAAAAGTTTATTAAAATATAAAATTGTCATACAATAAATTGGAATTGATGTGAATTTAATTGGAATCAATGTGTAATAACTCAAATACTTTTTGATATTTAAAAAATAGGATAACACATGTGGTTGTCTCAAGTTTCCATTGCAGTCTCCCAGTTACTCATGTGGTCACATGTGGAGTTGGAAAGAAACCCCCATGGTTGATTTAATATGCATTCAATCAATCCCATTTTCCAGAGGGTCTCTTCTAGAAGTTTTGAAAATTTATCATTTCCAAGAATCTTTACTTAGTGGATCAAGGACATGCGATCGAACAGTTCTCCTTATGGCCTCTTGAGCACTTTTCTATTTTTCTATCACGATCAATTCAGATGGACATATAGTTGGCACATCAGTTGTTCTACTTCTTTAGTACCTTATGATATTTGACCTATTATAATACTTTATAGGGTTAATTTGGTCTTCATGCACCTGATCATGTATTGATGTTGTTGAATGAGTACTTAGTGAAGTTTCACTTCTTTAGACTCATGGTCGGTAGTATGGCTTGATTGGATTTATGTTTTATTCAATAATTTCCAATTTTTTTAAATTTACTAGATTTTTTAAAACTTACATACAACATTGAAATGATTAAAAACTCATAGTCATGACTTTTAATTATTAAAATAAGGAATTACTGGAATATGTTGACAATATCCCCATTTTTATGATCAAAATTGATGGCATAAATAAACAAACATAATGTTCTAAAAAACGAGGTAATGATAAGAATATTCTATATAATAATGCTATTTTATAACCATGTCATACTTTACTCTCTTTTGATTTTTTCAAAAAGAATATAGAAAGGGTGAGAATTTAATGATAAAAATTAAAGACAAAAGGTTGGAAATAAAAAGATATAGAAATGAATTAAAATATTTCCTTGAAATTATAAAAATAATTGATATCGAAGCCCCATATGAATCACTAATCAGAATATGAATAAAAGGCTGGTAAGGTAGAAGGATCAATAAGATATTTTCCTTTTAGAACTATTTGGAAGTATGCATGATCTATTGAAGGGATTGAGGATGATTGGATCCTAACAGTCTTATAGAAGGTACTTTAATAGTAAAAGTGTAAAATGGTGTAGAGGTATCTTTAGAAAATGAGGTTGAAACTACTGAGGTAACTTGTGAAGGATAAAGAGAAAATAGGTACATGAATAGACGAAGGTTCCCGAACTGGAGCATTTACGACATACATATATGGATCCAAAATTTAGGTAATATCTTTCATATCTTGGGACCCATGCTCAATTACCTATAGAAACTCATCCTTCTCTAACATGAACTAATACTTCATGGGTTCTATAATCAACAACTTCTCTACAATTCCTTTGAAAGCTACTCTTAGAGGAGACATTTTCAAGTCACTTTCCAAATATTGAAGCTATGTTTTCAAATATGCATTGTTGTAAATTTAGTTGATATAATACATTACAAATATATTGATTATAGCCTTATCCTGGGTATCCTAGACTGATTATGATGTGACCATGTCATAGATCTTCTGACCTTAAGAAACAACCTCCAACTAGACTAGGTTCTTAATATCATTAACACTATCTTGTATACTGTGAATTTTTTCATGCATAATCCATATGATAAGGTCTTCATTAATAGAAACAGAATTGGGAGAAAAGTATGAATGTTGGGAAGAACTAGTGATTAGAGAATGTTATCTCTAGTCTAATTTAATTAGAATGTCTAACAAATCGGATTTAAGGTCTCCAATAAATCCTCAGAAATATTCCATTTTAGTTTTCAAACTCCCAATATAATGTGTCATATGATATAGTTTTAGAAAAATATTAGGATGAATATTTTCCAAACCACACTCAATGGTATAATAAATATCCTCTTTCCTATCATACCCTTGTGAACTTTTTGATATTGAGAAACAATTATTTTAGCACATTCAAAAGATCATTCTTGAATTGAATAAAATCGACATAAATATGAACTAATGTTTGAATAGAAGGAGGTGTAACTTGTTGAGGTGGATAATGTTCAGTTAAAGTGTGTAAAATATGAGGAGATGCGGTAAGACTGGATATTAGAGTTGACTCACTAAATTACAACTCTAATGGTCTCAATATATATCATTCATTTTTATAAAATACATTCTGAGACCATTAAATTTCTTGAATGGAACTATATGCATCTTTAATATAGAGATCCTCAGTTTTGGGAGATGATTCATAAATAGGATCTCCTTAAAATAAATTTTCCTAGTCATGTATTAGAGAGGAAGGGTGAAATGGGTCTACAAATCTGAAAGGTTATTTTAATAGATTGACCAAAGGCCCAATCATGAATGGTTCCTCCCAAATAGGTGAATAAATTCTTGGAATAATTGGCTCTAATTTTTTTGAAAATACTAAAATGGATTTTCTTTATAGCTTAGGAGGATTTTAATTTTTATAATTATCTATTTAATCACTACTACCTAGAGAATTTTGATTCAAATTAAATAAAGTATTTTCTTTAGATTCATCATCCCTTTGAGGAGTTGAATAAAAAGTAGGGGTTTCCCCAGTCTTAAACTTAAGACGGATACCTCAAACGAGATCATCTTCCTTATCACTTTTATAACCAGTGAGGATGAGACCAAAGAGAAGTGATCATGGAGTTTTCTCCCCCATAAGAGTTTCTTATTATTCTATTATTGATTCACCTTCTAATTGAACTTCTGAATTATTTGAAACTTCATGATAAGGAAAGAATCCCATGATATCTTCGTAAGATTTTTTTCTTCTTCGTCTATATTAGTTGTAGCCAAATATCCATCATCATTATTAGAGTAGTTTGATTTAACAATATGATTAGGATCCAAGAATTGATCTATGGAATACCTCAGTATGGTAGGATTCCTAACTGGACCGAATCATTCATATGGCCTTTCATCATCAGCTACAAATATCGTTTTCCATGGGATATAGCTAATATTTATTATTTTACATGTGGTTTGATTATGACAAACATCTCCATAAGGTTCCAAATTTTCTAATCCCTTACTAATAAGTATTTTTTTTGTTCAACCATAACTCAAATGAACTTGGGCTAAGATATAGTGTTAGAACTAAATGATTTTTTATTAATATATTCCATTTTACTCATAAAAGACCAAGTAGATTATTCTAAACTTCATGAACCATCAAGAATAGTAGGCCATGGTCTTGGTGTCTAATCATGCTAAACCTCCCATTCTAGGGAAGATAACATATTGTATAAACTTTAACAGTATCATAAACTCTCCATTTAACCCAATATCACTAGTAATTCCATGGAAACTATCACTAGTTAATTATTCTAATGTGTTTAGAATATCAAAATAAAGACGTTTTAAGAGGCAAGAGCTTTGTTAGTCCTAAAACTATCTTTGATGTGGCACCTTAAAACTTTTATTCCATTTTTTTAAGAAAAACCACATTCCTGACTATCAATAAAGGTTATAATGAGATCCTATTAATCTCAAAATTTGAAAACCATGTTCATATATAACTCCTCCACTAAATGGGGATATAAATGATGTTTTTCCTCTATAAAACTCTTATTCCATACTTTTAAGAGTACAACTCACCAGACTAGAGTATCACTAGTCCCAAACCACTCCACATCTACTTAATTTTTTGAGAAATATTTTCAGGTTAAAAGATGTGTATTTGAAATCTATCTAGGTCTGATCATGCTCGCTTTCAAACTTTTAAAATCATTAAGATATTTATGAACATTTTTCTCAAGTTCTCATTTTATATCTACTACTCAAAACTAATATTTGATAATTGATAGGATATGGTTTTGGTTAAGAATGTATTTATAGAGGGTTTTGATTGAGTTTGAAAAGGTATGTGATGATTAGTATTCTATTTCAAGATTAATAAAATCATTTAGGGATCGATATATAGTAAAATAAGGGAAATAGAAATAAAATATACTTAAAACACTTAATAACACATGGTATCTTTAGAGAAATGGTATTTTGAATATGAATATATATATGAAATAAATTGAACAAAAAATATATTAAAAATAGTTAATCATTCCTATATCATATCAAATATTATTCAATCTCTCACAATTCATTATCTTTGTAAAAATTAAATAAATCTATTATTTTATGCTAATGAATTCAAGAGTGAAATAATTTTTTTGAAAATGATCACTCAAAAAGTGATGTCTTATATCAATGTTTATTGTATTGGGATGAGATACATGATTATTGAAAATATAAATAACACTTGTATTATGATAGTTTATGGGAAAATGTTTGAATTGGTATCCATAATCTAGTATTGTTTGTTTTATCGATAGATTATGTGCACACTAAATTCCTACATATTTGTATCAAGCTTTAGGAGTAGATAATGTGATAATATTTTTTTCCTACTACACCGTGATACTATAGACTTTCCCAACAAGTTACATGTTATAGAGGTGATTTTTTTATCTTACTTACAACCATTGAAGTCAGCATCATGATAGATAATTAAATCAAATCTTGTACTCTTGAGTATAACATGCCCAAATTGTTTGTATTTTTAAGGTATTCAACAATTATTTTAATAGTAGTAAAATGCATTTAATTTTTATTTTATTAAAAATGCGCACACATGCACACACTAAACAAAATATTAGGCTGGATAGCTATCAAGTAATATAAAATCCCTACCAAATATCTATAATTTATTTGGTTATTTGGTTTCCTAGATTCATAAAGATCCAATTTAAAAGTGATTCCCACTAGAGTATCACTGAATTTTTAGTTATCCAATACAAAACATTTAAAAATATATTTTTATTCTTGTGTTGATTTAAAATAATTCCTTTTTTATTTGAATGATTTTATAACCATGAAAAGATTTCAGTTCGCCCATCACACTCATTTAAATTTTATTTTTCATTAGTTTTGAAAATTATGTACACAAATAATGTTTGGATGATCTGAAAATAGTATCATCAATATATATTTGAACTACTAAAACATCTTTTGAAATTGTTTTTTTCAAATAGAGCAGAGTTAATTACTCTTTTTGTAAAACCATTCGATGTTAGAAAAGTGATTATCATATCGACCAAGATTTAGGATTTTGTTTTGAACCATAAAGATATTTATTTAAATTTAAAAAATATTTATAAAAAGAGGATTTTAAAAAATAGGGGGTCTTCAAAAAAAAATCCTCAACAATATAATAATTTTTAAATTCACATTTAACATTTATTTGATATAATTTGAGATGTAGATGTTATATATTAACAAGCAGTATTATGATGGATTCAAGTCTAGCTATTGGTGTTAAGTATTCTTCATAGTCATTGCCTTTTTCTTGACTATAACCTTGTGATACCAATCTAGATTTTTAAAATAATTATACCTTATTCATCAACCATATTCCTATAAACCAACTTAATGAAAATAATAAGGTGGTATTTAAGTCTATGTAATAATTCTCCAATTTTCTTTCCTTCAAATTGATTAAATTATTCTTATATTGCTATTACCCAATGTCCATAATTCATTACTTCTTTGATGTGATTAGGTTAAATCTATAACAAAAGGTCTTGATGTTAAACCTAGTTTCTCACCAAGGCTTAAGTTTGAGCACCTTTTTCTAGGTCTCCTACAACAATACATAGGGGATTGTTTTTGAGGGTTTTAAATGTTATAGGGACTGATGTACTTGGTTCTTCTGAGACTTATTCTAGGTATAGAAGGATTTTGTTATATATAATAGTAGATTTATATGGTAAATCAGTATGATGGTTATGTAAAATAGAGTTATTATTGATATTTGAATTTGACATATCATCCTCAATATTTTCTATAGCAAGTTTGACTTAATGAGGGCCTCTCCCATCAAAAGTAACACAAATAGTTTATTCCACAACATATTATTTCTTGTTAAGGAATCTATATGATTTATTAGTGGTTAAGTAACCAAGAAAAATTCCTTCGATTATTTTTTGCAAAAACTTATCCAAATTCATCTTTGTATTTAGAATATAGTCTTTGAATCCAAACATAATAAAGTAATTTACTTTAGGTTTTCTATAATTACATAATTTATATGGATTCCTTTTCAAGATAGGGCTGATAAGAATGATATTAATTAGATAACATGGTATTTTAATATATTTTTTCCAAAAATCCATTGGTAATTCATATTCACTAAGCATAGTTTTATACATTTCTTAAAGTGTCATGTTTATCATTTAAACCACCCAATTTTGTTGATTTGTTATAGGTGAAGAGAAATTGTGAGCATATACTTATTATGAGTATAGAGATTCAAGCTCTTTATTATCAAACTCTCAACCATGATCACTTCTCAAGGTTTTTATGGTGACTCCACTTAAGTTCTCTACCGATTTTACATATTTTGTAAAATAATTTGGAGCTTTACTTTTATGATCAAGGAAAAAGACCTATGTATATTTTGAATAATCATAAAAAATAACATAGAAATTTTTTTCCTTCCAAACTATAAGTTATAGATGGTCCAAATAAATCCATATGTACCAATTATAGTGGTTGAGTGGTAGAGACCTCTTTCTTTGGTTTGAAAGATATTTTTTGTTACATTCCCTTCTTGAATTGGATTACAAACTTTTTCTTTAGAAAATTATAGATCAGGAATATCCTTGACCAAACCATTAATATTTATCTTTTTTAAGTGAGTATATATTGTAGTGGCTATGTATCCTATGAAAAAATTAATATTATCTAAGAAAAGCACTGAAAGAAGAAACATTTTAAGAAAATAATGAATATAAATTAATAGCATAAATATCATCATTTTTTAAAGAATTAAATACTCCATAATTCTTGGAATAAAAAATATTATAAGAATTTTTTTCAATTTTAACATTAAAATCATCATCACATAATTGAGAAATATTAAAAAGGTTATATTTTAAACCATCAATGAATAAAACATTATAAATAAGAATAGATTTAGAGTTACTAATTTTTTTTATGTCTAATAACCTTTAGTTTTTCATTTTCATCTAATGTTACATGTACACCATTCAATTTTAAAATATTATTGGATCATGAATTGTTTTTGGTCAAATGTATGGAATATTCACAATCCATATGCCATAAATTTTTTCTGGATATTTTTTATACATTTTTCATAAGTGAAATAAAAAATGAAATGACCATAGAACCCAAATTTTTATGGCAATAGAGAAGTTATCAAATAACAAATTTGGAATCCACATTTGTTTCATAGGTTTTCTTGAAACTCTAAAAACTTATTTTGACAAGAAATCCTTTTTTCGTCTAAAATTTATAGAGTTATTTACAAAAATATTAGTTTTCCTAGAAATAAAAATCTTTTTTTAGAAATAGGAATGAAATAAATTTTATATAGAGTCTCCTGTTATCTTAATCCATACCTGATTCTAGATTTGAGTTTTGTATTTTTTTCATTCATCATAATATTCATTTTTTTTCAAGTATCAAAAAACTATTCTAAAACATTTTTATGCTCTTAACTTACCAGTTTCAAAATAGTATTTTCTATTAGCAGATTGAGATTCTCTTTTATTTCTATACTAAGACTAGATTTATCTATAAAACATAAAACATGAATCTTTTTATTATTTTTAAATTTTTCATTTTAATTATTCATGGTATCTTCTAGTATAACATAATATTATTCTATTTATTCATTAGTTGTTTTAAATTCTTTAGATATATGAGTAGAGGAAGTAGATAGTGCCTCATAAGTAGTATCTATAAATAATAAATTTTCGTTTTTCATTTACATTATTTCGGTAAGATTCTGAGTCACTATAGTTATCATTTGATTCAATCCATGTTTACTTCATTGTTTTCATTGATCTTTTCTCTTTATACTCATATTTAATTTTATAATTTACCTCCAGACAATCATATTTTATATGTCTTTTCTTATTTAATTTATGACTTGTATTCTCATTAGGGGTGTCATCATTTTTTTCTAATCATTCCTCCAATTTCATCTTTTAACATACTTTACATTTTAATTTGACTTAAAAAATAAAATTTCCTTTTTATAGATCTTCTTAAATTTTCTTTCTAGTTGAGATATTTCCTCATAACTATTTTCCTCATCTTCACCTCCACTTATACTATCAAGTTTAAAAATTTATTGGATTTTGATTCTGATTTTTTAAAGCAATAGATTTCCTTTTTAGTTCATCATTTTTAATTTTTTACTTTTAGTTATTCTTTATATATCATCATATTTCCAGTTATCTCCTTGAAGTATAGTTTATTTTCATCATATAGTTTTTTAATAGAGACTGTAGTATCTATCCAATGATATGGTAAACATATCATGATCCTTAGAGTTTAAGATTTTTCAATCATTATTTGTTCAAGGGAAATCATTGTGTTTATGATCTCATTGAACCTAAGATACAATTCATAGATAGATTCATTTTTATTTATTTTTTAAGTATCATACTTAATTTTATATTTATTTAATATCATTTCTTTAACAATATAATCGCCTCCACAAGAAACAAAAAAAAGTATCCCATATTTGATAATAAGTATCAAATAAAATTCATCCGATTAAGTTCATTATCTCCAAAATCAAAAAATAAAGAATTCATGGTTTTTCAATTTTATTTATAATCATATTTAGTTAGAGTATCCCATTATTTTATATTAGTTTTGGGTGTTCCATATTTATATTTAATAGAACCCCAAATATTAAAAACCGTGCTCTCAAGATGGATTTTTTTTTCTATTTTTAACTAACAATAATTTTGTCCCTTTAAGTATGAATGTCTGTTTGTAAGAAAACCTTCTGACAAAGAATACATAATAATAAACTAAAGAATAAAAATAAAGTAAAAAATATGTTTATAAAAACATGATCAAAGTCAAATATAATTAAAGAAAAGGGGAAAAAGTAAAAATCCAATAATAGAAAATGTTGTTCATATTTGACAACTCAAGATGGGGGTGAATTGAGTTTCAAATAAAAATTTATGTTTAAAATGGTTCAATACAAAATCATCTAGTTTATAATTACATCCAAGTTAGTTAAAAAGGTATACATATATGATTTAATGGATTCAAAATATTTCATAAAGAATTGACCAAATCCTAGTTAAAGAAAATTTAAAATCACTTTATCTTTTGAAATAGATCTAATCACATTAAACATAATATATAAAATACTTATTAAAATTAACTATCAAATCATAGTTTTGAAAACAAAAATTTAAAAACAGATTTATAACCAAGTAAGAAAAATTCTAAAACATGTATTAGAATTAAAAAATTGGTTAATCTCAAGAAAAGAACTAATTAAATCCACATGATAGTAACCTACTACCAAACATGTTTATTAAAAAAATAAACAAGTGATCCACAACCTAGATCAAGTTTTAATATACAATAGTAGAAAGGGATTTCTAGAATATTATACAACCTTCTCCAAAGTTTTCATGGGCAGAAAAATTTTATGTAAATTAGAATAAGAGTATATGAATACTCTTCTATGTTCTAAAATATTTTGTCCTCTAATAGATGTAGGAAAAGATCAAACACAACTTGAAGATAGTAATAAAAGATAGAAATAAAAGTAAAAGTAATTGGATGTCGTAAAATGGTTGAATTTTCATTTTTATTTATATTTTTGTTATCTTATAGAAGTTTTATTTTAGTTTTTATATATTGTACGAACACAAGAGGATGTTCTTTGTTTGTATAGTTGACTTATCATGAAAAAAAGAGTATCAAGTAGTTAATGTAAAATTATCTATGTTCGGGTATATATTTTCCTCTTTGAAACATATTATTCTCTGATATGTATCTTCTTTAAAAAGAGTTCACCATCCTAAAATATCCATTAGAAACAAAATTTTACAAATCATCATACTTATTATGAAATCTTAGTTCATTAAATTCCATTGAAATTTCACATAATTATATGAATAAAGTGGTTGGAATATATTATATTAAAATTTAATACCCACTTTTATAAATAGTTTCTTTAAGTGTACCATGTCAAATCATCCACGGTCGGAAAAAACCTTAAAAAAAACTTAAAAGGATTCATTGAAATATCTTGTAATCAATTTCTTCTACCTGAGTCATTAGGTAGTCAAAGATGGCGACTTTAGGAAATCTCCGATCTAGTAGAGTTCCTTTTCCATTCCTCCCCTCGATCCTACCAGCTTGTTCTATATTCACTATGTTTGGTTGAAAGTTCATTCCATGGTGATCCTCACCACCTTGTTTAGGTCCATATATGGGTAAAATCATATCTCATCATCCTAGTTTGTACCCCTAGTTTCATGTTCATATCCCAATATAAGTCTCACTTTCCTTCATTCACCTCTTTCGATAGTTCTTCTTGGTTCTTCTTAGCCTTTTGGTTTTCTCATACCCATGGTTCAGAATTTTATAGCACTATGTGGCTCAGATTTTGTCTTTACCTAGTTTGGTTCCACCTATCACTGGACCTCATCTACTCCCAAGGGCCTTTTTCCTCCATGCATGACCTAATTATGGTTAGGTTCGCAGGTCTCTTTATTAATTTGGGAAGGTGCTGATGGTCCTGGTGATGGAGATTTTAATCTTGGACACCTGTTTTGTCTCGATGTAAGCCACAAGTCATGTTGGTGTTTCTCGAAGTGTGTAATAGGTTTTGAAGGCGTGTTCTCCGATGATGTTCTCAAATTTCTCAATGATGGTTGTGTTCTGACGATTGTCTTTAGGGCTGTTCCTAGATTCCGCATGACGTTAGTGTGTAGTCCCAAGGAACAACAATGGGATGTGTGTTGTATCTAATGTGTTGTGAATTTATGAGACCAGTGCATGACCTGATACCTTAGGTTGCTATTTTTTTTAGTGTTTTGGTTTTGTTTTGTCCTGTTCCTCCAATGGGGGAACCCATTGGTAATGATTAATTGCTTGTTTTTCCTCTTTTTATGGTTTTAAATTAACTATTAAATGATTTTATTTATAAAATACAAATTTTTTTGGTAGGTATAACACTTGAGTTTCAATTCAATATGTCTTTATGTCCACCTAGTTACTCATGTAATTTCTTGAGGATTTGGAAATTAATCTATCACAATAAATCAAATAGGCATGCAGTAGATCACATTATCCATGTAGTTGAATCACTTATTCTATCAAGGGATTTTAGTAAAAAATATCTACTTATGATCGTTTGAGCACATTTAATGTTTTCCTTCACATTAAATTTATATGTACATAAAGTTGATAAATATTTCATATGGATACTCTCATACTTTGTGAAATTTAGACTATCAGGGTTCTTTATAGGTTTGATCAAGTCTTTATGCAGTCAATCAAGTATACATATGATAGATCATATATACAATGAATTTTCTATTCCTTAGAGTCACAAATGATAGACTGGATTGACTAGATTTATGGTTTATTCAATGCTTTGAAAATTTCCCATATTTCCCTGAAATATCCTTAACTTACCTAAAATAAATAAATTATTGGAAACATATAAACCTGATTTGTAATTATTAAAATAGGGTATTTCTAAATGAATCCAACAATGTATGTTATTTTATAAAACAGAATTAGAAAATAATATTAACTTTTAATCGAGATAATTTAATGTAAAATTTATTTGATCATGTTGTGCTTAAATGATGCTAATTTTTATTACATAATTATCTAAGAAAGAGAAAAAGAATAAAAAAATGCAAAATTATTTATATTAATTCAGAGCATGGAATCTAAAATAATAATGATTGTATCACACTTTTTAGTTAATTAATCTATTTATTGTTTTATGGTGATAAATAAAATATAATTCTATTATTATAGAATTGAAATGGGACAATTATGGCATTTATAGATAATTAATATTTCATCTTGTAGTTTTTTGTATGTTTTCTAATCATATATTTTATTTATTAAATCAATATTGAGGGTAATGCCTTCCATATGTGTGGTTTGTAAACCCATGATGCCAGTTTCCAACCCATGGCCTATAGGAGGTCAACTTTAGGGGTCATTATCTCACTTTTTTCATTGTTGGTCTAGGATGGGTACTATTAGAGGGACTTTCATGTGAAAAATACTAAATCATGAATTGATGGACAATATGTCATGCATATAATGGTCTATTATTTCTTAATTTGAAAGTGGAATAAGGTTGAGAATATAGGAGTGTGTTTTGAAATGGTCGGATCAAGTTTTATGATCTAGGGTACATCAATATGAAATGGTGTAAATCATAATATTATATACTATGTGTTATAGAAAATATTGAGTAAGGGATGGATGATGTGTCAAGGAGTTGAAAACCATTCTCAAATGGATTATATAAAAGATTATAAAATGGTCAAGTGGGGATTATAGGGACATATACATGCCCCAATTCTAGGAAACATGAGTTTGGATCGCTAATGTCTAGATATGTAAGATGCATTACACCTTAAATAAATATACCACACCCAAATTGGTCATACTAATGAGTAAATAATATCAAAACAAATCTGGTTACATCGTAAATAAATAATTTATGGTGAGAATAGTTGTCCAAAACATTTTGGTGTAATACTGGATTAAGATTTCTGATTGAAACAAGCCTTAATAGGTATATTATTCCATAACTAAATAAGGGAAACCAAGGATAACACGATAATATAGTGGTTGCTCTATGAAAGGAATATTTTGGGTAAATCCATTAATTATTAGGTGGATAAGGGTGAATTACTTTCCTCCATGAGGCATATCACCATGTCAAAACCAGTTCAAGATTTTAAAATATTTGACTAGATCAAACCATTATCTTTAAGGAATTTTAAATGAAATTATACCATACAATGTTGATATGTAGTTTGGATAAGAATCATGCCATGGATAATATTTATACACATCAATTTTTTGATGTTGAGGTAGATCACATCACACGAATGAGTTTCATGATACAATTTGGTAATTTCTAGCAAATAATAATGATTATGTTTAAATTCAATTAGTAGGAGATTTGGATTGAGATTTAGGGTGTTGAATCGAATTGAAGAGGAAAACTTTGAACACAATGAATGAGTAGGACACATGGATTAGTTTTAATGAATTATAGGAATGTAGATTGATCTAAACCATCATATTAAGTGTTTGATACTTAGAGGAAGTCTAAAAAACCACTCATAGTGGATTTGGAAAAGATAATGAGGTGAAACAATTGGGAATATAGATTGAAAGAGAACATCGTTAATGTGTCAGGTTTCAATTATAGAAGAATATAAGATAACTACAATAGAGTTTAAATAATAACATATTTTTCTTTGATGAAATAAGGCTCAAAGAGAATTGAGTTCCATTTCTATATATAGTTGATTAATGAATTGAATAAAAAGTAGAAAAAAGTTAATTCTAGTGTGGAATTATCTTCTTATGAAATGAATTTGATATAGATGTAATTATTTTAGAATGAAAAGATTTCACACTCACATTAATATGTCTCGCTCATCTATATTTAGAAGAATAATAAACAACTTTTTACAAGGATTTGATCTCATTCAGGTTTAGAGTTTTAGAAGAGTGTTGTGAAATAGAGCAAAACATGGAATATTTTTTTGAATCAAGGATACAAGGGGAATAAATTTGTCACATTGATATGTAAGGGTCCATCATGTCTCTAAATCATTTAAGAGATACTCACCTCAAAATAATGATGAATTATTTATTAAAAAAGTGCACAATGGATAAGGAGGGGGAGTAACCATTGAATTCTAGTGCGATATCCTTATACCATTTATAAAGGCAGTGCACCTTGGTATGGAGTAATAGTGAAGAAATATGTATCAATCAAAAGTGATGATAGTTTATTTTAGAACACCAACACATCAATAGCGTGTACGTATTTGATGTATGCCAATGTGGGTAAACAAAGTGAAATATATGTATCCAAATGTGATTTCTTTCTCAAATTATTTTTTATTTTATTTTTAAGAATGAAAATTTTAAAGGGTTATGTACAAACCATCACATAAACAATATCCATATGACGTCAAACCACCATAAAAACACATTAAACCCAAGTGAAACAATAATATGAAAACAAACCAACCAATTAGAAATAAAATGAAGCAGGTTGATCTGGTTGATGATGCACTAATTAAATCCTAAAAAATAAACAAATAAATTTGGGACTTAGGTGAGAAATCAACACTTTGGGAGTCTGAGAATTTGTCTTGATCAACAAACTGTAACTCCTCACCTCAACATCAAACCTACTTATTCCCTACCTCAATATTCCTTCTATAAGAAACAAAATGAACACACCAAAATTTATATCATCATCAAACCTTTACATGATGTCCACCTCCATCTTCAATTAACATAATAAATAAACTAAATCACTAAAAAAACATATCCACAACCATTAAATTGAAATAAGTTGAAACCATCCCAACTATATCTTCACCAACATCATAACCCTCCCAAAAACCTCTAAAAAATCACATTAATAATGAATCCAACAAATGATAAAATATATCTAAACCAAACCAAAAGAGAAACATAGACATCATAATTGAAAAACTATACTTCCATTTCTGAATCTCAATACCTCATACATTTTACACTTTAAATTATGGTGTCATTTCTCCAATTGAAATGCTTCCTCTGACAAGAAGGCTATCATGAATTCCTTTCCCAAGAACTACCCCATAAGTAGATTAGGGAGGAAAGGCCACAAAACCACAAAAAAAAAGGTGTATGAGGAAAAAAATACAAACCTCAGACCATTATCATGTATAATAAAATGGGGCATACCCAAATAGAGGATACCATTAAACCAAGAATCACTTACCTAGACCACCCTCAAACACTCCCACAAAAAAACCCAAACCACCTCAAATACCATCCAAACTGATAAAGGATAGGGCCTTTATCAGTGGGATAGATTGAAGTATAAGGTGAGATAGAATGTGGATCTTGACTAAGAGGACTAACCAATCGAAAAAAATCAAAAATAAAGAGAAAAAATGATAATTAGTTGAGGAAACCAAATTTCCACTTGTAATAAAAAATCCCAAGTCACTGAATAAACCTATTTAACCAAACCAAGATGCGGTCTAGATTTATTATTAAAGTGATAGGAGAAAATATATTAGTAAATATGGTCCATTATATTCTTTTAATGACCACACATTGTAACACCCTAAGATTTTAAAATAACACCAAGTCAATTGCATATATGACCTGCTATATCGAGCTTAAATGACTATGAATTATTATTATATTGATTAAAACATAGCCGTTGAATTGGTGGCTATGAATATAATTAAAAAAATTATGAAATATAAATAAATATACTACTCTGTAATAATGTATATACTAATCCTTAAGAACTAAACATTCTTTTTTAGTGAATTTATATTATGCTTGAAAAATATTTTTCCTTCAAAAATATTATTTATTTATTTATATGAAAAAATGTTTTTTTAATTTTTTTCCACATTTTAATTAATTTATTTTAAATAATAAACATAATTTTTTAAATCCTCATATAAAAATTTTCTTATGGTGAATTTTTGACAATTTTTAGAAAATATTGGGTTTTAGGTGAATAATGAAACATATTTAGTTTTATTATAATTTTTATATTATTCATGCAATTAAAAAGTTATTTTTTTAAAAATTATTTAAAATTAAAATTAGGTCTATTATGTTATTAATAATCAAATTATGATCACTAGAATCAGTTTTATTTTGAAATTTATTATAAAAACATTTTAATACATAAATATTCATTTTTATGAAAAACCATTTTTATGCGTGCCATGATTTTTTATCATAATAAACAAAATTGATCACTATTGGTGAATTATTTTAATTAAATTTATATATTTTATATTCAATAAAATGGTTTAACATCCATATAATGTTTTTTAGGCATGGTATAATAATAAATCCATTTTTATACTTAAAAATGTATTTTTTCTTAAAAAGTGGTTTTCATCGCGTTTTACATACATATTTTAAAAATTATTTCTTAAAATTATTGGAATTTAGTTTGATAATACTTATTCTATATTAGGAATTGTGAGTTTCAAATTTGGTAAATAGATCCCTTTTATTTTTAGATTCTTAGAATAGTAACTCTGGTAAAATTTATCATTGCGGTAAAGGGTAAATCAGGTTAATCAATGATAAAACCAAGTGATAGGGCCACAATTCATTACTAATAATTCTTAATATACAAATATAAATCGACCATTATCACATTATTCTCTAAATTATTTTTTTAATTGGCACATTTCCATGAAAATGACCTATATAATATTTATAACATAGAAAGTTACAGAATGTTACTATCTTAGTTCTAAATATAATTTATGCGTCCCTATAAGAAAAAAAACTTATGAAAGATTATAATTTTATACTTTTTAATAAATTAATTATATTCATGGTTATTGTTTATTTTTAATTTTTAGTGATTAAATAATTACCTTAAATGATCACGCAATACTAATACAATATTCTCTTATTGAATAGAAAAATATAATAAATGATTTTAAAAACTATTAAATGTAATATATTTTGATTAATTTATAGCATCACAAGAATTTTTTAGATAAATAAAACATATTATTAATTTTTAATAGGATTGGATTCAAATTCCAACCTTGTCTTTATGTCTTTTAAGTAAAATTAAATAGTGTCAAAATTTTCCTTATTGATATTTTATAAAATAATTTTTTTTATTAAATTATTTAAAAGTTATAAAAATATCAAAATAAGACAAGGTAGATAATATATTGTCAAATGGTTTTTAATTTCGAATTTATGATCCATTTTTATCCTTATAAGTAAATTTATGACCCTTTAAGTGTAAAAAAGTTATTACCGTGATTAAGGTTAAAATTTGATTACCAAGTGATTAATAAAAAAGATAAGGTTTAAAATGAATCCAAAACCAATCCAAATTTTTTTTTTATGATATTAAAACTAATTAAAACCTTATATCCAAATATATTTCCATTTATAACTAAATTTATTGATAATGAGTTTATTATAATTTAATCTTTTATGAAATTCCAAAAGTGCCGCTCACCTTAAGGATAAAAGGGATCCCATCCTTTGACTTCTTAAAACCACATTTAGCCATATGGATTTACCATAAAATACCAAAATACCTTATAAAATTTATCCAAATGCACTATATTGGTTATGGTATTCCAAGAAGACCAACCCCAGGGTCCTTCAGATATCATATAAAAGAGTTGTTTTAAAGAATAGATAATCGCCTTAATTGATCACTTTGTTCTTAATTCTTATTTACCTTCTATAAATACTTGATATTTATCATAGAATAATAAATTAATTATCCTAAATATACATAATTTATTTTATTATAAAATCACCATTATCCACCCTCTTTCTAATCAAATGGGATGTGAAAGTATCGCTCCGGCATACGTACGACTTACTCTCTCCACATAGCGTTACATTTCACTTTCTATCACTATATTTCATGGATATTTATTAAGATGCATTTATGTTTTATATATGATATTTATGAAATAATTATTCTTCTTTAATGATAATATAATGTCTAACAGTTTACCTTCGAAACCATTGGAAAATGATAATGTCGCTCGTGTGTATGTGTGGACTACCACCTCTATAAAGCAATGATATTCATTTTTCATTTTTACTTTTCATGGATGGTAATAAGGATAAATTTGATTAATATATAAGATATATATGGTAAAATAATTATTTTATAAATTTTAATTATTATTTACCTTTCATTCTTTCAATCCTGAAAAAGGTGAAAAGAATGTTCATACCTATGTACGACCCACCACCTTTAAGAACAGTGTAATTCATTTTTTCTATCTATACTTTAATGGATGAATATAAATATGTATATGATGAATGTATATGATATTTATATCATTATAAATATTTTTATAGCATTAAACCATGATCAAAGTATAAGGACCAAACTTGTAAACCAAAACATACATAACAAATAATGTAAATACCACCGAGAAGAGTGATTTTAATAAATAATTGTTAATAAACTGGTGATAAAAGGTTATAAGTAAATAATATATGGTATGATATATGTTATTATTGCTCTATAATATATTTATAATAATTTTTTTTATTATATAGTATTTTCTAACACGTATGAAGGAAGTCATACCCAAGGTACGAGATTTGTGTCTCCTTTTTATTTCTGTGAGACACATGACATATTCTCCACTTTTTAATTTAATAAAGTTTATATACTACCCATGAATAAATTTTATGATTCTTATTATAAAAATAATTAGGATTTAAATATCCATTTAAGGTTCTTTATTACATGGGGCTTATGAATCAAATTTGCCAAAGTGGTAAGAGTTTCATGTTACAATATCATTGCTTATCCGTATTATTTAATATTAGGAAATAATGATTAAATATTGTAGTCTGTCTCTAAAGAATCAAATTAATTTTGTTCTCATATGTTTATTTCATGAAAAAACATGTTTTACTTTTATTTTTTACACCTCAAGTACTCAATATACATAAAATATGTTTTTAAGAAACATCAAATTTATTTTCTCTTCTGTTGAAAAACATTTTTCTTCCACATATATGTTTTATAAAAATGTTTTAATGAAGGTTTTTACTAGGATCATATGATTTTTAAAGTCATTTTTACCAATTATTGACAATAAAAAAATTAAAAGGAATATCCTTTTTTATTTTCCTATTTAGGTACTTTTTGACTTTTTAAAAAAAACTAAAAGGAATATTTTATTCTAACTTATATGAAATGAATATAATTTCATGATATCTTGACCACTAAATACTATAAATACTCCTTTATAATTTTCCCAGGATTTTTTTAACGAATATAATTTTTACATTATTTTATGCATTTTTTCTTTTTGAAAAGTGATTTTAAAATTGTAAATAAGATTTTCCCCAAAAATGGTTTAAGGATCTTGTAATAGTATTTTTATTCATAAAAGACAACAACCACTGACTTAATTTTCTATTTAATTGGAATATGATAGAATAATATAATTATTATTCTTTTTCTTATATGGTTTATATTTATGATGATAATTTTTATATAAAACCCATTATTTTTCAATGGGTTATGTTATGATGAAATGATAAAATGTTTATGAGACCCATTTATTTTCTATGGTTAATTCCATGTTAAAATATTTATGAATCCCATTTTTTTTCAAGGAAACTAATATGATGAATGTTTTATAATCTTGTGGAATACACATGTATGCTTTTAATTTTGTGATGGGTTGAACCAAAATTATATAATCCTACAATTCATTGGGTAATAATTGATATTGCATGAGATAAACATGATAGGAATGGGGAGTGAACATAGTTAAATAAGGGACTCTATCCACTAATATGGTCTAGGAAGTAAAAATTTAATGCTACGATGGTTTGGGGAGTGATCACAATTAACTATTATGGTCTTGGAAGTGAGAATTTATTATAAAGGAAATTATTTTCAATGCTTATTTTTATACAAAAAACTTATGTCTTAGGACTTTTTTATAATCTCATGCATCTTGTTCTTTGATTCTTTTATGATTCATGTCTTATGATCTTCCAAGATTTATAACATTACTCATGATTATGATCTATTATATTTATGGTATGGTTTTCAAATATTAGACTCATTTTCTCATATCGAAAATCTCATGTTATGTTTAAGTGATCCTTAATATACCCCATTTTCCACCGAAAATCAGCATCAAGACCATAGATTTTTATATGAGGTTCAATCCTAAAATATATTTTAAATATTTATTATATAAGCGTATTTAAGGATGAATCTACCTTTTTTCAATAGTTTTAAATATAATGGATAGAATATGGAGAATATTTATTTTATACAAGATTTATGAAATAAAATTTTGAATTATATATGACAAGATACTAACTTAACTAGTAAAAATGATACAATTGGTAATGAAAATACTAAAAAGATCAAGTTTTTATTAATAACTAGTAAGATATACAAGAAAACCATTCATTGTGATACTACTTTTGAGATGTGGAAAACATTGGAAGTTATTCTTAGAAAATAAGTTGAATCTAATAAAATTGATTTATCACTAACAGGGGTGGATAAAGTGTGAATTATGTCAATGAGAAAGAATAAAAATGAGGAATAAGTACAAGACACCCATGTAGGATGAAGAAATCACTGAGGAATATGTGAATGATATAAATAATAAATCTATTTCTAATATTATTTTGGTTGGTGCTTGAGAATATGGAATTTCATATGCCTTTTTTAAGTCTTTATTGATGGTGATTCCATTAGTTTAATGGAAATGATATCAATTCATTAATAAAATGAGTGTTCTTGCAATGACTAAGATAAGATCCAATCCTTACAAGAGAATGAGGATGAATGGTAAATAACTCATGGAATGAATTATGTGTTCAAATAATAATTGGTATTGGAAAATAAAATATTTATGAAATACGTTGTTTCCTTAAATTATTACATTATGAAAATTGGTTCTAAGATTAAGGGATAAAGAGACATACTATAATAGATTACACATGATCTTGGAAAAAAAGGTTATAGAGAAGGATTTGAAAGAAAACTTCATCCCCATCAAACATATATTTAAGAGTGGATAAAATCACAGAAATAAGATGGCTCAAGGATATAGTATAATGTATCCTTATTTAAGGAGATGGATATAGGAGTCAAGGAGCTTGAAGAGTGGTTAAAAACATCAAATGAAAAAAATGAATATTTTTCCTAAAAAAGCCATGATATGTGAAGTACACAAAAATGTAAAACTATAATTGAGAATAAGATATAAAGATTAAGATAATATAGAAGACAAATCTCTATAAGGAATTTATTTATAAGTGGATACTGTTTTGGAATAATTAAAACATATATGTATGAATGAAATCCAAATAGATACACGTGGGAAGAGAATATTCTTCTATAACATCTCAATGAATGGAGTGATACATGATATATGCCTTTATTAATAGAAATCTTATTTTTTATGATCATTTATATTTTTAAAAGAAATGAATCATGAAAGGTGAATGTAATTTCAAGAGAAAACCCCCATTCTCATGTGTAGGGAGAGGTAAGTAATGAAATAATAATAATTTATTACATTAAGAAACAAATTCATTAAATTACAGGAATATAAATTTGGAACAAAATGAAGGGATAATTAATAACCAAGGATTTATTATTCACATAATTTATCATGTATATAATTAAAAAATATATGGAGGATGAATAAAGAAGTTATTTCCATTAGAAAAAATGTGGATGAATATGTCAGTAAACACTCAACTAGAATAAGAAAGTCGACGATGGTTCTCATAGTTATAGAAGATAAAAAATAGTTGGTCTTATTAGTTTCCAAAATTATACCAAATGAAAATAGGATAAGATTTACGCAAGAGCATTTCTTGGTGTAAGAAGTATAGATAAGTATGTGGTGATCAGAAATCAAAAGAAGAAATATACAAAACTTGATTGGTCTCATAATGGAGTTAGATCCCAAGATGGGGATAATGTAGGATTTTATAGTAACTACCTAGATTGATGATTATTAAATTATTATTAATTAAAGGATAACCACTATAAGGTGTTAAAATATAGTTGGAATCAAATAGTTGGTTCATGAAGACCAACCTCATTCCTCAGTATGATGATGTATAGGAAGTACCTCTATCTTTATGTGTTCCTTTTTTTATAATATTTTGGGAGGAGATATGATCCATGGGGTTATCAAATTACAATATATGAGTGTAATTAATATTAAATATGAAACATTGATTAGTTTTGGAGTAAAAACCAAGGATTTAAAAGTACTATATGAAATTACAAGTAGGGTCAGAGAGATTACAGAGGTTTCCTAATAAATCTAGAATTTCAAGCAGTACTCAAGAATTATCCAAAAAGAAAAAGTTTATTTAAAACTAATTCCAAGGGTATTTCAAATACTAATCTAGAAATATGAAGTGTAACCTTATGAATGTGTAATTGAAAATAGTGTTGGATTTTTTAATCGGTATCAGTTCTAAATTGAAGTTCATGTGGTGTAAAATACCTATCTTTTTTTTAAAAAGGTATCAATCAAAATCATGTGATGAATAAGTGATATAATCCCATAATTAAAGTGGTATTATACCAATAATAAAGTAAAGATAACTTAAGGGAGATGAATTAAAATTCATGGTGAAATAACATTTTATTATTTTTTGATCTAACAAGATAATATCATTTGATAATATTTTATGATACTAAAGTCTAATAAAATTTGACACCCATGGTTTACATTAATAAATGAAGAAAAATGATAACAGTGGTTCCAAAGATGATGTAATTCAAGGTAGGATCATACGTTTTGTATAATTGGACTTTTCTAGTAAGTAAGTATAGTCCTATACTGAAAGAATATCATGGATATTAAGTGGTATATTGAACTTACCAAATAAGTGGTATCTAATTGTTCAATATATGGTGTGACTCAAACTTTTTTTGCTTCATTTATTTTTCACATATTGTTTTTTGTATGTGTGATTGAGATAAAAGAAAAATTTATGTTTAAGAAACAAAATGATCAAGTTATATGAGTCTATAGAAGTAAGTGATTGGTGTGGATAATTCTAAAGTCACTGAGAAAAAATATTTTTCTTGTATCAAATTTATCTTAGTAGGATAATTTGGTTTGTCTATGAATCATTTAAAAATGTTAAATTTAGTCACCAAAATGTTTGACAACATTCAACAATAGGATGTTTTTTTGAAACTTAAAATAATATATAAAAATATTTCTTATAAAATTGTATCTGTTGAAGAAGGAAATCATTTTCAATATGAGGATAGAACTAACATGTTTTGGAGAGTAATAAAGTGATTTAAATATATAGAGATTTCATTTCATGTGATAAATATTTTACTAATGGTGAACAATTAAAGAGTATTTTTTCTAACCAAGGGAATTAATAAGTGGTTAACTAGGCCTAATGGGGAAATTTTTAAATGAGCTATAAGTTTTCAAAAGGTACCAAAGGTTATGAAGATAACCTATAAGTGGATGATAGGGACTAAAGTGTTTGAATGAAAATGGAATATGTTAAAATGAAAAAAATTATGTTTCATGGAATAGGGGTGTGATAACTCCTATACTATTTAAAATTTTCATTAAGCTAAAAAAATCGATGAAGATTTGGACTATATGAAAAATTGATTGAATTTTTTCACTCTATATCAAAATTTGAGGAATAATAATGGTTTAGATGGTCCCAATAAGAAAGTGAAATTATTTGAAAATCTTGTGTAATTATAGTGTTGAAAAATATGGGGTGGAGTTGATGAAGGAACCCCCATAGAGTTCAAAGATAAATGGAGAGAGTAATTGAAATAAAATATAGAAAACACAATAAAACATATGGTGAAGCAACCGTTTTCATTTTATTTAAAAATGGGGAGTGATTAGAATACACCATAAATCCATAAATTGTTTTATAGAGTTTAGTATTAAATGGGGGAGTAGTATTTAAGTTAGTATTGTAAAAAAAATTGAAGGGAAAAAATATTCCAATTATAAGGTTGTATGTTGAATTTATTGACAATATTTTTTGGATTTATTTATAATAAATAGTGTTACATGAATATTTTCATAAAGACTAGTATGTTTACCATACATTTGAACTATAATTTGTGAAGTTTCAATGAAATTTATAAGTATGAAACAAAAACATGATGTTGATCTAGACATTTTTGGAGTAGAAGTTTTTAAGTCACAATAGTGACTATATTGAGGTAGATATGATAGTTGAGACACATTAATATTTATTTATATCTAGGATATAGTTTTTGGTAAATCAATAATTGGATTAGTGATTAAGACATGGAGTTTGGTACTAAATCTGGAACTGATGTATGATATGTTATTTGTAATATTTTCTATTTTAGATGAATTACAAATTTTAATAAGTATAAGAGTATATGGAAGCATTTGTAAAGGGTTGGTGAATCTTTTTGGTGTAAGTGTCCATCATGACTCAATAGTGTACATCACAAAATGATAAATTATAAGTAATAAAAAATCTAGATTATAGGATGGATGATGTTTCATAGAGCTAATAATTATACAATAATAGATGATATAAATTATTTAATAAATTGTGAAGTGAGTGCAAGAGACCAGTAATGATAATTGTATCATTGAGATGGGGAGGGTTCAATCAATTATAATTTTTATTTTGTGTTTTCATACAATTGAAACAACCTTCACCTCAAGTTAATGATTCTATTCCCTTTTGAAAACAATTCAAACCCACATCCACAAGAATATAAGAATTTAGAAGGTTCACTATTCAATATGAATAACTTTTTCCTTGGTATGGTTTGTAGAAAATCCAATACCACACAATCTACAAGAGAACAATCCTTGGATTACAATGAGTAGGACATTCCCATTCACTCGTGTAGTACTTTGAAAACAATCCAAAAGTACGTGTGCACCCTCTTAGCACAAATATTGGAATATAATGTTTGTGTAACAACGCATTTTACCTATTCTAATTTTCAATTTAAAAAATTTATTTAATTGAGAACTCTTCATTAATTTATTACCCAGAATATGGTAAGAATTTCATTGACTTTGTTACGGAAGAACCCAATTCGATTTTCTCAGAACATTTTTTTCTAGTCTGATTCCTCTGAGTATGATTCTCCTCGATATGATTCTTCCAGGTACAAATCTTCCAAGTTCAATTATTATAGTTACGATTCTCCCCAATATGAAAAATTTGACTTTGAAAGAATACGATAGAGATGAATCAAAAACACTTCAATTTCAAGTATGGAAGACTTTGTACGATTCTTCATCATTCTAAAAATCTCATTGTGAAAATCCAGAATCTGATTATCCAGCCTGATATAGTGATTAACTGAATATGATTGACAATCCAAATATGGTAATATACTGAGTATGATAATCATTAATTATAATGATCAGCTTAATACAATGTTGTGATCTTGTCTCTTCTCTTTCACTTATATCTGTCAAATATTTTTTAAAAAAATATCAATATGGAAATTGTCTCCTTCTCTCTAAAAACTCGGAGATTCTCTCTCTTTTGCAGTGAAAAGTACATTGGAACTCTGAAAATTATGATTAAAATTTTTCCTTTTATAGGTGAATCATAATAGGTTTTGGTGAGAATCCTCAAATATTTCTCGCTCACTTAAATTCAGCCATTGATTCATCTTCAATCTTCACATCTTCTTCAAATCTATCTAGTTTCTTAAAAAAAAAACATCGTATCAATTGAATGTAAATTTATGAAGAAATGGATACCAATATTAATTGTATACTACAACAATTTATATCAATTGAATAAAATTATTCTTTTGAATTTCATGTTCTCCCTTGACAGAATACCCATCAAACTTCTTCATATCTGATCTTAAACCAATTCTCAATATTTATCCTTTCCTATTGACCTACTTAAAAAAAATTTTAAGATAGAAAAGAAATTAAAACCCTTTTAGATTGTTAACTATATTATTTGTAATTTTCTTTTCATTTCTTTGCATTCTACGGTCTTAAGAAATTCTTCCTCCGATTTTGATGGCATATCGAGTCTATTTAGATGCTTCTTTATTTTATAAATATGACACCACTTAAAACTTCTTTCCCTTTTCCAGTCAACTTTATTATCATGCCTTTGAATACATTTAAGGATTTCCTTTTACAATGAATGAATTACAATTGAAATTATTGAAAATTTCCAATCCTCCAACAACCTATTTATTTTCCTCTCATCCATAATATGATTGTCATGTGTATAATCTTTTTAAGTACGATTGTCTCGGATGCAATCATGCTGATCCTTTTGGGTATGATTATCTTGGATACGATTATCCTGGGTACAATCTTTTAAGTATGATTCCCATCAAACTTTTCTTCTTAGAATGCAATCAACCTGAATATTTTTGAATCCCCGTTTCCTTCACCAATATTGCATCATAAGATCTATAATTATCTTATTATTTATGAAATAAAAATAATAAATGCCTCATCACATTTAAATTTTATTATAGTCATGAAGACTCTAATATGATTAATTTATTAGTACTGAATCTAGAGAGAATATGATGAACATTTAATTCTAGCAAGATTCATTCTCCATGGGATCGATTTTATCATTCCATATATTTATCAATTCCTAATTATAGTCTTCTCCCATTCCAGACCCAAGGGAAGTCCGATCGAAACATTTTCTTTCAATCAACTTCTACTCATTATGATGGAAAATTTTTAAACAAAGTGTGTTCGATTATTTTGAAAACAACCATCAATATGATTATCCTACCAAATCATCATATGAATACCCAAAAAAATCAATACTATCTAAGCTACCATACCTAATTCTGAATTCTATTTTTCTTTTAATGTATTTGAGAATTCATTTTCAAGAAACTAAATGTTATTCTTTTGGAGTACTATGAAATCTTGCACATAAGCTAATATCATAAAAATTGTTGGGTCTTGAGGTAGTCAAATAAAATAAACATACAATCCACTTTAGAAATTATTTCTGATCAAATTCCTTTCGTTATCCATCATTAGACAACTTTTTTCCCACTGATATTGGTTTGAAAATAGGTTTTGAGTTTTCCATTCCAAACCTCTTAAGAAGTTCCTTAGCATAATTTTCTTGAGAAAGAAAAATGTATTCTTTTCTTTGATGTATTTTTAACGCAAGAGAGTATTTAATTTCTCACGTAATGAACATTTCAAATAAAATTTTCATTTCTTCAACAAACATTTCACAACATCTTTTATCATTCAGAGTAAAGATAATGTCATCAACCTAAGCAATCAAAATGAGGGTATACACTTGACTTTCTCTATGATAAAGATTTCTTTCCACTGTTCCATTCTAGAAATTTTTCTTCCTTAAGTATGTACCCAATTTGGAATACAATTCCCTGAGATATTGTTTTAGGCTATAAAAATCCTTTTTTAATTTTCCCACATATCATTCATCTTTCCCAACAATAAATACACAAGGTTGTTTAATATAAACATCCTCTTCAAGCCCACCTTTCAGGAATGTATATTTTTTGTCAATTTGAAAGATCTTGTATCCTCATTGTGTAGTAATAGAAATAAAGATTATGATTGTTTCATGTATTTCCAATAGAAAAAAGGTTTCATAAAAACCACCACCTTCAATTTTAGAATACCCTTTGCACACTAATCTTGGTTTGTTTCTTATTACTTCACCTTCTTTATTCATCTTGTTCTGAAAAACCCACTTTGTTCCCATTATGGTTTTCATTTTAGGCTTGGGCACAAGTTCCCATTTATAATTATTTTTAATCTGATCCAATTATTCATTCATGGCCTGAACCCATTCCGAATACTCAAAATCTTCTTTCACATTACTCAGATCCACTTTTAAATAAAAAAAGTATGTGTAATATCTTTTGTTATTCTTCTTGTTTCAAACTTCTGATGTTGATCAACAATTATATTATAATACTCCACTTACTTCCTTAGATTAGGGTGAGATTTTCAAGTATCTTCCTCATCATTGGAAATGGTTGATTTTGATTCTTCTTCTTGAGTAGGAATACAATTGTCTGTATCCTTATTAGAATTGTTTTCTCTAACTTTCTCAACTTCCTTTTCTTCCTGAATTTGTTTTTATTTATCACCTATTTCAATTAATTTAACATATATATAATCAATGATTATTATTTTTATTTTTTAAACCTTATATATCCCCTTACTTACATATAATATCCAAGAAATATTTCATCTTCACCATTCTGCTCAAACTTTCCATAGTTTCCATCTTTCTTCTTTATAATGCATGAACTCCCAAACAGTTAAAATTATTTTAATTTTTGAGTTTTTCCTTAAACAAATTCATATGGAGTCATATATAAATAATGAATATAGAAAAATTGATTTTGAATATAAGTAATAGTACTCATGGATTGCCTCCAAATGTCATGAGAAAGGCTAAGTTCAAGTAACATGGTTCTTCCTATTTCCACCAAACATTGATTATTTCTTTCAGAAACCCCATTTTTTACTAGTGTATAAGGAACTATACTCATGTCAAATTCCATGATTCTCAAGATAAATTTTGAATTATTCACTTATATATTCACCAACACTATATGTTCTCATCTTCTTTACTGAATACTCACACTCCTTCTCTAATTTCCTCCTAAAACATTTGAACATTTTCAAGGATTATGATTTGTATTTCATATACATGAAACAATTAATATGGGTAATATAATCATGAAAATAATTAATTACTTATCTCCTTTTTTATTGATTTATTATTGGCACAAAATTATTTGAATGAATTAGCTCTAGGGGTTTTCTTGAATAAATATCAACTTTCTTATGCACAACATTTCTAATCATTCTTTTCACAGAAATAGGGAAACACCAATATCTTCTTCTTTTAAAATGAGTAATTTCTCAGACACTATTTCTATTAGATAAATTTCCCATGTTTCTCTACCCCATGTGTCCCATACTTATATGCTACAATTTATTTTCTTCTACCATACTCATGTAACAAGAGTCATGTATTTCAACAACATGATACACGTTTCCTTTTTTACATTGGCCTTTTGTGACAATACTTCCATCTTAATCACTTTTCATAACTAACCCATATTTTGAGAATAATTTTTTTTACCCTCATCAGACAATTTTTAAACACTTAGAAAGTTGTGTTTGATCCCATCAACATACAATGTTTTCTTGGATTTCATTTTTTCATTCCCAATGATGGATAAACCATCACCATTAATTTTCAAGGATCATCGTTGAAAAATTTCACTGTTAGTTCCTTAAAAATTTTCAAATTCTTCAAAAATTTCAAATATTCTATTATATTAGAAGAATACCCACCATCAAGGATCCAAGTTTGTTCTCCTTTTGTAGCATTCAATGCAGTTTCAACAATAATATTTTTTTCTTCTACCCTTTCTTTATTTACCTTCAGTTTTTAAGATATGTTAAGAATATTTTTATTGTACTGGAAGAAAAAAAATAAATCCTTTTTAAAGTTGACCAAGTTATTAACATATTTCAAAAATAGTTTCCAAGGTCAGAACCTATTTTCAATCTTTACTCCAATGTTTTCATGTTTCGTTAAAACAATCTTCTCATACTTCTTGTTTTGAGGGAATTGTATCCCCTCCAACATTTCCTTTCATAACCTCTGGAATAAAAGTAATGTTTTTGGTTGAAACAACACTAATTTACCATATTTACTAATCCTCCACAATACCATAAATATCCATAAAATGAGTCTTTGCATATGAATCTTCCATACTGACCATAATTGGGAATATTTTTCTCAATCACCTTATTTTATTTCTTTTCTGACCCATCAAACGTTATATTATCAATTTGATCCTTTATTTTATTTTAAAATTTATTGTCACTAGAAGTGTTTAAATATTTTTCAAACTCATTTTGTTTCAAAACATTTTCTAACTCAGGGTTCCTTGAGACTTTTGAATTCCTAACATTGTTGGACTTGACCACATACATGACTTTCCCAACTTTCTTATTTTCAAAAACAATTTCATATTTCTTCTCAACCTTTAATGTCATCTTTTTTTGATCCTTCATAGGTTTCTCATATTTATAAATTCCCTAAATTTCAGTGATAGAGTTTTTAAAACATTTATTTTTCTTTTCATCTTGAGAAAGTAATTGTTGGAGAAGTTCCAACTCTTTTTCTTTTTCTTTCATCTTCCCCTCCAGATTCTCATTATGATTCTTTTATTCTTAAATAGATTTCTTCAAATCGTTAATATCTTTCACCATCTTCAATTTCTAATTAGAAAATCATTTTATATTTCTTGTTAAGGAAAATTCATCTTCTAACATTTTATTTCTCTTTTGAACCCTTATAATCTTTCTCATGCATTTTTTCAACTCTTCTTTAAAATAATGTTCAAGGTGAGTTTCTTCTTCTTAAAAACTACTAATTCTAAATTATTCATCATTTAATATTACAATAAAATTATTTTCAGTACCACACTCAACTGATTTTTCAGATTTAGTATCACTGCCTTCTTCTTCATTATCCTTAGACAAGAAACTTCTTCTTTTGGATTTTAAGAACTTTCTTTCCCTTTGAATTTAGAGTTTTCATTACCTCCATATTTCTTCCATGATATTCTTGGATTTTTTTTATTATTATTTATCACTATCAATTTATTTCTCTCTTTAAGGAAAATTGGTAGCAAAGTTCCCAAAGAATCCATATTCAAAATATTTCAAGGGAAGTTTCCCTTTGTATTTCCTTATACCTCATTTGGCATTTTTAGAAAACAAGGATAAAATATCATAAATTTTTTTACATACACACTTTTCAATGTTAGAGTCACTATATTCATATTCAATAGTGATATTATTTGAATTTTATTTCTTAGTAGTCTTCATATACGTTTATCTATAAAATTTTGTTTTTCTTTTCATAGCTTTCTCTCTTCTCATTTCATTAGTGATGAGAGTTCTATTCAAATAATCAAGAGAAAATGTTTCATGGTATTTGTCTTCCAATGAAGAATCTCTTGTGTCAAACTTATCGGGAATGATTCTTAGTATCCTTTCAACAACTATAGAATTATCTAAAATTTCACTAAGATATCTAATAGTACTCACAATTTCATTTACCCTAGAATGTAATTCCCCAACAAATTCATACTCACCCATCTTCAAGTGTTCATACTTCAATCTCCAGATTTTAAGTTTTACCTTATTCACTTTTGTATTTCCTTCATATATTTTTTTCAATTTATCCCATATAACTTTGGCTATGTAAACACATCTCAAACTAAGGAATTAACATTCATAAAGTGATGATAATATATCATTCTTGGCCCTTCCATCATTCTCCAAATTGTTATTATCAAAAGATGTAAGAGGGTTTTTAATATTAATAGGATGAAATCCATCTGTTGTAGCTTCAAGAATATAATATCAAATAGGAATAAGATAAAACAACATTATATCTTTCTAGATATGATAATTATTTCCATTGAAATTTTAAATTCTTTTAATACTCACGCAATTAAATTTATCCATCAGAATAGAATAAGCTAAGGGAACCTATGCTCTGATACCATTAGTAGGAGCCCAATTAGGACAATTATATCACTTAGAGGGGGTGGGGGTGAATCAGTGATTATTTTTCTTTTATGTTTCCTTGCAATTAAAACAAACTTCACCTCATGTTAAAGATTATATTCCATACTAAAAACAATTAAAACACACATCCAATGGATCACAACAATTTACAAGGTTCAATATTCAATACAAATATTTATTTCCTAAGTATGATTTTTAGAAAATACAATACCACAAAATATACTAGAAAACAATCCTTGTATTACAATGAGTAGGATATTCCATTTCACTCATCTAGTACTTTGAAGACAATCCAAAAGTATATGTGCACCCTCTTAGAACAAATAGGGTAATACAGATATTATTTAACAATTCATGTTACCTGTGATTATTTTCAATTTAACAAATTTATTAAATTGAGATAACTTCTTCAATTTATTACCTAGAGGATGATATGAACTTCTTGGAATTTGTTACAGAAAATCCCAATCATATTTTCCCAGTATGTTTTCTTCCAGTACGATTCCACTATATATGATTCTATTCGATACAATTCTTCCAAGTATGATTCTTCCACGTATGGTTACTCTAGGTATGATTCTACCCAATATTAAAAATATGACTTTGATAGAATATGGTAGAGATGAATCAAAACCAATTCAATTTTGAGTATGGAAAACTCAGTATGATTCTTCCTCGGTCCAGAAATCTTAGTATGGAAACCCTGAATTTGATTATCCAGCACGATAGAATGATTAGCTAAAAACGACTGACAATCCAAATAAGTTAATCAAATGAGTAAGATAATTACTGAGTACGATGATCATCTGAATACAACATTGTGACCTAATCTCTTCTCTTTCACTTCAATCAATTAAAACCTTTTCAAAAAAAATACCAATACAGAAATCCTCTTTTATCTCTAAAAAATAGGAGCTTCTCTCTCTTCTTTAGTGAAAAATACATTGATAATTTGAAAAGTATGATGTAATTTTTCCTTTTATAGGTGACCCATAATAGGTTTTCACTGTAATCCCACAATCTTTCTTGCTCGCTTAAATTCACCAAAATCAAAACTTCCCCTAAAATCTTCGGTCTATTTTAACTTTTTCAAATCTTGAAGCTTCTTGATTCTTCTTAAATATTTATATCTTATTCAAATTAATATGATTTATTCAACAAAAAGGATTGTATCAATTTATTGTAAATTTTTAATGAAATAGATACCACTATAAATTTATGACTATGAGGCTTTATATCAATTGAATATACTTATTCTTTGTAATTTCAAGCTCTCCCTTGATCGTATACTTAGAAAAAATTTTCATCTGTGATCTCAAACCACTTCTCAATATTTAAAAATTTCTCTTGACCCACTTGAAAAATTAATTTTAAGATTAAAAAAAGCAATTCAACCCCTTTTTAATGGTTGACTACATTGTTTATAATCATCTTTTCTTTTCTTTTCATTCATTAGTCTCTAGAATTTCTTCCTCTAATTACAATGGAATATCAATTCCGATCAATATTTTTTTTTTTCTGAATATACAATAACGATATATGAGACACTACAAGCTACTAATTTCTTATAAATAATGAATATTTGTTCTCGGTTAAAAAGGGATGGGATTTTTCCTCAGATTTTGAATATTGAATAAACTAGAAGAGGCATGTTTTTAACACTAAAAATGAGTGGGATACGTCGATTAATCCTAGTGAATAATAATATGGAAGATTGATCCCAAATATTATATTAAGGTTTAGAGTCTTGGATGACTTCTATAAAACTACTCATAACCGTTATAGAAAAGTGAGCGAGGGAAAAAAATTGAAAATTTGATTTTAGAGAGAATATCATAAAACTATTTGGCATCAAAATTGGAATTATATAGGATATCCATAATAATGTACCAATGATAATATATAACTATTAGAATAAAGAAGGCTCAAAGAGTAAAAAGTTCCATTGCTATATCTAGTTGTTTAAAGAAATGCAGACATAGAAAAACAAAGATAATTCTAGTGAATAATTATAATTATTTTGATGAAATGTTATGTTTAATTTATTTTTTATATAAAAAATAGTTAACACTAAATGATTTAGGCCTCTCTCATTTTAATTCAGATTAAAAAGACTCAGGTCTTTAGAAGTAGTTGATCTAATCCATTTTTTGAGGATTAATGGAGTGTAGTGAAGTGGATCAAAATAATGTATCTATTCTAGAAAAAATAATAAAAAGGGAATTAATACCTTAATATGATACTTAAGGGATCCCTAGTTATATATTTATGTCATTTAATAAGTAAAAAAATTAATTAAAAATGATAAATTAATTGTTGGTATTTTTGATAAATGTAATACCAGGTATAATTTTAGAATAAGTATTTTTTTGAATAAATGATTATTTTAATTAAAAATTAAATTTCTCATATTTAGAAAATTATTTTCATAAAATTTAGATAAGTTTTGAATTATTCATATCAAAAAATGGTGGGTCTTAATTATTGGGATTTTTCTAAAATACTTGAATTTTTGGTTAATAGTAAAATACCAAAATTTACGGTATAAATGCATTATAAGTTAAATACACTATTTATTGATTTATTTATGGTTTAATCACCATAATCTAGAAATACATTTAATTATTTTAGTATATTTAGTTATAATTATTAAACTATTAATTTTTTTGAGCCAAAATAATAAACTAATTAATTAAATATTCAAAAAATACCACTCTCCTCCACTATAAATACCACCTATCACCACCTTTTCTCATCACACCTATTAATCCTTAAATCTTTGTAAAATTTCTACAAAATACTATTCCTAATAATCTAACCCATTTCAAGGAGATACTAGTTTCAATAAAATACCAAAACCAATTTTCCTAAGGATGTTCTCAGGTAGAATAATTCAAGATGTAAAATCCTCTTCCACTTTATTTTATTTTAACTTTCATTTCTTTTATTATACTCTCCTCACCTAATATATCTAAAAATTAATGAAAAATATAGTATTTTATATATACTATAATTTTATTATGTCAATGGGGAATCCACCATCAAGACTCTTCTCCTCTTACCTTTATTCTAATAAGGAAAACATTGTCTGTGAGGTGCAGATTTACTACCTTCGTGGACGACATGTTTTCGTTTCCCAATTCCGCATTCAAGTATGGTAATAAAACTATATTTATGGTTAAAAAATATTATAATATATTTAATACAACTTGTTTAATGTTATTTAACCAATATAGATACATAATAGTAATTAATGAGACAAAAATATTCTTGCGTTGAACAAAAAACCAGAAAAATAATCTAAGAGATTATCACTAACATCTAATCTAATGATTCATGTAACTTCTCAACCCTTGTTTCCCAGAGTCGGTGCATTATTAAATAACGTTGGAATGATCACAAGGAAATCATGTCTCTAAAGACTCATCAGTTTAGTATTATTGGAAACAAGATTCATACATAAGTTCAACTTTACAACTTAAAAAGAAATACAACACATATTAATTCCATTAGAAACATCCAAGATTCCTAGATTATGCCTGCAAATCACTCATAACTAACTTCTTCACATCTTGGGAAAATGAAACATAAGAAAGGGGCGAGCTCAAACGCTCAGTAAGGGTGAGAAATACAAAGAAAGATAACATAAATATTAAGCGTGGTGAATAATTGAAACCACATGCCTTTACCAATAATAAAAATGAATACTTTTATGGAAGGAATATGAGATGAGTAAATAATGCCATAATAAAAAATAATCATGGGTATTCTACTAGTCGATTGACCACATGAACCATCAATATTATTTTCATAATAATGGAATGTATAATTCCAGACATTCTGAAGCATTTTGTCAAGGCCTCAGCCAAGATGTCTAAAAATGATTAAGGCCTCGGCCAAAACCGTATATCAAATTGGGAAAGGCCTCATATAGTTCCCCATATAGTTGTCTAATGAGACCTACTAGTGCATTGAGGAGCTATAACGGGCTCCAACCGTCACTTACTAAGTCGAATACATTCCTCATATAAAAAGGTTGAAATATAACATAAACATTCATATTCAAACTAGCATACGAAATGTCAATACTTTAACCATAATCCATGAATGGTATAAAAATAGAACATCCACAGTCAAACATATCACTAAACCTTCAATACAATATAGATGTTTTTTATCGTAGTAAATAAACTTCAAATAAACTTAAAATCCATCAAAGGATGTTGGCATAGATGAAATCAAAACCTTTTTTAGGGAAATATCTCTTTCTATTTTCAAATCATTTAAGAGTCACATAATTATGAAGAAAAAATTTATTTTGAAAATATTCTTATAAGCTTGTAATGAAAGCTTCGATGATGTTATAATGGTAGAAAATAGCTACACCCGCCATATAAGTTAAAAAAACATTCTTACCTTAATTTTATTGAAAAGGTCATAATGTACCTTGTTTGGAAAACGACGGAAAGATTCGTTTCAAAACATATAAGGTCAAATAAGGGTATAAATGACTTTAACCCATTGTCTAGTAAATAGTAAAAATGTTTTGAAATGCATTTTTAAGAAACATGGATGTGGATGATAAAGAGGTTCCAGTAGATAATTACATATAAACAACCTCGGATAATAAAAAGATTGTGAAATTAACTCTTTCATTGTACTTTTCCTTGGTTGAGGGTAGGTTAACCTCATGTATAATAGTGAAATAATTTTTATTAAATTATAAAATAATCGTATACATTAATATGATATCATATATGATCTTTTAACATTGCTTTGTTAATAATATCTTAGTATTATCGTCGTTTCGGGTGTTAACGATTCATTTTCCTTTATATGCTTTGTTACGTAAGTAATGTTTGTTATGGATAGGATGTATCTTATATATATTCAGAATGATATTAAGTCTTTAAATATTATTTTTAATCATTTAATGAAAATTAGTCTTGAATGGATACGATGAGGAATGAATCACATCGCGTTCGTGGAGATGGTAAGCCGTACGTACGCACGAGTGACAATATCATTATTTTGATATTAAAATAATATATAATTGGATGTTATATCATATAAAAATAATCATTATCAAGTTATATTTACTATTTACATCAATTAAACATCATTATTATACCCATCAAAATAATAATGTATTGAATAACAATTATACCACGACATGGAGACAGTAAGCCGTACGTACACACTTATGGTGACATGTCATTCAACGGACGGATAGAATAATGAATTTGGTTGTACCATATTTATAATAACATCAAAGTTTATAAGAGATACTGGATTTGTTAATTTATAATGGAAACAACAAAGAAAAAGGAAGTAGAATAAGAGAGGAACTTGAAAGAGGTGGTGATATATTTACCTCTTCTTCGGGTTCTTCCTTTTGATTTGATCTAAAGAGATCCTTAGGTTGGATTTATGACTAAAGGAATGCCTCTATAATGAAGGGAGGGTAGTTGATAGGGTATTTGGGCTGGGGTTGGCCTATCAAAATGGCTTTGAATGTGTGAATTAGAGAGAAGTGGGAGTGCCCCATTATAAGAGGGGTGAGGGGAACCTTAGAAAAAACAAGAAATATTATTTTATAATAAAATCATTTTTGGTTTTTAAGGGATGAAAAATGGATTATATAAAGTATAAGGTGGTTATGGGTCAAAAACCACTCAAAAATAGGTTTTAGACTGGTTTGGGTCATTATTAACTTTATCTTTTAGATTTAACTCTTAGTTAAATAGTTTGACATTTACCATGTCTCTTTGTATTTTTATATTATATGGTTAATAAAATTACTATATACTTACAAGAGAATCCCAAGTGGTTCATTAATGACACTCCTATCATTATATAAGTCTTTTGGATGAACCTTATATTTTTAGGAATAGAATATCAATTAATAATATAATATTTGTTTTTAAAACTCTTTTATGTCAATTTTGACACTATTTGGTATTTTGTTTTTTCTAAATTCATAACAGCATTATTACTTCGAAAAAAATTCATCTAACCAATGATAAAATATAATATTAACCTATATAGTTAGTGTAATTCATAAAATTTCTAAAATTACATTTATTTGGATATTTTTAATATCAATTATTTTAATCTTTCATTAATATAGTAATTACTGCATCATAATTATATCATAAATAAATTTATATATTTAATGTCTAAAAATTATTAATAAAATACCATTATTTAGGAAATATTTTTAGCTTTCTAATGAATATTTATAGTTGAGTTTATCTAATGTATAACCCTATATTAAAAAATTTTCAGTTATTAAACTTTGATTTTAACTCTTTTAACTCTTCTTTAAATAAAATAATAATAAATATCCTAATCTAATACAGGTGGACCTAAAGGATCATATTTTATTCCTAAGGTTTCTTTTGGCCTAATTACACTTATAAAATAGAATTATAACATGTTTTAGGGTAATAATAATATCATTTTTACCTTTAACTACACTGTTTAATTTTTACCGTGGTAAATAAAAATCAAAAGTTACTATTCACAAAAATTATTTTTATCTTATTGAACCACATTTTACATACTGATATCAACCGTGTCTCTCAGATTTTTGAAATTCAACTCACAGAAGCGGTAAAATTAAGTTTTATGTGCATTTCCAAATTCTCCTAAGAGGTGGGTAAAAGACGTTGAAAAGTTCAATAAATTTTTTATATATCTAAAATTATTATAAACTGACTCCAATAAATTACATTGAACTTATATAGATATTATGTATCTATTTTGACCTAAAATTAATTTAAAGAAAATAAATAATTATTTAAATAAAAATTTGGTTTTAAACTATAACTTAGTGTTTTTTACTATTCATCAAAAATTGAAAGTTGTCAGAAAAATATCAAAACTTTACCCTAAGTTAATTTTGATATTCTGAATTCAAAAATGAATTATATTTTACCAATTTTAAAACATATAAGTTAAATTAATTAATTTGATATTAATTCCCGTTGTCAAAACCAAAAAGCGTATTTTTAAGAAATAATAACTATCAAAAGATTGACACTTGTTTATGTTCAATTTTAAAGTGAAATTACTTACAATGACCATCATTGGAGTAAATGGTAAAAATAAAATCTAATTATACTTATAAACCATTAAAATCTATAATTCAACACTATAAATTATTTTGATTAAAAAATTTTTTTTCTGTTAAAATATAGTATTTTTCACTATTCACCCAAATTTGAAAGTTATCAGAAAAACAGAATTTTTTTTAATGAAACTAAATTAATATGTCTAGATTCTAAAGAATAAGTTTATTTTGTCAAATTGAATATATAAAAGGTTCAAATATTGGATTTAAAAATGGTTCTCTATTAAAAGGCACTAAAATATCATTTTTTGAAAAATAATTCTTTTATCTGAAAAAAATGAATTTGTTCTTACATTATGTCTAAGAAACTCATAATATGGAATCTAAAATTATAAGGATTATATAAAGTTTAAAATTCAGTTAATACTATTCATAACTTCTTTTGAACATCTAGTTTGGTAAGTCATGGTGCGCTTGAACTCAGTGTTGCATGTAGTTCATGTTATTGCATTAATTTGAAGAAATAACGTACTATGAAATCTTGGGGTGTTACATTATTCCCTTCTTCAATAAATTTCATCCTCAAAATTTGAAATTGTTATTCTAAAATTAAAGGTTGAAAATAGAAAATACCTTTGTGGGAAAATCCACATCGGAAATTGGGTTAATAAAATTTAGTATTAATAAGAAGAAAAAAGGGCAATGAAAATGTAACCCCCAAATTATGATCTTGATTAGGAGAAAATTTTTGGAAATTAGAGACACATAATTTGAGGAAAAACTTAATAATTTATAGGGAGTGATTGAGTTCATCAGTCACAAAAAATTGTAGAATTTAGGGCCTCAAAGCCATCAATTTATGATGATTTAAAATATCATCGGTTCAACAAAACATAAGGTATTAGGAAAAAACATTTTTAGTTTTAAGATCCCTTACCTAATGTTTAAGAATTAATTTCCTCATAGAATAAGAGAAGAAAAAAATATATAAACTTGACAAGTAGAGTTTCATCCTTTAACTAATTTCTACCACAAACTCATCTTCCACTATAAAAGATAATAGAACTTAAAAAAAGATTCTATTTATCCAATTCGTATAGGGTTCAAAAAATGAATTTATAATTCATCTACCAGACCTTTAAGAATACTACATTATTCAATCCAGGACATCACGTTGGCCAGTGGTAGGTGATACACCCTTGTCACCCTTCGGTTGTGAGTTCAAGTCTCACAGCCTTGCCGGATGCGATGGGTTGCCGCCCGACCTTCGGGCTGTCCTTTTATGGAAATCCAAAAATAATCTCAAACTAGAATTATCCAAAATACTTCTGTCCAAACTCACAGTCCAAAATTTAAAAGGAAGGTAAACATACTGAAGATTTTTTTCCACGTAATAACATATGAACACCTTCATCATGTATTCTTTTTAAAACACTGCAACATCTTGAATTACCATAAAAACTTATTGATTAAATTCATGATCCCTTATTCCTTATAGAATACTGGATATATTACTTCTATTCAAAAATGTTGTAAACTCCAAAAATGATGGAATATACAAATCATTAAATAGTATAAAATTATTCAAGAATATGCAATATAATTTATCCAAATCAATCATGTATTATTCTAAAATTACTACCTCGGTATCAGAACCATATTATGGGTTATCTTTCTCTCAGTCATATATTTTCCAAAAATTTAACGTACTTTTGAGTCACTTTTCTTGGTTCCACACAATCTCAAGTCCTTAATGAAATAGTATTGTAGTACAATCCTTATATACTCTATAATTCTTATAACATGTACATCATTAATACAATACTCAAATGACAAAATACTTTAATAACAACGTATGAAATATAATCATTCCTCTTCATCTTCGGTAGTATCATAACTTTATTATTATCCAATTGAAGAATTTGGGGTATACTCTGATGATTTGGACATTGATTCGCGTAGTGTCCAAACTCCTTGCAGATGAAGCATTGTACATTTGAAAGTTTTTTCTTACCCTTGCAATCATATACTTGGTGTCCTTTTTCTCCACACTTATAACAAACTCCCATTCCCTTCAAGCATTTTCTAGGGTGATTCTTTCCACAGTTATCACATACGGGAAAATCTTTCTTTTTCCTCTTCCCTTTATCCATCTTTCTCTCTTCCATCCTTTTCTTCTCTCGCTTCCCTTCAAAGACATAGGACTCAGATAATTATTTACTTATCTTATTAACACATAATACTATTTCTTCATATTTTGAGAATATATGGGAAACTATTTCATTTCTAAATGTTGGATTAATACCGTGAAAGATATGATCCTTAATACTCATTGGATCATACGTATTGTTGGAGTTCACATTCCTTCTATAGGGATCCATTTATATACAATGGCATACACTAGGTCAGTTTATAAATTGTAATGAATAATTCGAAAACTTGTAAAATACCTAATGTAAATTGAATAGTTTATGGATATAATCCATAATCATAAAAATATTTCCTTTTAGGAGGTATATACATGTAAATCCTTCATAATTATTTGTAAAGAAAATGAGAATTATCCTAAGAATATCCCCCGAGAGCGTTATAACCAAGAGTGTAGCAAGGCCCATTGTCGTGCACTAGTTCCCGTTTGATTCTAGCTCAAAGTGGTGTTTTTGGGTTTTACCCCTAGGTATATTTGTTCTAGAGCCGCCTCTACCTGCTCGTATCCAGACAGGGATGTATTTCTAGGAAAACTCACAAAACGTCTACAATAACAAAATTCTAGGAAGTTCTTCTATACTAATCCTCAAAGTCTATCTTAGGGATATGTGCTCTAATCAGAGTTTATCTAAATCTAGTTTCCAAGGTTTGTACTAAACATCCTCTGATACCAACTATAATTCCCTAACACTAGTTTCCTAGAGTCTGTGTATTATTACATAACATTAGCATGATCACAAGGAAATCATGTCTCGTAAGACCGATCAATTTAGTGTTATTGGAAATAGGATTCATACATAAGTTCAACTTTACAACTTAAAAATAAATACAACACAAATTTATTCCATTAGAAACATCCAATACTCCTAGATTATGCCTGAAAGTCACACATAACAAACTTATTTATATCCTGAGAAAATTAAACATAAGAACAGGGTGACCTCAAAGGCTCGGTAAGGGTAAGCAATACAATGGAAGATAACATAAATATTAAGTATGATGAATAATTGAAACCACATGCCTTTACCAATAATAAACATAAATACTTTTATGGAAGTAATATGAGATGAGTAAATAATTCCATAATAAAACATAATCATGGGTATTCTACTAGTCGAATGTCCACATGAACTATCATAATTATTTTCATAATGAGGGAATGTATAATTCAAGACATTCTGAAACATTTTGTCAAGGCCTCATCTAAGACATTTAAAAATGATTAAAGCCTCATCCAAAACCATATATCAAATTGGGAAAGGCCATAGCCAATTCCACATCTAGTTGTATCATGAGACCTACCGATGCATCGAGGAGCTATAACGGGCTCCACCCATCACCTACTAAGTCCAATACATTCCTCATATGAAAAGGTTGAAATATAACATAAACATTCATATTCAAACTAGAATACGAAATGTCAATACATTAACCATAAACCATGAATGGTACAAAAATAGCACATCCATAGTCAGACATATCACAAAACCTTCAATACAATATGGATGTTTTTTATCATAATAAATCTACATCAAATAAACTTGAAATCCATCAAAGGATATTGACATAGATGAAATCAAAATCATTTTTAGGGAACTATCTCTTTCTATTTTTGGAATCATTTAAGAGTCACATAATTATAAAGAAAACATTTATTTTGAAAATATTCTTATAAGATTGTAAGGGAATATTTGATGATGTTATAAAGGTGGAAAATATCCACACCCACCGTATAAGTTATAAAAACATTCATACCTTAATTTTATCGAAAAGGTCATAAAGTACCTTGTTTGGAAAATGAAGGAAAGATTCCTTTCAAAACATATAAGGTCAAATAAGGGTATAAACGACTTTAACCCATTTTCTAGTAAATAGTAAAAATGCCCTGAAATAAATTTTTAACAAACATGGATGTGGATGATAAAGAGGTCCCAGTAGATAATTACGTATAAACAACCTCAGATAATAAATAGATTATGAAATTAACCCTTACCTTGTACTTTTCCTCAGTTGAGGGTAGGTTAACCTCCTCTATAATGGTGAAATAATTGTTATTATATTATAAAATAATCATATACATTAATATGATATCTTATATGATCATTTAAAATTTCTTTGTTAATAATATCTTAGTATTATCTTCATTTCGGGTGTTAGTGATTTGTTTTCCTTTATATACTTTGTTACGTAAGTAATGTTTGTTATGGATAGGATGTATCATATTAATATTCAGAATGATATTAAGTATTTAAACATTATTTTTAATCATCTAATGAAAATTAGTCTTGAATGGATACGATGTGGAATGAATCTCATCGCGTTCATGGAGACAGTAATCCCTACGTACACACGAGTGACAATATCATTCTTTTGATATTAAAATAATATATATTTGTATGGTATATCATATATACAAAATCATTATCATGTTATATTTTTATTTACATCAATTACACATTATTATTATACCCATCCAAATAATAATGTATTGAATAACAATTACACCACGACATGGAGACGGTAAGCCGTACGTACACACGTATGATGACATGTCATTCAAAGGATGGATAGAATAATGAATTTGGTTGTACCATATTTATAATAACATCATAGTATATAGAAGATGCTGAAGTTATTATTTTAGAATGGAAACAGCAAAGAAAATGAACATATGAATTATATAACAATTTAAACTTATGTATTTTTATTAATAACACATATAATTTTAATTCTAGATAACTATTACCCTTTTTCATGATCTTTCATACAGGTATACAAGTGAACCAATTATGAAAACCAAGGAAAGAACACCCCCAAACGATAGAAATAATATTATTAATCATCAAAACACCGTAAATAAATTGAATAAAATTATAATAAATAGAATACTTATTGAATATGTTATGAATTAAATTATTTATAAATATAATTTCATTATACAGGATTCTAAGTAAAAGTGAAAAACACTTTGGGAAATACAGTTAGGGTTTCTCCCTAAACCTCTATTTTTCATTCATGTTACACTTTATCTCTTTTTAACCCAATATAATTATTCTATATTTTTTATATATTCCATTTAAAATCTGCTTATATGTTCCAAAATAATACATAAATACTATTTCATCATCATTTGATGGGGAAATACATGTTTTACTTGATTCCCTTTTCAATTCCTCCCGATAAGCAAGCCCGACTAAAGGGTACTTCCCAATTTCTTACCCATTTTCAAGTACACACCATAATCAGTTTTAAGGCACCAATATTTTTAGAAAATCATTATTTTTATCATTAAAAACAATATTATCTATTTTTTATTTTTTAATTAAACAATTAATCCTTTTTCCTATTTAAAGACTCTTTTATATTTTCCCTCAAACCTGACTAAAGTGGCTAATTTCTAAAGTTTCTTAAAAAATATTTTTTGCATGTTTTAACTTTAGTTTGACATCAATTTTGTCTAAAACATAATTTAATTATCCTTAAATTTTATTTTATGGGATATATATTTTTACAATTTTATTTTATGACAAATACAATTGCTCTTTTCAAAAGAACTCTACTTTTCAAAGTAAATGGAAATTTCTCTCAAGAATCCCTAGATGCTTTTATTGTAGTATTTTCAACTATTTAAACACCCTATGTTGAATCATATGATTAATTGGGGTTTATATTCTATGATATCATCTAATATATTTTATTAAATGGTTTATGATCCATTTGACTATGGATGTGCTCTCTAGATACCATTCACCATATTACTTAGAGTTGTTAGTGACTACGTTTACTAAATGAAGAAATTTATTTACATTTAATCTGAATAAGTTGTTTATGTTTCAACCCATTCACACGAGGAATGAATTAAAATTTGTATGTTATCGGAGGGGCTTGCTATAGCTCCTCGATGCAGCGACATGTCTCATGAGAAAAATTGATATAGACTTGGCTGAGGCCTTGCCCATTTAATTTGTAGGTATTGCTTTGGCTGAGGCCTTACCCATTTATTTTTATATTTCTTGGTCAGGTCCAGGATGTTATATTTCCAATTTCCAAAATTATACATTCTATCATTATGATACTAGTAATTGAAAATCCATGTGACTATTTTACTAGTACAATATCCTTGTAAAAGTTTCATTCTCATGTGAATATTTTTAGGGTTTTATTTAATTAATTCTTATTATTTCCATATTATTCTCAAGATTATGTTTTATTGGCATGTTTTTTTAGTTTTACACCTTACCTTGTTATTTAATTATATTTTTGATAGCTTCCACTGTTATTGATTACCCTTACTGAGCATCTGATCTCACACCTTTCTTATGTTTTATTTTCCTCTCAGATACAAATATGTATATTATAAGTGAATTATCAGGATTATATAGGAGTTTATGAGAGTTTCCATTAGAGTTTCTATGTTCTATTTCAATTAAAACTATAATGTAATAATTATATTTGTATCTAGTTTTTCAAATAGAATAAATTATTTGGTCCTTTAGGATATGATTCCTTGTTCATTATACTAATGTAATTAAGTAAGGAACTAGATATGGGAAACTGGGGTTGGGGTCTTTAAAATTGGTATCAGAAAATTTTTAGTAGAAACCTTAGAAAATAAATTTAGACTACATATATTAGGGAACGTAAATCTATGATATACTTTGAGGATATTAATAGATAAATATCCCATAATTTATATAAGGTAGAGAATATGTGGATCTTCCGAGAAATATATCCCTACATGGATACTACAAGTTGATGTGGTTCTTGCACAGATATACCTAGGGGTAACAACTCTGACAAGGTGTGTTGGGCCAGACTCAGCGTAACCTGGTACATGACAATGAGCCTTTCTGTGAACCTCGTTCGACACTCCTGGGTGATATGCTTAGGATAATTCACATTTTCTTTACAAACCATTATAAAGTACTTAAAAGTAAGAATGTTCCCAAAGAGACCATGTTTATGGTTATGATATTAGTTATGAATAAATTTACAATTTATATTAAGTGTTTTCGTAGTTCTAAATTATGAATTATGTTTCATAAGATAATTTAGTGTATTCTGTAACTTAGAAATGGCACCTCTTAGAAGGAATTAAACCAATATCAATGCACATATTCCATGAAGGTATTTCCCTCCCATACAAGATAATGATATTGCAACTGGTGCTGAAAAACTTATAACTATCCTAGGATAACTGACTTAGGCTCTGAACAATAACCTTACCTGTATGGATCATCATAATACAAAACATCGACGAAAAATGCTAGACCACTTCTTGAGACAAAAACCTCCATCATTCAATGGGACTATGAATCCATTTGTAGTTGAGAAATGGATAAGTTCCTTAGTGAAGATATTTATTACATTGTAAAGTAGTTAACAAGAGAGAGTTTTCATGGAAATTTATAATCTATTAGGATATACAGATCAATGGTGGTCATTTATTCCAAACATGAAGGAGGAGGAATAAATAGGAAGCATGGAATGTAAGGATTTTAAGGAATATTTCTTGGAAAAATATTTCCTTTGCGAAAAGAGATCAGATATGGTGAAACAATTCTTGAATATGAAGAAAAAGGGGGATGAGACTATTGTTATGTATGAATCTAACATTAAAAGGATATAAAGGCATGATACATATTATAAAATAAATACATAGAGCAATATTGATCGAATCTTTGATAGGTTAAAACCATTCCTTCAAAGGGAATTAGTCTCCCAAACATTGTCATCATACAAAGATATAGTCTCATGTGCTATCAAGATAGAGAAATAAATCTATAAGTATTATGATTTTAACAAAAAATAGATAATAATAGGGTTGTATACGAAATAATGGATCAAGTTAAGGATAAAAAAGGGAATTTTACAATTTGTGATACTTGTGGTTGAAAAAACCCTAGTGTTTGCTTACAAGGAAAAGGAGTTTTCTATAAGTGTGCATATAAAGGACATCATGCTCATGATTTAAAGGGAAAGAAATAAATGAAAAATTTTAAATGTAGTAATTTTAGGGATAGGGGACACTATGAAAATGATGGTCTAAAGTACTAAGGAAACTTTCCTCAGAAAAGGGCAAGATAGAAAGGATAAGATTATACGACCACATCTGCTGGGGTTGAAGTTCCTAATGATGTTGTGGTAGGTACTTTAAACATTTACTCAAATTTAGAAAATTATTTATTTGATTATGGATCATTAAATTATTTTATATATACCCATTTTTACAAGAAAATTTGATATTTCTGTAACGCCCCATGATTTCACTGTACGTTATCTCTTGAAAGAAATTCAATAACTTGAGCTACACACAACACCGAGTTTGAGCGCACCACGACTTACCAAACTAGTCATTCAAAAAGTGGTTATGAATATTATTTACGGAATTTTTAGTTTTATATACTCCATATAATTTTATAATCCATATTATGTGTTTCTTAGACATAATATAAGAACAAATTTATTTTTTAGTTAAAAGATGTATTTAAAAAAAATGCAATTTTACCTCCCTTTAATGAAGAACCTTATTTTTAAAACCAATATTTGACACTTTTATATATTTAATTTAATTTAATTAAATTATTCTTTAGAATCATGACATAAAAATTTAGTTTGGATAATGTTTTGGTTATTTTCAGATAACTTTCATACTTTATGAATAACAAAAAATACTAAATTTTAATTAAAAAAAACTTTTTTAATTGAAATAATTTAATGTGTTAAATTATACATTTTCATGGTTTCAAAGTATAATTAGATTATATTTTTATCATTTAATATAATTTAGGTTATTGGATGTAATTTTACATTTAAACTCAACAGAAACAAGTGTTGATCTTTTGATATTTATTATTTTTTAAAAACACGCTTTTTATTTTGACAACGATAATTAATTTTAAATTAATTTCTGCCAATTCTGTGTTTTGAATTTAAAAAAATGGATTCTATATTTAGAATCATGAGTTCAAAATTGTGTAAATAGGTAACTTTTATTTTTTTTACATTATGAATATTTACTTCAGTAAATATTTTATCAACCCTAGTTAAAGGGTAAATCTGGTAAATAAGGATAATCAAATATTATTATAATAATATTAAATTACCCTAAAATAGGTCCTATTCCAATTTTTTGATACATTTCTGACCGTGGGCATCCTTGGGTCTATTTTGGGACCATTAGGATCCACTTGAGAGTGATAATGACACTTTATATTAATTAATTTAAAGTAAAGACAAAAATGACATAAACATATATCTTTTAGTAAAAAAAATCTAACAAGGTGTTATATAAGTTATATTTTCGACTATATATATTAATTAGAAAGATAAAACAATTTCCTACATAATGGTATTTTATTTATAATCTTTAGACATTAAATAATTAAATTTATTTATGACAAAATGATGTTGCAGTGATTACCTTATTAATGAAAGAATCAACTAAATGGTGTTATAAATATTATAATAAATATAATTTAAAATTTTTTTATGTCATCCACGAATTTTATATGTGAATATGAAATTTTCTTATTGATTCAATGTATATTTTTTTTAAGTAATCAAGTTTTTATTAATTTCACAAAAACCAAATACTAAATAGTGTCAAAATTGACATAAATGAGTTTTTAAAACAAATATTATATTACTAAATTATATAATATTCCTAAAAATATAAGGTTCGTACAAAGGGATTAAATAATATTATATATTTTATTAATGAACCACTTTAGGTTCTCTTGGATGTTTAGAGTACATTTATTAACCATATAGTGTAAGAATACAAGAAGACACAGTAAAAGTTAAACTATTTAACTAAGAGTTAAATATAAAATGTAAGGTTAATATGGTGAAGTAAACCTATCTAAAACCTATTGGTAGAGTTTTTTTCGACCCATCCCCACCTTATAATAGAAATAAATCATTTTTGATCCATTAGAAACCGAAAATGATTTTATTATAAAAGAATATTTCAATCTTTTCTTAAGGTGCCCTCACCTATCTTATAAAAGAGAACTTCCCCTTCTCTCCAAATTACCCCACCAAAGCCATTTTTACCAGAAAAAACCTGCACAAATATCCTCCCAATTTAAATCACTTCAAACTAGAGGCCTTAGTTTGATCATAAATCCAACCTAAGGTACCCTTTTTATCAAATCAAAAGGAAGAACTTGAATAAGGGGTAAATATTTCATCACATCTTTCAAGTTCCTTTTCTTCTTCCACTTCCTATTTCTTTGTTATTTCAATTATAAAATAATAAATCCAGAATCTTTTATATACTGTGATGTTATTATAAAAATTTTACAACCATATTCATTATTCTATCCATCATATTAATGACAAAGTCACCATACGTGTGTATGTACGGCTTACCGTCTCCACATCGTGGTGTAGTTGTCATTCAATACATTATTATTTTTGGATGGATATAATAATGATGTATAACTGATGTAAATAATAAATATAAAATTTTAATTATTCTCTATATATCATATACCATCTATTTACATACGATTTTAATATGAAAATAATGATATTATCGCTCGTGCATACGTATGGATTACCGTCTCCACAAACGTGATGAGATTCATTTCCCCATCGTAACCATTAAAGAATAATTTGCATTTTATGATTTAAAATAATTTTTAAGAACTTAATATGATTCTGGATATGAATCAAATACATACTATCCATAACAAACACAACTTATTTAAAAAAACATATATAGGAAAAAAAATCATTTAACACCCGAAATGATGATAATAATAAAATATTATTAACAAAACAATATTAGAAGATCATATATGATATCATATTTATGTACATGGTTCCTGTATAATTTAATAAAAATTATTTCACTATTATACATGAGGTTAAGGTACCCTCGACCAAGGAAATGTACAATGTAAGGGTTATTTCCTCAATCTCATTATTATCCAAGATTGTTTATGTGTAAGTATTTAATGGCACATATTTATCATCGATACCCATATTTCATAAAATTATTTTCAAAACGAATCTTTTAAGGTTTTATGGGAGTGTGTATTTAACTATATCATCATTTTAAATGTTTTAAAGATTTATATTTCCAAATCCTTTTAATTAATGTCCATGTTTTCAAAAAGATTTTAAGGATTTATTTATATGGACATGAATGTTTTGAAATGATAATTCTTTTCAAAAGTTTTAAAGTGGTATGAAAGACTTTGATTCAAAAATATATTTTAAATTACTTCCTTTATAAATGTGCGACTTTTAAATGTTTCCATGAAAAATGGATATTTCTCTCAAAGAGTTTTACAAATCATTTTCATCTATGTCAACATCCTTTGATAGATTTTAAACTTGTTTGAAGTCAATTTATTAGGATAAAAATATTCCTTATTTTATTGAATTTTTTGTTGTATATTTGACTGTAGATGTGTTATTTTTATACCATTCATGGTTTATGGTTAAATTATTGACATTTTGTATGATAGTTTTAATATGAATGTTTATGTTATGTTTTGACCTTTTCATATGAGGAATGTATTGGACTTAGTAAGTGACGAGTGGAGCCTATTATAGCTCCTTAGTGCATCGGTAGGTATCGGGATTCAATTAGATGTTGAATTGGCTGAGGCCTTTCCCAATTTTATATATGGTTTTGGCTGAGGCTTTAATAAATTTTATATGTCTTGGCCAAGGCCTTGACAAAATGTTTCAGAATAACTGGTATTATACATTCCCTCATTATGAAAATAATATTGATGGTTCATGTGGTTATTCGACTAGTAGAATACCCATGACTATGTTTTATTATGGAATTATTTACTCATCTCATATTCCTTCCATAAAGTATTGATGTTTATTTTTTGTAAAGGTATGTGTTTTCAATTACACACTATGCCTATGGTTTATTTAATCTCCCACTATATTGCTTACTCTTACTGAGTTTTTGAGACCACCCCTTTCTTATGTTTAATTTTCCCAGGATATGACGAAGTTAGTTATGAGTGACTTACAGGAATATCTAGGAGGCTTGTATATTTATAATGGAATAAATTAGTGCTGTATTTCTTTTCAAGTTGTAATGTTGAACTTATGTATGTATCTTGTTTCCAAGAATACTAAACCAATCGGTCCTTCAGAACTTGATTCCTTGTATCATGCCAATATTATGTAATAAAGCACTGACTCTGGGTAACTGGGGTCGGGGTGTTGCAATTAGTATTAGAGGAAGTTTAGTACATACCTTGGAAACTATATTGAGAAAAACTCTGATTAGAGAACATTACCCTAAGATAAACTTTGAGGATTAGTATAGAAGAACTTCCTAGAATTTTGGTAATGTATAGATTTTATGAAATTTTCAAGCAATACATCCCTTTCTGGATATGAGAAGGTAGAGGTGGCTCTGGCACAGATGTACCTAAGAGTGAAAACTTTGACAGGGAGTTTTGGGCTGGACCCAGGGTATCCTGGTACACGACAACGAGCCTTGCTGCACTTTTGGTTACGACACTCCTGGGGGATATGCTTTGGATAATTCCCATTTTATTTACAAGCCATTATAAAGGATTTAGGAGTAAATAATTCCTCAAAGAAATAATTTTATGATTATAGATTATATGCATAATATTTTCAATTTACCTTAGGTATTTTACAAGTTTGGAATTGTGAATTGTGATTCATGAACTAACCTGGTGTATGCCATTATTTAGAAATGGCACCCATTATAATGAATGAGAATTACAACAATACTCAAGATTGAAAGATTAAGAAGGATCATATCAATCATTGTATTAAGCCAACATTTAAAAGGGAAATAGTCTCCCATGCATTCTCATTAAATGAAGAAATTGTATCATGTGTTAATAAGATAAGTAAATAATTGTATGAGTCCTATGGAATTGAAGGAAATCAAAAGAAGAAAAAGATGGTAGAGGAAAAGATGGATAAAGGGAAGAGGGTAAAGAAGTATTTTCCCATATGTGATAGCTGTAGAAAGGATCACCTTGGTAAATGCTTCAAAGAAATGGGAGTTTGTTATAAGTGTGAAGAAAAAGGACACCAAGTATGTGATTCCTAGGGTAAGACAAAGGTTTAAAATGTACAATGCTTCATCTGCAAGGAGTTCAAACACTATGAGAATCAATGTCCAAATCATCAGAGTATTCTCCAAATGATGTTATTTGATAATAATCAAGTTATGATACTACCACAAATGAAGAGGAATGAATAGTGGTATTATGTTTTTATTAAATAATTATTTCATTTGAGTGTTGTTTCAATGATATATGGGTAATATGAATTATGGAAATAAGTAAGAATTGTATAATAGTACTATTTCATTAAGGATTTGAAATTTTATGGTACCAAGTAAAATGAAACAGTTTCAGGTTACATTTTTTGGAAAATATTTGGTTGAAGGAAATGTAAACCATAATATGGTCCTGATTCGAACATAGTGATTTTGGGATAAGAGGTGGTCAATTTGGATAAATTATATTGGATATTCTTAACTACCTCGAAAGTAATTAATGGTTTTTTTATTCCATCATTGTTGGAATATTCAAAATTTTTGGATATAAAAAAGATATCTAGTATTCTATATGGAATAAGGGAGAATGAATGTAATCAATAAGGTTTTATGGCAATTCAGGGTATTTCCATGTTTTCAAAGAATACATGATGAAGGTATTTATATGTTATTATTTGGAAAAAGAGATCTTCATTTTGTTTACATTCCTTATAAATTTTGGACTTTGAGTTTGGACAGAAGTACTTTGGATAAGTCTAAAGGTTGGAATGGATTAAGTGTGACATTGGATACTATTATTAAGGTTAAATAATTTCTTATGATTATTCTTAGATTTGTATAAAAAGGACAACCTGACGGTTGAGCGACATCCCGTCGCATCCAATAAGGCCATGAGACTTGAACCCGTAACCGAAGGGTGACAATGGTGGATCACTTACCACCGGCATACGTGATGTCCTGGTTTTTATTATATAGTTTGTCCAATATTCAGAAAAATGGATTATAAATTCATTATTTTTGGGAACCCTATACAATTAGGATAAATAGAATATTTTTTAATTCTATTATCTTTTGGAGTGAATGATGAGTTTGTGGTAGAAATTAGTTGAAGGATGAAACTCTACTTGTCAAGTATATATATATATATTACTATTATTATATGAATAAATTAATTATTAAACTTTAAGTAAGGGATCTTAAAATAAAAAATATGTTATCCTAATACCATATGTTTTGTTGAACCGATAATATTTTACATCATCTAAGATTGATGGATTTGAGGCTCTCAATTTTACACATGTTTGTGATTGATGACCTCAATCACTCCCTATAAATATTTACGTTTTCACTCAAATTATGTGTCTCAAATTTCCACCAATTTTCTCTTTTTGAGATCATAATTTGGTCATGAATTTTTCATTTCCCTTTCCGTCTTATAAAGACTAAATTTTTTTAATCCAATTTCCGATGTAGGTTTTCCACAAAGGTATTTTTCTATTTTTAACCATATATTTTAGAAGAACAATTTCAAATTGATAGGACAAAATTTATTTAAGTAGGGGAGAATGTATCATCCCAAGATTTCATAGTACATTATCTCTTTAAAGAAATTCAATAACTTGAGCTACACACAACACCGTGTTCGGGCGCACCACGACTTATCAAACTAGTCGTTGAAAAAGCAATTATGAATAGTATTAACTGAATTTTGAATTTTATATACTCCATATAATTTAAGAATCCATATTATGTGTTTCTTAGACATAATATAAGAACAAATTCATTTTTTTCAGATAAAAGAAGTATTTTAAAAAAAAAATGCATTTTTACCACCTTTTAATGACAAATCTTTTTTTTAAAACCAATATTTGACCCTTTTATATGTTCAATTTAATGAAATTAAGTTTTTTTATAATAAGGACATAAAATTTATTTTGGATGAATGTTTGGTACTTTTTTGATAACATTCATATTTTGATGAATAGTGAAAAATACTAAATTTTAATTAAAAAAACTTTTTTAATCAAAATAATTTATAGTGTTAAATTATACATTTGAGTGGTGTTAAAGTACCATTATATTATATTTTTATCAGTTAATATAATTAGCTCATTGGATATAATTTAACATTTAAACTGGACATAAACAAGTGTTATTCTTTTGATAATTATTATTTCTTAAAAAATGCCTTTTCTTTTGACAACATGAATTAATTTTAAATTAATTTCTGCCACTTTTGTGTTTTGAATTTGGAAAAATGGATTCCATATTTTGAATCAGGAGGTCCAAATTGTGTAAATAGATAACTTTTATTTTTAGACATTATGAATATTTACTTCAGTAAATATTTTATTTCCATGGTTAAAGGGTAAATCTGGTAAATAAGGGTAAACAAATATTACTATAATAATATTAAATTACCTTAACATTTTTCATATTCAAATTTTTTGATACATTTCCGACCATGGGAATCCTTGGGTCTATTTTGGGACCATTAGGAGCCACTTGAGAGTGATAATGACACTTTATATTAATTAATTTAATGTAAAGACAAAAAGGACATAAACATATATCTTTTAGTAAATTTTTTTTACAAGGTGTTATATAAGTTATATTTTTGACTATAAATATTAATTATAAAGATAATAATATTTCCTACATAATGGTATTTTATTTATAATTTTTATACATTAAATAATTAAATTTACTAATGACACAATGATGATGTAGTAATTACCTTATTAATGAAAGAATCTAATAAATGGTATAATAAATATTAAAATAAATATAATTTCTGAGTTTTTATGACATCCACTAATTTTAGAGGTGAATATTAAATTTATGTATTGATTTAATGTTTCATGTTAGAAGTAATAAAATTTTTATTACTTTCACAAAAATCAAATACTAAATAGTGTCAAAATTGATAGAAATGAGTTTTTAAAAAAAATATTATATTATTAAATTATATGATATTCCTAAAACTCTAAGGTTCAGACAAAAGGCTTAAAAAATATTATATATATCATTAATGAACCACTTGAGTTTTTATTAGAAGTTTAGTGTAAGTTTATTAACCATATAGTGTAAGATTACAAGAAGACACGGTAAAAGTTAAACTGTTCAACTAAGAATTAAATATAAATGATAAGGTTAATATGGTGAACTAAAAATTTATAAAACCTATTGGTAGAGTGTTTTTAGACCCATACCCAACTTATATTAGAAATAAATCATTTTGTATCCATCATAAACCGAAAATTATTTTATTTTAAAATAATATTTCAATATTTTCCTAAGGTGCCCCTCACATCTCTTATAAAAGGGAACACCCCTTTATCTAAAAATCATACCTCCCAAGCCATTTATCTTGGAAAAAACCTGCCCAAATATCCTCCCAATTTCCCTCAATTCAACCTAGATTTCTTAGTTCGATCATAAAGATAACCTACGGAGCCCTTTTGATCAAATCAAAAAGAAGGACCTGAAGAAGGGGTAAATATTTCATCACCTCTTTCAAGTTCTTTTTATCCTTCCACTTCCTCTTTCTTTGTTGTATCCATTATAAAATAAAAACTCCAGTATATTCTATATAATAGGATTTTATTATTTAAACAGTACAACCATATTCATTATTCTATCCATCGTATGAATGAAAAAGTTACCATACGCGCGTACGTATGACTTACCGTCTCCACGTCGTGGGGTATTTGTTATTCAACACATTATTATCTTTTGATGGGTATAATAATGATATATAACTAATTATAATAATATATATAACATGTTAATTATTCTGTATATATGATATACCATCTATTAACATAAAATTCGAATATCAAAAGAATGATATTGTTGCTCGTTCCTACGTACGGATTACCGTCTCCACGAACGTGATGGGATTTATTTCCCCATCGTAACCATTAAATCATAATTTTCATTTGATGATTTAAAATAAAGTTTAAGAACTTAATATAATTCTATATATGAATCAAATACATCCTATCCCTAACAAACATGGCTTATGTAACAAAAAATATAAAGTAAAACAAATTAGTTAACACCCGAAACGACGATAATACTAAAATATTATCAACAAAACAATATTATAAGATCATTGAGGATGTCATATTTTTATATAGTTCTTGTATAATTTAATAAAAATTATTTAACTATTATACATGAGGTTAAAGTACCCTCGACCAAGGAAAAGTACAAGGTAAGGGTTATTTCTTCAATCTCATAATTATCCGAGATATGTAAGTATTTACTGGGGCATATTTTTCATGGATACCCATATTTCATAAAGATGTTTTAAAAAATGAATATTTTAATGTTTTATGGGAGGTTCTATTTAACTATATCATCATTTTAAATGTTTTAAAGATTTATCCTTCTAAATCCTTTCAATCAATGTTCATGTTTTTAAAATTATTTTAAGGATTTATTTATATGGATATGAATGTTTTGAAATGATAATTATTTTTTAAAGTCTTAAAGTGGTATTGGACACTTTGATTCAAAAATATCTTTTAAATTACTTCCTTTATAAATGTGTGACTTTTAAATGTTTTCATGAAAAAAGGATATTTCTCTCAAAGAGTTTTACAAATCATTTTCATATGCTAGTTTTAATACGAATGTTTATGTTATGTTTCAAAATTTTCATATGAGGAAAGTATTGGACTTAGTAGTTGATTGGTGGAGCCCGCTATAGCTCCTAGGTGCATTGATAGGTCTCATGAAACAATTATGTGTGGAATTGTCCGAGGCCTTACCCAATTTGATATACGGTTTTGGCTAAGGACTTAATCATTTTTAGACATTTTGGCTGAGGCGTTGAAAAAATGTTTATGAATGTTCAGCATTATAAATTCATTAATTATGAAAATAATATTGATGGTTCATGTTGTTATTTTACTCGTAGAATACCCATGACTATGTTTTATTGTGGCATTATTTACTCAGCTCATATTCCTATAATAAAGTATTCATGTTTATTATTTGTAAGGGCATGTGTTTTCAATTAATCACCATGCATAAGGTTTATATTATCTCCCGCTACATTTATTTCTCTTAATTAGAATTTGATATCACCCCTTTATTATGTTTCATTTTACTAGGATATGAAAAAGTTAGTTATGAGTGACTTGCAGGCATATCTGGAAGGCTTGGATGTTTTTAATGGAATAAATTAATGTTGTATTTCTTTTCAAGTTGTAAGGTTTAACTTATGTATTTATCTTGTTTCCAATAATACTATACTTATAGGTCATTTGGGATGTGATTCCTTGTATCATGCCAATATTATGTAATAAAGCACTAACTCTGGGTAACTAGGGTCTGGGCGTTACAATTTATTTTTTGATTTTTAAAGGAGTTTTTAGTCAAAACACCTAAGGGTAGTCTCATTACAACAAAAATGCACTGGTAAGTCCCCTTTAGGAACCATAAAAATTATTTAGTGGCTGAAATTATCATCATAACTATGGTGGACCTTGATATAATCCTTGGTATGGATTGGATTTCAAAATACAATGTGAAAATTTATTAGAAGAGGAACTAAATCACAATTTGTGTGGAAGATACATAATATATTATCTTTAAAGTAGAAACCACATCATTTGATTCTTATCTTGATCCACCCCCAGTTTCTCTTCTGAATGAAATTACTGGTGAGGAAGAGAAAACATCATCTCTTGGTAAGGAATGAAATATTCAAATTTAGGATTCACCTATTTTACAAGAATGCATTGATGTATTTAGAGAGGATTTACCTAAACATCCTCTAGAGCGGTAAGTTGAGTTTTTTTATTGATTTAATCCTTGATTCAAGGACAATATCAATGATTCCCTATAGAATGGTCACTATGGAATTGGTGTAGGTGAAGAAACAAGTAGAGTTGTTGAGTAATAAGGGATTTATTTTCCCAAGCGTTTCTCAATGAGGAGATCATGTTTTCTTTTTTTAAGATGAAATATGGATCTATGAGGCTATGCATTGACTATAAAGAAGTCAATGATATTAAAATAAATAACAAGTATCCAATGCCTTTCATTTATGACTTATTTGATCAAATTCACATATCTTAATATTTTTTGAAGATTGACCTTAATTTTAGATATCATCAATTTCATGTAAATAAGGAAGATATACCAATGATATTGTTTTGAACTAGGTATCAACATTATGAGTTTACAACAATGCCATTTGGACTTACTAATGAACCCTCAATTTTTATGGATCTACTAAATAGAGTTTTCAAGGAATACGTTGAATTTTTTTTTTGGAATTTATTGATGATATCTTGATATACTCCAAAATCATTGAGGACCATGATAACAACTTGCAGGTTGTTCTAGATAATCTTAGAAGAATAAAGTTATTTGGGATGTTTAGAATGTGTGAATTATGGATTCAAATAGTTTATTTTCTTAGCCACATTGTATTTAAAGATGGAATATTTGTTTATTGTGTGAAGATAACAGTATTTTATGTTTGACCTAGAACAACAAGCATAATCGAGGTACATAGTTTCATTGGTTTAACAGGTCACTATTTGTGTTTCAATCATAATTTTTCTTGATTATCTATCCTGTTAACCAAGTTTACTCGTAAAGGTGTTAAATTCATATGGGAAAAGGAATGTGAATAATTCTATGAATAATTGAATAGGAGATTAGAGAATGCTCTGATCTTGAATCTACCATTGAAAAATGGTGTATTTGTGATTTATAGTGATGAATCAAAGAAAGTACTTGGCTGTGTCCTTATGCATAATGATAGATTTATTGCCTATGCATCATGGTAGTTAAAAAATCCTAAATAAAATTATCCAAACTCATGATCTTGATTTAGCAGCCATAATAGTTTCTTTGGAGATATGTAGACACTATCTCTATGGTGAAAGATGTGAGATATATATAGATCAAAATTTCATAAAATATATCTTCTCACAAAAAGAAATCAATATGAGGAAAAAGTGATGGATCAAGTTACTCCAGGATTATGTTTTTTAAATACACTACTACCAAGGGAAGGAAAATAAGGTAGTAGATGTATTGAGCTGGAAGGATCATAGAGCTCTGAAAAAAATTAGGATTGAAAAAGATCATGGGTACATGGATTTATCAAATATGGATATGAGAATTATCAAGGAGGGTAAAAACTGATTACTTTTTCAATTGGTTACCCAACCACCTTTTTTGGAAAGGATTAAAAGTTATCATTATGATGATTAGAATTTTCAAAGGGAAACTAAAGCTATGAATGATGGGAAATTGGTAGATTTCGTATTTGAAGATTACATCTTGAAATTTTGGAAGAGGATTTGTGTTTCCACTATACCCGAGATAAAAAGGGAATTATTGCATGATTCCCACAACTAAAATTTATCTATACACCTTGGTTTCACTAATTTGTATAGAGAGCGTAATGAAAATTTCTTGTAGGATAATATGAAGTTGGAAATTGCTGATTATGTATCAATGTGTTTAGTTTATCAATAAGTGAAGGATGAGAGATAACATATTAGAGGATTCATGCAATATCTTCTTATACCTGGGTAGAAATGGGATGATATTATGATGTAATTTTTCATAGGACTACCAAGGAATCCTAGAAGGAATGATTCGATATATGTTATTATTGATCACCTTACCAAATCTTCACATTAACTCACTATAAGGGAGGATTTTCCTCAAGAGATACTGAAAAGACTCTATATTAATGAAATTTTAATACTTCATGTGTAACACCCCTTGATTTCATGGTATGTTTCCTTTTGAATAATGCAATAGATTGCATTGTATGCAACTTCGTGATTCTAACACACCACGACCAATCAAACTAGCCATTATAAATATTAATACCCACTTTTGAAATTTTATAAATTTTATCTTTAAAAATGGACTTCATTTTTGGATTCGGAATATCGAAATTACCTTAGGTTGAATTTTTGGTATTTTTCGGAAAACTTTCAATGTTTGATGAATAGTGAAAACCATTAAGTTATTGTTTAAAAATAACTTTTTATTTAAATAATAATATATTTTATTTAAATTTATTTTTGCTAAAAATAGATACATAATACCTATATAAGTTCAATTTAATTCATTGGAGTCATTTTATAATATGTTTAGATATATAATAATTTTATTGAACATTTTACAGTCTTTTACCCACCTCCGAGGAGCATTTGCAAATTTGCATAAAACATAATTTTACCTCTTCTGTGAGTTGAATTTCAAAAATCCAAGAGACATGGTTGATATCATTAAGCTAATTGTGGTTCAATAAGATGAAAATAATTTTATGTGAATAATAACTTTTGACTTTTTTTTACCACAGTTAAAAATAATAGGGTAATTAAGGGTAAAAATAATATCATAATTACCCTAACACATGTCCTACTTCTATTAGCTAAGTGAAATTCGACCAAAACAAACTTAGTAACAAAATATGATCCTTTCTGTTCCACTTGGATTATATTATGAAATTTGTTATTATTTTATTCAAAGAAGAGTTAAAAGAGTTAAATTCAATGTTTAATAACTAAACTATTTTTAATATAGGGTTACAGACAATATAAATTCGACTATAAATATTAATTAGAAATATAAATATATTTCCTACATAATGGAATTTTATTTATAATTTTTAGACATTAAATAATTTAATTTATTTATGACACAATGATGAGGCAGTAATTACCTTATTAATGATATATTAAAATAATTGTTATTATAAATATCCAAATAAATGTAAATTGAAACTTCTGATGAATTAAACTAATTTTGTAGGTCAATATGACATTTTAAGGTTGGTTTAACAAATTTTATTCAAAAGTGATAATGTTTTTATGACTTTCAAAAAAATCAAATACTAAATAGTGTCAAAATTGACATAATTGAGTTAATAAAACAAATACTACATTATTAATTGATATAACATTCCTAAAAATCGACGGTTCTGGAAAAGGAGTTAGATAAGGTTATATATATTAATAATGTACCACATGGGGTTCTCTTGTCTTGTTATAGTAAGTTTTTAACCATGTAATATTAAAATACAAAGAGACATGGTTAATGTTAAACTATTTAACTAAGAGTTAAATATAAAAGATAAGGTTAATATGATGACCTAAACCTGTCTAAAACCTATATTTTGAGAGGTTTTTAACCCATAAAAGACTTATCCTATAAATAATTCATTTTGGATCCACTTGAAACCGAAAATTATTTTATAATAAAATAATATTTCAAGATTATCCTAAAGTGACCCTCACCTCTCTTATAAAAGTGAACTTACCATTCTCTTAATTTCACACCTCCTAAGCTTTTTTTCTCAGACAAACCTGACCTAAATATCCTCCAAACTTTACTCTCTTAATCTTAGAGGCCTTAATTTGGCCAGAAATCCAAACTAAGGATCTCTTTTGGTCAAATCAAATGGAAGAACCCGAAGAAGAGGAAAATATTTCATCACCTATTTCAAGTTATTTTCTTCTTCCACTTCCTCTTTCTTTGTTGTTTTCATTCTAAAATAATAAATCTAGTATCTTCTATATACTGTGATGTTATTATAAATATGGTACAACCATATTTGTTATTCTATCCATCTAATAAATGTCAATGTCACAAGTCGTGCGTACGTACGACTTACCGTCTCCACATCATGGTGTAGTTTGTTACTCAGACACTTAATTATTTTGGATGGGTATAATAATGAATATAACTGATTTAAATAATAAATATAACATGTTAATGATTATTTATATATTATATACCATCCAATTAAATATGATTTCACCATCAATATGATGATATTGTCGCTCGTGTGTACGTACGGATTACAGTCTCCATGAACGCGATGAGATTCATTCCCCATCATAATCATTCAATTATAATTTTCATTTTATGATTAAAAATAATTTTTATGGACATAATATCATTATTTATATGAATCAAATACATCCTATCCATAATATACATGGCTTATGTAACCAAGCATATAAAGGAAAACGAATCAGTTAACACCCGAAACGACGATACTACTAAAATATTTTTAACAAAGTATTATTAAAGGGTCATATATGATATAATATTTATATATATATAGTTCTTGTATAATTTAGTAACAATTATTTAACTATTATACATGAGGTTAACATACCCTGGACCAAGGAAAAGTAAAAGGTAATGGTTAATTTCACAATCTCTTTATTATCCGAGGTTTTTTTTATGTAAGTATCTACTGGGACCTCTTTATTATCCACATATATGTTTCTTAAAAATATATTTCAATTTTTTTTACTATTTTCAAGACTATTGGTTAAATTCATTTATACCATTTTTTGACTATTTAAAAAATGTTTATAAAGGAATCTTTCCGTCATTTTCCAAACAAGGTCCTTTACGACCTTTTCGACAAAACTAAGGAAAGAATGTTTTTTAAATTATATAGAGGGTGCGGCTATTTTCCGCCGTTATAACACCTTCTAAGATTCCCATACAAGATTATAAGAATATTTTTAAAATAAATGTTTTCTTTTATAATTACATGACTTCTAAATTATTTAAAAATTGAAAGAGATATTTCTCTCAAAAAGTTTTGATTTCATTTATGTCAACTTCCTTTGATGGATTTTAAACTTATTGGAATTTGATTTATTATGATACAAATCTTCCATATTGTATTGAAGGTTTTGTGATATGTTTTACTATGGATGTGTTATTATTACATCATTCATGGTTTATGGATAAAGTATTGACATTTTTAATGCTAGTTTTAATACAAATGTTTATGATATGCTTAAACATTTTCATATGAGGAATGCATTGGACTTAGTAAGTGATGGATGGAGCCCACTATAGCTTCTAGATGCATCAGAAGGTCTCATGAGGCAAACTAGTGTGTTGGCACAAGGCCTTGACAAAATCTTATTTGTAGTCTTGGCACAAGGCCTTGACTATGTGGTTATGAAGTCTGGTATTATGCATTCCATCATTATGAAAGTGGCTATTGATATTTCATTTGATTGTTAGACTAGTATAATATCCTTGTGAATACATAAATGGAATTATTTGATATTATATTTTCCATATTATTCTGAATTTTAAGTTTAAAAGGATTTTATATTAGTCTTATACATTTCCTTAAATGTTTATTCTTATTTATGAAAGTTTCCGCTATATTGTTATCCTTACTGAGCATCTGAGCTCACCCCTTTCTATGTTCTATTTTTCCCAGGATATGAAGAAGTATTTTATAGTTGACCTGTAGGGATAGGCTAAGGATATAAGTGTGTTCAAAATGGGACAAAATGCTGTTGATGTTTTTATTTCATGATGTAATGTAAAAATTATGAATGTATCTAGTACTTCCAAGGCTACTAAACTGATCGGTATTTCGGGATTTGGTCCCTTGTGATCATGAAAATTTTATGTAATAATGCACTGAATTTGGGTAACTGGGGCCATGGTATTATAGTTGGTATCAGAAGAAGTTTAGTACAAACCTTGTAAGCTAGATTTAGAAAAACTTTGATTAGAGAACATTACCATAAGATAGACTTTGAGGATTATTATAGAAGAACTTTCTAGAATTTTTGTACTATAAATATTTTGTGAGTTTTCCAAGAAATACATCCCTATTTGGATACGGTCAGGTAGAGGAAGCTCTGGAACATATGTACCTAGGGATAAAACCTGAAAACACTGCTTTGAGCTAGACTCGAATAGGAACTGGTGCACGACAACGGGCCCTGCTTCACTATTGGTTACGACACACCCAGGTGATATGCTTGGGATAATTCTAATTTTCTTTACAAACCATTATGAAGGGTTTATGAGTATATAATTACTCAAAGAATACATTTTTATGATTATAGATTATATCCATAAACTATTCAATTTATGTTAACTGTTTTACAAGTTTGGAATTATGTATTGCAATTCATAAACTAATCTTGTGTATTCCATTATTTAGAAAAGGCACCTAGTAGAAGGAATGGAAACCATATCAACGCACGTAATCCCTGTAGGGATTTCCCTCCTACTCAAGATAATTATAATGGAGCTGGTGAAACAACTGGTGCTGATCATCTTATCACCATATTGGGACAACTCACTCAGGTTATGAATAATAACCTTACCCATAGGAAGCACCTTGATCCAAAACGCAAAGGATCAATGTTAGACTGCTTCATGAGGCAAAAAACACCAACATTCAATGGGAATAAAAATCCATTAGTAGCTGAGCAATGGATAAATTCCATATAGAAAATATTTCATGCTTTGGGGAGTATCAAAAGGGAAAAAGTTCTCATGGCAGTTTAATGCCTCACAGGAGATGCAGATCAATGGTGGTCATTAATCAAAAACAAAAAGGAAGATGAAGAAGTATTTAAATGGAATGGATGGATTTTAAAGACATTTTCTTAGAAAAAATACTTTCCTTGTGACCATCGAGTGGATATGGAAAGACAATTTCTGAGTCTGAGGAAAAAGGAGGATGAGAATATTGAAAAGTATGAGGCAAACATTACAAGGTTAGTAAGGCATGCTGTATATTATATATGTTACCCAAGGAGTAAGATTGATTGATTCTTTTATGGGTTAAAACCATTTCTTCAGCGAGCATTAGTCTCACAATCCTTCATATCATACAAAGATATTGTCTCATGTGCTATCAAGACAGAAAAAGAATTCTCTAAGTCTTATGAATTTAAAGCAAAGTAGGAGAAGAAGAGATCTACTGAACACTATAGAAATGGAAATAAGGGTATGAAGGGAAAAGTTGAATATCCATCCTACAGTAAATATGGGAAGAAACACCCTGATACTTGCCTGAAGGTAATTGGAGTCTGTTACAAGTGTGGTGAAAAAGGACACCAAGATCGTGATTGGAAGGGGAAGAAAGAGTTTGTCAATGTTGAATGATTCAATTGTAGAGAAAAGGGGAATTATTCAAATGAATGTCCTAATCACGAAGGAAACTTACCCTAGAAAAGGCCAAGGGAGATATTCCAAGCTTATGCGATCACTACTGCTGAGGTTGATGCTCCGAAATATGTGGTGGAAGGTAATTTAATAGTTTCCTCATGTTTATCCAATGCTTTATTTGATTCCGGATCATCACATTTTTTCATATCTTCCCATTTTTCTAAGAAAATTAGATATTTATAACTTGATTTAACAAGGGAGTTGTCAGTAAAAACTCCTAAGGGAAGTATCATTGCAACAAAGTTTTGTGAATCAGTTCCCATTAGGGCATATAAATGTTCTTTATCTTCTGATCTCATCATCATACCCATAATTTAATTTGATATAATCCTTGGTATGTATTGGCTTTCAGACCATGATGCGAAAATTTATTGTATGAAGAAGGAGGTTACAATTTTCGATGATGATAAGGAGTACCTTATCTTTAGAGCAGAAACGTCACGACCTGGTTATTATCTAGATCAACCCCTAGTAGCTCAACTAAATTCAATTATTGGAGAAGAAGAGAATGAAATAAATATGGTCGAGGAAAATACTATTCGAATAGAGGACGTACCAATTTTGAAAGAATATGTTGATGTGTTTCCAGAGGATTTACCTGGACATCCTCTAGAATGAGAAATTGAGTTTTCCATTGATATAATTCATGGTTCAAGGCCCATATAAAATACCCCTTATAGAATGGCCACATTAGAATTAGTGGAAATAAATAAACAACTAGAGGAATTGAGCAACTATGGATTTATTCGCCCTAGTGTTTCTCAATGGGGAGACCCAATCCTTTTTGTTAATCAGAAAGATGGATCTATGAGGTTGTGCATTGACTACATCGAGATCAATGCTATAACAATAAATAACCAATATCCCTAACCACACATTGATGATTTATTTGACCAACTTCATAAAGCTCAATATTTTTCAAAGATTGAACTTCGATATGGATATCATCAATTGTGTGTGAAGAAGAAAAAAATTCTGAAAATAGCATTTCAAATTAGGTATGGGAATTACGAGTTTACAGTAATGAGTTTTGAATTGACTAATGCACCCTCTGTCTTCATGGATCTAATTAATAGAGTATTCAAGAACTATCCTGACGATTTTGTAGTGGTATTTATTGATGATATTTTGGTATACTCAAAAATCTAAGAAGATCATGAAAATCACTTACACCTTATCCTAAGGAATCTTAGAAGAAATGAATTATATGGGAAGTTTAGAAAGTGTGAATTCTGGATTCAAGAGATTTGTTTTCTTGGCCACATTTTTTCTAAGGATGGAATCTCTTTTGATCCTTCAAATACCATGGAAATCCAAGAATCGAAAGCACCAATGTGTATAACTGAGGTACGCATTTTTATAGGTTTAGCAGGTTATTATCTACGATTTTTCTAGAATTTTTCCTAGTTGGCTAACCCATTTACCAATATCACACGTAAAGGGGTTAAATTTATTTGAAAAAAAGAGTGTGAAGAATGTCTTGAAGAACTTAAGAGAAGATTATTCAATGCTTTTATATTGACTCTACCATCGGGGAATGATGGGTTTGTTATTTATGGAGATTCTTCAAAGAAAGGACTTGATTGTGTCATTATACAGAATGATAGAGTTGTTGCCTATGCATCACGATAGCTAAAAATTAATGATAAAAACTATCCCACTCATTATCTTGAGTTAGAAACTATAATCTTTGGTTTTATGATATAGAGACACTATCTCTATGGTGAAAAATGTGAGATATATACTGATCACAAGAGTTTGAAGTATATTTTCTCAAAGAAAGAACCCAACATGAGGGAAAGATGATGGATTTAACTACTCAAAGCTTATGATTGCACTATACACTATCACCCAGGGAAGGAAAATAAGGTGACAAATTCTTTGAGTAGAAAGGATCATGGAGTTTTGAACATAATGATAGTTAAAAGGGATTCTATTTTCATGGATCTGGTAAAGATGGACATGAGAATAACCATGGATGGTGAAACATCAATACTTTTTCAAATGGTTGGCAAACCATCTTTACTAAAAAGGATAAAGAGTTCTCAGACTGATGATGAGGAGTTTCAAAATAAGATTAATGTTGTGAATGATGGTAGATTGATTGACTACATATATGAAGATGGAATTTTGAAATTTGGGAAGAGACTCTATGTTCCCGATATACATGATCTAAAAAAATAAATTTTTAATGATGCTCATAGCTCCAATTTCTCTATACACCCTGGGAGAACCAAGATGTATAGATATTTGAGGGAACATTTTTTGTGGGACAACATGAAGAGAGATATTTCTGATTTTATGTCGAGATTTATGGTTTGTCAACAAGTGAAAGCTGGAAGGCAACAGCCTGGAGGGGTCATGCAACCTCTTCCCTTACCTGAGTGGAAATGGGATAATATTACGATTGAATTTTTCATGGGGCTACAAAAGACTCCTAGAAGGAATAATGCAATATGGGTCATTGTTGATCATCTTACCAAACCAACACATTTTCTTGCTATAAGAGAAGATTTACCACTTGAACGTATGGAAAGAATTTATATTAATGAAGTTATAAGACTTCATGGAGTACCCCTATCAATTGTTTCTGATCATGATCCCTGTTATACATCAAGATTATGGAAAAGTCTTCAGAAGGCCCAGGATACTGAACTTCGTTTGAGCACTTCCAACCACCCTCAAACTGATGGATAATTAGAATGGACAATTCAAACCTTAGAAGACATGTTGAAATCTTTCTCACTTGACTTTCAGGGTATGTGGGATCAATATTTATCTCTGGTAGAATTTTATTATAACAATATCTTCCATTAAAGTATTCAGATGGCGCCATATGAGGTATTGTACAAAAAGAGATGTCACACACCAACTTGTTGGGATGATGTTGGTGAATGAAAACTCGTAGGCCCAAAACTTGTTGAGGAAACAATGGAAAAGGTGAAGGTTATCCAAACCCACATCAATGCATCCCAAAGTAGGCAAAAGATCTATGCTGATAACCGAAGGAAGGATTTGGAATTTTAGGAAGGAGATCATGTTTTCTTGAAGGTATCTCCATGGAATAAAGTTATACGATTTCGTAAGAATGGAAAATTAAGTCCCAGGTACATCAGAACTTTCGAAATTATAGAATGAATTCGAGCTGTCACTAACCATTTGGAAATGCCTCCATGTCTCTCAAAAGTTCACAATGTGTTTCACGTATCACTGTTGAGAAAATACATGCCTGACCAAACACATGTAGTCACCTTTGGGGAAATTGAACTCGAACCTGATCTATCTAGTCGTGAAGTGCCTGCCAAGATTCCTGATACAAGAGAACAAGTGCTGAGAAACCGGACGAGTCGTCTGGTAAAAGTTCTATGCAGAAACCATAAGACGAAAGATGCAATGTGGGAACCTGAGGAACTTATGATGAATAACTACTCAAATATTTTTGTACGGTAGTATTCTAAAAATTTTGATGATGAAATTATATGAAGGAGGAAAGAATGTAACACCCCAAGCTTCCATGGAATGTTTTCCTTTGAGTAATGCAATAGCTTGTATTGTACGAAACTTCAAGATTATAACACACCGCGACCAATCAAACTAGACGTTATGAATAGTAATACCTACTTTTTGAAATTTTATAAATTTGATCTTTCAAAATGGACTTCATTTTTGGATTCGTAATATAGAAATTTTCTTAGCATGAATTTTTGGAATCTTTCTGAATACTTTCTATTTTTGATGAATAGTGAAAAACACTGAGTTATTGTTTAAAACCGACTTTTTTTTAAATAATAATTATTTTTTATTAAAATTAATTTTTGGTAAAAATAGATATATAATAACAATATAAGTTCAATGTAATTCATTGGAGTCATTTTGTAATAAGTTTAGATATATAAAAATTTTATTGAAGATTTTACTGTATTTTTAACAATATAAGTTCAATGTAATTCACTGGGAAACTTAAGATACTTTTTAATGCATCTGGTTAACTTCAATGATGATGTTTCATTAGGTTTTTATGACTTTGTTCGGTGTTGTTGGTTCTGTTCTAGTTTGTTGTTTTTCGATGGCAACACTTGTCTGGGTTATCTACGGATCATGGTGCTTTAGGTGTCATGATTTGGTCATCTTCAATATGGATTCTTTGACGTCCTATGTGGGTGGACTCTTGTCCATTTCATTTCTCTTGTAGGCCGGGTGAATTCCTCCGGATTTTATCAACATGTGGATTTGGGGCTGTGTCGATGGTCGCACCACGGGGCGTTCAAGGTAATCCTTTCTGAGGGTTGGCTAGCATTTATGATGTTCTTGTGCCCTAGTTCTTGGTTTCTTGGTCATAGTGGTTATGATTTTATTGTGTAATGGTGAAATTGGTTGTATTGAAATCATGTAGTAGGGTACCGGGAACCCACAAACCGACTTTCAATAATGAAAAAAATAATTGGTTGACTACCCACCTCCTAGAAGCATTTGAAAATTTGCATAAAACGTAATTTCACCTCTTCTGTGAGTTTAATTTAAAAAATATTAGGGACACGGTTTATATCATTAAGTAAATTGTGGTTCAATAAGACGAAATTTTTTTTTGAATAGTAACTTTTGACTTTTATTTACCTCGGTTATAAGTAAATATGGAAACTAAAGGTAAAAATGATATCATAATTACCATAACACATGTCCTAATTCTATTGTATAAGTGTAATTCGACCAAAAACAACCTTATAAATAAAATATGATCCTCTTTGGTCCACTTGGATTAGATTAGACATTTATTATTTTTTAATTTAAAGAAGAGTTAAAAGAGTTAAATTCAAAGATTAATAACAAAACCATTTTTAATATAGAGTTACGCACAATATAAATTCGACTATAAATATTAATTAGAAATATAAAAATATTTTCTACATAATGGTTTTTTATTTATAAATTTTAGACATTAAATAATTTAATTTATTTATGACACAATGATGATACAGTAATTACCTTATTAATGAAATATTAAAATAATTGATATTATAAATATCGAAATAAATGTAAATTGAGAAATCCTATAAATTACACTAATTTTATCGGTTAATATTAAATTTTAGGGCTGGTTAACTAAATTTTATTTGAATTGATAAAGTTTTTATGGCTTTCAAAAAAATCAAATACTAAATAGTGTCAAAATTGACATAATTGAGTTTTTAAAACAAATACTATATTATTAATTGATGTAATATTCCTAAAAATCTAAGGTTCCGAAAAAGGACTTGGATAAGGTTATATATATTAATAATGAACCGCATTTAGTTCTCTTGTCTTATTATAGTAGGTTTATTAACCATGTAATATAAAAATACAAAGATACATGGTAAATGTCAAACAATTTAACTAAGAGTTAAATATACAAGATAAGGTTAATATGATGTCCTAAACCTCTCTAAAACATATTGGTTGAGAGGTGTTGGACTCATCCCCACCTTAGACTCGAAATAATTCATTTTTAAGCAATTATAAACCTAAAATGATATTATCTTAAAATAATATTTCAAACTTTTCCAAAAGTGACCCTCACCTCCCTTATAAAAGGGCACTTCCCCTTCTGTTAATTTCACACCTCCAATGCATTTTTTCTTGGCCAAAACCTACCCAAATATCCTCCCAAATTTATTCCCTTCATCCTAGAGGCCTACCTTTGTTCAGAAAGCCAACCTAAGGAGCCTTTTTGATCAAATTTAAAGGAAGAACCCTAAAAAGGGGTAAATATTTCGTCACCTCTTTCAAGTTCTTTTATTCTTCCACTTCCACTTTCTTTGTTGTTTCCATTCTAAAATAATAAATCTAGTATATTCTATATAATTTTATTTTATTATAAATATGGTACAACCATATTTTTTATTCTATCTATTCGATAAATGACAAAGTCACCATACGTGCGTACGTACGACTTACCGTCTCCACATCGTGGTGTAGTTTGTTATTCAAACACTTTATTATTTTGGATGGGTACAATAATGAATATAACTTATGTAAATAATAAATATAAAATGTTAATGATTCTTAATATATTATATACCATAAATTTACATATGATTTCACCCTCAGCGTAATGATATTGTCGCTCGTGCGTACGTATGGATTATCGTTTCCGTGAACGTGATGAGATTAATCCCCCATCATAATCCTTAAAGAATAATGTTTATTTTATGATTAAAAATAATGTTTATGAACAAAATATAATTATGTATATGAATCAAATACATCCTATCTATAACATACATGACTTACGTAACCAAGCGTATAAAGGAAAACGAATCAGGTAACACCTGAAATGATGATACAACTGAAATATTATTAACAAATAAATATCATAGGGTAATATATGATATAATAGTTATGTATATAGTTCTTTTATAATTTGGTAATAATTATTTAACTATTATATAGGATGTTAATGTACCCTCGACTAAGGAAAAGTAAAAGGTTAGGGTTAATTTCACAATCTCTTTATTATCTGAGGTTGTTTTTATGTAAGTATCTACTAGGTCATCATTTTTATCCACATCAGTGTTTCTTAAAAATATATTTCAATTTTTTTACTATTTCCTAGACCGTTGGTTAAATTCATTTATACCCTTTTTTGAATTTTTATAAATTTTTTATAAAGGAATCTTTTTGTCGTTTTCCAAACAAGGTCCATTATGACCTTTTCAACAAAATTAAGGAAAAAATTCTTTTTAACTAATATGGTATGCACAACTATTTTATGCCATTATAACACCTTTGAAGCTTCCCTTACAAGATTATAATAATATTTTCAAAATAAATGTGTTCTTTTATAGTTACATGACTTCTACATTATTTAAAAATAGAAATAGATATTTCTCTCAAAAAGTTTTGATTTCATCTATGTCAACATGATTTGATGGTATTTAAACTTGTTTGAAGTTGATTTATTATGATACAAATCTTCCATATTATATTGAAGGGTTTTTGATATGTTTTACTATGGATGTGTTATTTTTACACCATTCATGGTTTATGGATAATGTATTGATATTTTGTATGCTGGTTTAAATACAAATGTTTATGATATGTTTAAACCTTTTCATATGGGGAATGAATTGGACTTAGTAAGTGATGGGTGGATCCTAATAAAGATCCTCAATGCATCAGTAGGTCTTATGAGGAAAACTAGTTTCTTGGATCAAGGCACTGACAAAATCTTATTTGTAGTCTTGGCACGAGGCCTTGACTATGTGGTTATGAAGTCTGGAATTATGCATTCCATCATTATAAAAGTGACTATTGATATTGCATGTGATTATTCGACTAGTGGAATATACATGCGAATAAGTAAATGGAATTATTTGATTTTTATTTTCCATATTATGATGAAGTTTAATTTTAAAAAGATTTTGTATTAGTCTTATATATTTCCTTAAATGTTTATGCCAATTTATGAAAGTTTTGGCTATATTGTTATCCTTACTGAGCATCTGAGACCACCCCTTTATTTGTTTTATTTTTCCAAGTACGTGAAGAAGTATTTTATAGTTGACATGGAGGGATAAGATAAGTATATAAGTGTGTTCAAAAGGGGACAAAATGTTTTTGATGTTCTTATTTGATGATGTAATGTAAAACTTATGAATGTATCTAGTACATCCAACGATACTAAACTGATCGGTCATTCTATATTTGATCCCTTGTGATCATGCCAATGTTAGGTAATAATTCACCAACTCTCGGCAACTAGGGCCGCGGAGTTACATCATGAAGAACCACTTTCAATTGTGAGTAATCATGATCCACAATTGACATTGAAATTTGGGAAAACTCTTTAGAAATCGTTGAATAATAATATTTATTTGTGTTCTTCTAATCACCCTCAAACTAGTAGGTAGTTAGAAAGGACAATCCAAACATTAGAAGACATATTGAGATGATGATCAGTTGACTTTCATGGAATGCATGATTAATATTTTCCTTTGGTAGATTTTTCCTACAACAATTGTTTCCATTAAAGTATTTAAATGGAACCATATGAGGTATTTTATAGAAAGATATGTCATACACCAACTTATTGGGATGAAGTTGGTGAAGGGAATATTGTAGGCCCAAATAATGTGGAGGAAACAAAGATAAAGGTAAATACTCTTCATGAACTTATATATGCATCTCAAAGTAGGAATAAAGAGCTATGTAGATAACTGGAGGAAATATTTAGAGTTTCAAGTGGGAGATCACGTCTTTTTAAGGGTATCTCCATAGAAGAATGTTATATGATTTGTAAAGAAAGGGAAACTGAGCCCCAGGTACATCAGACCTTTTGAAATCTTAGAGAGAATTGGAGTTGTGGATTATCATTTGGCGTTGTCACCTAGCCTTTCTAATGTACCCAATATATTCCACATATCTTCACTAAGAAAGTACATTAAAAAAACCATGAATTTCCTCACTTATAAAGTACAAATTGTGTTCCACTTATTTATGGTAGTGGATACTATGGACATGTTTACTCATTGTGTGTTGATTCTATTATATTCCTTAGTCCTTGCTACTCCTTGGATACAGATTGATTAGAATCACTTTGGACATGTGACTTTGACATGATCCTAGGACTCCACCTAAGTATTTACTCTGTTCCCATAAATATTATATTGGGACTCGGTGATGATGCCTTGGTCTTCTATATATTGGATTTGGACCTTCGTGGTCTGACACTTTTGGTAACCAGGTGAGGCTATTGTAGATGACTTGATTATACGTCAAGGCTGTATTGAATGTTGTGTGCTGGATTATATGGAAAGGTTGTGTTTCTGATTTTACACATGTTTTTATGATAATGTCATGGTGGTTCTTTTGACGTGCTTAGTGATAGCCCTAGTATGGGTATCAACTTATAGTGGTTAGACTAGACATGGTTACTTGTTTATTTATATTTTCCCATTTCCCTTGTTACGAGAGCCTGATTTTTGTTTATAGGGAGCCTTATTAGTCTACACAGTATCAATTTTCATGTATCACACATTCCTTGTTCACTTTGGTTCATTTCTTCTATTTACTTTGATATTCTACTCTCTGTTTATGGTTATATTACAGAACCTAGATTTTTTATAGACACCGCTAGTGGTGCCCTACTGAGTGTTATCTCACAGCCTGTTTAGGCCATCATTGGGTACCCATAAAGACTATATGAATGCAAATAAGGACCTTGTAAAGTTAACATAGTGTGATTATTGATTTTTCTCTACCTAAGGGCAGGGGAGCGTAGGACCGAGATGAGGCTTGTTTTGATAGATTGGAAATTTTTTATTTTTATTATTTTTATTTTGATACATGTATTATATTGTATTTCTATATACCTATTTTTGATGATATGTAGATACATGACTTTATCATCATTGTATATGATATTCCTTTTTAGCATTGTTTATAAGTTCTTGTCTTGGATATTTAACTTCAGTCTGATTGATTTAATACTTATGATATTAAATATTTGATATATATTTCTACGTTACACTCTAACATGAGAGAATAGACTCTGCATAGACATGTCGTAGGCCCTATCTTCTAGTCAGTGGCCTCAGGGGTATGTGGGTATGTGCTTGATTCCATGTGACCCACTGGCTTAGGGCATCATTTAGTGGCATCCGAGCCGGGATACGAAAAGTTGAATCAGAGGCTTTTTATTTTCTGGATTACTTTTTTTCACAATATAATGTTTATTAGGAATGTATTGGAATTTGGTAATGATATTTTCTTGGAATTATCTATCCCATTTATAGGAAAAATACAAATTTCCATGAATTGAAATCACCATTTTCTTGATTTTGACCATTATTGTTAATTTGAATCAACCATTGAGTGATGCACCTGATTTGGGGTGTTATTATTGATATAATTGAGGGTTCTATTTAATATTTTATCAATGAGATGAGGGTATGAATCTCATGAATCATTTAGGTAGCTACTTGTTTTATATGCCATGAATTATTCCATGCCATATAGGATGCATTGCTTGATTGAATGACCCTGTGATATGTGACTTGTGTGATATACCTAATTTCACGATGGATGATTTGTATAGGGAAATTGAGAAAAATGGTTGGTTCTTAGAGTTCCAACCATAACCTATATAGTGTTTCCCTTATTAGGCCACAACAGACACCCTAAGTAGTCAAATGTGGAATGTTATGTTAGGGTCCATTGGTCATATGGGCTGGAACATGTTATGGTATAGATTAAGTGGACATAAATTTTTTTCTCATGAGGTGTATGGTCCATTGCAGGTTATAAGTGGTGAACCATTTGGTTTAACCAATTAAATATAATTATGATTTAAATTTGAATTAGAAATAAAATTGAATTTGTGAAACAGAGAACTGGACCTTGACCTGGGTTTTGAATGTGTAGTAGGAAATGTCTCTAGTGATGTTTATAGCTGTTTATTTTTACCTAGTACTATATTTAGGAGTAGGAAGAGGGGTGTGACCTGTATATAGAATATTTCAACATTTACTATCCTTTTTTCTACGAAATTTTGGATGTCAATCTTTTATGTGGTATGTGTTTGGAATTTTAGAGACATACCATCATGATGACCTCTAGAAACACTATACGATGGTGGTGAGGACTATGATCTGAAGGTGGTGGGCCATGGTATACTAGTAGATACATTTGTTGTGCGAGATGAGGAAGCATTTATATTTTTGGACATAGGTGTTGAGGAATATTTCCATGAGGGGTTTTTACGATATATGCATTCATTTCAGGGTGCATCCTAGTTTTCCCCATATATGAAAGAGATGATGCATATGTTCCAAAAATAGTATCCACACATGTTTTCAGAGGATAGTGGTATACTAGTTTATGAGTTGTGTCTTGTGACTTTGTTGCCTATTTTCGATCATATGGGGACAAAACCTAAGAAGAGAGTGAATCTTGAGACTTATATGCTTCCGGAGAAACATAGAACTTGTGGAATGTTTTGAACAAGGATGATGCGTTGTGAGATATGGTTTAGAGGGATTTATAAACCATGTTATATGATTAAATTTACATGGAGACTCTATGAGTATAGCGGGCCAATGAGTTTATATGTTTGGATCAAGGAATGATGACAATTATGGAATATTCATCATGATTTATAGAGCTTCGATGTTTTGTGCTGATATAACTTGGTGACGAGATATCAATGGCGAGACACTTTATGGAAGGTCTCAGATGAGCCATTCAATCATAGGCTAATGTATTCAGGTTGAAGAATATTTTTTTGATAGTGAATCAGGTGCTGAATATAGAGTGGAAGCTGAGGGAAGCTAGGGGCACATAGCTGGATAGTTTAGTATCTCGACCGAGTGGCTCAACTTCCAATGGTAGGAAGTGAATATTTGAGGTTTATTGTCATAAATTTACCATTCGGGCTATGACTATTGGTAGTGCCATTTTCTATCATCAGTGTAGGAGATAAGGACATATGAGGAATCATTGTGATCAGGGCCTAGTCGAGTTTTGACCTTTTAGAAGGATGTGCCACATACAATTTTTTTGCAGGATCTTCCCTCTAATTGTTAATGGCATGGGGTTATCTCTAAAACTAGTTTTAGGATTACGTTTCAATTATCCAAATAAGGATTAGATCTGGAGCAGTGTCGGTCCTTCATGTTGGGGTGGTGGTCTTGGCCGATGTATCCATGCACCACTTGTACCTAGACAATAAAGTGGTCTTGCACCTGGTAGTGAGGTTTTGTAACAAGGTTGTGGTTTAGGAAATATATATTATGTACAACGTACACCAGAGAAGTAGTGTGTATCTTATCATTTTGATATAGGTACTTCACATAGTTTTATATCTGTTCTTTTAATGTAGGGTCTTGAGCTCATGATTCAGTTTTCTAATATTGTTATGACACTTGATGGTCTCTTGGGGATCATAATGGAGAGTGTATGCCAGTGAAGTTCCCCATTGAGGAAGGTAAGTGTCACTTTATATGGGATATCTTTTTTCCATGACATGATAGAGTTTGACATCATACTAAGTATGGACTGGCTAGTTGCTTATCGAGCCCATATCTATTTCTATCACAGGAGGGTGGACTTCACATCACTAAAGGGTGGATTATTTATTCACAAGGGTGAATGTCATGTACTAGTGAGATAATCTTGACTAGATAATTGTGGGATGGGTGGGATGGAAGCCCAAATTTATAGTTCTTATTTGGATGATTATGGATCACATTAGGAATATTTCCCTCCAGTGGTTGATTGTTTCAGGGTTGTTTTTCTGAATGAATTTTCTAGTTTACCTCCAGAGAGATAAGTGGAGTTCTCCATATAGCTAGTGATAGGAGAAAAAACAATGTCCATTCTTCCTTATAGGATAGATACTACAGAGTTTCAAGAGATCAAGTAGCAGCTAGAGGGAATGAAGGAAAATGGGTTTGTTTGAGATAGTACTTCTTTATGGGATTATCTTGTCTTTTTTGTGAAAAATGTAGATGGTACCCTCAGGATATGAGTGAATTACTATAAATTGAACTAGTTTATGGTTAATAAATAATATAACTTACCATGGATAGATGACCTTTTTGAAATACTCAAAGGAGGTCAGGTGTTTTAGAAAATTTATTTGAGATTTGGATATCATCTTGTGAGTGTTTGACCTATAGACATACATAATACAACTTTTCCTAAAAAGGTATGTCTATTTGAGTATCTGGATATGTTTTTTGGTCTAATGAACATGGAATCAGTTTTCGTGGTGTTGATGTACCTGTTTTCCATCCTTATCATGATTCATTTTTGGTGGTATTTGTGGAATTTATCTTGGTGTATTCTCAATATCGACCTGACTTTGAAAAACATTTTGAGATCATTTTGGATACACTAATAGAGCATCATCTATATGCTATGCTCACAAAGTGACACTTCTGGATGGATAAGTTTCACTTCATGGGTCATATTATCTTAGATACAGGATTATTTCTTGGCTTAGAGAAGGTAAGAGCTGTAGTTTCTTAGGACAATCCCAAGAACATCGTTGGCATTATGAGTTTCTTAGGGATAGAAGGATATTATTGAAATCTCATATAAGACTTATCTCTCTTAGAAACACCATTGATAGGAATGATTAAGAAGGGTGTTAAGTTGTTTATGGTCATATACATATGAGATAGCCTTTCGAGATCTGAAAGGGAGGATGGCTTATGTGCCAATCCTGATTCTTCTAGAGCTAGGTAGAAGATGAAATATATATTATGATGAATCGGGTATTCGGATGGGAGAAGTTATTATGTAGGGAGAGAGAGTCATGGTGTACGATTCTCATCAGCTAAATCCACATGATAGGAATTACCTAACATATGATCTCGAGTTGGCTGTAGTTATTCATTCCTTGCGCGGTTAGAGACATTATTTACTAGGACATAATTTTGTGGTGTACACTGACCAAAAAATCCTAAAGTATATATTTACACAGCATGATATAAATTTTAGTTAAATAAGGTGGGATGAGTACCTACAATGTTTTGAATTCGAGATTCGATATACACATAAAAAGTAAAATTTTTGTCAATGTACTCAGAAGGAAGACTCATGGAAAGGTATTTTAGGAGGCCATTAGAGAGTGGTATATTATGGATTTGTTTTCATAGATGCACTTATAGGTTCTAGATGGTGAGGGGAAATGTTTTATTTAATCTTTAGATATTACATCTACCATTTTTGATATAGTAAGGATGAGGTAGCTTTTAAATTTTGAGGGCTCAATCCTATGGTAGAGTGTGGAAGGTGAGGGCCCACCTCATAGTTTTAATGTAGGAGAGGATGTTAACATGTGTATATATGGGCTCATATGGGTTACAAAAGAATTATGAGAGGAGATGATGTGGGAGTTTCATTCCTTGTATTGGGAAGTGAACCCTGAAATCACTAGGATGTACCCTGACCTACACCATCAGTACTAGTGGTTGGGTATGAAACATGTTGTATCTAGTTCTGTTATGAGGTGTTCCATCTATCAGTAGGTGAAGACAAAGAATATACGACCAACCATTCTTTTATAATATTTACCTACCCCAGAATGAAAATGTGAATATGTCATGATGGGTTTCATGAATGATTTTTTGAGGTGGCCTCGAGGTAGTGGTGTTATTTGGGTTGTGTTGGACAGGATCATGAAGGATGCTCATTTAATATTGATTAAGGATATCTTAAATGTATATGAGATTGATAGGTTGTATATCCATGAGATAGTATGACTTCACAGGGTCTGTTTTAATAACATTTCAGATAGGCATTCCTTGTTTACATAATTTTTTAGGAAGAGTTTGTCGAGGGATTTGGGTACACAGGTTTTTGAGCATAGTATACCACCCTTAGACTGATGGATAATGATAGAGTAAGATTCAGGTGCTTGAGGATAATTGTTTTGGATGAACTCTAGAGTTTTAGGTTGAGGATAAGGTATTTTTATATATCTCACAAAGTATGCGACATAGATGGATTGGAAATCAGGGTTAACTTTCACCGTGATATGTCCGGCCTTTTGAGATTCTCGAGAGATTCAAGAAAGTAGTCTATTGGTTGTAGTTACCTCATAGGTATCAGTTCATGAATGAAATCTTACATTTATATCAACTATTATATTATCACTAAAACCCATCTCACTCTCTACAACCAGTTGTGGTGGAGTTATAGGTAGATGTGTCCTTTCAGGAACATCCAATTCATATCATTGATAGAAGCAACAAGGTTCTCTGAGGCTGGTTAGTTCCTCTAATAATGGTTCTATAGAATCATGAACATTTACATAGAAAGTTATGGGAGTTGTAATATGACATACATGCTCAATGAATAGCGATATTCTCAGGAGATTCTTGAACACCGTTTAGAGGGGAATTCTAGGACAACTTTTGTTAAGAGGAAAGATTGTAAGATACTAGGTTTTCCTATAAGGTACAAATTTTTTTCCAGTTTAAATGATTTTTTATTGATTAATGTGAGTAAATTTTGAGATCATGGCTGTAACAAATGTTTTTGGAGCTTGTTTAGAGCTCAAAGTCCCGCTTTTTGGAAAAAACATAAAAGCATCATAGTTAGGAGAAACCATGCGGGGCAGACCACATGGTTACTTCTAACTGTGAGAGTGTGTCCAGAACTCTATTATGAAGTGGATGATGTAAGGAAACCATAGGTAAGGAGGAATATTCCTGTGTGAGAGGATACATGATTTTTGACAGTGTCCATGACATAATTTTAGAATTATTTTCCAAACCGTGAACATGAAACAGTATGGGGTTCCCCTTTAACACAGTGAAGGGTGCACAATTGGCACATGGTTTTTCCAACTATGCAACCAAACAGTGTGGCCCAACAAATATTGGTAAAATTATGTTTTACCCATTAATGAATTTATATTTTTAAAAATATTTTCTCTTTATCCTCTATTGGATATCCTTGAGTGTTGAAAGGTACCTTTAAAGTCCATTTGATAGGATTTTCTCCTGATTGTTCATACATGCTCGAAATCAAACACCATTAACCTAATTGGATTCATATTGGTGATTTCTCTATCCCCCTTGTGTTATTATTCATTCATATTGGTATTTATAAATTTATTTAGGTGAAAGTTAATATGCCCTATTTTTAAGTTCTTCACTCGTTCTTCATTTTTCTTCTCCTCTATATCAGAGAGATCGATACTGGATGAGTTCTCTTCTACGGACCTACAGTAAGTGGTCTATACCTTTCCCTTGAGGTTTGGTGTTTTATATGCATAATTTACATTGTTCCACATGTCATGATTTCCAAAATTTTCCATTTAATTAATTAAATTGTTGAATTGTAATAATTTCAACATGCTATGGATGCTCACCAGTTCCTTAGAGTTTGTTGGTGGTTGTTTCCCTAACCTAGGTCACCCATGGGGTGTGCTTTTATGGTAGCCTTTTTTTACCACCTGTAGGGCGTGTGTGAGCTTTCTTAGTTAGAGGAATCCCTTTATAAATTTTATTGAATTGAATTCAGATATTAAGAGATGGATTCCCTCCTTGTCCATATGATAACATGATGTGAATTGTTTTAGTTGTTAAATTTGATTTTATAGTAATTGTGGTTATATGAGTTGGATAAAATAATGGAATGTAATTGTTTATAAATTCTAATTAAAATAAGATAGTTAATTGAAATTTTAGTATATTCTATGGTTTTTATACCATGGATACTGATTCCAATAGATTCCATTGAAGTTTCTCCCATGGATCTTGTTTACGGTAGTGAATGCCATGGACTTGTCTCCTCATTGGTTCTTGAGTCCGTATGATGTATTGGGCCTTTATAACTATATCGACCCTATCCTTTTACACATATAATTAAATGATTTTAATCATAATTAAACATCAGAGTATATGACATGGATCGTGAAGTCAGTGTCTTTGAAGACTAGGTACATAAAACATAAAACATGGGACTAAAAAAACACATCATTATTTAATCTTCAAAAAATATCCTAACTTACTTTGATCCCTTACATCTATATAGGGAACCATAGGGATCACATGAAAAATGGGATTATCTAAAATCCCAGTAAGGGATTAACCATAAGAATAAGGCTTTAGCACAAGGGCTAGATATCATGACATAATGATGTAAAATGGCATATAGAATCATAACATAAAAACATGGGATTATATAAAAATGAATTCATAGTATTTTTTCAGAAAAATAAATCACAACTTTAGCATGAGTCAAGGATAAATTAACATATAGGATCACAAGTCAAGGTTAACCACAAAGACCATTTCACATGGTAGCACAAGTCATGGCAAACTTCCAAGACCATTGCACCTAACATCTCTCCAGACTAAAATTTACCCAATGCATTGGAGTTCTATATAGGATAAACCATCTTATCGTGTTCATGAATATTATTTCCACATAAATAATCATACATAATCAATGATACATAAATATAAGTGAACCCATGGAGAGAAATGGGTATCACATTCATGTCATAAAGCATAATGAATGGGCGTATCATAAAAGTGTACATGAGAGAAAGGAATTAAAACATACATAGACTTTAAAAAGATAAAATAATCATATATCATGGTAAGTGATGTAAAATAGTAGTGACAACATGTAAGAAGAGTATTTATGAAGTTCTTATCATTAAAACATTTTAGTAAAGTTTTAAGGAAAATACTAATGAGATTTTAAAATAAAAAAGAGAATAATCTCTTATATAAAACCAGAAGTGAAAAAATAATATTTCCATAATAAAAAGAATATTTTATAACAAAAAAGTTTAATTTAAAATAATGGTTGAGTGCACTTGAAATTTGGTAATAAAAATGGGAAGTTCCCTTAAAACGAGTTCGCTTATTGGGAAGTATCGATGATGGAATCACTTAAAAGCATGTATATCCTTGAAAGAGAATTAGGGATGGATCTTGAAAAATGATTTTGGAGAATATAAATTGTATTTATAAGTGTTACAGAAAAAGAAAATGAAACTTCATTTTGGTAAAAAGAAAGTTAGAGAAACTCGAAGGAATAAAGGTGGTTCATGTAGAATCCCTTATGAAATATTGGCATGGTATCAGGTGTAATTAGTTGGTATTAATGAGGGAGAAAGGGATTTATCATCTTTTATACATCATGATTTAAGTATGGAAAAGGTGATAAATCATACCAAATCATTTTTAATCTTCTGTGAAAAGGAATAACATAGAGGAGATTCTTGAATAAATGTGAGAAATAGAGGATCCCTTACCTTAAGTTCGATGGTGTTATCCCCTTGATATTAATGACCTGAATGATTAAATTAGTTACATTAATTAATAATTAGAGAACCAATTTTACATGTAATAATTTTATTATAACCTTTTTGAGTTCATTAATAACATTTTTTATTGTTTATGAGGTTTAGTTTAATTGTTCGAGTCCTTTTGTTTCATGTTTAGTTTACTTATATACATGAACGGATAAACATGTATGGTGAGAGTGTTTGTCCAGAATTGAAGTTATATGATATTAGTGAGCATATAGAATATTAAATGGTTGTAAATTTAATTTTCTTACTTGGAGTAAAGGTGAATCATTATATAAAACATTAGTGATAAACTCTTGGATTAATGTGTCAATTTTTCTCACAATTAACTTGTTTGGTATTATTATTTTACATAATGAATTTATAAGGATTCAAAAACATTAAATATGATAAAATATATATAGTATTATCTATTTGAACCATTGAAATGGTTTCAGGACCAGTCTAGAATATGGTAAAGCAAATTGAAAACTTTTCGTCCTTGAATGTGATAAATCAACACATATCAGACGGTTGTTTAATTTATAGAATAAAAGGAGGGGGAGGGAGAGATTATGATAAAATATCACATTATAATAATATAATTACCATAAATGTATGTTATAGGATTCATCATACCATTTTGATGAAGTGAGGTGAAAAAAGAAACAGGAAAAGAAAAGAACTTGAAATAAAATAAAACAATCAGAAAGAGGAATTTACCTATGGAGTTAATATCCTTTTAGAGCCTCTTATGGGGAGAGGATTTGGTCTCTTGAAGAGGCCAAGGGATGTTGGAAGTGGGGGAGGATCTTGAGGAGTGATTTTGTCAGAATGTAGGCAAGTAACAAGGCCTGATATGAGTGAAGAGAAGAGGGGAGTGTGGGTGGTTTTTTATAGAGGAGGAGAGAAGTGAATTTTGAATATTTAATTCATTATTTAATTATTTTTCTCATGAAAAGAAAGTGTGTTTGATACTGGTTTTTAAAATAGTAATAAGTGCTTGTGATTTTGAAACAATTTCTATTTACATCACCCATGACTCAAGCATGATGGAGGAATTTAGGTTTTAGCATTTATTGTGAATTATCTTCTTTTACTATTCTTAAAATATTCTTTTATTTTATAAAAATGCAAAAAATTAACCATAACCATTTTTCAACATGTAGAATCCCAAAATGAACTCCATTTTTCAAAAGTAAATTTATAAATAATATTAATTTAATTTTTAAATAAAATCATAATTTATTCGAAAAAAACAACATTAAAACTATAACTCGTTATATAACACATTGAAAAATTAATCAAGGTACCATAAAATTACCTTAATAACATAAGAAAATAAAATAAAAATTTATGATTAAATTTTATTAAAATACAATGCCATTTTAAATTATTATATTAATAATGAAATTGTAATTAAAATTTTTATAACATACAAAAAATACGGATACTTATACAATGATCATTTTTACGTATAAGATGTCTAAATTGTATTTGTACATTAATGGGTGAAGTTTCTATTTTTTTGGCCAAATTACTATTCATTACTATTCATATGATTATGTTACTGGTCATAAAAAACTAAGTTGATTCTAACAGACTCTATATATCTTCCTGAACGATATAGTGTATATCATATTTTCGAAAATCCATACACAGAAGTGACAATATTATGTTTAAAGGTCACATAGTACTTAGTAGTTAGTTTTGTTTTGATTTTATGTGATTATATGACAAAATTATGAGAAGGGAGTTTCCATTGATAAAACATTGGGTGGTTACATTATTCCCCCATTATGAAATTTCTCCCTCAAAATTTCTTTTTTACATGCTTATCCATAAAAAGGTGAGGGTACTTTTCCTTCACTACCTCGTAAAGTTCCCATGTGGCCTCTTCGTACTTTTTGTAATTCTATAGTAGTTTGACCAGGTGGCCAGTCTTGTTACGTAGAACATTATATATACAATCCAAGATCTTCACTAGCGGGACCATATAAGAAAGATCATTCTCCAACTATACCACCTCTAAAGAGAGTACATGTGAAGGGTCTAGTATGTACTTCTTTAAGAGTGATACATGGAAGATATCAGGTACTTTGGACATGGTAGGTGGAAGTGCTAGTCGATAGGCCATAGCCCCGACATGATCAAGAATCCTTAAGGGGCCAATGTACCTGGGAATTAACTTTCTTTTCTTCCAAAACCTCATGACCTTCTTCCCTAGAGATATGCATAGAAATATCATATCTCTAACATTGAACTCATAATATCGTCGATGATTGTCTGCATAACTCTTTTGTTGACTTTGGGATTCCTTGCTATGCTGTTGAATGATTTTCAACTTCCACACCATTTATTCAACCATTTCAGGTCCTATCAGCTTACACTCACCGACTTCAACCCAACTTGCTGGTGTTATGCACCTTTTCTAATAAATGGATTTGTATGGTTCCATTTGTATTCTTGAGTGGAAACTGTTGTTTAAGGAGAATTCAAAGAGTGGAAGATATCAGTCTCATCCTTCTTTAAAGTCCATAGAGCATTCTATCAACATATTTTCAAGTGTATTAACAGTTATCTCAGATTGGCCATCAATTTAGGGATGATAGATTGTACTGAAGTTCAGTTTAGTGCTTAGAGCATGTTGGAGACTTTTCAAGAACTTCAACGTGAATATAGGGTCTCGATCAGATAAAATAGATAGTGGTACTCCAAACAGCCTTACCACCCCTTTGATATATATCCGTGGAAGTTGATCCAAATAGAAGTCCTATTGAATTTCAATAAGTTGATCTGTCTTTTTAAAATGATCCACAAGGACCCATACAACATTATTTCCACTGGATTTCCTTGGAATTCTAGTGAAAAAGTCCTTGGCGATGTTCTCCCACTTTCTTGTTGGTATGGGTAGTGGTTGCATTATCCACTTAGACTTATATAATTTGGACTGAACTTGTTGACATACCAAGCACTTTTATGTAAACTCAGCAATCTCATTCTTCATATTATCCAACCAAAAGTTCTGTCAGATATCTTGATACATCTTTGTGCTCCATTGGAAGATAGAGAATGTTGATCTATGTGCATCATTCAGAATATCCTTATTTATCTATGGATCAGATGGTAAACATAATTTCAATCAAAATTTTACTACTCCTTTTTCATCAATCATGATCTCTGAGGATTTCTCATTTCTGACAACTTCCACCCTTTTCAGAATTTTCACATCTTTTCTTTGATCATCCTTTATTTTCTCATTGAGGGATGGTTCAACAATCATTTTAGAAGGGATTTATGATGTTCCTACCTTAATTATTCCCATGTCCATCCTCTAAAAATCTAATAAGACATGATCCTCTTCAATTCTCATCATTGATATAGATGAAGGATCCTTTTTTACTTAGAGAATCCACCACCCTATTTTTTTGATCGGTATGGTAGTGGATCGAGTAGTCATAATCCTTGATGAGATCTATCCATCATCACTAGCACATGTTATGCTCTTTTTCTGTGAATATATATTTTATACTCTTGTGATCAATATATATCTCAAACTTCTCCCCATAGAGATAATACCCCTAGATTTTTATGGAATATATCACAACCGCCAACTCCTGATCATGCGTAGGATAGTTTTTTCTCTTGTATTTTCAGCTGCCTTTAGGCATAATCTATCAGTTTATCATTTTTCATCAGCACACATCCTAATCCATTATTTGAAGTATCAATGTACACCACCAAGAGTTATACACTTTTTGGCTGTGTGAGTACTGGTGCAGTGATAAGCCTCTTTTCAACTACTTAAAAGAGTCTTGACATTCCGGATTCCAAACAAACATTACTCCCTTCCATGTCAGCTTGGTCATTGGGTTTGAAAACTGTGAAAAGTTCTTCACAAATTATCGATAATACCTGGATAGACCCAAAATGCCACTGATCTCCATTACAGACGTTGTCCTGGGCCACTCTTCAGTCACCTTTTTCTTGGAATGGTCTATAGATATCCCTTTTCTAGTGATAACATGCCCCAAGAATGAAACTTCCTCCATCCAGAACTCACATTTATTGTACTTTTCATCAAACTTCTCCCTCCACAAAGTCTTTAACACAATATTCAAATTCTCTTCATGTTCCTCCTTTCTCTTGGAGTATATCATAATATCATTGATAAATAATACCAAAAAATTGTAGTTGTAACATCTAAATAATCTATTCATTAAATCCATGAAAATTGTTGGAACATTAGTGAGTCCTAAGGGAATCACTATAAACTCATAGTGTTTATACCTTGTTTGAAAGGTAGTCTTGGGAATACATTCATTTCTCACCTTTAATTGGTGATATCCGAACCGAATGTCCACCCTAGATAAATAACTGCCCCCATGAAGATGATCAAACAAGTCATCTATCCATGATAGGGGATACTTTTTCTTTATTGAGATTTAATTAAGCTCACAATTATCAATTCATAGGTACATTGATCCATCATTCTTATGGATGAAGAGGACTGGTGCACCACACATTGAAGTACTCAGGAAAATAAAACCCTTCTCCAGATTCCCTTGTACTTGATTCTTCAACTCTTATAGCTCTACAACGGTGATTCTATAAGGTGCCTTTGATATAGGTGGAGATCCAAGAATAGGTTCAATTGAGAACTCAGCCTCTCATTCTGGAGAAAGACCAAGTAAATATTTAGGGAATACATCAATGCAATATTTCATGATGGGAATGTCTTCAACCATGATTCTCTCCTTTGTCTCAATCATTTGATCTAGAAATTCTTTCTCATAAGGAGTTAATATCCACACTTGATACACTGATTCTAAAGGAGATTCTTCTTCTTCCATACACATGTAATGAATTGGAGGATGCTTTGGGATTTGAAACATTTGATGTTGGCTATGTATAAAGATAGAAAATCCATGCCCAAGATAGCGTTGAATTCTGATAAAGAAAGTATGATGAGATTTTCTAGGAGGTTTAGTCCTCAAATGTTAATCTGGGAGGAGTTATAAAACATGAATGTAATAATTTCCTCATTCTCTATTCTCACAGATAACTTGTCCCCCACATTTTGAGGTTGTGTTTGAATAGTTATACTAAACTTGAAAGATATGAAAGAATGTGTAGAACCAAAATCAAATAGTATGATCACTATTCTTGTTGAATAACTTGCGTACCTTTCACCACATCATTTTCCGACTCCACCTCAGAAGTAGTGATAACATAAGCCCTTCCTTGTTGACTTGGAGGTTGTTGTGGAAGATATAATTACCATGATATTTATTACATACATACACATGATTTATTATAGAAAATTGCACTTAATAAAGCTATGAGGGTTGATATGTCTAGTTTCTTAGGAAATTAGGAAAATTACATAACAACTTAGAACATAAAACATGACATCTTTGTTGAAAAATTATTTTACACCACCACAACATTCCTTCATACTTAGCATTTCATGGGATAACCTGAGGACATGCATAAGAGAAGGGTGTGATATAAAGCTCAGTAATAGAATAAACAAGGAATAACATGAAGAATAAAATACATTTTGGGAAATAGGCATATCAATGGAGAATAAGAGAAACATGAACATAAAGGCATGATATAGCATGATTATCATAACACAGAAATGTGGCACAAAATTTAACATGATATTAGCATGAGATAAGGATAATTGCACATGGATCAAGAGTAAACCCTCATTTCACTTGAATTATCATGATTAAAACCTAATTGAACATTGCGTATCATGATACTATTCTTCAACCAATGCATTGGAGTGATATCAAGGTGCACCCATGTTAATCATTTCATTTGATGTATAAGTGTGCCACATTAATCATACAACAAGGATTCATTAAAAATCATAATTTATTCCACTAATAAGAGATATGGAAAACATAAATGTCATTCCTAAATCAATAATCACTTTTTCATAAAGGTGGATACACTTGATATATAAATGGTTTTGGTATTCACTTACATGATGATTTTTGGCATGGAAATTTTTGTGTAACTTTGGCAGCATAACGACGTCAAATATAAATCATAAAATGGGTTGATGAGAGAGAAATAGGTATCTCATAATTTATACATGAAATGGATAGTAATGGTTTCATGATACATAATATACCAACATATTTAATGAAATTTATATTTATAATATAAAACAATTTCTTGAATGTAAATGAGGATAGAGAAATCCCTTATAGAAGTTTGTAAAGGTAACAGGTGTACATGGGAGTAATTAATGAGAGGAAATGGGTCTCTCACCATTAAAACATAATGAGGTCAGTATAGGGGAGGTTTTTAATAATACCCCAACATTTATAATTTAAAATAATAGTGTATAACAATATAAGGAAACATGGACATAAATAAGGAAGGAAAGTGAGGATCCCTTACTTGGAAGTGTGATCCCAAAGGCTTCAGAGAGGCTTGAGAGAGGCTTCTTGGGAGCATGGTGTGCCTTGGAAGGATTCTATAGAGATTAGGGTAGAGGTTTTCAAAGATCCAAATGGTTTTATTGAAGTGTAATGAGAGATTGAGTGGGTTTATATAGGAAATGAGAGATAATTCTTTATTATTTAGGTTTTGGAGAATACACATTAAACTAATAAAAAACACAAACCATACCATGGTTTTTTCCCCTGGTTTTTCCATAGGTGAGAGTGAAAAATTATTTTATAATTCCAATGGAAGAACTTATTAAAATATTAGGCTTTCTTATGTGGAGATGAGTCACACTCTCAAGGAAATAATTTTACAATTTCAAGATGTCTTATATGTCTCGAAGGGTCTACAAAGACATTGTAAAATTAATCAAATAAATTTAAAATAACATTATTTTAAAGGTAAAACATCGGACGAATAACCCTTTTATAATATTTTATTAAATAACTATTGGGTCATTATGATATCATAAAACACATTTTATATTTAAACGGTATTTAATTTTTACCCAAACATTTGGCTATCTTAGAAAATTATGAAAAATTAACCATTGGATAATTTCAACATTCTAATTCCAAAAATAATATTCATTTTATGTAAATATTTTTCTAAATATGTGTATTTTTACTTTTTAAAAAAAACCCACATTTATCGAAAATTCGTGGGTTTTGAAAAAAACAGCTTTCAAACCTAAATAAAAATTACAATTGTATTTATAAAAATTATATGATAATTTACATTTAATAAAAAGTAACTTAGTAATAATATTTTATTAACATATTATTTAATTTAAAAATCCATTAATTCATAAAAATAGATTTCTAAAAATACTATTTGTGCTTTAAGACCCATTTACAAAGTAACAATAATAAAATGAATGTATATTATCTGTAGAAAAATAATGCACAAAATCAATGTGCTAGGGTCTTGTAACATAATCCCTTATAACACCCACATAAGACCTAAGGGTAAGGTGTGTGATAGTGATAGACTTTTGGGGTGGCTTGGATAACATCTCTTGGGTGGTAATCTCTGTTAACTTCCACTTCTCTCATAGTAAGTTTCATTCAAGCATAATGTGTTAAAGCTCAACTTAGACATGGTCAAGAGAAAATCCCAGTGATACTACCTCTTTTCTGAGCTCTGAAAAATGGGCTTCGTATGGAACAATTCTACTAGATGAGGACATCTCTTCCTTTGTCCGAGTAAATTGGATTTGTTAAATCCCTATATTTATACTAATCATGTGATCGTTGTTCAATGACTATATTAGAAATTGTAACAATTATTAATGGTATTTTAAAAGCATAAAACCAAGGAAGTTCATATGTTTTATAAAACCATTTTACACAATATTAAATTTAATTAGATCAAGAGGATTTTTCATCAATAAAAGTTTGGGTCGTTACAATCTCTCCCCCTTAAGAAATTTCACCTTCAAAATTTAGATTACCCACACAAAAATAGATGAGGGTAACTCTACTTCATCCCTTCCTCTGATTCCCACATTGCTTCTTCAAAATTTTGGTTTCTCTAAAACACCTTGACAAGGGGAATTATTTTATTTCGTAGAACTTTTTTCCCTACGATCTAAGATCTTCACTGTCTTCTCTTCATAAGAGAGATCATTCTCCAATAGAACCACCTATGGATTGAGTAAATGTGATGTGTCAGGTATGTACTTAATCAAAAGTGATACATGGAATAAATCATGTACTTGAGATAGGTTCGGTGGAAGCACTAGTCGATAGTCTACTACTCCAATGTGATCAAGGATCTCAAAATGGCCGATGTGCCTTGGACTAATATTTCCTTTATTTCAAAATATATTAACTCTCATACATGGTGTTATGTGGAGGAATACCATGTCTCTAACATCAATATATCAGTTTTGTTGATGATTTTCAGCATAGATATTTTTTCGACTCTGAGCAGGTTTAATGTGATGCTGGATGTTTTTAACCTTCTTCACTATTTCTTCGACCATTTCTGGACCTAGGAGTTTTTGCTCCCCTACTTCATCCCAACATGCTAGTGTTATGTACCTCTTCCTATAAAGGTATTCAAAAGGATCCATTTGGATGCTTGAGTGGAAACTATTATTGTATTAGAACTCTACCAGGAGAAGATGTTGATCCTGTCCTCCTTTAAAGTCCATTGAGCATGATCTCTACATTTCCTCTAGTGTTTGGATAGTCCATTCAGATTGGAAATCATCTTGATGATTATAATCCGTACTGATGTTCAACTCAGTGTTAAAAGTGTTTTGGAGACTCTTCTAGAATATAGAGGTGAGTATTAGATCTCGATCAGATACAATTGATAGTGGTACTCCATGCGTCCTTACCACTTCTTTGATGTATATCTGTGCCAATTGATCCAGTGAGAAATCCTTCCAAATTGTAATAAAGTGTGAGGTATTTGTAAGGAAATATACCGCATCATAGATAGCATTTTTTCATTTGGATTTCTTCAGAAGTATGGTGAAACATTCCATGGAGATGTTCTCTCATTTCACTTTTGGTATGGGTAATGGTTGCATCATACCCTTAGACTTTTGCATCCCAGCCTTCACTTGCTGACATACCAAGAACTTTGTTGTATACTCAGTGATTTCCTTCTTCATGTTATCCCACCAACAATGATCTCAGAGATCTCGATACATCATTGTGTTTCCTGGTTGAATGGATAAATTCTAACTATGTGCATCATCCAAAAGTTCTTTCTTTTACTCCGGATTTGATGGAACACATAGTCTTGTCCCAAATTTCACAATTCCATCTTCATTAACATTGAACTCTGAGGATTTTTGGTTTCTAATTGTCTCCACTTTCTTCTTAATTAACACATCATTCTTTTGAGAATCCTTTAATATTTCTAAAAGATACGGTTGAGAAATCATTTGTGAAAGGATTGATAATGTTCTTTTCTTTATGATTCTCATGTCCATATTCATGAGATGTAAGAATATTGGATCCTTTTCAATTCTCATTAATGAAAAAAATGCTGGATCCTTTCTACTTAGAGAATCTTCCACCTTTTTCGCTTTCATATGGTGGCAATGGATTGAGTATCCATAGTCTTTTATAAGCTCTTACCGTATTCGTCGGTTCATATTCAAATCTTTCTATGTGAATATATACTTGAGGCTTTTGTGATCCGTATATATTTAACACTTCTCCCAAAATAGGTAACGTTGCAAAATTTTTAAAGCGAATATTACTACAGACCACTCCAGATCATGTGTTTGATAGTTTTTCTCATGGAATTTCAATTTCCTTGAAGCATAAACAATGACTTTTTAATTTTTCATCAACTCACATCCCATGAACTTCTTCGAAGCATCACTAAATACCACAAAAAGTTATCCACTTATGGGTAGTGTGAACACGGGTGCAGTGATAATCCTTCTTATCAACTCCTTGAAGATATCTTCACATTCATCACTGAAAGAAAACATGACTCCCTTCTGAATTAGATTTGTAAGAGGGTTTGACAATTGTGATAAATTTCTCAAAAATTGGCAATAATATTCAGCTAACCCCAATAAGCTACAGATATCCATTATCGATTTTTTCCTTATCCATGCCTCAATTGAAGCTAACTTTGAGGGATCCATAGATATCTCACTGGTTGAGATGATATGACCCTAGAATGAGACTTATTTGAACTAGAACTCACACTTGTGGTACTTTTCATAGATATTATCCTTTCGTAAGGTCTCTAGTACAATTCTTAGATTCTCCTCATGCTCCTACTTGGTTTTGGAGTATATTAGAATATCGTCTATAAAGAATACCACAAATTTGTCGAGGTAATGTCTAAAAAATCTATTCCTCAAGTCCATGAAGATTTCTTGAGCATTAGTGAGCCAAAAAGCATTTCTATGAATTCACAGTGCCCGTAAATTGTACAAAAATATATTTTGGGGATATCCTCATTCTTCACCCTTACTTGGTAAAATCTCGATCGAAAATCCAACTTGGGGAAGTATTGTGCTTCATATAGCTGATTGAACAATTCATCAATTCATGGAATTGGATACTTGTTCTTTATCCTGATTTTGTTGAGCCAATGATAATAAATGCACATGCACATTAACCAATAATTCTTCTTGATGATGTGGACTCGTGCACCCCATGGTGAAGCACTTAGGTGTATAAAACCTTTATACAGATTCTAATGTAGTTTTCCTTTAGATCTTTAAGCTCCACAAAAACCATTATATAAGGATTCTTGGATATTAGCAACTCCACAGGTATAAGATCAATCTAGAATTCAACTTCTATAATAGGAGGAAGATCGGGGAATTCCTCGGGAAATACTTTAGAAAATTACCTCTTAGTAGGAATGTCTTCAAGGATATTTGATTCCTTAGAATAAATCATCTGAGAAAGGTATGCATGCTCATAGGGTAGTAATATCAATGCTTGAGAAGATGGTGCTAAATAATATTCATCCTCATCCTTGAATTTGTATAGAATCGGGGGGTCAATTCTCCATATGGAGAGTGATTTCCCTCTCATGAAAATTTATGTTGGCTCAATGTAGGGAAATTCAATCCATGCTAATAATTGCATCAAATTCAACTAGAGGGAGTATGATGAGGTTTACTGAGAAGTTTAATCCACCAATTGTGATAGGGGAGGAGTTATATTCATGGGATGTTATAATTTCTCCAATTTTCTTTCTCACCAAAATATATATTTCCCAGATTTGTGGTGGTGTTGGGATTGTTCTACTAAACTTTTTGGATAAAAAAGATTGTGTAGAACCACAATCAAAAAGTATATTTGATATTGTTGAATGAATAAATAGCGTACCTATCACCTCTTCGTTTTCAGGGTTCTCTTCAACGATATTGATGGAAAAAGATCACCCTTTCTGCCTTTGAGGTTGTTAGTTTCCTCCGAAAACCCTTGGAATAAGGTATTGGTTTGAAAAGTGCCCTAATTATTTGTAGTTGAAGCGATGAACAATGTGTTGTGTGTAAAATGAAGAGTTTTTCTCCTCTGTCACAGTAGTGGGTTTTTCATGTCAGCAGTTAATGGCCAGGAGTCCTTCTCATCCACACCTAAAGCATTTCCTCACCCCCTTCAGGAAATTTCCATGGTGCTTATTTCCACACCTTTGAAAAGTGTGGTGCTGGAATTTCACTGCACCATTGGATTTATCCATCAGAATTCCATAATTAAATTCCACCTTACAATTATTATCCCCACGATACCCCTAAGATTCACCGATCTCTATTTTGACTTTGAGGGCACATCAAACAACATCCTCATAGCTATCGAAGTCCCGAATCTCTAGGGCTTTCCATAGGCTAGTAATTATCCCACAAAAGATGTGATCAAACTTTCATTCAAGAGTAACGACAAAGTCAGAGGTGTATTATGCAAGCCTTGTGAATTTTTCCTCGTACACTCTGATGGATTTGTCTTTTTTTTCCTAAGGGAAAGGAAATACCTTTCAATCTTAAGTTAGAGGGTACGAGGAAAATATTTATCAAAAAACATTTTCCATAAATCCTTCAATCCCAACAACTCAAGATATTCCTCTTGCTTCGTATTTTTGATCAATGTCCACCATTGATCAGCTTCGCCCTCTATATGAAAAGAAGTTAGAAGAACCTTCTCTTGTTCAGAACATTGAAGGATGGAGAATATCTTTTCAATGGAGTTGATCCATTGTTCGGTGATTGAGGGATTAGATGATCCATTAATAGTTGGAGGCCTTTACCTCATGAAGCTCTTGATCATGGATTTTTCTTTCTTAGAGGGGTTGAACATTCTTCTTGACCCATGTTTCTATTGAAAACATGAGTTAACTAAAAGAGTATCATGACAAAGTTTGCGATTCCAACACCCATAAGATTGGGAATCTCATTAGGACAGTCCTCACATTGATCTTCAAATCGGTTGTTTTCCTGAGTCCTACTATTACCAGACATTGACTGGAATAAAAGGAAAGTTAAGGGTAACACATAAAGAGTAATCCAATGAAAAAATGGGATAACTTATAAATTACATTTATTTCCTTTACTTTTGAATTTAAAGGATTCAATCTATGTTATTCATGATCTACTTCCAAACATATATTGTTAGGGGAATTTTTTATTTCCTTAATAATGGTTCCTACTAAGCTTATGAGTTTTATAAAGCATATCTTTCAGGAGTTTTTTAACCAAAAGTGGAGCAAGACCCGTTATCGTGCACCAGTTCCTGTTCGAGTCTAGCTCAAAGCGGTGTTTTCAGTTTTTACCCCAAGATACATCTGTGCCAGAGCCGCCTCTACTCATTCATATCCAGTCAGGGATATATTTTCTTGATAAACTACTTACTCAATACTCACCAAAATTTAGGGATGTTTTTATTATACTTAATTTTATCCCGAAGGCTTTCACTAGGGGTTTCTAATACTAATCCCAAAAATAACCAAACCTATCCTTTGATACCAACAATAACAACCCTGCTATTTATTACACACATAAACATGATTTATTACCTAAAATTGATCTTAAAGAAACTATGAGGATCAAGAGATCTAGTGTCCTAGGAAATTAGGAACATTACATAACAAATTAGAACATAAAACAAAACATCTTTATTGAAAACCTATTTTACATACCACCACATTCCTTCGTACTTAGCATTCCAAGGGATAACATGAGGACATGCATAAGAAAAGGGTGAGATATAATGCCTGGTAAGGGATTTAAAAAGTCATAACATTAAGAATACCATACATGTTAAGAAATAGTCATATCAATGTAGTATAAGAGAAACATTAACATAGAGGCATGGTGTATCATGATTATCATAACATGGACATCTGGAAACAGCATTTAACATGAAATTAGCATGAGAAAAGGATCATTGCAAATGGAGCATGAGTAAACTTTTACTGAACTTGAATTATCATGAGTAAACCCTAATTTCACATGGTGTATCATGATACTATAATTTACCCAATGCATTGGAGCGCTATCAGGGAACACCCTTGTTAATCATTTCATTTCACGCATAAGTGTTCCACATAGATCATACAACATGGATTCACACGAATAAGAGATATGGCATACATAAATGTAAGTCCTAAATCAACAAGTACATGTTCATAAATGGGAATACCCTTGACAGAGAAATGGGTATGGTATTCACTTACTTGATGATTTTGGCATGGAACTTTTGGTGTAACATCAGCAGTATAACGACATCAAATAGAAATCGTAAAATGGGTTAATGAGAGAGAAAGAGGTATATCATAATTTCTACATGAAATGGACAGTAAGGGGGTCATTTGACATAATTTAACAACATATGTTATGAAATTTCTATGCATAATATAAATTAATTTCTTGAATGTAAATGAGGATAGAGAAATCTATTACGGAATTTAGGCATGGTAACAGGTGTACATGGGGGGAATTAATGATATAAAAGGGGTATCTCACCATTAAAAAATAAAGAGGTCATTATATGTGAGGTTTAAAATCATACCCAAACATTTTTAATTTAAAATAAAAGGTCATAAAAATATATGGAATCTTGGACATAAATAAGGAAGGAAAGTGAGGATCCCCTACTTGGAAGTGTGATCCCAAGGGCTTGGAAGAGGCTTGAGGGATGCTTATTGGGAGATTGGGGTGCCTTGTGAGGATTATAGAGAGAGGAGGGAAGAGGTTGGCCGAGATCCAAATGGTTTTAGTGAATAGTAATGGGAGATAGAGAGGGTTTATATAAAAAATGAGAGAGAATTCTTTATTATTTAGGTTTTTGACACTGCACACTATACTAATCAAAACAACTAATCATCCCATGGTTTTTACCATGGTTTTTTGAAAATGGGAGAAGAATAAATTTTTATAAGGACAATGGATGAACTTATTAAAATATTAGGCTTTCTTATTTGAATGTGAGTCGCACTCTCAAGGAATTCATTTTAAAATGTTAAAATGTTTTATAAGTCTTCGAGGGTCCACTAAGGAATTTTAAAATTAATCAAACAAATCTAAAATCACATTATTTTAAAGGTAAAACATATGTTTTCCAAATGTCCATTTTATAATATTTTATTACATCACTATTTGGTCATTATGATGTCATAAAACACATTATATATTTAAACTGTATTAAATTTTTACCCAAAAATTCGACTGTCTCAGAACATTATGGAAAATTCACTATTGGGTAATTTTGACATTCTAATTCCAAAAATAGTATTCATTTTATATAAATAATTTTCTAAATTTTTGAATTTTTAATTTTGAAATAAGAATCAATATTTATTTAAAATTCATGGGTTTTGAAAAAAATAGCTATCAAACCTTAATAAAAATTATAGTTATATTATTAAAAATTATAAGATTGTTTGTATTTAATAAAAAGTAATTTAGTAATAATATTTTCTTAAAATATTATTTAACTCAAAAATTCATTAATTCATCAAAATAGATTACTAAAAATAGTATTTGTTCTTTAAAACCCATTTACAAAGTAACAATAATAAAATGAATGTATATTCTCAATACAGAAATAATGCACATAATCATAGTACTAGGGTCTTGTTACATAACCTCTTATAAAAACCGCATAAGACCTAATGGTATGGTGTGTGATATTGATAGACTCTTGGTTTGTCTTGGATAAAATTACTCAGGTGGTAATCTTTATCCACTTCCACATCCCCCATAGGTGGTTCCATTTAAGCTAAATGTGTTGAATCTAGGCTTGGGATTGGTCATGATAAAAGTACTGAAACACTACCTCCTTTATAAGCTCTAAAAAATTGGATTCATATGGAGAAATTCTACTGAATGAGTCCATCAGTTCCTTTGTATAACTAAATTGGATTTGTTAAATCTCTATATTTATACTAATCATTTGATCACTGTTCAACGACTATATTAGGAACAATAATAATTATTAACACTATTTTAAAAACATAAAACCAAGGAAGTGAATATGATTTATATAAAATTTTTACATAATAATACATTTAATTAGATCAAGAGGAATTTTCGTTAATAAATGTTTTGGATCATTAAATATTGACTCGGACAACCCTCGGTTTAGGGAAATTTTTCACATAATGCCATTGCTCTATGTAGTTGTAACACTGAACTATAGGATGAGTGTTGATATGAACCTTCCTTTGTTCTTCCTTATTATTGGGATTCTTCATATGCCATGAATAATTTTTATCCAGATGTCCCAACTTTCCATGTTTGATGAAATTTTTGGTTCCCTTTAGAGAGTTTCTAGGATACTTATTACCACAATTATTACACGTGGGATGGTCGAGCTTCTTCCCATTATAGAATTTACTTGAGAGACCACCCACATGAGATTCCATTTTCCTCTTACTATCATTGGTCCCACTTTACCTCTGAGATTCTACAATATCCATTTCAACATTGAGGGCACAATGGAAAAATATTATCGTTACAGTCGATGTCTTGAATCGCCAAAACTTTTCATAGACTTGGATTTAGTCTACTAAAGAACCGATCCACTTTGCTTTCAGTGTTCATGACAAAGATTGAGGCATGCCTTGAAATCCTTTTAAAGTATGCTTTATATGCCCCGATTGACCCATATTCCTTCTACTTGAGTCTGAGGAACTCTCTTTCCATTTTGAGATGGAGGGTTCAGGTAAAATATTTATTGAAAAACATTATCTGGATTTTTTCCATATACATAGAATGAATTTCCACCTAGGGCTTTATATTCTTGATCAGTGTCCACCAATGATTATCTTCCCCACCAAAACGATAGTCTGCCAGTTTAACTTTCTCTTCTTCTAAGAACTGGAGTATAGAGAATATATTTTCAATGGAGTTAGTCCACAGTTTTGCGAGGAGGGGATAAGATGATCCACTAATCCTGGGAGGCCATTTCCACATGAAGGATTCAATGGAAAAATTCTCTTTCCATGGAGGAGGAGGGTGTTCCAAACTATTCAAGTTATTATTCATAACTTGATCCATCTAAGCAAGTACTATCATGTATTTTTTAGCACCTGTTCTCATCATATTAGGCATATCATTAGGGAAATCTTCACATTCCCTATCACATTGATTGTTGGCAGGTGTTCTTATATATCCTAACATTAACTAACAAAAATAACATACAATTAAAGGGCTTGAATAGTTATCTATTGAGCATAAAAAAGGAAACTTTGAACATAATAGGATAAACGTGTAAAAGAGAATTATATCCTATCTTGTGGTTCCCTTTGTTTCAGTCTAGGTTATATTTGATCTATTTATTATATTATATTCTTATGGGATCTTTTTTCCCCTAATAATGTTTTGATCTATGCTTATGAATTTACCAAAGCATATCCCCCGGGAATGTCAAACCAAGAGTGTAGTAAGGCCAATTTTCATGCACTAGTTCTTGTTTGAGTCAAGCTCAAATCGGTGTTTTTGGGTTTTACCCCTAGATACATCTATGCTAGATCCAACTCAACCTGTTTGTATCTAGATAGGGATTTATTTTCTTGATAAAAAACGTACTCTATACTTACCAAAATTTAGGGGTGTTTTCTTATACTTAGTCACATCCTTAAGGTTATTACTAAAGTGCTCTATTCATAATATCAAAAAAAAAACTAGACCATCCTATGATACCAAATATAGAGACCTTGGACTTTTACACATATTATTACAAGATTTTAATCACAATTAAACATTAGAGTACAATCCATGGATAATGAATTCTAGTGTCTTTGAAGACTAGGTACATAAAAATTAAAACATAGGACTTAAAAAGAACTTCTTTATTTAATCTTCATAAATATATCCTAACATTATTTGAGCCCTTACATCTGCATTGGGTACCCTGGTGATCAAATGGACAAAGGGATGAGCTAAAAGCCCAGTAAGAGATTAAACATAAGAATAAGTATTTAACACAAGGGTTTGAGATCTTTAAATAATGATTTAAAATGACATATAGAATCATAACATATAAACATGGGATCATATAAACATGAATTCATCGTATTGTGGACTCAATATAAATTATGACTTTAGCATGAGTCATGGATCATTGCACATAGAGGAGCACAAGTCAGGGTTAACCATCAAGATTATTTCACATGGTAGCATGAGTCAAGGATAACCACCAAGACCATTGCACATAAAATATTATGAGACTAAACTTTTCCCAATGGATTGGAGTGCTTTCTAGGAATAACAATCTTAGAATTTTCATGGATATTCTTTCCACAAAAATAATCACACATAATCCATCATACATAGACATAAGGGAACCCATTGAGAGAAATGGGTATCATATTCCTGTCATAAAGCCTAATGAATGGGTGTATCATAAAAGTGTCCATGAGTGAAAAGAATTAAAACATACATGGAAATTAATAAGGTAAAATAGGCACATATCATGGTAAGTGATGTAAAATATAAGTGACAACATGTAATAAGAGTATTTAGTAAATTCATAGCATTAAACCATTTTAGTGAACTTTTAAAGAAAATACTAAAGAGAATTTAAGGTGCAGAAGAGAATAATCTTTTATATTAAACTAGAAGTAAAACATGAATGTTTTCATAATAAAAATAATGATTTCACAATAACAAAGGTGGATTTAAATGAATATTAGAGTGTACCTAAAATTGGGGGAAAATTTTGGGAAGTTCCCTTAAAACTATTATGATTATTCAGAAGTATCGAGGTGGGAATCACTTAAAATCATATATATACTCAAAAGGGAATGAGGTATGGAACATAAAACATGATTTTGGAGCATATAAGAAGTATTTATATGTTTTACATAAAAAGAAAAGAAAAATTTATTTGGGTAAAAAGAAATATAGAACAACCTGAAGGAATAAAGGTGGTTTGGGTAAAATCCCTTACGGAATATAGGCATGGTATCAAGTGTATTTAAGAGGTCTTAATGAGAGAGAAAGGGATTTTTCATCTTTTATAAATTATGAGGGAATTATGGGAAATTTGAGAAATCATACCTCATCATTAGGAATCATAAATAAAAGGGCATAACATAGAGGAGATTTTTGAATAAATGTGAGAAAGAGAGGACCCATTCCCTTAAGTTAGATAATGTTGTCCACTTGAAATTAACGACCTAAATAATAAAATTAGGATCATTAATTAATAATTTTAGAACACCATTTACATTTAAATGATTTATTATAACCATTTTTAGTTTATTCATAACCTTTTCGATTGGTTATGAGGTTCAATTTCATTATTTGGGTCCATTTGTTTCATGTTCGGTTTACTTATATACACGAACATATAAACATATATGGTGAGAGTGGTTGTTTAGAATTGAAGTTATATGAAATTAGTGAACATATAGAAGATTACATGGTTGTAAATTTAATTTTCTTATTTTTAGTGTAGGTGAGTCATTATATAAAACATTAATGGTAAACTCTTGGATTAATATGAAGATTTTTATCACAATTATCTTATTTTGTATTATTATTTTACCTCAATAATTTATAAGGATTACAGAACATAAATAAGATAAAATTCATATATTATGATCTGGTTCAACCATTAAAATGGTTTCATGACCAGTCTAGAATATGGTAAAGAAAATTGAAAACCCATCATCCTTGAATGTGATAAATCAACACATCTTGGATGGTATATTAATTTATAGAATAAAAGGAGGGGAGGGAGAGATTATGATAAACTAAACCATTAGCATAATAGAAATCTAGTACACTTATTTTACTGGAGTTATCGTACCATTTGGGTGAAGGGTGGAGAGGAAATAAATAAGAAAAGGAAATTACATGAAAGAAAATAAAAGAATCAGAAAGAGGATTTTACCTCTTGAGTTTATCTCCTTTGAGAGCCTCTTAAAGGGAGAGGATTTTGTATTTTTAAGAAACAAAGGGCTTTTGGACGTGGGGGAGGAGCTTAGGGAGTGATTTGGGGAGAATTTAGGCATGGCACAAGGCTTGAGAGGAGTGAAGGGAAGAGGGGAGTGTGGGTGTTTTTTATAGTGGAGGAGAGGAGTAAATCTTGAATATTTAATTCATTATTTAATTATTTTTATCAAGAAACAGAATAGTGTTTAATTATTGTGATAAAAAATAGTAATAAATTCATTCTAGTTCAAACCAATGTCCATTAGCATTATCCATGACTCTAACATTATGTAGAAATTCATGTTTTAGCATTTATTGTGAATTTTTATATTTTACTATTCATAAAAATTCACGTATTTTAGAAAAATCACATAAATTCACCCTAACTATTTTTTGACATTTAGAATCTAAAATTGAACTACATTTTCAAAAATAATTTTATAGATCTGATTAATTTAATTTTTTAAAAAAATTGTATTTTTTGTAAAAAACATTAAAACTATAACTTGTTTAATAACAACTTAAAAAATTAATCAAGGACCCAATAAAATTATCCTATAACCATAAGAAAATAACATAACAATTTATGATTAAATTTTAGGAAAATAAATTTTCATTTTAAATTATTAAATTAATGATAAAATTGTAATTAAAGTATTTATGACATAAAAAAATACCAATACTTTTACTATGATCAATGTTTTCACCAATACGATGTATAAATTGTATTTGTACATTCATGGGTGAAGTTTCTATTTTTTTGACCAACTTGATATTCCTTACTATTCATTAAAATTAACAAGGTTACATTAGAATTAATCAAAAACTATGTTTATTCTATAAGACTCTAAATATCATACTGAACACAACTGTGTATATTAGATTTTCGAAATTCCAAACACAGAAGTGGAAATGTTATGTTTAAAGGTCACATAGTAATTTGTAGTTCTATGTTTTTGTGATTTCATGTGATTTTATGAAATAATTATAAGAAGGTATTTTCTATTGATAAAATATTAGTTCGTTACACTACACCTTAGATCTTGATTTCTTGGACTCACTTCAGACATATTTTGTGAACACACCTACGAATCCACCCAAGTATTTGTAGGGTTTCTATTGAGATTCTCTTGGGACTCGACGAGTATGCATTAGTCTTCTATACCTTGTATCCATCCCTTCATGGTCTAACACTTTTGGTTACATGGTGATGCCATTTTAAAGGACTTGATTATACAAAAAGTCTATAATGAATGTTTTGTGTTGGATTATATGGAATAGCCATTGTTGTGATTTTACACCTCATTATAAGGAAAGGATATAGTGGATTTTTGACATGATTACTAATATCCATGTTATGGGTATCAACTTAGAGTGGTTAGAATAGAAAATTTTACTAAATTATTTATATTTTACTACTGCCCATGATATGGGAGATTGAGTGATGTTTTTACGATTCCTTTTTTGGATAGACTATATCACTTTACATGTATCACATATGACATGGGAACTTTGTTTCATTTATTCTTTTACCTATGATATAATACACTATGTTTCTGCTTATATTTCACATCCTAGATGTCTTATAGACACAGTTGGTGGTAGCCCATTGAGAATTATCTCACACCCTATTTGGGTTGCCGTTGGATACCCAGACATACTATATGGATATCTGTTGGGACCAGGGAAAGTTCCCAAAGTATGATACATTATTTGTGCTATGATTAAGAGAATAAGAGAACATGGATGAGTTTAGGATTGTGATGCTAGCTTGAATTATTCTATTTTTTATTTTTGGAATTTTGATACTAGTATTGTATTGGATGCACGTATATATATTTTGGATGCTTCATAGAGACATGAAATGATCATCATTATATAGGAGATTCTTTTTTTGAATTGTTTATATATTCATGTATGGGATATTTATCTTCAATTTGATTGATTTAATTCTTTTTATATTGACTATATGATTTATACTATTGTTTTACACTCTAATTAAAGGTCATAGGCTCCCCACAGACACACCCTTGGACCTCGATGTTAGTTTTCAACCTCTAGAATTTATTGTGATTCACTTGAGGCCATGTGACCCATCGATTTAGGGCACCATTAAGTGGAATCCGGGTTATAATGTTTCATGAACTTTGGGAGGTAGTATTCCATCCCAAAAACTTTTGTAATGGTTGAAAAACTAGGTATTAAGTGACCATGACAAAATTTTTATACACCAAAGGTCAGTATAATGGATTTTTGAACCTTGATACAACATCGATGTGTGCTCTTTGGATATAACCTAGTGTTGGTGGACTATGTAAAATCTATTTTTCATGGTGTGCTTTAAATTATGTAGTCATGTTTGATATTTGGTGTGAATAATAACAAGGGATAGTGAGGTCAAATGCATTCCCTAAAAAAGGAAAGAATATCTAAAAATGGGGAGAATATAATCGAAGGGAAAAGTTTTATTTGGGAAACACCTTAATTGACTCCCCTTTTCTGGGTGCAAACACTAATTCTTGTCCCAACATGAATTGATAATAATTAGTTAATTAATATTACTAATTATTAACAACTACTAACATATTAAACAATAATGAATTTAATAGTAATTAAAAATAATGTATTTACTAATAATAAAAAATATAATTAATAATTTAATTAATGAAATAATTGTTATTGAAAACTAATTAATATTAATAATAATAATTTCCAGTAGCCACTGGAATTATTACAATTAGAAAAAAAACTCACACAAACCCAATGAGTTCAAACTAGTTTATAAACAACCCCTCTAAAAGGTTTCATTAGACAACATATGTTCACATTATTTTTTAAATATCACAATCACCCATTTTTAAATCAACCTAATTAAATGGATAATTTTTTATGATCCCACCAAATAGTGTATAGAAAAACATTATGCCTTCATCATGAATTTCTCTTGTTTTATACTCCAACCAATATGGTTTTATCCACATGATACTATAGGAAGCATTGATGTGGTATTTCATATTAAACAGTTAGAATTCAGTAATTTATAAGATCAATTATGGTTTGTTTAGACAAACCATTTTTTTACCAAATATAAATTATAATTTTTGATGAAGAACAAAATAATTGAAATTCAAGAAAGAAAGACAAAAACTAAAAGAAAACACAATATTTTAATGTGATTTATCCTACATTGGACTTACATAAACAATAGAAACACCACCACCTAAGATGTTAATTAGAAAAAAATATTTCACAATACAAGAGAAATAAAATAAATAAAGCACTAGATAATATATATGAATAAGTAAACAAAACTAAATTAGGTGGAACTGATCATGCCTATCACTCCTTTATAGACTCATAAAACACAACCATAATATAAACTATTTAATAATAGAACTATAATAGAAAAATTATTATAGAGAGAGGTCTCAATAACAAGATATGGTTACTTCTAAAAGGGTATTTTTAGCTTCCAACTCATCTTCGTGTAAGTGATTATACAACTCCATGAATCATGTTGTTCTTCTGATATCACCAAAGTGTTACTCTGAGAACCGATATTGAATAAAAATGTGTCGAATTTCAAAATAGTAGTGGAAAGATAATTAGATCACAAAAAATCATCTATATTCATATGAATTTATATATCTTTCATCCAATACAGAAGATTTCTATCTTAGTTTATAAGAATGATAAGTCTATACAATTATTGGAAACCCAAAAGGTTGACCAATGATGGAATCAAATGAATGGATTGGGTGCTAAGAGGAAAGAGCCCCGCGGAAGATGTGTAAATAACACAAATCGAATGATCCATTTGATATCCATAATCATGTAATTAATCAGTTAACACATGAACACTTATAATTGGTTATGATGTAAAGACACGAGTCGATCCATCTAATGAGAGAGAAGAAAAATATTATAAATGCGTAAGGGTGTTGATGTAGGACTGTCAGATCACAAAGATTAACGGATAAGTGACCCCCAACCTGGATTTCACTAAGTAAGAAGAATAATAATCTAAATATATATAGGATACCATTCCTTATTTATTAACATAAGGGTAAATATATAATTGTAAAAAAGTAATGGAATGAATAACATTCTCCATACATGTGGGTAATTAACAAAAAATATTTAATAGTAAAATATTCTAACTTGTATGAGTAAACAAGTTCTATATGAAATATTACTAATAAACAAGGCAAAAGATAATATTGTTTCATTATAAAGAACATGCACAACATACCAAAAATATTCATTTTTCTAAAAAATTATTATGTATAATGGTGTTATAAAAAACATTTTTTATTGTTATATGACAATATTTATTAACCCTAAGCAACTCTTATACTTTGATAAAAGAATAAACTTACTTAAACTATCATCCAAGACATCAGAAGTGTGTATCCTATGGATATAAACCATCATAATTTCAATAAAATCCCTAATAAAATGAAAACTAATTTCTATTTTCCTTTACCTTTTATGGAAAACATTATTCTTAGATAAATTTAGGGCCAACTGACTATCATAATACATACAAATATTACTATAAGATAAAGGGAGATCATTTATCAAACCTTTTTACTAAATATTCTCCTTAATACATTTGTTTAAATCAATGTATTTTTCTTTAGTGATGGGTAAGTAAGCAACCAATTTCATATTTTAATTTTATGAAATAGGATCAACATAGCTTGGGAATACATTTATATTAATTTAATTTATTATATAAATATTATAATATAGTTAGAATCTAAAATTCATGCTATATCATTATCATATATACTATTATTTCCAAAAAAATGCATTGGTCATAAGATAGACACTTTCATCTAGATCCATTTCATTTCATTCCAATGGGAATTATTATAGTTTCCCATAAGCCTTCTTAAAGTGCACTAAGAAAAATAAATATCATATCTACAATAAATCATTTCATACATAAGGCTACCTACTATATTAACATGCCTTATTTAATTTATAAAGGTTGCATAAGTCTCACACTTAGGGAACTAGGACATGAACAACTTGAAGTGCTATCCTAAGGAAACATCAAAAGTTTTTAGATGCTCAAACATGTACCATTTAACACATAATCCACATAGTCACATTGAGGTCGATAAAATTAGTTAGTATCTTTTTTTTCTAGGGATTTTCATAGCTAATATTTTTTTCACATTTCCAAGATATTTCATTTAAAAAGAAGTATTATGTCGGATATTTACATGGGTAATCATCCTAATGTTCTTACTAATTGGTAACATTTCATCAACATACAACAACTAGTAAATAATTTCATGTTTAAGTATTGAAATAAAAACAAGAACCATACAATCTTCCCATATAACTATTTTCAAGAATAAAGGAATAAAAATATTTATACCACTATCTAGAGGGGTTTCTTTAAAGTCCATGAAAATATTTTATAAAATAAAAATATAATGTGATTTGATATCTATTTAAACAAATTCAAGGGATTCATGTGAACTCATTCATCCAACTTTCCATGAAATATTCCATATTGATACCCAACTTCTCTATATAAAAATCATGGGAAGTAAAGGTAGAAAACAATCTAATGGATTGATGTTTCATTAAAGAGTAAAAAATCATACAATAATCTATTACTTCATGTAAAAAGAATCCTTTTGAAATTAAATAGGATTTATACATAATATTAATTCCCAAATGTTGTTTTCATTCTATTTAAAAATCCACTTGAAACCTATGACTATCACATTTATAGGTTTTATTACAACTGTTAGAGTTCAATTTTGAAGAAAAAAATCCATTATATCTTTCTATTATATATGGGTTCCCTATACATAACTTATGTATGTGCTTGTATTACAATTACATGTATACAATTTTATATATACATGAATTTATCTTATCAGAATAGTGCTTATAATTCTACATCCATTATATTTATGGTAATTTCCATAGATCACATGTCATATAAAAGGGTTATAATAGTTCCCAGGCTATAATGAGAACCTAGAGATACTATAAAAATAATATTAAAAATATTTCCTATGGTCCAAATATATCATAATTATAAGACATATCTGATGTGTAACTATCAAGTGTTGGGGGCTCATAATCATTGAGAATTTTTCTCATGAAGTTTTCACATAGTGATCTTAAATCGACGAGATCATGAGGATAAAACCATAAATAAGAATAACACATGTTTCATGTTTAATTAGTTATTCCTATCTGTGCACATGTTCATTGGTTTCCAAACTTGAGAACATTATCTATATGTATTATTTGATTACATACATTTATGCAAAGGAAAACCCATGATATTGAAATCATAGCGAGGTAGCTTGTGTTGGGTGTGTCATTGTTGGTGTAGCATTAGTTTAATGTTCAAGATAGAATTTGTCCCTTCTGAGTTGAGGAAGTGATGCATTTTTCCTTGTTGTTTAAGATGATAATACCTTTAATAAATCCATTTCCATGGTAGAAGATGGTATGTTCAACTAGTTATATCAATAAATAATAAATCAAGAGTAGATGGAAACACAATATATGCATCCGAATTTATGAGATGTCATGAGAAAAATAGATTATATTACATGAAATGTGTTAGTAGTAACGTTTGTTGTTTCTATAACATTTCCTTATCTCTTTTAAGGAATTTATGAGTTTCTAGATTATTCTTCTGTTCTATTTATAGTATTCACTCATATAGAGATAAGTTCTTAGAAGTCCAGACACACTAGCATATCGAAGATTCCACCTTAGTCTATTGAATAGGTGTATAAGAAATGGTGGGGCCCACTACAGGGTCCAAGAGTTGTTTAAGTGTTAAAAATTACCCACAAAAAAATAAATTAATAATTATTTGAGTATAAAATAATTTGGTTGGATTTATTTACTAAATGCATTAAAAATGTATTAAGTGAATACCTGGAAAAATATTACAAGAAAATATATTATTTTAATATTCATGGATTGTTTAATTTTAGAGATAATTATGAGTCAAGTTAATGAATTGATTTTATAACATAATATATTTATTTTATATTAAAATTTGGTGGTAAAATATAAATGATGTTTGTGAAATAGTTATTTCATCCTAAAGAATCATTTGTGGCTTATTTAAAGAGTGTTGGATATACAAGGGATGGGGAACAATTTTTTGGTAATTGATTTCCACTATATAAGTAGGAGAGGGATTATTCAATTAGTACTATCCATATTCTCTATTTCTTAGAGATCCAATCCCTTTTTCCTACATCTTAGAGAGATAAAGGCTCTTTTTGAGAAATTGATCCAAGAACGCATACACATATGGAAGGGAAGATACCATGTTGATCATTGTGACTTCCAAGGAATTTTTGGAGCTCCATACTAGAACCTAAAATTCACTGATTAACATTCAAAAATATTCTTGAATCATGAATGGATGATCTAGAGGGGTTTGATCTTGGATCCTTCAATCAATGATGATAGAAGACTTGTGACTGATGAACATATCATTGATCCGAATGTGGTACTCCTTTTTTTTTATTTTTTGTGCTTTTAAATATTCATTCAAGATTTTTTGACCTTACCGAGACTCAGATCACTAGATATAGTGATGTTTCATGACCCCAATGATTAAAATTTTAAACTCATGACCCACTGGCTTCTGTTGCACACCCCATTACCAAAAAATTGGTATCTATGGGATCATGTGAAGTTTCTAAGACATGAAAAATTAATTTCCTTAAAATTAAATAGATGTATTTAATTTGGTCCCAACTGTTTTGACCGTACATGGATCTTATCTCAGATAGACAAGTTACGACCATTCAAAAAAATCAATCTGGACAGTTTGTGATTTTAGGTATTAATGATTGAAGAAAATATATACTTGTATGCTAATGTTGTTATTTTTTAGTGAATTATAGAGACCCCAAGATTTTAGGCTAGGCATCGGCAGAAATTCTGTAGCCAAAATCCCTCTAGTTGATGATAAATATTTCTACATCGCATGTGGAATGATTGATTATTAAAAATTATTTCTAAATGCGCTCATTTTTAGGCTTTAAGAAAATTTTTAAAAGGGGCAACCTATTTTTTGGTGAATTCCACAACCAAATAGAAACATTTTTTTTTAAAATAAAAAAAGTTTCATGAGGTGGGTCTGAGTTTTTTCATAGAAGAAAAAAATAGAATATTAAGAAATAAAAAATAGATAAAACATGTGGGGGTGACCTTAGCACATCAAAATCCCACGATACACCACCGTCAATGCACTTCTTGGACAATACCTCTCATAAACTATCCGATGACGCCAGTACTGACAACCAATCCTACGCTCCCAACTACAGCCTCAGAATCCTCCAGAAATCATGGAACTCGTGGTGACCGAACCCACCCATAGGAGGTGACCTCCCTCCCGACCATTAATATGTCTATCCCTCACTACTAAATCAAGTCAGCCCTCCCAATTAGTACCATTAACCCCAATCGACCCTCCAAGAAGTGACTCACAACATGAGAGACCTCTCCTCCCCCTCGAAACTAGTGTGCCCTCCAGTGGGTTTACTCAACCTGTGTATAGGTATGTCGACCTAGAAAAACTGATCACATGTACATCATGACCCAGAATAGATTTAGGTGAGGTTATCCAAACCGAAATTGGTCTAGACGTGGTTCTAGATCCCAACAAGTTTTAATATTAACAAAAATTAATTTCATATTTTCATATTTAAAAATAATAATATTACTATTCTAAAAACTAATTTAATTTTTTTCTAAAAGTAAATTAATTTATTAATTTAATTTAGGAATAAAAAATTATGTTAATTACAGGATCAGACTAAATTAAATTATTTAAATTTTTGAAATTCATTTATTTTATTGAAATTACCTCAAACTTTAATTTATTGAATTTTAAATTTTATCACACATTTAATTTTCACACCAATTGATCTTGAGTAGTGTTCGATAATTTTTCTTTATAGTTTAATTTTAGTTAAATAATTATCACAACTTCATGTAATGTTTTTAATATTAATTTATTTATTGAGTATATACATGTCATCTTTTTATTCAATATGTAAAAAAGGATTACACATACATTATTATTTGTATGTATATTGAACTTATTGATACCCTCTCTCCTTTGTGTGAGTAAATTTACACTACTTTTTATGAGATATAAGATGTGAACCATGATAATATGGGGCATTATCTGAGATGAGAAGTTTAAAAACTGGACTAAGGGAGAGCTATGATATGAGTCAAGATCTGAATTAGGTATTATACCCAAAGGTCATGGTTGATCCGTTGATTTTAAATGGGTTAACACATTTTAGATGCTCAAGACTAGTCGAGTAATTTATTTATTTTATGCATTGTTTATTATTTTATGAATGTTCATGTTTACTGTGGGATCACATAAAATAATAAATAGTAAAATGCATGATTAAATGATTAATGTATTATATTAGAGCATGTTCAATTGTGATCATGATGACATAGCATGGCCATAATTAATTGAAAAATATTACATTCATCGAGAAGTATTAATAACTCTCAAAGTAATATTAAGTCTTGAATGCCTTCTGTAACTCAAATTTGAACATGAGAAGGTGTACAAAGTGCTCATCTTTCCTATTTGAGGGAGCCTCTAACTACCAGTGGAGTTTTTATGAGGGTGATGAGTTGAGTTAGATAAATCTAATAAAAAATAAGTATCTATAGATATATTGCTATCATTTTATAGGTAAATCATCGAGGGAATCAAGGTTACAATTCTGAGAAGCATGGAATCAACTAAAAAGATCAAGGAATTTTGAGTTAATGTGTTTGGATATCCTAGTTACTACCTTAGAACCCTAAAAGGAGTTGCATATCCATAAATTATAGAGTATGAGGGAACATTTCAAAGATCTTTCCCCTAGATTACTCATGTGAATGGGTATTTCAAATCTAGTAGTGAGGGATACCAGGGTTCAATAAAATTCTTGGAGACATTTACTGATATAATTAATTAATAAATAATTCCAAAAAGTAAATCAAGGTAAATTACCAACTAATATGTTTATGTTTTGTAGATAAAATTAGAAATCACCTATACCACCTGTTATTTATCTCTGTGATTAATTCTGTATAAAGAAAATATCCTAACCGGACATAAATTCTAAGGGTGGTACAAATACTTGTGTATAGTACTATGCCATGATATGAATATTTATTTTTCAGTGTCCCCACTTCCTAATGATCCCCCTCAGGGATAAATAAAATAAGATAAAGATAAATGAAAAAATTATATAGGTGATGCACTAAAAATATAGTGTATCATATTGTCCTAAATTTCCAATAAAATGGAAAAAAACATGAGGATTAATATTCCTATAAGATTCTAACTCATATACAATATTTATATCTAGAGAGATAAATAAAATAAACGTATGATACTTCAATATAAATTTTTAGGTTCATTTTAGATGAAGGGAATCAATCAAGGCATCATGTACTCAAGATTTTCAAGTATATTGAGAGTCTTTAAGTCCTTGGATTTAATATGAACGAACAACTAGAAAATAATATCATTATGACCTCTTTACCACTAAGATTTTAGACTTTTATTATTATTTTCAACATAAATAACATGAAAATTCACTCACTAATATTTTGAATTTAGTTCGCTAATATGATAAGAATATAATGAAGACCAATTCTTAAATCCTTTAGGAGAAAAAAAGGTGGAAGGGAAATGGTATGGGGTCTAAGGCCAAGAAAAAGCATAAGAATCATATTCAACATCATTCTAATAGTGCATATATATAGAGGGATTGAAATGATATTTTTTTCATCTTTTCATGTAGTATGAAAGGCCACTAGAAAAAGAATTGTGTAGCTATGAAAAATAACCAAGGAGATGCTTATACTTCTAGTATTTTTTTCATTGAAAGAAATATGTATTTATATTCAATTTGGGTATTGGATATAGCATGTTCCTCATACATTTTTGCTAATATAATGAAACCAAGTGCATTTTAAAATATTTTAAAGGGTGAGGTGGATCTTTGAGCTACAAATGGAGTGAGTCTAATATCCTTGGTAGTGGGAGATCATTATTTGGATCTTCCTAGTGGTTTGGTTATGGTGTTGAAAAATTATTATTTTGTTCCTTCAATTACCAAAAACATAATCTTAGTGTCAATTTTGTACCATATGGGATTTTATTTAATGTTTTGAAATAATGTTTTTCACTTTTATAAGGATAAAATATTTTAGGGTATGAAAAATCTTAATAATGGATTATATATATTTGATCTCTAAAACCCTGTAATGGAAATCAATGACAAAACTGATGAATATGACTCAGACAACCCCCTCACATGGCACTTCAAGCATGATCATGTAAATGAAATGTATTTATAGAAATTAAATCAATTTGTGTATTTAGATCTATCTGAGTTGGATGTATGGAATGCTTATCTACAAGGTAAAATATCCAAAGTACCCTTTTCTAGGAAAGGAGTAAGGGCCACCAAATTATTGGAATTATTTTACACTGAGGTATGTGTTTCGTTTCTAGTATAGGAAAGGTTTTTTTTCATAATTCATTACTTTTACTAATGACTATAGTTGGTATGGACATAACTATATAATGTGGTATAAATCATATTCTTTTTATATGTACAAGGAATACCAACATGATGTAAAAAAGTATATTGATAAAAAGACTAAGGAAATCTGCTTAGACTAAGGTGGAGAGAATCTTACCCAAGACTCTATTGATAATTTAAAGGCCTATGGGATAATATCCCAGATCCCTCATCCTTATACACCTTAGTGAAATGGTGTTAGTGAAAGGAGGAACTATACCTTGCTTGACATGGTAAAATTAATGAAGTGTGAAGAAACCCTTCTATTGTCATTTTGGGATTTCACATTTTATACATTTAAATATACCCTTAACCAAGTTACATATAAAGAAACATATGGGATCCCATATGATTTGTGGAATAGAAAATAACCCTATAAGTATGGCATATGTTTATCAAGATGTGGGGCCTTTTCAAGACTATACCAAGCTTCCCGAATTAGGATGTTAATCTTTATAGGTTATCCTAAAGTGAACAAAGGTTATTAACTACATAACACTTCATCTAGAAATGTGAATGTGGAATGATATTCTGTATTTATATATAGGGAACACATTTATAAGGGAAATTTTGGGAGCAAGATTATCTTTTATGAAGTTTATGCTCCAGATGAACAAGAGTTGGTAATCAAACCATCTCTATATGAAACCGGGGGAGGTGAATATGTTCTTGAGACACATGTAATACAAAGTTCAAAATGAGGGTTCATAGAACAAGTGAAATATTGTTTTCTTATCACCAAGTTAGGTGACACATTACTCTTAGAGAAGGATGAACCTCTAACATAGAAGGAAGTAGTAGAGGTTAAAGATACTACTAAATAGAATGAATCTATGTATTTTGAGATAATGTCAATTTCAAAAAATCATCTTTTTATTTTTTTTAGACACTCTAGTTAATGTAAAACCCATTAGGTGAAAATGGGTATTTAAGAAAAAGATAGACATGGAGGGTAATGTTAATACTTAAAAATAATTAATGGTTATGAAGGGTTTCATGAAACCTCAAGGCATTGCATATAATGAAACTTCACACCAGTAACAATGCAAAAATATATTAGAATATTAATTATAATAGAAACCTTAAATTATTATGAAATTTGAAAAGGGATGTCAAAAGTAATTTTCTAAATGGTTAATTGGTTGAAAATGTCTTTATAAATGAATGTGGAGGTTTTATTAAGTCAAAGAGTGATGATCAAATATATCAGCTACCAAGATCTATTTATGGATTGAAATAGGAATCAAGATCCTTCAATGTTTTTTTTATGAGGTCATAAGATAATTTGGTTTTTTCATGAATGAAAGTGTTCCATGTGTCTATAAGAGGGTTAATGGGAATTCCATTGTTTTCCTAGTACTATATGTTGATGACATATTATTTGTTGGAAATAAATTACAGGTCTTATAGTTAGTTTAGACTTGGTTAAATGAATTATTCCCAATTAAATACTTTAGTGAATCATCCTACATTCTTGGGATCAAGATCTATCAAGATAGATCTCAGAGGCTTCTAAGGATAAGTTAAAGTACATACATTGACAAGGTACTCAAAGGTATAATATGGAACAATCCAATAGAGGTATTTTACCAATGTAACATGGTATAAATATCTCTATTTAAAGGTTTCCTAAAATATTGGAGGAGATTTAAAAAATTAGTAGAATATTTTATTCCTTGATAGTGGGATCTATCTTGTATGCCATGTAATGTACTAGGTTTAATGATTGCTTTTCTTTGATAAGTGTAGGAAGATATCAGGATAATCCAATAGATCTATGTTGGGAATATGTAAAAACACTCTTGAAGTACTCAAGGCATATAATGGATATGTTTATGATGTATGGAGGTGATGAGTAACTAGTACTGAGAGGAAACACTGATGCTAGTTTCTAGATAGATCATGATGATTTGAAATCATATTTAGGATATGTACCTTTCTAATATGGTGGTGCAGTGAGCTAGAGAATATTAAATAAACCTTTATTCACTGAATCTATAGTAGAATCTTAGTATATCATGGCCTACGATGTAGATAAGGAGGCATTCAAGATATTAAAATTTCCTTAGATATTTGTTTTGTTCCTAGTAGTGCATACCATATTCCAATTTTTTATGGTAATGTTATAATAGTGGTTCTTGCTGAGGATCCCAGGTCACAATATAAGATTAAGAATATACTTTTTAAGTCTCACCACTTTTGGGATTTCAACCAGAGATGTGAAGTTACAGTAAAAAAAGTTTTTATATAGGATAACATGGTGGGCCCCTTGATTAAATCCATAATTTTGTAGAAGCATGATTGTCATGTGGGAGTTAGAGGTTTGAGACTTGTCAGTAATTGGATCTATTGAAAAAATGGAGAGCTGTAAGTTGGTGTCCTGAACCCAAATTATATATGTACTTTCATTACCATTACCTGTATACAACTTGATAAATACATGTGTTTATCTTAACAGAATAGTTTCAATACTTATATGACCAACATATTTAAGGTAATGTCCTTAGATTACATATCATATCAAATGGTTGTAGAAGTTCCTAGGATATAATGGGAACCTAGAGATACCTATACTGTAATCTTAAACATATTTCATTTGGTGTAGATATATAATTATGATAGGACATAGATAATGTGTGACTATCAGGTGTAGGGGGATCATACGTATTGATACATCTATACATGAAGTTCCTAATTGGTGATCTTGAGTATATGAGATCATGAGGAAAAACCACCAATAGTAAAACCACATGTTTCATGTTTGATTTGTTGTTTCTATCTATGAGAATGTGTATTGGTCTCCCGACTTGAGATGATTATCAATGTGTAGCATTTTCTCACATACCTTGATGCAAAGAGAAAACCATGACATTAAATCTATTGTGAGGTATCTTGTGCAGGGTTCATCTTTGGTGCTAAGGAATTGGTTGATGGGTCAAGATAGAATTTTTCACTTTTGATTTTAGGAAATGATTTGTCATACTTTATTAACTAGGATTATAGTACCATTACTAAATCAATATAATGGTAGAATAAGGTATGTTGGTCCAGTAATTTTAACAAATAATAAAGAAAGAATGAATTATGGAATAAGTTTTATGCCTTGATTTTTTGAAATATCATGAGACAAAGAGATCATATTACCCGATATGTGTTTGTAGGAAAGGTTTTGAATTTCTCTAACTTTTCCTAATTTATTTAAGGTCCTTCATGGGTTTCTATACTCTACTCCTGGTATGTGAATTCTATTCACTACTATCAGATATAGTCCTAGAGGGTCACATATAATAGCGTATTCATGAGTCTAAACTGTCATATTGAATAGGTTTATAGGACATTCTGGGCCTTAAAATGGGGTCAGAGAGTTTTATAAATATTTACAATCTCCAAAAAATAAATAAATTCATTATTACTCGAGTATAGAATAATTGGGTTTAATTTATTTATTAAATTTATTCACAATGTATTAAGAGGATACATGGAAAAATATTATATTAATGAATATTATTTTAATATTCCTGGTTTGTTTAATATTTTCTAGAATTACATGTTGAGTTAATGACTTAGTTTTATCATGTAATATATTTATTATATATTATAAGTTGGTGATAATATAAAAATTATGTTTATTATGTATTTAGTTTATCATAACAAATAATTTATATCTTATTTAGTGGGAGTTGAATAAATAAAGAATGGGGAACCATTTTTGGGTAATTGACTTCCACTATATAAGAAGGATAGGGCTCATTTCATGGGTACTATTCATACCCATTAATTTTTGAGAGATCCTCACCCTTCTTTCCACATCTTAGTGAGATAAAGGATTCATTTGAACAATCGATTCAAGAACACATTTAGAGACTGAAGGGATGATATTTTGGTGATCATTGTGATGTCAAAGGAATCTCTAGAACTACGCGATAGCACCTGAAATTCAAAGATTGAAATTCGTATGGATTCTTGAGGAATGTATGGATGATCTGGAGGGGTTCACGATTAAATACTTCATAAAATATCCACCAAATATGTGTGATGGAGGAACACATATTCAATCTGAATGTGGTACTCCTTTGTATAATTTTTTTGTATTATAATATTTGCAAGATATTCTCAGACCTTATTGGGGATCATATCACCAGATACGATGAAGTATTTCCATTTCAGTGATGAAAATTTAAAGTCCTAGGGCCACATGATTCCATTTCATTTTCTTCTACCAAACCTTTCATCATATAAAAACACTACTTTAATTCACTATATTACATAGCCATAATAAAGGTATTTGTTTAATCATCATTAATATCTAAGGAAATGTTAAAAAAATAGTGAAATTAATCTATGTGACTAAATCGATAAAGTGTTCAAATAGTTTTAATGTGACTATCTTGCATAAACAGCTAGTCCCTATGGTATCATCTCCTTATACTACTAATTCCTAGTCAGACTAAGTTTCACTATGAATTCATTGGGGCATGAATAATGGATTTTTTCACAGGTTGAGACTATACATGTGGTTTCATGGGGATCTCTACACCCATTGGTCTATGCATTATTGTGTCATAAGATTATATTTTCTTCTTTATAGGAATATAAGAAACCTATAAAACAACCTACTTAATTATTATACACTTCTGTCACCACACCAAAATCATCAATTAGTGGTAGTTTAAGAAACCACTCCTAATTTTTTTAAAAATAATTTCACTGTGGTTTTTTAAAAACTGTTGCTAAAACTTTTAATTTTTTTATAAAACACAACACTTCTTCGCAAAACGCCCTCACCCCCTTGAACCTCACATCCCAATCTCCAAACCCACTGAGCCCCCAAGACCTACCCCCTTTCTTCCAGTCTCGATCCCAAGCCTTCAACACAACCTTCCCCCACTAACACCCGATCCCGATCCTGAGCCGCCAACACCCCCTTCCAACGCCGACACCCCATTCCCAATCATGAGCCACAAACACCCTCTCACCCAAAATCCTGATCTAAGGCTACTAATCCCTCTCTCCCCTTAACATTCACTACAGATTCTCCCCCGGGTCATCACCCCACTATCGGTCCCCCTCATCTCCGACCCTTTCTTATCTCTAGCGCCCCTTCCCCCGCCGAAGAGGTTTTTTTCTTAATGGAATACCTAGGTATTTCAATATATTGGGGTTAAAATTATGGATCTTTTATGTTTTTTAATTTCATTTTCTTTCTATTTACTATGTCTAGATTCTTCTTTTTGTGGTATTTATGAGTTCTTATTTTTTACTCTTTTTAGGGAAGTTGGTTGTTTGAATTTGTTTAGTTATAAATATTGGTTTATGAATTATAGGAAAGTGTATAGTGGTTATAGGATAAGGATGATATCATTGATGGTTAAATGGATAAGCGGTCTCAACCATATTCACCTATATAATAAGTTTATTCTAAGAATGTGTTTTAAAAATAGTTTCCCACACTTGAAGAAGGTTTCAAAAAAGGAAATAATTACAAATTATTTCTATTGTAACATAAACTATAACATCTATAGAATTAAAATTAATCTTTGGGGATCATTTTAAAATTACTATTCTAATATGTTGATTATTATTTTTATTATGAACTCATGAATAAATAGTAATGAAAAAGTCTTCCAAACCAAAATAAGAATTGAACAATTGGAGATGTTAACATTTGATAATCAAGATGGAAGCTATGGTAAAAAATTTTCAATTCAAATCTGATATAATTTAATATTAGAAACGATTAATATGTTTAGGTATTTAATTTTCAGTTAAATTTATATATTCCTTATTTTATTTTAACTCTTATAGATTTGTTTTTTTTTCATCTCCTCAGTTAATTTATAGTATTCCCATTATAACATTTTTAATGTGAACATTCTGTTTGGCAACTTTTTTTTCAATTGATAATTTTCTTCCACATCCATGTTATTTCACTTATATTAATGTAAATTATTATTAATTTCTTAAATAATTCACATTAATTATTTATATATCCTTCATCAATATTTTTTATTCCATTTTTAAGTTATAGATATTTTATATAGTATGATGATGATAATGATATTTAATCAAGGTTTTCTTATAAATTCATCTCATATTATATGGGAATAATATTCATCGATATATAATTTTTTTTATTTTCTAATCATTTTCAATCATTATGGAATATTTTTCTGTTAGGAAAAATATTATTTCATTTCTTTAATATAATTTTTTAACCACCCAATATATATTTGCTTATATTTTTATGTTCTATAAAAATAATTTTATCTGTTTCTTAAAAAATATATATTATATCATCTTCAACTAATTAATTTTACTGTCTATATATACACCTAATAGTATTAAAAAATATAAAAATTTATTATGTTATATTCCATCTCTATATTTTGGGATTACATTCATGGTTTTACCCGCATTCTCTTTTTGGGGGTTTTTTCTTCATTATGATAGCTATTATATGACTTATTCTATAGTAATAGGTTAGTATTGAAATAATATTTTAATGATAAATGATTATTTTTATATTTATGTGTTATATAAATATATAAATATATATATCTTTGTGTGTGTGTGTGTGTGATGTGGATTTCTATAATTATACCCCCTCTAATGAATTGTTTAATGTTTTACATTAATGAGACTATAATATATGGTACATGGTAAATTAGTGTTAAAATAATTTCAAAATTCATAGATATTTTTTTTTCAGGTTCTTTAATACTTGATATGAGTCATTGTGAATGTTTAATTATTTTTTATTACTTCAATACACTTGTTTATTTTCAATGTAATATTTATCTTTTAAATAAATCTCTATCGATTTGGTACATTTCTATAACCACAAGATAATTTACTAATTTTTTTGTGACATAAAAATTGGTTTTGTTGTGTATGTTTAGTGGAATTTGATTGATCACCTTGATAAATTATTGATAATGTTTCTTTAATATTTTGTTTTTGGTTTCAAAATAGTTTTTTCTATATTAATTTCTATATATTGAGTAATACAACCAACATTGTATGTGGAGGTTGATGTAGTATTATGCCAAAACATTATTTTATATTAATATACATGAGTCGTTAAATAATTTGTTACATAATAAAGATTTATGGGTTAATATATCATACAGTTATTAGTACATGATTTTTATTCGTGTACTTTTATGATAAGGACTATAATGGATAATTGATTTATTCCAAAAAAATCAGGGCTATGCATATAAATAAAAAATGTTAATTTATCATTTAATTTTTTATATTCTCAAGTGTAAACTTCTATGATAATTTAAGAGACTTGGTTAATCATTTTTGTTATTATCAGAGTACCTATAGTTGATTTTAATGGGGATAAATTCACTATCTAGGGACCTAATCATTTGAAATTTCATATCCATATATTATATGAATTTGATGCACTATAAGAGAGAAAAACATTTTATTAATATTGCACTATTAGAGTTATAATTCTAGATATTATCCATGTATTTGGGTATAAAAATATTTTCTCTCAAATAGTATTTATATTACTTTTCCACTTGAGATTTTATGATATATTGGGGGGGGGGATGAGGGATATGAGTGATGTTATGTTACATTTTATAGTACATGAGTTAAAACTTGAATTTATTAATTTTTTTCATGCTATATTTTTTTTCATTATTTTCTATTATTTAGGATAAATATTTATCAATTTTAAAATTATTATAAAGATCATTATTACATAAGATATTATAGGCTTTTCTATTTCTAAATAATGAGATAATGTTTTAGAGATATGAGATTCTAATGGATTATGATTATATATATATATATATATTTATTTAGTTTCATATTTTATTATATAGTGGTTTAAAAAAATATCTTTTTTAGTTTTATAGGTTGGTAGCTTCAAATAAAGGGGATGTTTTAGACTATTTTGATCTGAGTTTGTTTTTTGTTCTAATAGTGGACATATTATAGATGTAATGTAATTTTGGGAGCAATTTCTAGCTATTTTTTAAATTTAAGGCCTTATTAATCATATTGGAGATGATCATTCAAGAGATTTAGAAAACTTATCGGTTTAGGAATAGATTTCTAGAAGAAATATATATACATAATTCAGTTTAATCTTTGAACCTAAATTAATGATCCTGGACTAGTTATATTGATAGAGGTAATTTTTATTGCACGGATTATAATCAATGTTTAATTTACTAATTATTTAGTTATCATAATATGATAAATTCAGAATTTAATTATAAAAATGTAGTAGAATAACATATAATTATATATATAAGAAATTTAATGACGAATAACAAAAAGTAAGTTGTTAAACAAAAAATTTATGTGATTTATACTTGAGGTCCTCTAGCACTAGCAATGCTAGTGAAGCATTATGTGACATCCACTCTAGTACTTATATGAATCTTCTTAGGACTACTTGGGTTGGGATTTTTTCACTGCCATTTTTCTCAATTCCTATATAGTAATAGTTATGTGTTTTCATTTTTTTAATAATGTGTCATCACATTGTGATATATATAGAAAAAATAGGGATCACATTATCGAGAAAAAACATCAATATGAAAAGGGTTTAGAGGAGTTTTTAGATTTTTCAATTTCCAATTGATCTACTGATGGGAGAATAATATTTCCATTTCTTAAATGTAAATTTAGAATATGGTTGAAGAGAGATGAAATTTATGAACATTTTATATTTAAAAAATTCACTTCTCATTATTTGTGTTGGATTTGGTGTAGAGAATCGAACATTACAGAAACTTTGAGTGCTGATGTCAATCAACAGAAGGAGCTCCAAAATTCTTTGACAATGGACAATGAAATGAAAAACCATATAAACGATGCATTAAACATTACTAGACACTAACATCAATATCAAAACATATTAGAACAACCATTTTATAGTGATATAAATAGCAACATGACAAGTGATGTTTTTGAGACTATAGGTCAACCAGATCAAGATTTTAACATAGCATTGGATCCTATTCTTGATTGTATGGAGACTAATGTAAGAGAAATATTCACTAAGAAGATAGACATGCTTTATGGATTAGTTGATGATGAAAATCAAGAGTTGTATCATGGATGATTGAAATATTTAAATCTTTCTTTGCTTCTGAAGTTATACCATATCAAATTCCAATGTGGAATTAAAAATAAGCCGATGTCTAGGATATTGGAATTTTTTCATGATGAATTTCCTGAAGAAAAGATCCCTGAGTCGTTTTATGATATAAAAAACCTGTTAATAGGATTAGTTTGAATTATAATAAAATATATGCGTATCCCAATGGTTATATTCTTTATTAGGGAGAGTATTCCAGAAGATTGGATTGGAAAAAATGTTCTTCCTCTAGACTATAGTTAGTGAGTGTCTTTGGAAGTCTAAATCAATATACTACTATGAAGAATAAGATAAGGAAAACACCTATAAAGGGTTTTCATTACTTTATTTTAAAGACTCAATTGCAATGATTTTTCATGTCATCAAAAACCACTTAAGCACATGAAGTGGAATTATATAGATAATAAAATTGATGTGTTAATGTGAAATCCAAGAGATTCAAAATCGTGGAATATATTTGTTTAATTATATCTATATTTATTATCAGATTTTAGGAATTTTTGATTGGGATTGGATACTAATGGATTCAACCTATTTGGGTATTTGATCACCAGTTATATAATTTGGCCAATTGTTTTGATCCTTTATAATATTCCTCCTTGTATGTGTCTGAAACAATTGTGTTTTATCATTTCAATGATTATTCATGGAAAACAATTTATAAGAATGATATTTGTGTATACTTGAAACCTCTAATTGAAAAATTACAGAAGTAATGGTGCAACAATGTTGTAATGCCCCGAACCTAGTTATCCAGATTCAGTGAATTATTATATAACATTGTCATGATGCAATGAATCATGTCCTGAAAGATTGAACAATTTAGTTTCCTTGGAAGTACTAGATACATTCTTATGTTTTACATTACATCATGAAATAAAAACATCAAAAAAATTTGTCCCCTTTTAAACACACTTATATCCTTAGCCTATCCCTGTAGGTCAACCATAAAATACTTAATCACATCATAGAAAAAATAAAACATAGAAAGGGGTGAGCTCAGATGCTCATTAAGGATAAAAATATAGCGAAAACATTCATAAATAAGAATAAACATTTAAGGAAATGTATAAGACTAAAAAAATATCATTTTAAACTTAAACATCAGCATAATATGGAAAAGATAAAATAAAATAATTCAGTTTATTTATTTACATGGATATTCTACTAGTCAAATAATCACATGTAATATAAATATCCACTTTCATAATGATGGAGGGCATAATTCCAAACTTCATAAACACATAGTCAAGGACTTGTGCCAATACTACAAATAAGATTTTGTTAAGGCCTTGTTCCAAGACTCTAGTTTGTCTCATGCGGCCTACCGATGCATCAATGAGCTATAACGGGCTCCACCAGTCATGTACTAAGTCTAATGCATTCCTCATATGAAAGGATTTAAACATAACATAAACATTCGTACTAAAACTAGCATACGAAATGTCAATACTTTATCCTTAAACCATGAATGGTTTAAAAATAACACATCCATATTAAAATATATCACAAAACCTTCAACACAATATAGAAGATATGTATCATAAATAAATCATCTTCAAACAGATTTAAAATTCATCAAAGAATATTGACATAGATGAAATCAAAACTTTTTGAGAGAAATATATCTTTCTTTTTTGAAATAATTTAGAAGTCATGAAATTATAAAATAAAATATTTATTTTGAAAATATTCATATAAGCTTGTATGGGAAGCTTTGATGATGTTATAACGGTGAAAAATAGCCACACCCACCGTATAAGTTAAAAAAACATTCTTACCTTAATTTTGTCAAAAAGGTGATAAAGTACATTGTTTGGAAAATGGTGGAAAGATTCTTTTAAAAACATGTAAGGTAAAATAATGATATAAATGACTTTAACCCATTTTCTCATAAATAGTAATTATTTTTGAAATACATTTTTATGAAAACATGGATGTGGATGATAAAGAGGTCCTAGTAGATACTTACGTAAAAACAACATCAGATAATAAAGAGATTGTGAAATTAAACCTTAACGTGCACTTTTCCTCGGTCGAGGGTACGTTAACCTCCAGTATAATAGTTAAACCATAGTTATTAAATTATACAAGAACTATATACATAAATATGATATCATATATGATCCTCTAATATTGCTCTGTTAGTAATATTTCACAAGTATCATCATTTCTGGTGTTAACTGATTCATTTTCCATTATATGGTTGGTTACGTAAGCCATGTTTGTTATGGATAGGATGTATTTTATTAATATACATAATGATATTATGTTCATATACATTATTTTCAATCACAAAATGAAAAGTATTCATGAATGATTATGATGGGGAATGAATCTAATGGCGTTCATGGGACAGTAATCTGTATGTACGCACGAGTGGAAATATCATTATATTGATGGTGAAATCATATGTAATTGGATGGTATATCATATATACAGAATAATTAGAATGTTATATTTATTATTTACATCAGTTATATTCATTATTATATCCATCCAAAATAATGAAGTGTTTGAATAACAAACTACACCACGATGCAGAGACGGTAAGCCGTACGTACACATGTATGGTGATTTTATCATTTATAGGATGGATAGAATAATGAATATGGTTTTAACATATTTATAATAACATAAATATATATATAATTTAATGGAGTTATTATTTTAGAATTAAAACAACAAATAAAGAGTAAGTGAAAGAAGAAAAGAACATGAAAGAGGTGATGAAATATTTACCTCTTCCTCGGGTTCTTCCATTTGATTTGATCAAAAATGATCCTTAGGTTGGATTTATAACCAAATTAATGCCTCTAAGATTAATGGAAGAATAGTTTTATGATATTTGGTTAGGTTTGGGCCGAGCCAAATTGATTTGGAGGAGTGAAATTAAGAGAAGGGGAAGTACCTATTTATAAGAGAGGTGAGGGTCATTTTAGGAAAAGCTTGAAATAGTTTTTTATAATAAAATAATTTTCGGTTTATAATGGCTCAAAAATGATTTATTTACATTATAAGGTAGTAATGGGTAAAAAATCAATCAATTAATATGTTTTTATAGGTTTATGTCACCATATTAACCTTATCTTTTAGATTTAACTCTAAGTTAAATAGTTTGTCATTTACCATGTCTCTTTGTATTTTTATATTATATGGTTAAAAAACATACTATAACAAGCCAAGAGAACCCAAAGAGGTTCTTTATTAGTATATATAACCTTACCTATGTCCTTTGGCCGAAATTTATAATTTTAGGAATATTATATCAATTAATAATATAGTAATTGTTTTAAAAACTTAATTATGTCAAGTTTGACACTATTTAGTATTTGGGTTTTGTGAAAATCATAAAAGCATGATTACTTCGAAAAACAATTATTTAATCAACCCTAACATGTCATATTAACCTATAAAATTATTCTAATTAATAAAAAGTCTCAAATTATATTTATTTGGATATTTATAATATCAATTATTTTAATCTTTCGTTAATAAGGTAATTACTGCATCATCATTATGTCATAAATAAATTAAAATATTTAATATCTAAATATCGTAAATAGAATAAAATTATGTAACAAATATTTTTATCTTTCTAATTAATATTTATAGTCTAATTTATATTGTGTGTAACTCAATATTAAAAATGGTTTAGTTATTAAACATTGAATTTAACTCTTTTAACTCTTCTTTAAATAAAATAAAAAAATGTCCTAATCTAATCCATGTGGACCAAATAGGATCATATTTTATTAATAAGGCTGTTTTTGGTCAATGATAGTTATAAAATAGAATTAAGACACGTTTTAGGGTAATTATGATATCATTTTCACCATTAATTACCCTATTTATGTTTAACTGTGGTAAATAAAAGTAAACAGTTACTATTCCCCAAAAATCATTTTCATCTTATTGAACCACATTTTAAATATTGATTTCAACTGTGTCTCTCAGTTTTTTGATATTCAACTCAAAGAAGTAGTAAAATTAAGTTTTATGCAAATTTGAAAATGCTCCAAGGAGGCGGGTCAAAGACTGTAAAAAGTTAAATAAAATTTTTATATATCTAAACTTATTAAAAAATGACTCCAATGAATTCCATTGAACATATATATAGGTATTATGTATCTATTTTTACCTAAAATATATTTAAATAAAATAAATTATTATTTAAATAAAAATTTGGTTTTAAAAAATGATTTAGTATTTTTCGCTGTTCATCAAAAATTGGAAGTTTTCAGAAAAATACCAAAAATTCACCCTAAGCTAATTTTGATATTCCGGATTCCAAAATGAAGTACATTTTGAAAAATAAACATTATTAAATTTCAAAATTTGGATATTACTATTCATAACGGTTAGTTTGATTGGTCTTGGTGTGTTATAATCATGAAGTTGCATAAAATGCAAGCTATTGCGTTATTCAAAGGGGAACGTACCATGAAAGATTTGGTTGTTACATTCTCCCCTCGTTAAAATAATTTCATCCTCAAAATTTCTAGAATATTACTCTATAAAAATATTCGGGTGGTTCTTCATCCAATGTTCTCCGGGATCCCAATTTTCCACTTCAAACTTATGATTTCTCCATAGAACATTCACTAGAGGTGTTGTCCGATTTCTCCAAACATGCACTCCAGAATCAAGAATTATTGTAGGCTCTTCACAATAAGACAAATCAGGTTCCAATTCTAATTCTCCATAGGTGAGTACATGCATTGGGTCTGGAATGTATTTTCTCAATAGTGATATGTGGAACACATCATGAACTTTAGAGAGACTTGGAGGCATTTCCAAACGGTAAGCTACAACCCTAATTCGTTCTAGAATTTCTAAAGGTCTGATGTACCTGGGACTTAATTTACCCTTCTAACTGAATCTTATAACTCCCTTTCATGGATATGAGTTCAAGAAAACATGATCTTTTACCTGAAATTCTAAATCCTTTCATTAGTTATCAGAATAGATCTTTTGCCTACTTTGAGATGCTTTGAGGTGGGTTTGGATAACCTTCACCTTTTCCATCATTTCCTCAAAAAGTTCGAGGCCTATGAGTTTTCTTTCACCAACATCATCCCAACAAGTTTGAGTGGGACATCTCCTTCCATATAACGCTTCATATGGTGCAATCTGAATACATGAATGGAATCTATTGTTATAGGAAAATTCTACCAGAGGTAAATATTGGTCCCACATACCTTGAAAGTCAAGTGAGCAAGATCTTAACATGTCTTCTACGGTTTGGATAGTCCGTTCTAGTTTTCCATCAGTTTGAGGGTGGTAGGAAATGCTTAAATAATGTTTTGTATCTAGGGCCTTCTGAATACTTTTCTATAATCTTGATGTAAAATGGAGATCATGATTAGAAATAGTCGATAGGGGTACTCCATGAAGTCTTACAACTTCATTAATGTATAGTCTCTCCATACTTTCAAGTGGTAAATCTTCTCTTATAGCAAGAAAATATGTTTACTTGGTAAGATGATCAACAATGACCCATATTGTATCATTCCTTCAAGGATTATTTAGTATCCCCATGATAAAGTCCATCATAATATTATCCCATTTCCACTCAGGTATGGGAAGAGGTTACATGACTCCTCCCGGGTGTTACCTTCATGCTTTCACTTGTTGACAAACCATATATCTTGACACAAAATCAGCAATCTCCCTTTTCATGTTTTCCCACCAAAAATGTTCCCTCAAATCTCTATGCATCTTAGTGATTCCAGGGTTTATAATGAAATTGGAGCTGTGAGCATCATCCAATAATTTCCTTTTTAAATTAGGTATATCAGAAACACAATGTCTCTTCCTTAATTTCAAAATTCTATCTTCATATATAAAGTAACTCAATCTCCCATTATTCACAACTTTAATCTTCTTTTGAAATTCCTCATCATCATTCTGAGAACACTTTATCCTTTCTAGTAGAGATGGTTTGGAAACCACTTAAAAAAGTATTGATGTTTCACCTTCCATGGTTATTCTTATATCCATATTTACTAGATCCATTAAAATAGGATCCATTTGAACCCTTATCTTGTTCAAAACTCCACGCTCCTTTCTACTCAAAGCTTCATCCACCTTATTTTCATTCCCCGAATGGTAGTGTATAGTGCAATCATAATCCTTGAGTAGTTCAAGCCATCACCTTTGGCAAATTTTGTGCTCATTTTGTGAGAAAATATAATTCAGACTCTTGTGATCAGTATAAATTTCACATTTTTCGCCATTGAGATAGTGTCTCCATATTTTTAGAGAAAAGATTACAACTGCTAAATCAAGATCATGAGTAGGATAGTTTTTCTCATGAATTTTTAGCTGTCTTGATGCCTATGCAATAACTCTATCATTATGCATAAGGAAACAACCAAGTCCTTTCATTAAAGCATCACAATAAATAATAAACCCATCATTCCATGATGGTAGATTTAAGATAGAAGCATTGACTAATATTCTCTTCAGTTCTTCATAACATTCTTCACACTCTTTTTTATAGAAAAATTTAACCCCTTTACATGTGAGCTTGGTTAATGGTTTATCCAAATGGGAAAAAATCTGGACGAAACATCGATAATAACTTGCTAAACCAATAAAACTATGTACCTCAGTTATACTCATCAGTGCTGGCCTTTCTTGGATAGCTTTGGTATTTGAAGGATCAACAAAGATTCTATCCTTAGAGTCAATATAACCAAGAAAAGAAATCTCTTGAAGCCATAATTCACACTTTCTAAACTTCCCATATAATTCATTTCTTCCAAGAGTCTTTAGGATAATGCGCAACTGGTGATATCCAGATCGAAGGTCAATCTTTGAAAACTATTGAGCTTCATGAAGTTGAATGAATAAATCATCAATGTGACGTAGTGGATACTTGTCCTTTATTGCTATGGCATTGATCTCTATGTGGTCAATGCACAACCTCATAGATCCATTATTCTTCTTAACAAAAAGGACAGGGGATCCCCATGGATAAATACTAGGGAGAATAAATCCATTGTTACTCAATTCCTCTAGTTATTTCTTTATTTACACTAATTTCACAGTGGACATTCTATAAGGGGTCTTTGATATGAGCTTTTAACCAGAAATTAAATCAATAGAAAATTCAATTTCTCATTCTGGAGGATGTCCAGGTAGATCTAATAGAAACACATCAACATATTCTTACACAATATGTACGTCTTCTATTTGAACATTATTTTCCTCACCCATAATTATTTCATTATCTTCATTCCCAATAATTGAGTTTAGTAGAGCTATAGAGGGTGGATCTAGATAAGAATCAGGTGGTGATGTTTTTACTCTAAATATGAGGTACTCCTTAACATCATCGAAAATTTTAGCCTCCTTGTTCTTACAATAAACTTCCACATCATAGTCCCAAATCCAATCATTTCCGAGAATTATATCAAATTCAATCATGGTTATGACAATGAGATCAGTAGATAAAGAACATTTATATGACCTAATGGTAACTGATTCAAAAAACTTTATGGCAATGATACTTTCCTTAGGATTTTTGACTAAAAACTCCCTTGTTAAATCAAATTGGAAATATCTAATTTTATTAGAAAACTGGGAAGATATGAAATAATGTGATGATCTAGAATCAAATAAAGAATTGTCTAAACTTTTGGAAACCATTTAATTACCTTCCATCATGTCTCTTGAAACTTCAACCATAGCATTGGTGATCACATAAGATTTGCCTTTCTCCCTTGGCCTTTTCTGAGGTATGTTCCATTGGTTTTTAAGAAATTTATTTTCATAATGCCCCTTTTATCTACAATTATAGCATTCAACATTGAAAACCTTTTTCTTCCCCTTACAATCAAGAGCTTGGTGGCCTTTTTCACCACACTTGTAACAGACTCCCATTCCCTTAAGGAAAGTACTCGGGTGTTTATTCCCACATTTACCGCATGATGGATATTCAATTTTTCCCTTCTTCCCATTATTTCCACTTCTAGACTATTCAACATATCTATTTTTCTCTTGCTTATCTTTAATGTCGTATGACTTAGAGAATTCCTTTTCTGTCCTGATAGCGCATGAGAAAATATATTCGTACGATGAGAAAGATTGTGAAACTAATTCTCGACAGCGAAATGGTTTTAAACCATCAAAGAATCAATCAATCTTACTCCTTGGGTTACTTATATACTATTCTGCATGCATTACCAGCCTTGTAAAGTTAGCCTCATACTTTGCGACATTCTCATCTTCCTTTTACTCAGACACAAAAATTGTATTTCCATATCCGCTTGATGGTCACGAGGAATGTAATTTTCTAAGAAAATCTCTTTAAACTATATCAATTCAATGTTATATACTTATTCGTCTTCCTTTGTGTTTTGGATTAATAACCACGATTGATCATCATCTCCCATGAGGTGATAAACTGCCATGACAAGTTTTTCCCTTTTGCAACTCCCCAAAGTATGAAATATTTTTTCTCTAAGGAATTTATCCATTTCTAGGATACTAATGGACTTGTACTCCCATTTAATGTTGGTGGTTGTTTCCTCATGAAGTGGTATAACATTGATCCTCCGAATTGTGGATCAGGGTACTCCATACTGGTAAAGTTATTATTCATAACCAGAGTGAGTTGTCCCAGTATGGTGATAACCTGATCAAAAATAGTTGCATCACCGGCTCCACTATAATTATCTTCAGTTGGAGGTAAATACCTACATGGATTACGTGGGTTGATACAGTTTCAATTCCTTCAACTAGGCACCATTTCTAAACAATGGCATAGACTAGATTAGTTTATGAATAACAATACATATTTCCAAACATGTATAACATTTAACAAAAATTGAAAACGTTATGGATACAATCCATAATCATAAATTTTATTCTATGAGAAGTATATACTCATAAACTCTTCATAATGGTTTGAAAATAAAATGAGAATTATCCTAAGCATATTCCCAGGGAGTGTCGTAACCAAGAGTGAATCAAGACTCGTTGTCATGCACCAGTTCCCGTTCAAGTCTAGCTCAAAGTGGTGTATTTGGGTTTTACCCCTAGGTATATCTGAGCTTGGGTCGCATCTACCTACTCGTATCCAGACAGGGATGCATTGTTTGGAAAACTCACAAAATATCTACAGTACCAAAATTCTAGGAAGTTGTTCAATACTAATCCACAAATACTATATTAGGGTAGTGTTCTCTATCAGTATTTTTTTTCTAAATCTAGGTTCCCATATTGGTACTAAACTTTCTCTAATTCCAACAGTAATGCTCTGAACCCAGTTACCTAGAGTCGGTGCATTATTACATAAAATTGGCATGATACAAGAAATCATGTTTTGAAAGGCCGATCATTTTAGTAGCTTGGAAGTACTAGATACATTCATTAGTTTTACATTACACCATGAAATAAAAAAGTCAAAAAAATTTAGCCCCCTTTTTAACACACTTATATCCTTAGCGTATCCCTGTAGGTCAACCATAAAATACTTCTTCACATCCTTGGAAAAATATTACATAGAAAGGGGTGAGATTAGATTCTCAGTAAGGATAACAATATTAAGGAATATTTCATAAATGATAATAAACATTTAAGGAAATTTATAAGACTAAAAAAACAGCCTTTTAAACTTAAACATCAGAATAATATGGAAAAGATAAAATCAAATAATTCCATTTACTTATTCAAATGAATTTTCTACTAGTCGAATAATCACATGCAATATCAATAACCATTTTCATAATGATATAATGCCTAATTCCAGACATTATAACCACATAGTCAAGGCCTTATGCCAAGACTAAAAATAAGACTTCGTCAAGTCCTTGGGTCAAGACACTATTTTGTCTCATGAGACCTACCGATCCATCGAGGAGCTATAGCGGGATCCACCTGTCACTTACTAAGTCCAATGTATTCCTCATATGAAAAGGTTTAAACATAAGATAAACATTCGTATTAAAACTAGCATACAAAATATCAATACATTATCTATAAAACATTAATGGTATAAAAATAACACATCCACAATCAAATATATCACTGAACCTTCAATACAAATTGGAAGATTTGGAAAATGACGGAAAGATTTCTTTAAAAACATATAAGGTAAAATAAGGTTATAAATGACTTTAACCCATTTTGTCATAAATTGTAAAATTTTTTTTGAAATACATTTTTAATAAAACACGGATATGAACGATAAAGAGGCCCCAATAGATACTTACGTAAAAACAACCTCAGATAATAAAGATATGGTGAAATTAAACCTTAACTTGCACTTTTCCTTGGTCATGGGTACATTAAACTCTTGTATAATAGTTAAGTCATAGTTATTAAATTATATAAGAACTATATACATAAATATGATATCATATTTGATCCTATAATATTTCTTTGTTAATAATATTTCTGCAATATCATCATTTCAGGTGTTAACTGATTCTTTTTCCATTATATGGTTGGTTACGAAAGCCATGTTTTTTATGGATAGGATGTATTTGATTAAAATACATAATGATATTATGTTCATAAACATTATTTTTAATCATAAAATGAAAATTATTCTTGAATGTTTACGATGGGGAATTAATCTCATCGCGTTCGTGGAGATGGTAACCTGTATGTACGCACAAGTGACAATATCATTATATTGATGGTGAAATAGTATGTAATTGTATAGTATATCATATATAAATAATAATTATAATGTTATATTTATTATTTAGATTAGTTATATTCATTATTATATCCATCCAAAATGATGAAGTGTTTGAATACCAAACTACACAACGACGTAGAGACGATAAGCCGTACGTACACACATATGACGACTTTCTCATTTATAGGATGGATAGAATAATGAATATGGTTGTACCATATTTATAATAATATAAAAATATATATAATATACTGGAGATATTATTTTAGAATGGAAACAACAAATAAAGGGGAAGTGAAATAAGAAAGGAACTTGAAAGAGGTGATGAAATATTTACCTCTTCTTCGGGTTATTCCTTTTTATTTGATCAAAAGGGATCCTTAGGTTGGATTTCTGAACAATGGAATTCCTCTAGGATTAAGGGAGAAAATTTGGGAGGATATTCTTGGAGGGTTTGGCCATGTCAAATGGATTTGGAGGTGTGAAATTAAGAGAAGGGGAAGTACCCTTTTATAATAGAGGTGAGGGTCACTTTAGGAAAAGCTTAAACTATTATTTTATAATAAAATAATTTTCTTTTTTTAATGGATAAAAAATGATTTATTTAGATTATAAGGTGGGAATGGGTCGAAAAAATTTCAACCAACTGTTTTTTGATAGGTTTAGGTCACCATATAAACCTTATCTTTTTTATTTAACTCTAAGTTAAATAGTTTGTCATTTACCATGTCTCTTTGTATTTTTATATTATATGGTTAATAAACCTACTATAACAAGCTAATATAACCCCCAAAAGGTTCATTATTAGTATATATAACCTTATTTAAGTCCTTTTTCTGAACTTTATATTTTTAGGAATATTATATCTGTTAATAATATAGTATTTTTTTAAAAACTTAATTATGTCTTGTTTGACACTATTTAGTATTTGGTTTTTGTGAAAATCATAACAGCATGATTACTTAGAAAAAACATTATTTAATCAACCCTAACATGTAATATTAACCTAAAATATTAGTGGGATTCATCAAAAGTCTCAAATTACATTTATTTGGATATTTATAATATCCATTATTTTAATCTTTCATTAATAAGGTAATTAATACTTCATCATTGTGTCATAAATAAATTAAATTATTTAAGGTCTAAAAATTGTAAATAAAATAAAATTATATAAAAAATATTTTTAGCTTTTTAATTAATATTTATAGTCGAATTTATATTGTGTGTAACTCCATATTAAAAATGGATTAGTTATTAAACTTTGAATTTATCTCTTTTAACTCTTCTTTAAATAAAATAAAAATAAATGTCCTAATCTAATACAATTGGATCAAAGAGGATAAAATTTTATTCCTAAGGTTTTTTTGGTCTAATTATACTTATAAAATAGAATTAATACATGTTTTAGGGTAATTATGTTATCATTTTCACCCTTAATTACCCTATTTACGTTTAACCATGGTAAATAAATGTAAAAAGTTACAACTCACCAAAAATTATTTTCATCTTATTGAACCACATTTTACTTAATGATTTCAAACGTGTCTCTCAGTTTTTTGATATTCAACTCAAAGAAGCAGTATAATTTAGTTTTATGCAAATTTGCAAATGCTCCGAGGAGGTGGGTAAAAGACGGTAAAAAGTTAAATATATATTTTATATATCTAAACTTATTATAAAATGACTCTAATGAATTACATTGAAAATATATAGGTATTATGTAACTATTTTGACCTAAAATACAGTTAAATAAAATAAATAATTATTTAAATAAAAAGTTGGTTTTAAATAATGATTTAGAGTTTTTCACTATTCATCAAAAATTGAAAGTTTTCAGAAAAATACCAAAAATTCACCCTAAGATAATTTTGATATTCCGAATTCCAAAATAAAGTCCATTTTAAAAAATAAAATTTATAAAATTTCAAAAATTGGTTATTTCTATTCATAATGTCTAGTTTGATTGGTCGCGGTGTGTTAGAATCTCTAAGTTGCGTAAAATGCAAGATATTGCGTTATTCAAAGGGGAACGTACCATGGAAGCTTGGGTTGTCACATTCTCTCCTCCTTAAAATAATTTCATCCTTGAAATTTCAAGAATATTATTGCATAAAAATATTCACGTGGTTCTTTATCATAAGTTCCTCGTATTCCCAATTTTCCTCTTCCAACTTATGATTTATCCATAGAACATTCACTAGACGAGTCGTCTAGTTTCTCAACACTTATTCTCTAGTATCAAGTATTTTGATAGGCTCTTCACAATAAGACAGATCAGGTTCCAGTTCTAATTCTTCATAGATGAGTACATGCATTGGGTCTGGCATGTATTTTCTCAATAGTGATACGTAGAACACATCATGAACTTTGGAGAGACTTGGAGGCACTTCCAAACAGTAAGCTACAACCCAAATTTGTTCTTGAATTTCTAAAGGTCTAATGTACATGAGACTTAATTTACCCTTCTAACTGAATCGTATAACTCCCTTCCATGGAGATAACTTCAAGAAAACATGATCTCCTACTTGAAATTCCAAATCCTTTCTTCGGTTATTGGAATTTATCTTCTGCTAACTTTTAGCTGCTTTGATGTGGGTTTGGAGAACCTTCACCTTTTCCATAGTTTCCTCAACAAGTTCTAGTCCTATAAGTTTTCTTTCACCAATATCATCCCAACAAGTTGGTGTGGGACATCTCCTTCCATAGAATGCTTCATATGGGGCCATCTGAGTACTTGAATGGAATATATTGTTATAGGTAAATTCTACTAGAGGTAAATATTGATCCCACATACCTTGAAAGTCAATTGAGAAAGATCTCAAAATGTTTTCTAAGGTTTGAATAGTCCGTTCTAATTGTCCATCGGTTTGAGGGTGGTAGGCAGTGCTTAAACAAAGTTTAGTATCCAGGGCCTTCTAAAGACTTTGCCTGAATCTTGATGTAAAATGGCGATCATGATTAGAAACAGTCGATATGGGTACTCCATGAAGTGTTAAAACTTCATTAATATATAGTCTTTCTATACTTTCAATTGGTAAATCTTCTCTCATAGAAAGAAAATGTGATGACTTGGTAAGACGATCAACAATGACCCATATTGCATCATTCCTTCTAGGAGTCTTTAGTAGCCCCATGATAAAGTCCATCGTAATAATATCCCATTTCCACTCAGGTATGGGAAGAGGTTGCATGACTCATCCTGGCTGTTACCTTCCATCTTTCACTTGTTGACAAACCATACATCTTGGCACAAAATCAGCAATCTCCCTCTTCATGTTGTCCCACCAAAAATTTTCCTTCAAATATCTATACATCTTATTGCTACCAGGGTTTATAGAGAAATTGGAGCTATGAGAAACATCCAATAATTCTCTTTTTAGATCATGTATATCAGGAACACAGAGTCTCTTCCTAAATTTCAATATTCTATCTTCATATATAAAGTCACTCAATCTCCCATCATTCACTGCTTTAATCTTCTTTTGAAACTCCTCATCATCATTTAGAGAACTCTTTATCCTTTCTAGTAAAGATGGTTTGAAAACCATTTGAAAACGTTTTTATGTTTCACCTTCCATGGTTATTCCCATATCCATCTTTACTAGATCCATTAAAATATGATCCCTTTCAACTCTCATCTTTTTCAAAACTCCATGATCCTTTCTTCTTAAAGCATCTTCCACCTTATCTGACTTCCCCAAGTGGCAGTGAATAGTGAAATCATAATCCTTGAGTAGTTCAAGCCATCAACGTTGCCTCATTTTGTGTTCTTTTTGTGAGAAAATATAATTCAAACTCTTGTGATCAGTATAAATTTCCGATTTTTCACCATTGAGATAATGTCTCTATATTTTTAGAGCAAAGATTACAGCTGCTAACTCAATATCATGAGTAGGATAGTTTTGCTCATGAATTTTTAATTGTCTTGATGCATAGACAATAACTCTATCATTCTGCATAAGGACACAACCAAGTCCTTCCATTGAAGCATCACAATAGATAACAAACCCATAGTTCCATGATGGTAGAGTCAAGATAGAAGTAATGCCTAATCTTCTCTTTAGTTCTTGAAAACATTCTTTACACTCTTTTTTCTAAAAAAATTTAACCCCTTTACATGTGAGCTTGGTTAATGGGTTAGCCAACTGGGAAAAATTCCAGACGAAACGTCGATAATAACCTACTAAAACAATAAACCCGTGTACTTCAGTTATACTCGTCAATTCTGGAATTTCTTGGATATCCTTGTTCTTTGAAGTATAACCATAGATTCCATCCTTAGAGACAATATGGACAAGAAAATAAATCTCCTAGAGCCAAAATTCATACTTGCTAAACTGCCCATATAATTCATTTCTTCAAAGAGTCTTTAGGATAATGCAAAACTGGTGATATCCAGATCGAAGTTCAATCTTTGAAAAATATTGAGCTCCATGAAGTTGATCGAATAAATCATCAATGCGAGGTAGGGGATACTTGTTCTTTATTATTATAGCATTGATCTCTCTATGTTCAATGCACAACCTCATATATCCATATTTCTTCTTAAAAAAAGGACAGGGGATCCCCATGGAGAAACACTAGGGAAAATAAATCCCTTGTTACTCAATTACTCTATTTATTTATTTAGTTACACTAATTTCCCAGTGAGAATTCTATTAGGGGTATTTGATATGGGCTTTTAACTAGAATTTAAATCAATGGAAAACTCAATTTCTCGTTCTAGATGATGTCCAAGTAGATCCACTGAAAAAACATCAACATATTCTCACACAATAGGTATGTCTTCTATTCAAACATTCTTTTCCTGACCCATAATTATTTCATTATCTTCCTCCCTAATAATTGAGTTTAGTAGAGCTATAGTGGGTGGATCTAGATAAGAATCAGGTGGTGATGTTTCTGCTCTAAAGATAAGGTAATTTTTATCATCATCAAAAATTGTAACCTCCTTATTCTTACAATATATTTTCACATCATGGTCCCAAAGCCAGTACGTTACAAGGATTATATCAAATTCAATCATGGGTATGACGATGAGATATGTAGATAATTAATATTTATAATTCCTAATGGTAACAGATTCACAAAAACTTGTTCCAATGATACTTCCCTTAGGAGTTTTGACTGAAAAATACCTTGTTAAATCAAATTGGAAATATCTAATTTTATTAGAGAACTAAGAGGATATGAAACAATGCGGTGATATGGAATCAAATAATGCATTGGCTAAACTTGAGGAAACCATTAAATTACCTGCCACCACCTCTCTCAGAACTTCAACCTCAGTAGTAGTGATCACATAAACTTGGCCTTGCTCCCTTGTCCTTTTATGAGGTATGTTCCCTTGGCGCTTAGGAAATTCATTTTCAAAATGCCTCTTTTCTCTGAAATTACAACATTCAACATTGAAAACCTTTTTCTTCCCCTTGAAATCACAATATTTCTGTCCCTTTTCACCGCACTTGTAACGGACTCCCATTACCTTAAGGAAAGTACTGGGGTGTTTCTTCCCACATTTACCGCATTATGGATATTGAAATTTTCCCTTATTCCATTTATTTCCATTTCTAGAGTTTTTAACAGATCACTTTTTCTATTTCTTTTCTTTACTGTCGTAAGACTTAGAAAATTCCTTTTCAATCTTGATAGATAAAGAGACAATATATTCGTAAGATGAAAAGTATTGTGAAACTAATTCTCTATGGAGAAATGGTTTTAACCCATCAAAGAATCGATCAATCTTACTCCTTGGGTTTGGTATATAATATGCTGCATGAATTTCTAGCCTTGTAATGTTAGCATCATACTTTGCGACATTCTCATCTTCCTTTTGCCTCAGACTCAAAAATTGTCTTTCCATATCCACACGATGGTCACGAGAAAATTATTTTTCTAAGAAAATGTATTTAAACTCCCTCCATTACATGTTCGATACTTCTTCATCTTCCTTTGGGTTTTGGATTAATGACCACGATTGATATGCATCTCCCATGAGGTGATAAACTGCCATGACAACTTTTGCGCTTTCACAACTCCCCAAAGCATGAAATATTTTCTCTAAGAAATTTATCCATTTCTAAGCAACTAATGGATTTGTAATCCCATTGAATGTTGGTGGTTGTTTCCTCATGAAGCAGTCTAACATTGATCCTCCACATTGTGGATTAGGGTGATCCATATGGGTAAGGTTATTATTCGTAACCAGAGTGAGTTGCCCTAGTATGGTGATAAATTGATCAACAATAGTTGCATCACCAAATCCACTATAATTATCTTTACCAGGAGGGAAATCTCTACATGGATTACGTGGGTTGATACGGTTTCCATTCCTTCCACTAGGCGCCATTTCTAAACAATGGAATAGACTATATTAGTTTATTAATCGTAATACATAATTTAAACATGTATAACAGTTAACCTAAATTGAGCAATTTATGGATAAAATTCATAATCATAAATTTTTTTCATTGAGAAGTATATACTCATAAACCCTTCATAATGGTTTGCAAAGAAAATGAGAATTATCCTAAGGATATCCCTCGGGTGTGTCATAACCAGGAGTGAAACAAGACCCATTGTCGTGCACCAGTTCCCATTCAAATATAGCTCAAAGTGGTGTTTTTGGGTTTTAACCCTAGGTATATCTGAGCTAGAGCCACCTCTAACTAATCGTATCCAGACATGGATGTATTGCTTAGAAAACTCACAAAATCTCTATAGTACCAAAATTCTAGGAAGTTATTTTATACTAATCCTCAAAGTCTATCTTAGGGTTGTGTTCTCTAATCATTGTTTTTTCTAAATCTAGTTTCCCAGGTAGGTACTGAACGTCCTCTGATACCAACTGTAGTTCCCCGAACCCAGTTACCGAGAGATGATGCATTATTACATAATATTGGAATTATACAAGGAATAATGTTTTGAAAGACCAGTATGTTTATTATGCTTGGAAGTATAAGATACATTAAAAAGTTTTACATTACACCATGAAATAAAAACATCAACAACATTTAGTCCCCTATTGAACACACTTATATCCTTAGCCTATCCCTGAAGGTCAACCATAAAATACTTCTTCATATCCTGGGAAAAATAAAACATAGAAAGGGGTGAGCTCAGTTTCTCAGTAATGATAAAAATATAGCGGAAACATTCATAAATAAGAATACACATTTAAGGCAATTTATAATACTAATACAAAAGCCTTTTAAACTTAAACTTCATAATAATATGGAAAAGATAAAATCAGATAATTCCATTTACTTATTCACATGGATATTTTACTTGTAAAATACTCACATGCAATATCAATAGCCACATTCATAATGATGGAATGCATAATGCCAGACTTTATAACCACATAGTCAAATCCTTCTGCCAAGATTACAAATAAGACTTTTTCAAGGCCTTTTTCTAAGACACTAGTTTGTCTCATGAGACCTACCAATGCATCGATGAGGTATAGCGTGCTCCACCCGTCACTTACTAAGTCAAATGAATTCCTCATATGAAATGGTTTAAACATAACGTAAACATATTTATTAAAACTAGCATACAAAATGTCAATAATGGTATAAAAATAACACATCACAGTCAAATATATCACTGAACCTTCAATACAAAATGGAAGATTTGGAAAATGAGGGAAAGATTTATTTCAAAACATATACGGTCAAATAAGGGTATAAATGACTTTAACCCATTGTCTCTTAAATAGTAAAAATGTTTTGAAATACACTTTTAAGAAAACACTGATGTGGACGATAAAGAGGTCCCAGTAGATACTTAGGTAAAAACAACATCGAATAATAAATAGATTGTGAAATTAACCCTTACCTTGGACTTTTCCTTGGTTGAGGGTACATTAATCTCCTGTATAATAGTTAAATCATTATTATTAAATTATATAAGAACTATTTACATAAATATTATATCCTATATGATCCTATAATATTGCTTAGTTAATAATATTTTAGTAGTATCATCATTTCGAGTGTTAACTGATTCATTTATCATTATATGGTTGGTCACTTAAGCCATGTTTGTTTATGTATAGGAGGTATTTTATTTATATAAATAATTATTTTGTGTTCATAAACATTATTTTTAATCCTAAAATTAAAATTATTCTTGAATGATTATGATGGGGAATGAATCTCATCGCGTTCGTGGAGACAGTAATCCGTACGTATGCACGAGCGACAATATCATTATATTGATGGTGAAATAATATGTAATGGGATGATATATCATATATAAAAAACCATTAGCATGTTATATTTATTATTTAAATCAGTTATATTCATTATTATATCCATCCAAAATAATGAAGTGTTTGAATAACAAACTACACCACGACGTAGAGACGGTAAGCCGTACGTATGCACGTATGTTGAATTTTTCATTTATAGTATGGATAGAATAACGAATATGGTTGTAACATATTTATAATAACATCACAATATATATAATATACTGAAGTTAGTATTTTACAATGGAAACAACAAAGAAAGAGGAAGTGAAAGAAGAAAAGAACTTGGAAGAGGTGACAAAATATTTACCTCTTCTTCGTGTTCTTCCTTTGGATTTGATCAAAAGGGATCCTTAGGTTGTCTTTCTAACCAAAGTAAGGCCTCTAGGATGAAGGTAGGAAAGTTGGGAGGATATTTGGGCAGGTTTTGGCCGATCCAAATGGATTTGGATGTGTAAAATTAAGATAATGTGAATTAACCTTTTATAAGAGAGGTGAGGGTCACTTTAGGAAAAGTTTGAAATATTATTTTATAATAAAACCATTTTCAGTTTCTAGTTTCTAAAAAATGATTTATTTAGAGGATAAGGTGGGGATGGATCAAAAAAATATGAACCAATAGGTTTTAGAGAGGTTTAGGTCACCATATTAACCTTATCTTTTAGATTTAACTCTTATTTAAATAGTTTTCATTAATCATGTCTCTTTGTATTTTTATATTATATGGTTAATAAACATACTATAATAAGCCAAGAGTACCCCATGCGGTTCATTATTAGTATATATAACCTTATATAAGTCATTTGGATGAACATTATATTTTTAGGAATATTATATCAATTAATAATATAGTATTTCTTTTAAAAACTTAATTATGTCAAGTTTGATAGTATTTTCCATTTAGTTTTTGTGAAAATCATAACTGCATGATTACTTCAAACAATTTTTTTTAATCAACCCTAACATATCATATTACCCTAGAAAATTAGTTTAATTCATTAAAAGTCTTAAATTACATTTATTTGGATATTTATAATATCAATTCTTTTAATCTTTCATTAATAAGGTAATTACTGCATCATCATTGTGTCATAAATAAATTAAATTATTTAATGTGTAAAAATTATAAATAAAATACCATTATGTAGGAAATAATTTTATATTGCTAATGAATATTTATAGTAGAATTTATATTGTGTGTAACCCTATAAACTTTGAATTTAAACTCTTTTAACTAATCTTTAAATAAAATAATATGAAATCTCATAATCTAATCCAAGACGACCAAAAAGGATCATATTTTATTCCTAAAGTTGTTTTTTGTCGAAATATACTAATCCAATAGAATTAGGACATGTGTTAGGGTAATTATGTTATCATTTTTACCCTCAATTACCCTGTTTACTTTTAACCGTGGTAAATAAAAGTAAAAAGTTACTATCCACCAAAAATTATTTTCATCTTATTGAATAAAATTTTACTTAATGATTTAAAACATGTCTCTTGGATTTTTGAAATTTTAATCACATAAGTGGTAAAGTTAGGTTTTATGCAAATTGGCAAATGCTCCTAGGAGGTGAGTAAAAGACGGTAAAAAGTTCCCTAAAATTTTTATATATAAAAACATATTATAAAATGACTCCAATGAATTACATTTAACTTATATAGGTATTATGTATATATTTTTACTTAAAATAAATTTAAATAAAATAAATAAATATTTAAATAAAAAGTTGGTTTTAAACAAAAACTCAGTGTTTTTCACTATTCAACAAAAATTGAAAGTTTTCAGAAAAATACAAAAAATTCACCCTAAGCTAATTTCGATATTCCAAATTCCAAAATAAAGTCCATTTTGAAAAATAATATTGATAAACTTTCAAAAAGTAGGTATTAATATTCATAACGGCTAGTTTGATTGGTCACGGTGTGTTAGAATATCGAAGTTGCGTACAATGCAAGTTATAACATTATTCAAAGTGAAACGTACCGTGGAAGCATTGGGTATTACAAGTGTTGAGACATATGATGCATCTTCTAGAACAATGTTCAAAATGAAATATTCTCTAATGATGAACATTAGGGACTTCCCTGGACATGGGAATTTAGCTGGTTGGAACACTTCCATAGGTTTAGATTATCCTATTTATAAATTTTATTTTCAGCCCGAACGACTACCTTAGAGAAAAAATGGTGCTTCTTATGTCATAGAATATTTCTCGATGCATCTCATAGTTTTCGGTTGAACGAGTAAAAATTCAATGGTAATATAGATCTTATAACACCTCCAATGTTTTTGATAGGTTCTAAAATATTGACACAACTTGGAAATTTTGAAATAGAATTTGGGAAAATGCATCATTTGTATAATAATGTGAAATGAGTTTGAAGAGAATCTTAAAGTGAAACCAAAACACAAAAATGGAAGAAAAAAGTGTATTATTAAAACATACATTTTTGAAATTTAATTTTCTGTGGAATAATATTGATGTTATGGATATTGAGAATAATTTTTGTGACAATTTGATCTTCACATTGCTTAATGATCATGGAAAATTGATTGACCATCTCAATTATCGAAAATACAAAAAAACAATGAAAAAAAGTGTGATCTTTGGATAGATGAGAATGGAATATATGATCCAAATTTTTTTTCAATGAAGAATAGGGATAAAGGCTCATTAAATAGAATTTTAAAACTCATGAAGGTATCTGATGGGTTTTTAAGTTACATATCAAGGTGTGTTGACTTAAATCATCATAGTTTATAGGGATTGAAAAGTCACAAATAATATATTTTGTTGAAGTAGTTTCTACCATTACCATTTCGTACATTATTACCTGAAATGTTTACAATTATTGTACTCCATTTTTTTCACATTATTTAGATAAATATTATAGAAAACTCTACAACCATTTGTTGTTGACATCCTTTAGGTTAGATTTGTTTTGACACTTGGTGTAATGGAGATGATCTTTCTACTATCTTTTTTTTTCTATCATGATGCATTTAACTGTGCATTTGGTTGAGGAAGCTAAATTTGGAGACCCCATAAATTATCTTTGGATGTATCCAATTGATTGGTAAATTATTTATGTGTTTTTAATTTAAGTAAAAAATTATTGGATCTTCATTAAGTGCACATTTTTTTATTTTATTTCATATATATCTTTCTAATTTTAAATCTTACCTGAAAAATTAAGATCAACCTAAAGGCTTTATTTATGAAGTCTATTTGACATAGGGGTGTATTTACTTTATTTATAAATACTTGGAAGATATGGAGACAAAATTAAATCGATTTGGATGTGTTGATGACACATTGACTCAATCCTAACGACATGTGAAATCAAAAAACTTTCCTGCTATTAGACGATTAGTTGGTAGGAGATCAAATGTTACACTAACATAAATATAATTATTACAAAAATATATATACATGCTACTGAATAGTGAATTTTTAGATCCATTTACTAAAGAGTTGGGGATACTAACAAAGAGATGAATGAGAGGCCTAATACAAAATGAGAAAGATATAACAAAATCTGTTCAAAAAGAACATGTAGAATTGTTCGAATGATGTGTAAGTTAATAAATATTTCAATCAATATGAATATTAATTTGAAACATATATTTATTAAATAAAATAATGTACATTACTTTTTTAGATCATGAATACTGACACTCGAGCTGATTTGTTAGAATATTGGATGTTTCTTGCTTGAGGTCCTCTAAAATAGGCTGGAAAGTTTGAACCTTACAATATGAATGACTTTAAATTTCATACAGTCGATCAGGAGGAGGGTTTGGAAACTCAAAAAAGTGGTATATTTATATTTTTCTAAGTGAGATACAATGGAAATTTGATTTATATTATTGAATTTAACTTCCATGATCATTATTTAGTTGTTTTATTCAAATGAAATTGGGTCGATATTATCAGGGGTGTTAAAAGAGATTCCTTATAATTTACTTTTATGAACATCTATCGCTTGATGGATGTTGGTGACCATTAATTACATGATCTGTATATCTTATCAAAATAAGCGAAAATGATATATTATGCGGAATATGTCATGGATGAAGGGTGGAGTGTAGTTTATGATGTAAAACAAAGAAACTTGTATGATATGAGTGATGAAGTGGAAGATTCGACCTCTAAAATTGAATCCCATCAATAGTAAGAAGTTAATTTTTTTTCCATAATGATATTGAAAATATTAGTCTTACAGGGGTGGATGAAGTAGACAGAGTAATGATGGAGTAGGAAAACAATACGATTGAAGGAGAAAATGAATATATGTGGAGTCATCCATTCATTTATTAACCACTTATGTCATTTTTGTAGTTAATCATTATCATAGTTATGTATATTTTGTTTGTTAGTACTATGAATCTGTTATCATTTTTAATTTTTTTGTGAATGATGTTTTTGAAATATATGTTATGAAGTTAATTTTATTTGATTAAATGACATGAATACCAAGTAGGAAGAATTATAATGCTACCATTCGAGTCTCAGTCAATTTCCCCCAAACATACCCAAAGATGATGATCCTTCTGTCTTCCTCTCTAGAGCATCTGAGACACCATCTTTTTACCCCTACATCGTCTCTCACACCCTCCATCAGTGTCCCATAATCAGATCAGCCGATGTCTCCTCATTCAGCATCCTCAGCAGTGAGAGAGTTGGCCGCCCCTACTAGTTCTTCATGGGGATACTGGAGTTTTAATGTTATAGGTACAATTTATAATATGAATAGAGTTATTTAACATTTTTTATACCACTAACCATTTTTTCACAAAATACGAACATAATTATACCACAGAAAAAATTATGGTAATTTTTGATTTTTGGAATCTCAAAAGACTAAAGATAGTTGTCACAATTGACTGCTATGTGGTCCCTATAGATGAAACTTTAAGATTATTTGGCCATATTCTAGGCCATATGGTGGTCGAACTGATTAACCTTCCAAATACCTATGATTATTGGAGTCATATGACTTATTTTTGGGAAAATGAATTTTTTGGTTCCTAAATAAATGTAATTTTAATGAATTATGGTTTAATTGAATGTCATTATGTTTTTGAATTATAATATTTTCAAAATTAATCACTTTTTATAGATGTATTTCCACTTTTCTTTTGCTGATATGATAACAGGAAAGTGGAAATTGAAAATTTTGGGCAAGAAATGGAATGATTTGAGATGGATATTATGGAAAAAATTTTAATAATACTTAATAGAGAACCCATCAATTGTATGATAAGGTACCCAATGGGGTACCTAGAGAGAAATTGAATGTTTTTATTGATATCCATCATGATGAGAAGAACATGGTATTTAAATATATATTATTATATTAATATCATTTTATATTTATAAATGAATATGACAAGGATATGACATTGCATGAATTACTATTAAATTACATCTTATTTATTCCTTGATGTTTCAAACAATAATGCATCGAATACGACTAAGAAAATATCCCTCACACTACGGGTTCAAAGGGGTTTTCTAGAAGATGATAAACTCTAGTAATCTTTTCCTTAGTTTAAATATTTATAATACAATATTATCTATTCTATATATATTAAATTGTTAATTTATATTTGTTTAATGTAGTCATATAATTTAGGGCACCAAGCCTCTTGAACCGAAGTATGGTTGGATGTTCATAAAAAATCTGATGGAAGTTATTTTAATGAACCTTCCAAAGAATTTGGGGTATGAATTTATTTTTAATTATAGTAAATTATTATTAGTTGTCAATATGTTAAAATATATTGCTTCAAATATGACTGCTATTTGATTTATAGGTAAAAATTAATGAACTATGGGATTCCAATCCAGCACAGTTCTACTCATTCTCTCAAGATAACCTAGTTGGTAAAGTCTTTAGGAAGGAGAATCCTGGTCAAGTGTGCGGGATGGGTTTGGGACCATTAACATATGAGGTATTTGGTAGGCCATCAGGGATTGTAGCTGCATCCAATTCTATTTATTGTTACTCCCTACCCCAAGATGCTTAGAAATGTTTTTTTCAATGAAAATAAAAATTTAGGAACAAGGGGATCAGATATACATTTTGCAGCAAATGTTTGCTGATTTATATCAGAAGATGACCAAATCATTCCCCAGTGATAATCCATTATTGACTGGTGGTGAGTAGGTAAATCAAACGACTTCAAAATAATTTAGTTTCCCAATATTTATTCAGTTTATCTTTCAATATAAATATACTACACTATTTAATTTTCAATATAATTTTATTATAGGTGCCTATATCAGGAAGTAGAGACAGAGATGGAGAGGAAGAAAAGGATATTTCATCATCAAATAGTGATTAGTGGTCTTTTGATGTATTGGATTAATATGAAATGAGAGGGTTTATTCATGTATCAATTTTGGCACAGAGTATTCAGATGATTTTTTCATGATTCCCCATGTTAGAAGAGTCTAAAAACCATTTATGGAATTTTATATATGATTACTTTTCTTCATTCATGTTTCTGGGGACTGTGTAGATGAATATGGTCTAAGAATGCTATAGAGAAATATATAGGATTGTTTTGGTCCTCTTAAACTCACAAAAAGTTCTCTTTAGAAATATATTTAATTAAATTTGGTGAGCTATGTGATTGGTTTCATGCAATATTTTTTATTTCATGTTTGTGATTTTTTTTCATACGATAGGAGATACAGCTCAGCTGTGTGTTTGTTTTTTAGGGTTGTTCCGGGGATATAGAATGTGCAGATGTATTTTTTTGTAAATCAACAAATATATGAAGTTTAAACTTCCACTAAAAATGGCATATATTTTTTTAGAGTAGGTTTAAACAACCACTATATGATGATTAAGTGGAGGATAAAACCACCACTAAATATGATGCACTATTATTTATGGGTGGTTTTATTTATTATAGTGGAGGTTTTTGGGTAAAAAAAATTATGATTTAGCATCAGTTTTAACAGCGGCTAAATCCTTATTGTTTGTTATGTCAGAGAATAACTCATAAAATGATAAAACTGCCACTAAATACACTTTGTACGATTCTTACCAGAAACCGCCGAAAAATAGAAGGAACTATTGGGTATTGGATGCCAACACCAACTTTAGTAGTGGTTTTTTGAAACCATCATAGAACATCATGGTGCAGACTTAAATCACCTCCAAATAAAAATACCGCTGCTACTCAACTTTATTCTTAGAGTGTGGTAAAAATATTATAATATCATAGACTATAACCCTTAACAAACACTAGGTAGATCACAAATAAACCCTTAACCAACTAAGGTTCTAGCTTATCTGTACTATTTTGATCATAAGTAGTATAATATGAAGTTCCAAATCATCTTTTTTAATTTTATTCGTCTTCAATGATTATTTTCATTAATGAGAATGTTATTATGTAAATCTTGTACTATTGGGTAATATAAGAAGAATCCACCTAATGAAAATGAATTTGATTCCCATATATTGATGTGTAAAGAAGAGAGAAGCTTTCATCATTGAATACCTAGATGTAAAAATTCACGATATAATCTATATATACAACATATGATTGCTGATTTGGTCAATATGGAAATCAATATCACGAGTTGTAGGAAGATAAATACCTTGAAAATAATTTTTTTTCAATGATCATATCAGTAGATTTTAAATATAGCTTCTAAAATGATTTATGAACAAAAAATAAAGATGTGATTAAATAAATTATTAAAGGATGTTTAATGTTTTGAGATACGCTAGATCAAGTTGTAAAGAAAACCTTATGGTTGTAACTAGAAAGATGGAAGTTTTATTTAGTGATGAAAATCACTCAAATTAATAATGGAGTAAATAATATTGGGGTTGGAATATTGAGGTAGTGGTAATATCTAAAAGTACTAAAAAGTATACATTTATATGACACAAATTACCTTGGAAAATATCTAATGATGTTTGGAATTTGTTTTTTATATTTCAAAAAATTATTTGAAGTTGTTATGAAGTGATTTTAAGTGACTTGAGGTGGACTTGGGTGAATTTAAATGACTTTCAATCTTATTTTAGTGATTCTAGAGAAGCCTATAATTCCAATTATTGGTTTGAAGGTATCATCATATGGTCTTATGAAATGTAATCAAACCCATAAATAGCCCAATATATCCTTAACATAACCAACATGCATAAAAATGAAGAAAAAGACAAACCTCGCAGTGGTTCAATAACTTTCAATTTACTCAAAAACCATTGAATGAGTTCAATGAGGATCACTAAAGTGGTATACAATGGCCTCCCACCACCAATGGTACCCATGATTCTTTCCTATATCAGTCATCATACGAACATGATCTAACTACCCCAGGATGTTCTATTGGAATGCCTGGCTAAGGAGAAATATGATGTTAGTTATAGGATCAGGGAGATACATCCAAGAATAAATAACTCTCTATCACTTTAAATCACATATAAGAAGGATCTTTATAGTTTCCTTGAGGATTCCCCTAAGTTATTTTCATATTAACTAATGCTTTATAACACACGAGTTAATACCTCAGTCAATGCATGCATTATATGAATTAATATCCATTTTAATTACCCACATGTAACATTCCTTTGATGAAAAATTTAATATGGAAGAATAAAATAAAAAAAATATTATTTATGGATTAGATATACATATACCCATCATATGTTAGTGCCAACACATTTTTACATGTTTCATAAGGTTACATCGGTGAAAAAATATCCAAGAATATCTAATAAATGATACATTGGTGAAAACATAATCTCACGATAATGGACACCACTTTATATGAAATATTATTTAAAAACATATGAAAACTCATCCAAAACATTTTTAGAGTATATATAAAATACTTTTAGAAAAGCTCAATATCTTAAACTAAATCTCTATATAATCAACCCAAAAGTGTGATCCCATGGGCCTTCATAGCATTGATAAAAATATAAATCACTAGACTCATAAAATGTAAGTAAATAGAATACTTTAGTAATGTATCAACACTAAATAAAAAATAAAGGGATCTGGATTTATCTCCATCAAATAAATGTATCCCCATAACTTTGTCCTCCAACCATATCTCATGTTTGTATGCATTCTCATAGGTTTCCTTTTTCGAAGTCATCGAGTGACCATGAGACATAGAATATGTAAATTCAATATATATAACTCATATGATTTTGATTTTTCAAGTACTGACATACATGGTTCAAGAATAAAACATATTTCATTCACCCTTATGGATTAACACATCACATTACCATCATCTATATAAATAAAAAAATCATATGTACTATTTAGATGTAGTTTCACACACCCTAGTCTATCTAAATCATGGTTCTAGATTCCATCATCATTATATGAGTAAAAATCCCTTTTTGGTTATGTTACAATTGAATACATGATCAAAAACTTACCCAATAGCCCCAGATTATTTAATCCACAAAGGCCTGTGTAACAAATGTATCAATGCATGGATGTTCCATTAATAGGTATATTTCAAACTTCAAGTAGTGAGGACACAATATGACCAATGTACCCTAAGTATACTAGAGACATAGAGTATAAAAATAACTACTGTATACATTTGGGGTGATATATTTCACACAAAGAAACATTAAACTTGTTTTTCTACCTTATGGGAATATTATGTATCTTGTACTAGAATCATAATCATGATAAAGTTAACATCTCTATATATTAAATAATACTACAAGACAAACATCTATTAGGGAAAAAAAATTCAAACATTGATATGTCAATTGTTATTATATTTCATGAAATATATATCTATATATAAATTTATATAGCCAAGGATAAATAATGAAAAATAAAGATTCCCTTTTTTATGATACATTTTATATTATTTAAAATCCTTTTAAAAATAATTAAAAAACCTTATATAAACACATTTCTATCATATTATATATGAAATACCTCTAGAAAACCCTTATGTTTTATTCAATTTCTAGTGTAATATAAAATTATTACCTATATATATATAATTCTTATCACATATCCATGTGACTATATGATAAAACCCTCCCACTATACTCTTTAGTCAGTGACATGAAGAAAGAAATTCTGAATAATATTGATATTTAGGAATCATATTCCTAGAATTCAACTTCTTGAACATATAAAATTCTATTAACTTAACTACCTCAAATTTTATGATGACAAATTCAATTGATAATGTAGAACTCTTTCCATATTTAATATTATCATCTTTGGAACCCTATTCTATCAAATCATTCCTCAAAATAATGTAAAAATTTCATTATTGTTAACAAGTATATATTAAAATACTCAGGGAAAAAGTAACATTAACATTTATTGGAATAAAACTTTATGAAATAGTGATACTCAATTTATCATAGTAAAAAAATATAACCATCCCGTTTTACCTTAATGTAAATATCTTAATATCTTTAGGATATTGAATGAAAACATGTAAACTTTAGACCAATATAAACTTTTATTTGTTAACTTTTATACTTATATAAGTTCAAACATACACTCACATACATAATATACACTATATTCTCATTATAATATCATTATATGTAATGAAAAATTATTTATGATTTCGAAATAATTCTTATTTCCTTTTTAAGGAATATTTTACAAATAAACCATTGTTTCTGTTTCATAGATGGTATCCTAGGTGTTCGACACATTTTTTATATTACCCTTGTTTTTATTAATGTATGATATATAATTTCATGAATCATAAATTATATTTATCAAAAATATTAATATCATTTCAATTAAACAGAAATTGTTTTTGAGCTCTAATAAGAGAAAAAATGAGATAAAAATACAAATTTTTTACAAAAATAACCATGATTAATGTTACCCTTTTAGTGAAGAAACTAATTACTTCACTACTTGAATTTTGAAATTCAAGACCATAACTTTAATGCTTACATTATATCTAAACTCTTGTATGTTTTTAATGAATATACAATTATAATTGGTATCACATACACATTATAATTTAAGAATTGGATTTGATTACATTAATACTTGAAGTTGAATATCCATGATGTTTCTTAGAAACATTCATGTATTATTGGAAATTTATTTTCCAATGTATAGGTTTTATACAATGGTGAAATTACTCCTGATCCCACTTATTAATCATTTTAAGTGGTAGGGTAGACCCTCCATGACCACTTTTATTTACTATCTGGCCAAAAGTATTACAATGATCATTTTGTACCATAATAATGGGACTTGAGCCTAGACCGTCAAAGTATTTCTTATTTATCTTCATTATATTGATAATATTTGGTAAACATTAATTGAATTTATTCATATTATAATAAATAATAAACATCCAGAACCTTTTTAGTAATGACTAGAGAATAAAATTCATATCTAGATCATGTTTTATAGGTAAACCTAGCCTCTCCAAGTCATTAACTTATCCAGTCATATTGTGAACATGAGTTGAGACTAATATTATTTCATCCATATTACACGTAAATATAGCCTTAAACACCTTATAAAATTATTTAATAGATTATTCTTGATATATTTTTTCAGTTTATATATCATCTTATAGGAATCCATGGTATCTGGTTGCTTCTATAACTTATCATCCATGGTTACAAGCAGGCTGGTAGAAACTTGAAGTGAATCCTTTAACTACCTATCATAGGAATATATTATAAATTATTGAATACATTCACCATTTGTTTTATTATCTTGTAGGGGGTTTAAAACATATATAATTTTTTCATTTTCAATAGAACTATTCTCATATTTCAATACCATTCAAGAATGTCACATCTATTTATTTTTTCTTTATCCGAAATTAATCTACAGTTCAAGATAAATTATAATGTTAAAATTTATCCACAATAGATGATTTTATCAGGTTATTATCATATTATATTATCATTTAATATGGAATTTTAATAAATGGGCTCCAACTAAAATAATGACCCCTTTCTAAGTAAATCATATCCATTTGTGGTCCAAAATCTATATTTCACTAAGTAATGAGTCTTCTTTGGAATTCCTATCACTACTTATCTATTTTGGTGGGGAATCATCCCATAAAATAATATTTGATTATTGGATAATTGGATGGATATATATTCACTCAACCCATCTTATAGATAAACCCAACTATATTAATTTATTATCCTAACTCTTAGGGTTTTCCAACTATGTGTAACCTAATGAAAATTCAAAGAACAAGTGGACAAAGCACAATCTTGGGGAACCATTTCAGGAAAACCTACCCAAGGATAATCCATTATTACCTATTACTTACTTTAATTACATTAGATAAGATAGAGGAACACCTCTTTGGTAAAACTTACCTGGTTGTATAATCTAGGTCTTGACAAGTTGCACTTTGGAATGTATCAAACAATTAGTATTTATAAAGGGTATTTAATCTCACTGTCTTATCTCATGTTATTACCTTTATACATGATTATAATTATTTATTTTTGAATTCATATTCTATCCACCAAACCAATATATTCAAATCATTTTTAAGTGATACTCTTTACACAATCCTCAATTTGTGTTACTTATAGAAAAATAAAAAACAAACATATTTATGCATATCCAAATGCATATCATACATAAGGTATATGAACATTACATGTAAAGGTAAAAAATTATATGAGAATAAGAATATATAAATGATTAATCTCATATCCATAGATAGAGAATCCCCACCTTTCTAGAAGACACCATAAACCTCCAGGATAATGGGAAGTCTAAACCAAAGTCCCTCTACTTAGGGATAATATAATCAAAGGTTAATCCAGTTCATCATAACTCTAAAATAAAATTTATATATATTGTGTTCAATATCTAAATTCAATCTAGAAAAATAAATTACAAAATGAAATCAAAGTAATTGAATACTATGTTTTAAGTTATCATTATTAGCACAAAATGTAATGATTCAAAATTTATAAGAAGTACTTCAAAAATATAACCTAAATCATTCAAAATTCATAAAATAAATCATTTAATGATTATGAATAAAGTAGGTAATAAATAACTGAACATTTAATATATCTAAAAATGTGATAAATATTCATAGAAAAAGATTTTCTATTTTTTATAAGTTAATTTTATTTATTATAGTCGTTATATAATTTTGAACACGAACTCTTTATGCTCAATTCATAGAATAACATTTCATATTACCATTATATTGAATTTTAATTTAAAAGATATGATATTCTATTTATTATAAAAATTTTATAATATAATTTATATTACTTAAGAATTTTACATAATCTAATTATCTCATACATATTCTTATTTAAACCTTGATCATATCAAAGAACAAAACTCATTTTATGTGGTCTAAATAACATCCCAAATGTTGAATTTAATTTGAAAATTTAAAAATAATCAATATAAATTATATATAATGTTAATATATAAATAAATGACATTTTGGTCTTATTTCATAATTTAGAAACCAATAAAAAATTTCATTTATAATTTATATATAAAAAACTGTAATAAAATTATAAGTATTCTTTATAAAAATGAAAATTTTATTTAATATCAACTCTAAATATAAGTGAATGTTTATTAGTAAATGTTTCAATAATAATCAATTATTTATTTATAAAAATTTAAAATTAATTAACATATAGACATTTGATAATTTAAAAAATCTAAAAATAACATTTATTTTTCATTTATAAATACAAAGTTATCATATATAAGAAAATTATAAATCCTAAACATAATTAAATTAATATAAAAAATTAATTAATTAAATTTTTTATTTTTAATATATCATATTGATAATGAATTGATAACCATTGCATTTTTGAGTCGAATGTAAAGGTTCAGTGTAGGTTGGAATGGACTAGAAGATCTTAAGGTAGTGTAACGAAGGAGTTCCATAGTGTTGGGTGGAATAATGCCATTGATCGTGTAGCCGGGCTGCTGCATGGGAATTCAATAACCCCCAATTAAGCATGATGGGTAATCAGGTAGTGCATGTTACATGTAGAAGCCCTATGGGGGATTCATTTGGTATGTACATTATAATTATTTAAGTTTGCACCCACAACATGAAACAATTTATTTTACATTTTCTCACGACGTAATGTTAATCCATTTCCCTACATTAAGCTAACACTCAATGCAATGTTAAGAAATGTGAAAATGATGATTCTTTTCCACCAAAAAAAAACAAGATATGAATTATCTCAACAATGTATTCAATACTTTTCTATCTATATTACATTAAATAATTAATATAATTTTGTGTCCCCAATGCATGTTGTGTTATCAAACAAACATATATTTTGATACTTCATTACATAAATTATCATATAACATAATGTTAAGTAGATCGAAACCAGTTTATGTTTCATAATTTTTTTTCATTATTATGAGATAAAATCATTGATCCATCAAAGGAGAAGGCTCTGATTACACTGTTGGGTTTTAAGTGATTATCCTATGTTTTTAAGCAACTAAAGAAGACCCATATATAGCACAATCTATCCTCTAAATAATCAACATGAATAAATAAATGAAGAACATAGTGTATCATGTGATTTCTCCCCAACTTGTAATAAACCAAACACGTTTGAATGATTTTTATAAAGAAAACTAAAGTGTAATACAAATGAATCTAACTGCTGAAGGTATCCAAGGGTTTCTCCTATACCATTCCTCTTGAATGAGATCCAGTAACCAAAATGATGAACTATTTTCTTACCAATCTAAGGAGGAATATGATGATAGATATAGGATCATGGATATATAACCTTTCATATATAAATCTCTATAACTTTCAATTTTTCAACACCATGATATTATTATGAAGCATATTGTTGAATAATTTGATTTATTTTATAGCTTTCATTTCTTGAATTAACAAGTTTAGATGAACCGTGAAATATTATCAAAGATTATATGCCCGTTATAAACCATCCATTGAATTGGTAGGAATGAATAATAATAATCAATTTATTAAATAAATACACAAGTCATTATTAATGTGTTGGTAAATTCTTAGAAAATGGTCACACATTTTTACAGTAAATTCAATTTATTCTTCAAAAATGATTTATAATTATTTTTATGAGTGAATATTAATTTATAGTAGTGATATAAAATTTATTTGGAAAAATTAATTTCATTTTTGAATTCAAAATTACAAAATTTTCATAAAATTATTTTGTGAAAATTATATGAAAACATTTATTTCTAAGGAATAGTGAAAAAATCGATTTCTATTGAAAAATGTATTTTCATTTGAAGTTTTTAATAGGTAAAATTATGTTTTGGATTTTTTATGGATTTTAATTAGTTTATTTTGATAAGAAAAAAAATACAATTATGGTTTTTAAGTTGATTTATACTTTAATTTAGAAAAAAATATTTTATATTTAAAAGTCTCATTTTTATGAAAAAACTAATTTTCACTAAGTTATATTAATTTTAATTTAAATTAAATTTAAAAAAGAAATTATTTTGAATTTTAAAATATATATCCCATAAATGGAATTAGAGGTTCAAAATTTAGTAAATTGTTAACTATTAGTTTTAGTCAATATGAATAGTAACTATTGTAAAATGTTTTACCTTGGTAAAGGGTAAAACAAGGTAATTTGGATTAAAAACCTAATAAGGCCATAATTTTTATTCATACTTCTTATTGAAGGAATTTAATTATACCCATAATACAAATTATTATAAATTGAGTTGTTTAATGGAACCCTTTCACAAAAAATGACTTATATATTATTTAAATCAATGAATGTCACAAAATGTCACTTTCTTTTTCTTAAATATCTATTTTGTGTGCACGTGGATACAAAAGTAGGTTTTAAACGAATATAAGCATCCATTTTGAAGTTAATAAACATATTATCATGACATAAGTATATTTATGCATTTTTGAGGAAACTAGGATGAGATTACAACCATTATAATATTTTATTTAAAGAAAAGTCTAAGATATAACATTGGTGTTTTTAATAACTATATATATTTTACTATGGTGATATCCTGAGAATATGTTAAACAATAAATATTATTTTTAAATCTAAAATATTTATATTCATCATGGTAATTTATTTATAATTTTTAAAAATGAAATTATTACCCTAAATTCTTAAACAACACTGATGTAATAGTTATTCAATGAACAGAAAAATAAACTAAAACATATTAAAAATAATAAAAGTAATATAATTTGAGATATTTAAGGTGATCCATGAATTCTATATATGAACTTGAAAAATTATGAATACAATAAAATAGTTGGTTCCAATTTTAAATTGTTTCTTTCTATTTATAAACGTCAAAGTAGTGAATAATATCAAAATTGACAATAAATATTTTTTACGAGTTTAATATTTTATTAAATTATTTAAAAATCACATTTAAAAAAATTAAACATTGATTATAATATGTTATAAAATTTAATAAATTATCCATTTAAGGTCTAATTGAAACTATATAAGTAAAAATTATAACCTTTTAATATTAAAAAATTGTTACCGTTGTTAAAATTAAAATAGGTTAACTAGGGGTCAATAAAAATTATAAGGTTAAAAATAACACATAAAACATATCTAAAATCAATTTTCAGTTTATATCACAAGATTATATTATATTATATTTTTATACATTATCATATTGTGGAATTTTTATGGAAAATTAATTTATTATTATTTAATCTTTTGAGAAATTTAATGTGACCCCCACCTCAAATATAAAAGGGCACCTCCTCCCAACCATCTTTACACCACATTGAGACTTCCGGATTAACCATACTCTAGAATTTATCTTCTCAACTCCCCCAGTCACATTATACAGTTTCTTTTATTCTCATTAGACCAACCCTAGATCCCTTTAGAGGGGATCTAAGGGAGACATTTGGAAGAAGAGGCAATTTCTCTAGCTGATCACTTTGTTTTTTCTATTCATTGTTATATCCTCTAAATATTTTATTTTTATCATAAAATAATAAATTCAGTATCTCTAATATTCTAAAATGTTATTATGATAATTAAAACACTATTATACACCCTCTTTCCCATCAAACAATAAGTGAAAGTTTCGCTCATGCATAGGTACGATTTACCGTCTTCATGTAACGATAAAGTTTGTTTTTCATCACCACATTTTAAATATGGGTATCATGATGAGTTTAATGATTATTAATGATATATATTATATAATAATTATTATTTAAATAATAATAATATTTTAACTTTATTTAATTTCATCAATATAGAGATGAATACAACCTTCATGCATACATACGACCTACCATCTTCCTTAATGTTGTAATTCATTTTTCTATCTTTACATTCTATGAATGAATATATATATTTATAAAAAATTATTATACAATATTGTTAGACCATGATTATTTTTTTTGAAATCATGATACCAAGATCAACGTTTAAGGGGAAAGATTGCCGAACTGAACCTTGCTTGGAAAACAATGCAGTTAAAACCTATAACAATGATTTTAATATAAAATTATTAATAAATAGGTTGTAAGATTATATAAACAATTAATACATGATATTATAGAATTATGTTTATGGAATAAATTTATAATAAATCCATATTTATTATACAGTATGTTTGAACGTGAAAGAAGTAAAGTAAGACTTGAGGTAGAAAATTCTGTCTCACATTTATTTATTTGGGACACATGACTTATACAATATTTATTTATTTTGTGTGGTGTATATACTAATAATGATTTTATTTATGATTATTATCTCAATAATTATTGGAATTATATATCCATATTTTATTTTCTTTCTTTCAATGGGTATATGATTCAATTGATTATAAAGTTGTAATAGTTTAGTTCACAATCTCATCACTATTTGGGATTGTATATATTAAATCCCCAATGTAGAATATTTCTCTTCAATTTCCATATTTTATAAAACTTCTTTCAAAAAGTTTTTTACTATTCTAATATTTATTTTTAAATTCATTTTTACCAACATTTTAATATCTGAAAAATGGTTTGAGAGGAATATTTTTATCATTTTCCAAACAAGTTACTTTATGAATTTTCAGAAAAAATACTAAAGTAATGGTTATTAAATTATATGAAATGAAAAAATTTCCCCAATTTCATTACACATTAATATTTTTAAGATTACTTTATAATATTACAAGTTTCTTTTTATAAATTTTTCCCTTTTAAATTCTCAGCTTTTGAAAAAAATGTAAAGAATATTTTCCTCAATAATTATTTAAAGTGACCTTTTAAAATAATTTACCATGTAAGAAAACATTATTTGTAGTTATTTACTATTTAATGGTAATATTATCCAAGTATACCATCCTTATTCTTTATTTTAATGGTTTATAATTTTTATGGCATGATTTTTATGAATCCCGTTACATTTCTATGGATTATGAAATGAAAAAATACTTTGGAATCCCATTTTGTTTATAATATTCTAAATGATTTATGTTCTCACCAAACACAAAGTTATATATATTTAATTATGTTATGGGTGGGACCAATATTCACCTCTAATTCACTAGGAAAAGATTTATATCTCATTAGATATAATGTATTGGAATGGGGAGTGAACTCATTTCCATAATACATGGCTGGAAGGGGAGTGAACTTAGTTTAGTAAAACAAGGCTTGAAAGGGGTGTAAAAATAGTTCAATTAGATAGGATTATAATGGAGTGTGAACCCAATTCATCGCATGACTTTATTTTCTATTATTTTATTAGTAGTGATCCTTGACTTATAAGTAAATGATTTTCTATACTTATTTGTATACATAAAATTCCATGTCTTAAGCCAATGTTATGCTCTAATGGATCTTGTTTATTTATTTATTTAGGATTCATTAGTTATGAAGAACTAAGATTTATTCTATGACTCAATATTATGATATTTGATATGCAGGTTGTAATTTTCAAATTTTATGTTATTGTTCTTATACACTTATGCTCACATTATGCTTACGAAATCATTATCACCTCCCTTGTTTACACATACTAGGAATCTAATCTCACTCTATCTTATATTTTCTTCCCTAGGTGTCAGAGAAATGTTTAGGTTGGATATGCCTAATTGGAGTACAATGTTAGAAGATGTTTGTGGTAGATTTTTAAGATCTTTCATTAAAAAAATAATGTTGTATATAAACACTCTAAGGATTCTAAACCATTATGGTTTGGGTTTGGATAGTATTTTTATGTATTTAATATTCATTGAAAAAGATATAATATCAATATATAAAAATATTGGGTCATTATACATTTCATGGTATAAGGATATTTATAAGGTTTTTGAGTACACTCATAGGGTATTTTCAAATTTACTCATGATTTATAAGGCATCCATTAAAATATTAGACAATAATTGAATCATATGGATTAATCTCCCTTCACATTACACCTTTTGTGATGTTCTTTTTATCAAAATATTACGGTGGAAGGCAACAATCACAAAAGATCATTATCGGTTGTCATATACGCATACCATATTCCAATCATATGCCAGTGAAAATGTATTTTTATTCTTTTTTGTAAGGTTAAATTAGTGTAAATATATCATATAGGCATTTATTAAAGATATATTGAGGTCCAACAGAATATAAAGGTCATGGCCACAAAAATACATCAGATGAACCATTGGATTTGGGGCATATCCCTTTCAATTTTATTCCTAGAGATGTTGAAAAATTGAAAGGGTATGGGTTCATAAGGATTAATATAAACTTTATAAGTATCATTTTAGAGTTCTTAAGGAGAAAATATAACTTATTAACGATTATTATATACTTTATAAAAATAATATCAGAGTTTGGAAAGGTGAAGTATAACTTTATAAGAACAATTGGACACTTAAAAAAGATTATGTATGATTCCATAAGGATCATCCAATACTATATAAGGATAAATTTTTGTCTCTAATAATGATAGAGAAATTCATAAGGATCTTCTCACATAGCGAAATATTCATATGTTTATGAGAATTTGAAAAAGTATATCTCAGTAAGATTCATTTGAATTTAAAAATTGGAAATGTTAGGGAATTACACATGAGTTTCATGAGTATCATTTTAGAGTTCAAAATAATGGACTATAACTTCTTAAGGGTCATTTTACTTGTTTTAAGGATCATTAATCACTTCATAAGGATCATTAATTGTTATAAAATCTTCAAATATACATGGATTCACATTGAAGTTCATAAATAAGAATTATATACCTTTTAAGGATAGTTAGTTGGTCAAAAATCTAAAAAAGGTACAGAATCACAGTGATGTTTTTAAGTATAAATTATAGACTTTTTTAGTATCATTGATCGGTACAAAATTTTAAAAATTTATCGAATCATAGTGACGTATCTAATTATATATTATATAATTCATAAGGATCAACACTTTGTGAAATCTCGAGATCAATGAAAAATGAAAATTAAGAAATTTACAGAATATGAAATATTCCTAAGAATGAAATAAATTTAGGTGATACAAGGAATGAATTCCAGTTATTCAAAAATGGTAATGAAAATTTTAATCTTTTAAATAATTTTGAACCTGATATTATTAAATTTGGAAAGGATGATCTAAGTAGGAGGAAAAAATGATAAAATGAATGAGTTTGAAATGAATAAATTCCAAAATAAATAATTCTAAAAATGAAATGAAATGATACCTAAACTATTATAATGTTTTATAAATATTCAAAACATATATGTGATTTAATAAGATTTAATGAGAAAGGTTCTTTATACAGTGAAGAAGAAGATAGATATAAGATGAATTCTAAGAGTTAAATATTTAAGCTGAAGTCTGTATTGGTTTCTCAGAGGTACTCACATTATAAAGTGAAGGGAGATGCCACAACATTACTATTATATATTTTTATATAGTAATGGAATTTGGTTTATTTAAAGTCATTCAAGTAAATATTTTGAGAAAAAAATATCAACCATTCTAATAGGATAAATTTTGATTTTATTTATAGAAATAAAATGAGAAAGAATCAATGAAGAGAATTATTAAAAATTCACTTGTTATGAACAGTTGGGGAAAATAAAATATCTATGATCATGGGATACACCCATTTAAGTAGTTAAGGAAAGAAAAGAAGATCATGCAAGCACATTCACATGATCTGTTGAAGAATATTAAAGGAGATCATCGTATTAAGACTATATAATGTTTTTAAGGTGAAAATATGTAAAATATATTGTGGTTATTTTTGAATAAGAAAATGTAGAAAGAATAGAAGGACCTCTTCATAGAAACTATAATGATATTTAAAAAAATAAAAAAAAAACCTAACACTACTCTATCAAGAACAAAAAAACTATATCAAGGAAGAAGAAGAATAACTTGAGAGAATTGGAAAAGCTCTCTAATAGAATAGAAGAATAAAATTAGTCTACTCTATGAAGAACAACTTAGTGAATAAAATAAGATGAATATCCTAATGAGATATCCATGAAGCTGATCAAAATAATCAAATGAGAATAAGAAGAATAAAATCTTTGACACATTTTATTTTAGAATGTTTAAATAGTGATAAATAAAGAAAAAAAGAAGTGTTTATAAGACTTGAAATATATGTAGTTGTACAGATAAATCATTGGTAGTTAAGACCCTTGAATATTGAGTAAGAAAAGCCAAGGATTCATATTTTTAACATTATCTAGAAGAATGGGTTTGAGTAGAGATATAGTTGCCTATTGGTACTCTTGAAAATATACTTGTTTTCAAAGACTATGATTATAAGAAAATCTAATGATGTTGATGCACTTATATCATTTTTAGACTAATTTTATACCTAAATATTAGTGGATGTTATTGAGAAAAGTCTAGAGAAAGTATATTATAGTGGGAGGTTGTTTTAATGTGATCTGCACAACAAGTTCAGGATGAAACCATCTCACCCTACTTGTAATGGATGATGAAAGTATGATATGTAAATATGTGGCTCAGGATAATTACTGATCACCATAGGGATCATGTTTCAAAAATCATGTCTGAACAATATAAAAGCACCATGTAGTGGTATTTACTTATATTTTTCATTTCATATACGTATTATATGTTGGTTAATGTTAAAAAAATAAATTTTTCTTAACCAGATATAGATTTTAAAATTAAAATGGGGTTAAAATAGTTAAAAGAAAAATTGGGGTTTAGTAATAACTTATGAACACCTGATTCACAGACTCATAAGTGGCTAAACCGGTTCACTAGGACTAAAATGTTACATTAGAATGAAGGTACCCTGGGGATAGATCTAACTTTTTTCCCCTACCCTTCTATTTTTATCATACTTATTTGAAGTACATGTTTGATGTTTTTTTAGAGGTGTCTTAGATAAGAAATTTGGATAATATATCTCTCTTAATATAGATTTGGTAATTTCATCCAAGACTATAAAAAAATAATAAAATAATTCCATGAAATTAATAACGAATTCAAAATTTAAAGTGGAATCTCCACTACCTAAATGTGACGAGGGTGGTAAATGTGTTAGAATATTTTTTATTAAATTGTATAAAATAATTCCACTAACAAATAAAGTTCAATATGTGGAAAATATAAGGGATTTGACCATGGTGAATCTCTTAGTGATTTTTATTGTAAACATAAGGATTATATTGAAATGGTCCCAATTTAATTTTTTTTCATATATAATTTCACACGTTAAGGGACTACAAGAAAAAAATATATAGTTATAAAAATAATATAATGTAAATGAAGATGAATTGGTAAAAACATTGAGTAGAAGTAGAAGCCACACAAAACAGGTTAAAGATAAAGAAGAATATTCTTTACATTGCAATAAAAGAGCTTATTAAATTAATTAATTATTTAGAGTATATATTTGTGATAACTTTGTGTTTGAGAATGTTGTTATGTAAGTAATCTATATACTAGAAAAATTACATATTTTTTATGAATTTCAAGGATAATCATCTAGAAGTGAAAAGTAATATAATAAAAGGGATGGATAATTCACCACTAGAGGAAAGTAAAATGCTTAAATATTATATTCATAAATTAAAATATATTATGAATAAAGGGTGAAATAAATTGATGAATAAAATTATATTTTGAATAAAAAATTTCTTGAGTTGTATGTGAAGTTGAAAATTTTGGAAGACACCCATAAAATACCATTAGAATCTATAGAAAGAAGAAATTTCTCCATGTGGATTTTTAATATGAATATTTTTTCTAAAAAGACTCATATTATTGGTAATAAGGGATAATAATTGAATCATAATCATCCCATTATAATATCATACATAAAGGTTTCACATATTCCTGATAAATCTTCTTATACTAATTATGTTTTGATGATTAGTGCAAGACTGAAATTAAAATATGGATAAATTTAGGTGGGATAAAATTAACAGAAATCAATCAATGGTTCAAGGGAGGATGTGAACATATTCAAGAATAGAAACTATGAAAATGGTGTAAAATAAGAATATTAATTTTTCCAAAAATAAAAACCTAAATATTCTATAAAGAATTCATCAAATAAAAAAATAAGAATATTTTTTCATTGTTGGTGTTATTGGATGTTTAAAAACTAGGTTAATGAAGTTGGAAAAAATGTATTCCTATGAAGATATTTGAATTCCTACAATAAGTGGGAGTAAATATAAGGCAAATAGAAGAGTTTTTTTAAAACAAATTAGACTTCACAATAAAATACATATTCATCTATGAAGAATATATTTTGTTTCTTAAAAGAGTAATGTGATTAATAAAAAATGGTTTTCACTGTTATGAAGAGTACTAGTATGTAAAAATAATCCATAACTCATATTATAAATATATGATAAGACCACCATAGATAAATAATCAGGTGAGAAATGGAGACGAATCTATCTTAAGTATTATATAAAAGGAAGGGGTTGTGAAAACTACTCCCAGGATTTCAATGAAGAAACTTAAAAAATATTTATATCCTTTGATAATTTTTTTATATTGTGGTAGAAATATTCACATCATAGAAGATAGTAATATTTCCATGAACACAAATAAATGAGAGATAAATATATAACTAAAAAGGGTATCAATCTAAGAATGTGGTAGTGGGATTGGTTTAGTGCTTGACATCCCTAATGAAGAGTTTGAGAGATTTGCTAAAATGGGTAATCTAAAGGCTACTAAATATTTGTTAGTATGGAAGAAATTATTAGAGAATTTAGTTAATAGGTGTATGACATAGACACCTATATAATAATAATAATTTAAGAACAAAGGGTAGGGGCTAATGACTCATATAACCAATAATGTTTATATAAAGGAGTTGGCACACAAGAATAAGGGTGACAGTACCTCTAACAAATGTATAATAACTTTTTCATCCTAATCATAATAGATATGAATATGGAACGTGTTAAAAATTGTGAAAGTTATTTTCTTGATAAAGTGGTGATGTGTTTTCTAGTTAATAAGAAAGGTAATTTTTTATTTAAAATTTTAAAAACATTATTTTTGAACCAAATTGGGTTTTCATGTATTATTTGTTTTTTTAATATGGATTTTTAAATTATTTGATTTTTTTAATTCATAACATCAAAACTTTTTCTGGATGAGTTTTCTAGAATTTTTTGGAAAAGTTATATTTTTCAATTAAGGGTAAAAATGCTAATTTTTATTATAAACTGTATTTCCTTTTCTAGTATTTACAAAATAAAATAATATTTTTTAATATTATAAAAGTTTTAATAGATCCATTTTATAAATAAAAATCCAATTTCTGGCCTTTTTATTGAATTTTATAGTTGAATTTTTTATAAAAACATTTTTATACTTAAAAATGCATTATCTTGAAAAATTGTTTTTCATCGAGTATTGTGGCATTAATTTTAAATAAAATTTTGCCACATCTTTTATTTGAATCTTTAAAAATGGATATTTTTTTGGAATTAGGATGTATTAATTTATTAAATAGGTGGATTTTATTTTTAGTTATTATGAATAGTAATCATAGTAAATTTTTTTACCATGGTAAAGGTAAAATAGGTTAATTAAGGGTGAAGATAATTTGATTAGGACCAAATAGTAACCCTAAAATTTGAATTTATTTTATTCGATAAGTATATTTCTTAAAATAGCATCATAAATCAGAATATATAACCTTTTTCAAATTTGTAATGATTTTGACCTTTTAAATATTTTTTGTAAAGAAAATATTTTTTTTTATTTTCTTTGTTTTACAGTCTTTAAATTTTTTACGAAGGCAAAAAAATATGGTATGTTTGGTTATAAATATTTATTTTAAAGATAAATAATTTTTTTTATCCTGGTAATTTATTTATATTTTTTTTAAATTAAGTAATTACCTTAAATGATTACAAAAATCTAACAAAATATTTATTCAATTAACTAAAAAATTAAATAAATGATTTAAAAATTATTAAAAGTAGTATAATTTGAGTTACTTATAGTATAAAGATAATTATTTAGATAATTATAACATATTTTGGGTGTGTGAAAGGTGTATATTTTAATTAAATATTTGAATTTATGTTTTTAATGTGAAATTAAATGAATAGTTCCAAAAATTAAATTAATAATATTTTATAATTGGTAGTATTTTATTAATTTATTTAAAATTAAAAATAACCAAATATTCATCAAATTTATTTGTATATGGTTTAAAATATCAACCATAGTTAATTTTTGGGTCAATTTTCTTTTTATAGTAACTATATTCACCCTAAAAGTGTAAATATTTTGTGATCACCATTGTTGTCAAAAAAGTTAATAAAGGTTAAAACAAAGAAAAATAAGGTTAAAACATAGTATAAGCTTGTATAATTTTTTTGGATCCATTCTTGAAAATTAATTTGTATCAATTCAATACTTTATGTAATTACAATAGCTCACCTCTTCTCTCTTATAAAATTGAACCTGCTCTCCATTTTTATCCACACTTCAAAAGGATTTGGGTTTGACCAATCACTGTCAAATACATCCATATAAATTGTCCCCTTATTGTAGAGGTATTGGTTTAGGAATAATACAAACCTTATAGGTCTTATGGTTTAAAGTAAAGGATATTTTCTGAAAAAGAGGTACAACTTTTAACTGTATGATTTAGTTTTTTTTTCATATTTTACCTCTTTAAAATATTATACAAACATGATGATATAATAACACCAATATTTCGAAAATAATGATATATTATTTTAATGTAATAAACTATATCTATCTTCTTCTTTCATCAAATGGGAAACAAAACCATCGTTTGTGTTTACGACGAACTACCGCCTCACGAATAGATGAAATTCGTTTTCAATCTCCACCTCTGAATGATGGATATAATGATGAATTTAATATATATATATATATATATATTAATAAAATATTTATCAATATATAAATATAATATACCATCTACTTTATTACTTTCCATTCATTGAAAAATGATAACCTCATTCTAGCGTACTTGTGGCTTACCACCTCCTTGAGGTGCTGTGATTCATTTTTCCTAACCACATCATTTAGATGTCATATATCAGTTAGTTTTAAGATATAATACGATATTTTTTATATAATGATCATTATAAAAGAATAAATAATATTTACCTTATTTCCATCATGATCATTGAAAAATTGAAGCGTTACTCATGTGTACATTCTGTATATCATCTCCATGATTGTAACACAGTTCAATTTTCATAATCATACTTCATGATTGGATTTAAAATTATAGTTGTCATATTAAAATTATAATTATGTGATTGTTATTATATTTAATTGAATTAATTATAAATACAATTTTATGTCTATTTTGATATTCTTTAAATGGTTTTGATGGAATAAGATTTCATGTTTTATAAGGAATATTTAGACAAAAATGCTAAATGAGTGTTCAATTTTAACGTATAAAACATCAATAAATTTTACTTCCACTACAACCATTATTTTATTTTGGATTATTATATAAGATTAAATTTTTTATTCAATAAAAAACATTACTTCCCTTTAATTTGGATATTTTTATTTTTGAATATTTGGTTTTAAAGAAAATTAATATAACGGTATTTTTAAAATTCTTTCGTATGGGCGAAAAGAATGTATTTATGATGAAAGATTTCATGCATAAATATTTTTATGGTTGTTGGAAATTGTTTATAATTATGGGTGGTTTTATTATAAATCAAATATGGGTGGGTCTATTATTTCCCTTCAACGCATTAGGAAAGATTTATGTTGGAAGTTGAACATGAAGGTTATCTCATTTGAAGTGATGATGGTTATTCCATTTATAGTTGTGTAAATTATTCCATTTATAACTGTGAAAACTATTCCATATGTAAGAGTGATATTACAACTATTCCTCAATTTACCTACATGATTTATTTATGATATTATGATTTTTATGGAAATCTTATGATTTCAAAAGGTAAGCTAATGAGAGTATGTTTAATGAGAAATATTTCACAGTTTTTAAGGCCGAAAATTGTAAATTTTTGAAAAAAATTACTTGAGTTTTTTCATGATTGAAAAGAAAACATTAAGGGTATTGTTTAACTTCAATATTTCTTATGAAATATTTTATTATAGGATTTGGTAAGATAAGTTGATTTCTTGTGTAATAAATTTTTTATTTTAAACATAATTTTTTTAAGAAAAATGAATCTTTTTATAAATATTCATAGACTAATTGTTTATTTCATCATTTTATATGTCTCTTATAGTGTTTTTTTACTCATCCTACATTTTATATTATTTTTTGGGGTTTATAAACAAATGGTGAATATAATTGTGCCATGATAAAAAGTTATAAGATATTTCATGAAAAGAAGACATGTTATTTCATAAAAGTTTTGGTTTGGGGAAAAAATGGATAATAAGTGGATGTGGACACTTTATGATGTTATATTTATTTATGTAAAGGTGAATAATTAATTATATAAAACTATAAACCTAAAATATCTCCAGTAATGAAGGAAAATTAATTTTTTTCAAAAGATTACAGAAGATGTATTATTTAAGGGCGGATCGTTATACTTGGAGTGATATGGATTCTTACATTATCACCAGACATAGTAGATTTATCATGTGATATTTGCACTATATTCTTTTAATATTGTACGAGTGCACATCATGAATTGTAATTTTGGTGTAAATTTCAAAAATGTTACACCCAACACCTTAAAATGGTAAGTGTCTGAGTAACATATAAAAAGTTTGAAACTAATTGAGAACTCTAACAAGTTGTTCATTTACTAATTATTTATTCATATTATTCCCTTACAAAGTATTAAGTCACCCCATTATTTTTTTATGCACAATAAAATATAAAACTAATTATTATTCATAGTATAATTTAGAGAATACTGCTCCTTTTTCTTCTTATGGATAGACAATAGTGTACATAACCCGATATTCTCCTTTAAAATAGTGTAAAAATATTTTTTAACTTACTCTTCTCTTATAAAAGTGCACGACTACACTTTAGTGTGAACTAGGATACACAAATCTCTTCTTAATTTTTTTAATTTCATGGATATCCCACCATATATCATTTTATTCTTCTTCCCATGTATTATTCAATATCAATGTAAAAGATACTTCACTAGCTCATCCTTTTTCATTCTTCTTAAGTGAAACAAAAAAAGACATTGGATCCCCATATTTTATATTTGACAGTAAAAATTTATATGATTGAAAATGGACTGAATCTTATTCTATTCTTGTTATATACCAATGGATTTGTTAGTATTGAAAATTTATCAAGTCTATTATTCCAACATATAAATTTTCTATCTAAGAATAACAATGTTAAAGACATCTCTTACAGTTCTTTATTCGACCTAAAACATATATATAACCAATTGAATATATTATATTCATTTAATTACTATCCCTACTTTCTCACATCTCTATATTCATAATTCCATGTGATCACACTGCAATTCACAGTTTCATTTTCACCCTTAAACCACTATGTTAAACTAGTTTTGTATGGAAGATTATGAAAATAATAAAAAATTTCACATGATGTTTGATTCCATAATTTTGGGTTAGATCTGTTAAAAATTTAAATGTTTTTTATTTTGATAATTTCATTGAAGGTGGAGGTGATTTAGAGGGCCCATGATGATGTTTAAGAAAAATGGCCCAAACTGCGCAGGATCCAAGCACACCAGTGCACTCAACCAAACACTGCTACTAAAACATGCACTGTAATGGGATTCTATTTTGTTGTATGGTCCAACATTCATTTGTATATATTTCATATGAAGGAACCCATGACCAATTAGGCCATTACATTGACCAATCAACATGATCTATCCAGAACACTGAATATGAACGAAGTCAAAACTGGTGTATTGTGATATGTCCATATCTTAAGCTGTAGGTATCAAAATAAAGCCAAAATTTTGGTGGAGATAGTAATTAGGTGGATATAAATTTTTTTAATTTTATCCCAAGTGATATAGGGTTTTATGGAAGTCTAACCCCATGTTCCAAGTGGTTTTAATAAATCTGTGTTCCCAAAACCACCTTCCACATCTCTTATAAATTGGAACCTTGGGATATTAATTTTTAAGTTAGGTCTGGAGAAAAACATCTCATATTTGGGAATCCAAAAGGAGTAATCTAATCATCTAAGAATTTCTGGAGGTCCCTATCTTCATTTCTGGATCAAGAATGAAGTTAGAGTTCCACCCGAGTTTCCTCCTCCTCCTAATGTCAAGCTAAATGGTGAGCGTTCATTGTGAGGGAGCTACACACATGACAAGGGTGTTACGATAAATATATTAGCGAATAGTTTGGAGTAATTTTTGTGTTTAATCATTTCATTCCATTTACCTTACATTATTTCATATTTGAATTCTTTTTTTGATACATGTGAATGCTCTGCTCTTAATTTCTAACCGATCGGTGTGAGGTTTTGAGTGCGTGACTTGTGTTGTTCCGATTGGACCACACAATAATCTTTCATACGCACCTTATTGAGACTTAAATCTTATTTTGAAGCTATTATTCCATGAATAATTATTGTACCTTGACAAAACGATTGTTATGTCAAGGTTTTTTTCTTTAAGCATTGAAATAAAAGCTTAGGAATTAATCGGGACCAAATAATTTCCACCAAAGAATTACTCCAAACAAAATTTAATATCTATGAAAAATGAACATGAAATTTTTTTATTGAAATATAAATGAACCCTTTGTCACATGTTTTTCAAAATCCACTTGTTATTTCTACTATTAAACTCTTTATGTTATGTTATTTTATTAAAACTGTTTTCAAAATGACCCCCTCTTTTAGTAATCTTTATAAAAAATGAACACTATCGAGAGATGACCTATGGTCTACCCTAGTCTATAAATCAACCATAAAATCATAATAAATTTTACGTTTTATGACAATGCGTTCAAAATTTGGCTTCTTTTCCATGGGGTGCTTTGTTTTTAGTGCATGTTTTTATTAGATTTTTGTAAATTTTGTGAAAATTTATTTGTTTTATCTTACAACTTTATATATCTTTTTGAATTTTTATTTATTTCATTTTTAGGTTTTGTTCATGACACATTCAACACCGGGAGACTTACCACCTTTCAAACCCTAACTGCAGAGGATCATACATCGGTGACACTGAGATGCACAAGAAAACCCTTCGAAGGAAGACACACAAATCATCGACACTCTTCTTGATCCTTCCTCTTCTTCTTCTAGAACCAATATGAAAACTGAAATAAACTTGCATAATATGGATAAAAACAATCAAAATTTAAAATAACGAACCTCACCATATATTGACGTCCAAACCACCTATATTCAAATACAAGGTGAGGCACCTAATTTTAAACTAAAATCCGATCAAATTCACTTATTGCTAAGATTCCAGGGACTCACAGGAGAAGTGCCACATAATAATTTAAAAGAATTTCATACTGTGAATTTTACTTTAAAACCTACTGATGTGGATGAAGAAAAAGTAAAGAAAAGTTCATTCCCTTTCTCATTATATGAAACTGAAAAATATTGGCTTTACTATGTTAATTTTATAATTAGAGGTTGGGTGTACATGAAACATCTTTTTATTGAAAAGTTTTTCCTAGCCTCTCGAACTGCAACTATAATGAAATAAATTTGTGGTATAAGGCAGTAACAAGGGGAAACATTACATGAATATTGTCAATTCTTTAAAAGGTTATGTTCAATTTTCCCATACCACCAAAAAAGTGATAAACTTTTAATTGAATATTTTTTTGAAGGCTTAATTCCTCTTAATAGAAACATGATTGATGTTACTGTAGGTGTTACTGTAGTTTATAAGACCCCAATTTCTATAAGAACCATAATTAAAAACTTAGCACAAACACTCAACAATTCGGTTCACAGTCCTGTGTACCCATTCGATGTGTCCATGTGGTGGAAAGTACCAAATTTGAGTAGAAGGTGGACCCAATGTTTGAATAGGTAAGTACCATTATTCAACAAATTTCTTTTCCAAAGTGAAATACTGATCTCCTCCTCCCATCTATAGTGGTATATGTTCTTTGGAAACCCACTACTCTGACCAATTCCCCCCAATTGAGAGAATCTTTTGAGATTGGTGAGGTAATATTTCTAGGTAGTCCCTATAACCAACCATTTAGGCAAGAACCTTACTATCCATTCAAGATTAGGTGGAAAGAAAATAAAACCTCTAGGCAAGGTGGGTATGCAAACTAACCTCAATAATAATGGAACCAACCAGGCCAGATTAGTCATCCACCACCACAATAAAGGCATTTCCAACAATCCCATCCAAAACCTAAGCCTAGCCTAGAAGATATGATGAAACAAATGCGTGCCAAAAATCTCAAAATCCAAAAAACCACCCAAGCATCCATACAAGACCTAAAAACCTAATGAGACCAACTTTCCAACTCAGTGGGAGAAATCCAAAGCCATGGGTCGGGTAAAATACCTTCTCATCCAATAGTTAACCCTAAGGATAATGGAAATTTCAATTCCATCAACCTTAAGAGTGGAACTAAAATTAAAATCCAAATGGCCCCACCAATATATTCATCCCGTTAGAAGGAAGTAACCATCCCAACCATTAGAAATGCTCCAAATGAGGTAGAACCTTATCCTGAGAGAATCCATTTCAAATAAAAGAGAGTTTCTGTTGATGAGTCACCCATCCCAACCATTCCTTTTACATTTTCTCAATGTTCCACTCAACCAAGAAAAAACGAAACAGAACTTGAAAAGGAATGTAACAGCCCGAGATTTTATGAAAAATGTTCCTTTTAATTTTATTTCTGTCTGGTGTTGTACGCTACACCAAAAGGAGCTTGCACAACACACATCCTTGACTTGCCTTGCATTACACGCAATCACGACCTTCCTCGATAGCGTGTGTTGTACGCAACGCCAAGTTTCGTTAAACAATGATATGCTATTAAGATATTATTAAAACTAGCTGTTGAGAATAGTAATAACCACTTTTTGAAATTTTGTAAATTTTATTTTTCAAAATGGACTTCATTTATGGATTCGGAGTATCGAATTTAGCCTAAGGTGAAATTTTGGTACTTTTCGGATAACTTTCATATTCTGATGAATAGTGAAAATTACTAAATTATAATTAAAAACAACTTTTTTAATCAAAATAATTAATAGTGATAAATTATTAATTTGAGTTGTTTTAAAGTATATTTAGAATATATTTTTACAATTTAATACAATGTTGGTCATTGGATGTAATTTTACATTTAAACCAGACATAATCAAGTGTCAATCTTTTGATAGATATTGTTTCTTAAAAACACGCTATTTTTTTTAATAGCGGGATTTAATTATAAAATTAATTAATGAAACTTCTATGTTATGAATTTGGTAAAAAAGACTTCATTTTTTGAATTCTGAATATGAAATATAGCTTAGGATGAAATTTTGGTATTTTTCTGAAAACTTTCAATTTTTGATGAATAGTGAAACCACTAAGTGGTAGGTTAAAAACTGAATTTTTCATAAAACATAATTTTACCGCTTCTGTGAATGGAATTTCAAAAATCCGAGAGACACGGTTAATATCAAGGACTAAAATGTGGTTCAATGAGATGAAAATAATTTTAGGTGAATAGTAACTTTTTACTTTTTTTTACCGCGGTTAATAGTAAATAGGGTAACTAAGGGTAAATATGATATTAATATTACCCTAACACATGTCCTAATCCTATTGGACAAGTGTATCTCGACCAGAAACAACCTTAAGTGTAAAATATTATCATTTAGGCCCACTTGGATTAGATTAGGACATTTATTATTATTTAATTCAAAGAAGAGTTAAAAGAGTTAAAATCAAAGTTTATTTACTAAAACATTTTTAATATGGGGTTATACATAAGATAAATTCGATTTTAAATATTCATTAGAAAGGTAAAAATATTTACTACATGATGGTATTTTATTTGTAATTTTTAGATATCAAATATATCTTAGGCCTAATTTTTGGTATTTTTCTGAAAACTTTCAATTTTTGATGAATACTGAAACCACTAAGTGGTAGGTTAAAAACTGAATTTTGCATAAAACTTAATTTTACCGCTTCTGTGAATGGAATTTCGAAAATCCGACAGACACAGTTGATATCAATAAGTAAAATGTGGTTCAATGAGATAAAAATAATTTTTTGATGAATATTAACTTTTTACTTTTTTTTACCGCGGTTAATAGTAAATAGGGTAACTAAGGGTAAATATGATATTACTATTACCCTAACACATGTCCTAATTCTATTGGATAAGTGTAATTCGACCAAAAACAACCTTATGAATATAATATGACCATTTAGGTCCACTTGGATTAGATTATGACATTTAATATTATTTTATTTAATGAATAGTTAAAATAGTTAAAATCAAAGTTTAATAACTAAAACATTTTTAATATGGGTTTATACATAAGATAAATTTGATTATAAATATTCATTAGAAAGATAAAAAGATTTCCTACATAATGCTATTTTATTTATAATTTTTAGAATTTAAATAAATTAATTTATTTATGACACAACGATGATGCAGTAATTACCCTTTTAAGGAAATGTTAACATAATTGATGTTATAAATGCCAAAATAAATGTAATTTGAGACTTTTTATGAATTCCAATAATTTTCTAGGTTACTATGATATATTAGTGTTGATTTAATCAACTTGGTTCGAACATATAATTCTGTTATGACTTTCACAAAAATCATATATCAAATAGTGTCAAAATTGACACAAAATAGTTTTTAAATCAAATATTATATTATTAATTGTTATTTTATTCCTAAAAATCTAAGGTTCGGCCAAATGACTTAGATAAGGATATATATATTAATAATAAACAATTTGGGGTTCGTTTGGCATGTTATAGTAAGTGTATTAACCATATAGTATAAGAAAACAAAAAGACACGGTAAAAGTTAAATTATTTAACTTAGAGTTAAATCTAATTGATAAGGTTAAAATAATAACCTAAACTTGTCTAAATTCTTTTGGATGATAGGATTTCCACCCATACCCTCTTTAGCTTCGAAATAAGACCCTTTGGAACCATTATAAACCGATTTTGACATTAATATAAAATAATATTTTGAGGTATTCCTAAGGTGCCCCTCTCCTCCCTTATAAAAGGGCACCTCCTCCCCCTCCTCCTCACACCAATTTGAGCACTCAAGCTCGGCCAACCCCTGCCAAAATCTCTTCTCCACTTCCCTAGAATAATCCTAGAGGTTCTGGTCTTCCTCAAAGACCAATTTTAGTGCCCTAAGAGGAGGTCTCAAAGAGGCACTTCAAAGAAGAGGTAATTACCGTTACCAATTCTTTCATCTTTATTTCTTCTTCCACTTCTTCTTCTTAGGTTGTTTCATTATGAAGTAATAACATCAGTATCACTCATATACTGATATGTTATTATAAGTATGAAACAACCCTATTTCACCATCTATCCATCCTACGGAAAAAGAAATCACCGCGCGTGCGTACGTACGGAATACCGTCTCCACGCCGTGGTGTAATCTATTTTCCACCACCACCTTACATGGATGGGTATAATGGTGTAAAGAATAACTATACATAGTTATTACAACATCATATTGATTCTGATATATTGTATAATCCAATCCAATTCAATTCAATACTTATAGAAATGATATCATCGCTCGTGCGTACGTACGGACTACCGTCTCCACGACGCGATGAGATTCATTCTCCCTGTTAACCATTTAAGAATGATTATAAAGTATATATAAGAAATAATAATGAAATATATGACATTATAGAGATACTGTATTTATGTATATATATATATATGTATGTCATCTACTTACTTCCATTTCAAGACAATAAGGAAAGGAAAACAACGTTCATGCGTACGTACGGACTACCGTCTCCATGAACGGTGTTTTCCATTTTATTTATCTACCTATTATATATATATATATACTGAATATATATGATATATAAATCATATTTTATATTCTGGAAGTAAGTAAATCATGATATAAGTAATAGTGATGTCAAGAACAACAAGTCAAAAGACCTAAGATAAATGAAACGATTTTACCCAAAACGCTTCTTTAACATGGAATTTACAAAAGAACGGGTAATATAATGTCATAAGTGAACCATATATGATATCATAACAATGAATATGATTCTGGAATAAATCAATAACATGATTTAAATCATTATACAGGAGGTTTGGACACTTACAAAGCAAGTCGGACATAAGGTAAGGGAAATATCACAATCTCATTTTTATCCGAGATTGTTTATTCGTAAGTATTTACTGGGGGTGTATTTTATCATCCACATCCATGTTTACTCAATATGTAATATTATTTCCATCCAACTAAAATTGTTTAAATCCATTTTTACCCTTCGGTGAGTTTTTAGTAATACGTATGAAAGGAATCTTTTGTCGTTTTTCGTACGAGGTACTTTTTGACTTTTCCGAAAAAAGTACGAAGAATGTTTTTTTTAACTTATACGGCACGAACGGATTTCTACTGTTTTATAAAGCCTTATTTTCATTAAGCTTCCTCTAAAAGATTTCATGACTATTTTCAATAAAATCTCTTTCTTTTAAAATTGCATGATGTTTTGTGAAAAGAAATTGATTTTGAAGAAGAAAGGATATTTTCCTCAAGAATTCAATTCAAGTGTTTTATCAAAATTATTTTCCATCTAAGATAATAAAGGGTTCTGTTTCTATCCATATTTTTACATTGATTTGACCATGTTGTGATGGAATTATGTTTATGAATTCCTTTATCTTATATGAATTGATTTACGATGTCATGATGTTTCAAGAATCCCATTTTTGTTACATGTGTTATGCGATGATGTATGTTTTATGATTATGTGGCACACATAAGAAAGGATTCATTATAAGATGGGTGGGACCTATATCTCCCTCCAATGCATTGGGTAAAGATTTTATATCTCACGAGATAGACATGGCTGGAACGGAAGGTTATTTCGGTTCAGTAATACAGGACTGAAACGAGGAGTGAACTCGGTTCCGAAAGGGACTTTGTCCACTAAGATAGTCTTGGCAATGAGTCATGACTAACAAGAAATGATTTTCCATGATTATGTGTGCATGCCACAAAGTTTCAAGTTTTATGTTATGATTATGGGGATCTCATTTTCACTTCTATGATTTATCCCATGATAAGATATTATGATCTCTTTTCCAGGTTAAGATTTCCAAAAGCTATGTTCTTATGTATATGATGTGATTGATATTTCTTTTTTTTACCCTTACTGAGCATTTGAGCTCACCCTTTTATGTTTTCTTTTCCCCAGGAAATAAAGAAAGGTTTTAGATATAAAAAAAAGGGAAGATCTTTATGGGAGATATTGAAGATCTTTCACCACGATTAGAAGATTACGTTCCGAGTTTCCAAAGACACTAAACTATTACGATCCTTGTGTGTGTGTTTTTTTTATGTACTAAGTATTCCACAAATGTAATGTAATGTCCATGTACGTCAAGATACGGGTCTCTACAAGGAAATATTGGAAATTTTCGAAAAAGTGCAAGTTAACATCCCCTTGATTGATGCTGTGAAGAAAATTCCAAGATATACCAAATTTCTAAAAGAGATGTGTATAAACTGAATGTGACTTCATGGAGATGAAAATGTGAACTTGGGGAGGAACATATTAGCATTAATAGAGCAATCACATCCCATTAAGTGAAATTATCTTGGACATTTTCAATTCCATGCACCATAGTGGAGTAATCATTTTCCAATGTTATGCTTGATTTAGGTGATTTTATAAATGTGATGAGTCACTCCATTTAGTCTCCATTTCAAGTCGGGTAACTCAAGCCCATTGTATTTTTTGTTCAACTGGCCAACCAGAGTACCACACACCCCTCTAGTGTGTTAGAGGATGTTCTTGTGATGGTGAAAATTTTAATTTCTTCCTGTTGATTTTTTATGTACTTAAAATGGAAAATGATCGGATAAATTGACATTCCCCAATTATATTGGGGAGTCCCTTCTTGAAAACCACCAAAACCATAACTAATGTCCATAATGGTACGTTATATATGGAATTTGGTGGTAAAATAGTCCATTTAAACATACTTGATGCCATGAAGAACCTCTTAAAAGAACATTCCTCTCTCTCTATAAATTATATTTATGTAGTCCCTTCCTCTGAAAACAATTATTTTCATTCCCCTGATCCCCTTTATGAGTTTTCCTCCATGATTGAATTTCTTGGTAATGAATCATACATTTATTGTTGTAGTGGTCTAGAAAAGTGTCATGCATGTTTATTAATTGATAATTTCTTGAACCCTAAGGATCCAATGACCATCGATGATACTACAAATCTTGTAAAAGCCAATTCCTCATCTGATGATGATAGAATTGAGAATTTAAATGATATTAGTGACCTCTCACATTCACACACATTCCCATAATTCAAAAACACACATGAATTGGAACTAAAAAAACTACCTCAAGATTAAAAATATTCATATCTTGAGAATAGAAACAAAATTTATTTCATTATGGATAGTTCACTCCCTCCTGAGCATGATTTGCGGTTGTTTGAACTTTTGAGGTAGTATAAACAAGATTTGGTATGGACACTTCTAGGCATTCCTGGTATTATCCCCTCTATTTGTACAGATCATATATTTTTAAATGATGAGGTCAAACCAGTTAGGCAGTCACAATGTTGACTAAACCAAAAATTCATAGATGTTGTTAACAAGGTGGTAACTAAATTATTGGATGATGGAATAATTTACCCTATATTTTATATTCAATGGGTTAGTCAAGTACTAGTGGTTTCTAAAAAAACTGGTCGCACTGTAATAATGAATTGGTTCCAACTTGTGTGCAAAATAGTTGGTATGTTTGTATAGAATATTTTCGACTAAATCATCACACTAGGAAGGACTATTTCGCATTTCCATTCATTGACCAAATTCTTGAGAGTCTAGTAGGTAAGTCCCATTACTATTTTCTTGATGGGTATTCTGGATATTTTCAAATCCATATTTCCCCCGATGATCAAGAAAAGATGACCTTCACTTGCCCCTTTATCCCATTTTCATATAGGAGGACGAAATTTGGTCTGTGCAATTCTCTAGGAACTTTCTAGAGATGCATGGTTAGTATTTTTTTAGATTACCTAGATAATTGAATGTGAGTATTCATGGATTATTTCATTGATTATGGCTCCTCTTTGGATGAATGTTTGAGTAGTATTTGTTCAGTATTACATCTCTGTATTGAAAAGAATCTCGTATTAAATTATGATAAAAGAAATTTCATGGTGCGACAAGGTGTAGTTTTGGGACATGTCATTTTTAGGTATGGTATTCAAGTAGATAAATCAAAAGTGGATGTCATTTCTTCCCTACCATTCCCCAAAAATGTTCTGGATGTGTAGTCTTTCCTAGGACTTGTTGGATTTCACTATCATTTCATTCATTACTTTAGTATGATTGCACTCCCACTCTCTCAGTTACTCCAAAAAGAAAAATATTTTTTTTGATAAAGAAGGTGAGAAAGATTTTAATAAATTAAAATGGAGTCTCACTTCACCCCTGTTAATCCAACCCCCTTGGTGGGATTTACCATTTGAGCTCATGTGTGATGCCTCTAACTATGCAGTTGGGGTAGTCTTATCACAAAGGGTCTAGCAAGATCCACATGTCATTACCTATGTCTCATGTACTTTGGACCCTGCCCAAGAAATCTACATCACAACTGAAAAATAATTTTTTGTCATTGTATTTTCCTTGGATCAATTCAGGTAGTACCTTTTAGGGTCTAAAGTCATTGTGTTCTCAGATCATGCAACCCTCTGGTCTCTCTTCATGAAACCAGAATCCAAACCACATCTCATTCACTGGATGATCCTCCTTCAAGAATTCTATTAAGAAATTAGGGATAAAAAAGGATAAAATAATCTTATGGATGACCATATGAGTAGGATTCACACATCCTCTAACATTGACTCATCACCCTGTATTCCCATAAATGACATGTTTAATGATAAACTGTACCGAGTGAAAGATTTCATTCCTTGGTATGATGAAATTGTAAATTATTTGGTTGGATATTTCATTCCTATTGATTTCAAAAAAGAAACCAGGCCGACCATCTAAAACAAGAGCCTCATTGGTACATTTGGGATTACCCCTTCCTTTGGCGCGCTTATAGTGATCAAGTCTTGAGGCATTGTGTTCCCAATAAATAGTTTCAGTCCGTCCATAGTTTTTTCGACACTCTTACTTGTGGGGGCCACTTTGGTTCCCCACAGACAACTCAGAAGGTCCTCGATTCTGGTCTCTTTTGACCCACATTGTATTGGGATTCCCTTTAAATATGTAATTCTTTTCCATGATGTCAAAGAATAGGGAATGTATCTAAAACAAATGAGATGCAACAACAACCCTTTCTCTTCCATGAATTTTTTGATTTTTAGGGAATTAAATTTATTGGACAATTCCCCAATTCATTTGGGAACCTATACATTCTTTTGGAAGTGGATTATGTTTTAAAATGGGTATATGCATGAGATACAAGGATGGATAATTCTAATATAGTTGTATAATTTTTTTAGAACACAAATCTTCTGTATGTTTGGATTACCTAGGTTCGTCATCAGTGACTAGGGTTCTCATTTCTACAACTGAACAATGCAATATATTTTTTAATGGTATGGGGTCGAGCATAGAGGGTCTACTGTTTATCTCCCACAAACCAATGGTCAATATGAAGTGTAAAATATGGAGGTAACACTGATTCTTGAAAAAATGGTTCAACCTAATAGAAAATATTGGATTCCTAGACTCGATGATTCATTATGGGCTTACCATATTGCTTTAAAAACTCCCATTAGCAAGTAACCGTATCGACTAGTGTTTGGAAAGAGGTGTCACCTCCCTATTGAGATTGAGCACTAGGACAACGGGGCAGGTCAAAGGAAGTTGTAGATTCAGGAGATAGAGGAAATGAGAATAGATGCATATGAGAACTCTGGTATTTATAATGAGATAACCAAGGATTCCCATTACCATATCATCCTTTAAAGTCAATTCCACATTGGTAAGAAGGTCCTCCTCTATAATGCATGGCATAATTTGTATCCAGGTAAGATTTGTTCCTACTGGGTTGGAAAATACACTATTACTAACATTCCACCATTTGGTGTTGTTCGGGTTCAAAATGATGAAACCAAGAAATCCTTCACTGTCAATGGGCAGTGACTGAAGGACTTCCATGAATCCATTCTGGAGTCCCCTTTGGAGGAACTCCATGTTCATAAATAAATGTATGAATGAAACCACTAGGTTTTATCCTTCTTTCCCACATTCATTTTTTCCAGTTAGGACACTACACACTTTAGGTATGAGGGGGATGGGTATATTCCTAGGTTAGTTAGGAATTTTTATAATCTCCCTTCTTTTTCTATTTTCAGCTTACTAAATAGTATTGTTACTTTCCCCCTTTCCCTCTCACTCACCATTTTGACAGAATATTACTTTTTTATGCCTACTTTATCGTGGAAGATTATGCCCGTTTAATCATGGGAGTTATTTAAAATCAATGTGGAATTTCTATATTTCATTTTTTAGCCTTCCAATTTGTTTTTGATGAAATGTGCATTTTAGAAAGAATTAAATACTATGGTGTGACTTTCTGTTGAAATTTAGTTCTTTTTCAATGATATAAATGGTTGTATCATCTTGAAACATTGGAGAACAATGGTTCCTTTTTTTGTGAATAGTTTAATTTAAATTTGTGTCACCTAATTTCTCCACACAACATTGCCCCCAACCATGAAGTGCAAAAATTTATAGTTAATAAAAGGTAAATATAATTATGTTTTATTTTTCTCTACCTTACAAAATCATTTTTCCATATGTTTGTGACTTATTCCGATCTATTTCATTATTGTACCAGATTGACATATCTGTGTGTACTAGTTATCCGACTATTGTACACCCTTATAAAAAATAAAAATAAAAATAAAAAAAGGAATGTATATTGGGCAGGTCAAAAACCACGCTTCCTCTACCTTTGATCATATTATAACTATTACAATTATTGTTTGGAAGAGATCAAACATGGGTTGGGAGAAGAGTCTGAGATTTGTTCCATGTGCAACTTTTGAAAAAAAAAATAATAAATGAGGGGAGTGATGAAATGAAAATCATATTAGGATATATAGTTCAGGAGATTATGGTTTGACTTCTAGTAATGCTTAAGTGAGTGGGTACTGGAATTTGATTGGAAAGGATATTAGTTAGGTTCGGTGTAAATGATCATATAAGTAGACAATTTTTAAAATAACTTATATTTACTAGATAGAAAGTGGAAAGAATAGCATAAAATGGTTGTCAGACACACATGTGGAGAATTAGTGAAATGGTTATAATTTGAACTATTTTCCCAAATTTGTATTATTCATCTCCTTTAATTTTGAGCTGATACAATTTTGGAGACATCTTTTTGTATGATCGCATAGAATAACTCCTCAGTGTGATTTTTGATTTGATCACATTTCTAAATGGAATTAAATTTTAATTGAATGTCAAATATTTATGAAGTTATAAATATCTACGTGAATAATTTTTAGAAACCTGAATTTTACCAATAGTGAAAATGTTTAGGTGTGGGGGTGTGATCGCCCCGCGATTCACTGTTTCATTTCACCCTTACACCACTGTTTTAAACTAGTTTTGTATTGAAAATAATAAAAATAATAAAAAATTTAACTTCATATTTTATTAAATAATTTTGTGTTAATAAATTCTAAAAAGTTAAATGTTATTTTTTATAATTTCATTGAAGGTGGAGGTGATTTGGAGGGCCCATGATGAAGTTAAAAAAATGGCTCAAACTGTGCAGGATCCGAGCACAGTAGTGGACTCAACCGAACATTTCTAATAAACCATGCATCCAAATGGGCTGATATTTTGTTTTCTGGTCCAAAATTCGTTGGGATACAATTTATATGAAGGAACCCAAGATGAATTATTCCTTTATGTGTCCCTACTGACCTGATCAATCCAGAACATTGAATCTATACAAAGTCAAAGTGGTGTGCTGTGATATGTCCATATCTCGAGATGTAGGTGTCCAAATGGAGCCAAACATTCAGTGTAGATAATAATGAGGTGTAGATACAACTTTTAATTTTATCCAAAGCTATATAAGTATTTATGGATGTCTAAAACCATGTTCTATGTGGTTTTATGAAATTTGTGTCCCCAAAACCACCTTCCACACTTATATAAATTGGCACCTTTGGATCTTCATTGGTAAGTTTGGCCAAGAGACAAAGATCTCGTATTTTGGAGACCCAACGGAGTCCTGTAATAATCCAAGAAGTTTGGAGGCCCCTATCCTCATAGGTGGATCAAGGATGAAGGTTAAGTTCCACTTGAGCTTCCTCCTCCTCCCGTTGACGAGCTAAATGGTGGGAGTTCGTTATGAGTTAGCTACACACATGAAAAGGGAGTTCTGATGCATATAATAGAAACTAGTTTGGAGTAATTTGGTTGTTTAAAAATTTTATTCCATGTATCTTACATTATTTAATACTTTAATTCTTTTTTTGATACATGTGAATGTTATTCAATTAATTTCTGATCCATCGGTGTGAGGTTTTGAGTGCGTGACTTGTGTTGTTCCTATTGGACAGCACAAGAATCCTCTTCATACCCACCATGTTGAGATTTAAATCTTATTTGGAAGCTGTTATTCCTTGCATAAGTGCAGGACCTTGATAATACTATTGTTACATCAAGGTTTGGTTCTTTAAGCATTGAAATAAAATCTTAGGTATTAATCGGGACTTCAATTAATTTTAACCAAAGAATTACTCCAAACCTAAATGAATCAATATGAAAAATGAATATCAAATGTGTGTAGTAAAATAACAATGAACCCTCTATCTAATATTTTTCAAAATTCACTTGGTTTTTCCATTATTAAACTCTTTAAGTTAAGTTATTTTCTTAAAAATGTTTTCAAAATCACCCCCAATTTTAGTAATCTTTATTAAAAACACATACAACAAGCTACAAATTCTCTTTATGAGATAACCTAGGGTCTGCCCTAGACTATAAATAAACCTTAAAATATTAACAAATTTTACGTGTCACGAAAACGCGTTCACCATGTGAATTCATGAATTAAAATTAGAATATATTTTGGAATTCTAAAATGTAATATCTATCTCTAAATTCCTTGAAGTCTCATATTTCAAGACACCCATATAAACCACTCCATAGTATTCAAATACTTATAATATATAGTAAATTTCATTTTTTTCACTTCCACTCATAATACTCACATCTTATTATATCCATGATATTCATATATATTTATTAACGCAATTTATTTATTGAATATGACCAAATTTGTTTTTGTAACCGTGCATGAGGAACCCATAATAGCAGAATCCCCATATGTGATATGAAAAACTACAAAAAATTATCCTCCCCACTTTTCATTATTCATTTGAATCATGATATACTAATCATGATTTTTCCCATTTAAGAACTATATACCTAGAATCATCTAGAATAATATTTATTTATTATTTTTAATTGAATTTTACTTTCACTGTGATATTCTCTCTACTATGAATATGTATGTCACTCAATAAAAGAAAATATAAAAAGTGAAAATTTGAATTCCAAATTTTAATTTTAACCATTAACTTTATTCAAAATAATATAAAAAAACAACTTAAAATTGAACCATTGGATCCCATTAAGTCTTATAGACATCATCGATGAGATCAAATGACTTCATAGATGAAGTTTGAGAGGGACTTTGATTCATTTACTGTTCCACAATATTAGATTCTATCAAATAAGGATATTTATTTAATCCATGGATAGTGTGATGACACTTTGGATCCCATTTTGGTTCAAATATAATACAAATTATTTGAAAAAACTTCAAAATAAAAAATAATTTGGTTTGTTACCTTTTTAATGTTTCATAATTGTATTTATTTTAAGTATTATGACTTGTAATATATCATGTGTCACCCCATATGAATCCTCTAACAACTTACTTCTCATTTTCTCTTTCACTTACCAACACCTATAAAAATAAACTTCAATAAAAAATGGTCACCATGGATTCCCCATGATGTTGGGATTCCTGTTTTTATCCCCAATATGCATAATCTTCATAAGAAAACCATAGGGATTCATTTGGATTACCCTTACTTTCCATTTTTATTAGGATAAAAACACAAATCAAAACTCCCTATAAAACACTATTTTTTAAAATTATATCCCCATTTTTATGAAATCCTATATGATCCATGTAAACACTATTGATCTCCATGGTATAAGAATGCTTCACTATTTTACATAGGTTGCACTTAGAAAAGAAAACACATTTCAAAACCCCCATGTACCGTCCAACTGTGATTCTTTATTATCCCAAAAAAAACACTACACCTATTTTTATTTACAATTATGGTAAGGTGATGTATCTTGGAACATTTATCTCTTATATTGAACCTTAAATACTCTTACACGAGCCTATAAACACTCTAAAATTACAATAATATAAATAAATCTTCCCTAAATTTTGAAAGAATGAAATTTTATTTTTCATATGAAATATGAAAACTGACTTCAAATAGAAACATCCATGATGTGTCTTCCAAGTTCCATTCATTTGATAAAAGTGACACAATTGTTGGGAACTTATTCAACTTCCAAGCTCTTCTTCTTTACTTATTCTTCAATATATTGGAATTGGTCTTAATGAAAAATCTTTTTTTATTGATAAACATTTAAAAAGAATACAACACACACAATTTTTGCTTAGAAAAATTACTATTTGTATTTTTTGTCAATGCCCATATATAATTATATGTTATTATGATATTTTTGACCATTATTTTAACCATTTATTATATCCCCCTTGTTGGAACGAAATGACAGTTTATTGAGAGATAATGATATAAATTCAAGATTAATCAATTTTCAATCAACCATTCCAATCAGAGTCTACTTTATCAATTATCTATCTATACAAAAGAGGGTTTAATTTAGAAAAAAGGTCTCCACTATCAATTAAATTTGATAACAGTTGATGTTTGACACTATTATCATTTATTTAAATATTTCCAATTATTTCCAGCTGATACAATCCTCATGATCTTCAACATGGTGGATCTATTCTATAAATATATTTTAATATATTCACAGTATAGAACACACAAAAATAGCGAGAATATACTAATATGGAACACTTAATGATTCTTTAAGGATTTTAAAAATTTAACATTAACATTATTAAGGAGGATATTTTCTTTATATGTTTATTGAAATACTAATTAAGAGATGAATCTAAGAGAGTGTTTTCTTGATTTTTATATAAAATTTAGATAGATTTCAATAATTCCCAGGTTCTCCCCCTAATAACATGATTCAGATTCAATTTACTTCATTGTAATCAAAAAAATACAATGCAAAAATATAATATAATAAGTTATATCTCTTTACTTACCAATGTTAATTATAATTTTTAGAGAATTTTCTTTGCCAAGTTTTTCCAATATTCATGCCTACAAATCTTTTTTCCATTTTTTTGATGTTGTTGGTCTCTTATAATATTTATTTCTATTATATGAGTTTATTATTTCTACTTTATTTCTATGGCTAAACCCATATGCACGTGTGATATTTATTTTCTTCAAATATTATTTATGAGTTATAAGGATAGTCCAAAAATAATTGACATTGTGTCTAAAAATTCTATAACTCCCACATAGTTCAATTTTTAATAATATTGTTCTCATTTTGTTATATCTTCTATTGAAATTGAGGTTCTCAATGTGGATTTTATTCTAATTCTTCTTTATCACTAGATATTGGTTATGCTTCTTCTATATTATTTTCTCTATCGACTTTTTATAGCCAGATAACTAAGAAATATTAAGATAAATTTTAATCTTGTTTGATTACTCCACATAGACTCTTAACGGTATATTTCTTTTCATCAACCCATTTAGGTGCATCACGCCTTTTAACCATATTGATCCTATTTTCAAAAATATCAACCATCAACTATCTTTGTAATTTTATTTTGAGTATCTAGATGTATATGTCCCTTAAAATTCCTTCCCAAAGTTGGATCTTCTCTCTTTGACACCTTTTTTGGTCTTTATTAAACATTAATCCTTGAAAAATTATTAAATTAAACTTCATAACTTATATGACTACTTCAATTTTAAATATCACAGATATTTTCAGAGAAATAAAAAAAATTAATACTGAAAGATTTCTATTTTTATATAAAATTTGGATAGACTTTCTAAGCATTATAATTCCTATAAAAAGTTAATTTGGATATTGTTTTTGGTACAATGAATGTCCCAAGTCTTTGGGTGAATGTAGGAGAAGTATCCATGGTCCTCAATTTCTAGTTTTTTTTGCTATTGTCCATTCCAGGTGTGAACTAGTTATTTGTATAATGAATAAGTTTCATGGGGTGATTAAAGGAATTAATTAGCGAGAACTATGGAATATAGGATAAATTTCCAAAAATTTAGATCATGACCACTATGTTCATGCATTTTAATTTTCCCAAGTACAATTTTTTAGATGAGGTAAAGACCATATTTTCTATGGTTCGTTCACCTATATTCTTTAGGAAAATAGGGGGTTGGGTTTCCCCATTTTGGTTAGTAAACTCACATATTATCCTCTCTTAACCACCTTCTCTTTGTGTGGGTTCTTGGAATGTTTTTGTGGGATCTAGGTTAATGGGTTAGTCTCTTCCTTCATACTTGATTTGCATCAATCGTTGTTAATTCAAGATCAACTTTGGTTTGGTTTTTAGGTGATTATTTCACCCAATAATAGTGAAATCATCGATATCTGTGGAGATTTTGTGTAGTATTTAAAGATGGAGTCTTTATATTATGTGTATAATCTATCACATATTATTTCGATGAGGAACCTAAGATGATATTAGGGTGTGTGTTGGAGGACATCTTAGTGTGCTTCTTATTTCGATGAAATTAATGTTATCAATTTAGCTGCATTCTTGTATTGATTTTTTCTCCATTCCTTGAGGTTTTAGTGAGGATTTTAGGCTTGTTCCTCATGTGTTTTGGATGATGGATGAAAGAATTGGGTGAGCTCTAGTGAGAGTTTTCGGGTTGTTCTTAAAGAGAGACTGGCTTTGGTTTGAGGTAGGTTGTCCCTTATGGATACACCTAAGGTATTTGTGAATTTTCTTATGAATAAATTTGATATTTCTAGTATCACTACTATAGGGGATCAACCATTTTTGTTAAATAAAATGTCTAATTAAAATAAAATACCAAGAACTAAACAAAGATCCAAGGCCATGAAAAACCATGTGCAGTGGCAAGATTACCTTGGACATCAATGGATGTGTCTTTAATTATGATCATATATTCCTTGGGATACTATGAACCAACACATGTAACTTAATAAATTTAATAAATGTAATGGAATGACCATTTTAGTAGGATCCCTTAGAGACCTCTAGGTAGAGGTTACTGATATGATGAGATGGATGGCCTCGTGTTTGGATATGTGAGATTCCTTAGAGACATAAAGATAATTGAGATGGTCATGGGGATATAATTCCCTTCCCACTAATACTTGATAACCATGGTGGGTTGACCCTGATGAGAATTATGGATAGGTTAGGTTCTTAGAATAACTTGGGGATACCATGGGTAGTGAGAAGGTCCTTGAGACTTGTCTTCATAGAGGTACCCATATAGCCTCTCTTAAGATCCCAATGAGGCATCAATGATCCTTTTATGATGATTATGGATTTTATGCCCACTTAGTGACAAATACTTACCCATGATACATGTTTGAGATAAGGGAACCCATGATAGGTTTTTGTGCTTCCTGATACCTTACGGGACCATAATAGGTACTCCTATGATATGCTGACTCCAGTGAAAGGGTGCTCTTGGAAAATGTGTAGTGATGATAATGAGTTTCACCTTAGAACCTAGATTGATGATGTCATAATTTTATGCCTGTAGAAATTATTATAGGTATTTCCTTTGAGAGGCTTCCCTTGTTATGTGAGGCAAGATCAGGTAGATGGCCAAACCTGATGAGATATTACAAGAGGAAGTATTTCCCCCATGGATGTATTTATATATGTGGTATGAATTTTATGATGTATTTAAATCTTAACTTTGAGCTTGATAACTATTGAAGAAAAAGGGTGATAACCTTTAGGTTAGGTGATGATTGACTATTATGCAATAAAAAGAAAATCACATGGGGTTCGACTTAGAGCCTGATGAAAACTAGAATGCTAAATATAATTGATTGATGACTAGTGATGATTCCTGTTAGATATTGATCACCTAATATTACATATTAGTGATCTACATAGATCCATATTTCAATGGAATTCTCAGGATTACCTCTAAGGGTTCGACAGTTATGCCTGGAGAGTATGGGATTCCTTACATATGCTCCTTGGAATTGGTAGTTATGATTGATACAATTAACTACCCAGGATGATCTCCTTTGGGATGGAATATTTTACTTATTTGGGTTTTTATGATAATGTGACATGCCTAGAGATTCTATGGAACTAGATGAGGCTTGTTTGGGTCGATTAGGATTCCACTGTTGAACCTATGGATCAACAGTGGTCACTTATTTAAAGCTATTGTGGTTTATTTATTTATTATGATCATATAACACTTGTATGAAACACTTACTAGTTATGTATGGGTCCATGTTTTTTGTTCCCTACTGAGTTGTACTCACTACCTACTTGGATGACCATGGAACATGGGTAATTGAGCTGTTTTCACTATTGTGGTATCATGTTGGGATGAGGACATGGTTTTGGATTGATCAACTGGATATCTTAAAAAATTTTGGAGATTAGGATAGGGTGTAACATAGGGATATATTAGAGCTTATTTTATATTTAATTTATTATTTTATTTATTTTTAAATGTGGTCATCTTAGTCGGATACCCATTTTTCTGTAAGACAATATGAGTCCACATTGATTTATTACTTTTGAGGTACTTTTTTACTACTTCCTTGTAATATAATTATTTATTTATATGGTTGATGTTTGGTTGTTTCTTTATTATTATACACTTTGATATGTGGGTATAGTCTCTCATGGTATGACCCTATGACCTCACTACTAGTTGGAAACCTCTATCGTACTGGGATACATGCTTGAGGTTATGTGGAAAATCTGGACATGGAATTTGTTGAGTGGTTTATGACCCGATTAGTTATAAAGTGGAATCATAGGTTTTATGATTCTGATATCACAAAATATATCAATTTTTTATCTTGTATTACTATTTTCAGAGAAGGTAGATAAGATATATAGGGATGTGCCGAGGCTTGTGATAGACTATAGATTAATACGCTGATAACACCTTTTCTGATTGAAAGTTCAGGTTACCAGAGATATGGGATTATTATTTTTGGTTTATAGTATTACCATTATAGGATTTTCAACCAACATGGAGCACATGAGTTTTAAGATTTATGATTTTTGAGTCATTAGATTTTTGGCTATTGACACATTTCAAAGAGGTGATTTTTTGGATTTTGGGTGCTCGACCCATTGGTTTGAGGCTAGTATACATGAAACATATTCAACACAAAATATTTTATTTAATGTCACGTTATTTTATTGTTTTTATAAATGTATTAAAAAAATTTAGTGATCTAAAATATCAATAGAAACTTATATTATGTTTTTATGTATTACATTGAATGGAATTCTACTCTAGCTAAACCACAATATATTTTTATTTTATTGAATGTTTAGGTGGACCTATAGTGAGGTGATTGATGATAATGAATATGTAGTCCCTTGGCGTATGGGATTCATAGAAACCCTAATAGGTCAGTAGTGGAAATATTTTTCATGTAATGAACCCCTTGGGGTGATTGAGAAAATAGGTTTAGTTAGTTAAAGTGTTAGTAACAACCTATATAAGTTTCCCCATATATGTAGGGATGCAATTATTCACAAATGAACCATATTAATATAGTATACCCGATACATATCATGGTAGGGTGATAAAGTTGTATATATATACTTTTAAAGGAGAATGAGGTCCTTGAGGTGTGAATCTTTTATGTGGATACATGGTGGGGATCTACGTGATATTTCAGATTATTAAGGGAGTAGTTTTGTATGAGGACAATCCCTGAGGATAAGCTCCCTGGTAGGTGATGATTTGGAATGGGATTCCTTAAATGTATATGTGGACGATAGAGTGGGAAGTTCAACTTGTGAGTTTCCATATAATGTATGAGATGAGATTAAATGTGTTTCTCCATGAGCTTTGATTTAATGAGATATAGCCAATGGGTATTGTCAGAGAGCCTATTGTTTTGAAACATGTCTCAAGATATTAGTGAGTCAAGTGACATTGATTCTTTAAATAAGCTAATATATATAGAGGCAAACCCATGAGAGGGGTTTTCTCGAGATTGTGATTAACTTTGGGATAGAATAATAAATAGATTCCTCAGTTATAAATTGGTGTATGTGAGGTGTTTTTGGGTATGAGATATAGGCATGATGATTCCTTAGATTTTTTGAATATGGTAGGAATGGTTAGGTTCCTATCATTGATATCAGTGCATATGAGGTGAAATCATATATGATATGGGAATGATTATTCCGTGGGTTTTTCTGAAGAAAGCACCATGATTGATGATACTTTTTGCATAGGGGATTTCTTTCAAGGGTAGTATTAGTAGGATACCTAAACATGTATATTTTATATATGATTCTAGTAGCAAGGGTAAATCATTGATGCATTCTTTTAGTTATGGGATGTCACTAGATTGGTTGGTGATCATGAATTTGGATCAACATGTGAGGGAAGTCAGGTTATTGGAAAAGAGTATATGGGAACTTCCATTTTGATATAAGTATCATGCATCAAAGGATGATCAATAGTTTTTTCATTTGAGCCAAATTACAAAGAGACACAACTCATGGTATTATGATTTGGGTCGATGTGATCAAGTGTTATAGGAGAATTCACCCATTACTTCTATATGAGATTGAGGTAGCATGTGCTAGACACATACAATGTTTTTGAATTATGAATTTTTGAGTGGATATGTGCTATCTGAGGACTGATGGTTTTTATATAATACTTGTTGGACTGATTTCTTGGGGTTGTTATGAAATGAGAAATATACTTTTATGGAATATGGGACTCCAAATGTGGATTGGGTATGGTTTCTTGGTAAATACTGGAGTTTATTATAGGTAGGTGATTCCTAGGATTAAATGACCATGGATCAAGAGGAGGGTCACCCATAAAATATTTTAACCTATTGAGGTTTTTCTCAAGGAGTGGTACAAGATAATACATATAGTGGGGAGGAAATTATTTTTAAATGAGGGAATCACCTCTATTTTAAAATGGAATCTTTTTCGATTATGAATATAAGGTTCTTACCAACTAAGAACATGAGGCATTTGGTTTTTTATGATGGCACTCGATTGTGAGTGGGACGGTAATTCCCCGTCATTACTTGTGGTAATGTAGGGAGTGTGGGTTGTGGTTATAATAAGGCTAGTTGTTGGATGGTTGAGGTGTCACATGAACATTGTTGATTGTGAATCCAAAATATATGTTTTTATGTAAATAGTAGATTTTATATTTTTATGAGATACTTAATGGGTTAGTGCATTGGTTTTGGAATCGACCTTGTTTAGATAAAACCAAAAGGATATCTATGAAGTAAAATGTGGTTTTTGATATGATTCTGGGGTGAATCATGATTGGTTGTATGGTTCAGGGTGTGAACTAGTGATTATTGATATGGTTTTTTGGGTGGACCAATTTCCCCACCTGTTTTAGGGGTGAATCTGTTTCCTCATATGATTCAGGGAGTATATCAACTTGAGAATCATTTTAATGGTTCCTATTGAGACTAAAATGCCTATAAAATAAAGGGAAGTTGGTAACATGATTCAGTTACATCATATATGGTATGGTAAGGGTATTTTGAGGTTTATCTGGGACCCTTCCTAGAAAGGATGGAATTTGAAGGCATTATGTATGTGTGGTGGATACTCATCTGATTCGGTACATAATTTGAGATGAGAGTTAGTGTGGGCCTTAGACTGGGTTTTTTCAATTTTTTTGGGTGCATTGAGATACAAATCAAACTAAGTGATTCTTTATACCACATGGAATGTGTTTTGATAGGTGGTTTTGATGATGGGCAGTACCATGGGTCTGAATCCTCCATGATGTGTTGAGTTCTATTGCAGGGAGCACCATAAACTTGATTATGAATTTTGTAGTGATGTTGAAACACTTTAATAAGGATGGGTGAGGATAGGAATCATCATGGTAGTTTAAAGATAAGGGTATAGGGGTACTTATCTATTGATGAGTTGGGTTCTGTGTGTTTAGAGTTGCATAGTGAAGGATCATTTGATATTTGATGGTGGAACATAATGAGTGAAGTAAGGATTAGAAACATGAGTAAGTTAAGGTTTCTGATTAAATGACGTACATGAATTATCTAGGTTGATAAGTTCTATGGTTGAAATATTTCAATACTACGTGTTTAAAAATGCTATGAAATTCAGAAAAAAACTTTAGTTTTTTGGAGGATGGTTCATTTCGAGAAGCAAAAGTCAGAGTAGTGTTATATACATATGAATTCCCATAATAGGTGATTTTGGATGTGATGTTTTTGGTTTAGTGGGTGTCTTGAGTGTTTGGGTGAATTTACGAGAATCAACGTAGGGCCCAAGAAACTAAAAAGTGAAATTGTAGTCCATTATTGACATAAATGTTTCATTCACAACATAAATAAGCTTCATAGCGTGATTCAAAGAGTGTGTATTTCCCCGACCCCAGTTACCTAGACTTGTTATATTATTTTAATACATTGGCATGATTACCAGGAATCAAGTCCCGAAGGACTGATCAGTTTACCAGTCATGGAAAATAGATTACATACATGAACGTTACATTACATTATAAAATGAAAAACATCAACATCATTGTCTCTATTGACCACATTAACATCCCTTAGATTATCCCTGAAGGTTAGTGATAATATAATTTTCACATCCGAGGAAAAATAAAACATAGAAAGGGGTGAGCTCAGTTTCTCAGTACGGATAACAATACTACAGAAAATTTTATAAATAAGAATAAACAATTAAGGAAATGTATAAAACTAAAAAAAGCCTTTTAAATTTAAAATTAAGCATAAAATGGAAAAGATAAATCATATAATTCCATTTACTTAATCACACAGATATTCTACTAGTCGAATAATCACATGTAATATCAATATCTAATTTCTTAATGATATAATTCATAATTCCAGACATAATAACCACATAGTCAAGGCCTTCTGCCAAGACTACAAATAAGATTTTTTCAAGGCCTTGTGCCAAGACACTAGTTTGTCTCATGAGACCTACCGATGCATCCAGAAGCTATAGCAGGCTCCACCCATCACTTACTAAGTCTAATTCATTCCTTATATAAAAAGGGTTAAACAAAACATAAACATTCATATTAAAACTAGAATACGAAATGTCATAACCTTATCCATAAACCATGAATGGTATAAAAATAACACATAAACTATCAAAAATATCATAAAACCTTCAATATAATACGGAATATTTTTATCATAATAAATCAACCTTGATCAAGAATAATATCCCATAAAGGATGTTTACATAGGTGAAAATGATCAGTAAAAATCTTGGAGAGAAATATCCCTTTTCATGAAATCATTTAAAGGTAATATAATGGAATTCATTTAAAAGTTAGTTTTGAATCAAAGTGTCCCATACCACTTTGAGTCTTTTGAAAGGAATTGTCATTTTAAAACATTCATGTCCATATAAATAAATCCCTAAACCCATTTTGAAAACATGGACATTAATGGGAAAAGTTTAGAAGAATAAATATTTAAAACATTTAAATCAATGTTTTAGTAAAAATTAACTTAAAAAAGAATCCCTTTGAAAACAATTTTATGAAACATAGACATGGATAATAAATATGTCCCACAAGATACTTACGTAAAAACAACCTCAGATAATAAAGAGATTGTAAAATTAACTCGTACCTTGCACTTCCCTTTGGTCGAGGGTACATTTAACCTCTTGTATAATTACCATAGTATGTTATTAAATTATAATAGTACCATATTAATATTTATTATATCATACATGATTCATTTATGACTTTATAATACCCATTTAATAATGATTTCCTTGTTAAATTAACATTTTGGGAAACAATCGCTTTCTTTATCGTACGTGTTTTAACTTGTTATTCTTGATCGTATAATTTAGATCATGATTTAAATACTTCCAGAATATAATCCTTGATTTATATATATTATATATTTTGAATATACATTTTTATAATAGATAGATATATAAAATGGAAGGCACTGTTTATGGAGACGGTAGGCTGTACGTACGCATAAATGCTGTTTCCGTTTTCATATCGTATTGAACGGAAGTAAGTTAATAAGATATATGTAAGTACACACACACACACAGATATATATATCTCCAGTATAATTATTTTGTCATATATTACATACATATTAATAATATATATTTTTATAATCATCATTGAGTGGTGAACGTGGGAACAAATCTTATTGCGTCGTGGAGACAGTACTCTGTACGTACACACGGGTGACAATATCATTATATTGATTATGAAAATGTATATAATTGGATTGTATATAATATATAAAGAATCATTAACATGTTATATTTCTTATCTACATCAGTTATACTCATTATTATACCCATCCGAATAATTAAGTGTTTGAATAACAATCTGAACCATGACGTGGAGATGGTAAGCCATACGTATGCAAGTATGATGACTTTTTCATTCATATGATGGATAAAATTATGAATATGGTTGTACCATTTTTATAATAACATCACAATGTATAGTATATACTAGAGTTATTATTTTATAATGGAAACAACAAAGAAAGAGGAAGTGGACGAAGAAAAGAACTAGAAAGAGGTGATGAAATATTTACCTCTTCTTCGGGTTCTTCCTTTTGATTTAATCAAAAGGGCTCCTTAAGATGTCTTTTTGACACAATTTGGTATTTTTCTTTTTGTGAAAGTCATAACAACCTTATTAATTTGAAAAAAATTTATCTAATCAACCCCAACATGTCATATTAACCAATAAAATTAGTGGAATTCATCAAAAGTATCAAATTACATTTATTTAGATATGAATAACCCTATATTAAAAATGGTTTAGTTATTAATAATAGAATTTAACACTTTTAACTCTTCTTCAAATAAAATAATAATAAATGTCCTAATAAAATCCAAGTGGACCAAAGGGGAGTCGTATTTTATTCATAAGGTTTTTTTGTCGAATTACACTTATCCAATAGAATTTGGACATCTGTTAGGGTAATTATAATATTATTTTTACCCTTAATTACCATATTTACTTTTAACCGTGGTAAATAAAAGTCAAAATTTACTATTAACCAAAAATTATTTTCATCTTATTGAACCACATTCTATTTACTGATATTTAGCATGTCTCTCGGATTTTTGAAATTCAACTCACAGAAGCGGTAAAATTAAGTTGTATGTAAATTTGCTAATGTGCCTAGATGGTGGGTAAAAGAGGTTAAAAAGTTCAATAAAATTTTATACATCTAATTTTATTATAAAATTTCTCCAATAAATTACATTGAACTTATATAGGTATTATATATCTATTTTTACTTAAAATAAATTTAAATAAAATAAATAATTTTTTAAATAAAAAGTCGGTTCTAAATAATAACACAGTATTTTTCCCTATTGATAAAAAATTGGAAGTTTTCAAAAAAAAATCCAAATATTCAACCTATGATAATTTTGATATTATGAATTCAAAAATGAAGTCTAATTTTCCAAATTCTAAAAATATAATATGCATTTATTAATTTAAAATTAATTCTCGTTTCAAAACCAAAAAGTGGGTTTTTAAAAAGTAAAAACTATCAAATGATTGACATGTGTTTATGTCAAATTTAAATGTGAATTTACTTATAATAACAAAAAATATATTAAATGATAAAAATATAATCTAATTATACTTAAAAACCTTTCAAATGAATAATTTAACACTATAAATTATTTTGATTAAAAAAGTTTTTTTCAAATAAAACATAGCATTTTTCAATATTTTTCAAAATATAAAAGTTATCAGAAAAGTACGAAAAATTTATCCAAAATATATTTTTATGTTCCAATTCAAAATAATAATTTAATTTCATTAAATTGAATATATAAAAGTGTCAAATATTGGTTTTAAAAAGGGTTCACCATTAAAAGGCGATAAAATTACATTTTTTTTGAAAAATACTCTTTTTTTTTCTAAAAAAATAAATGTGTTCTTATATTATGTCTAAGAAACACATAATATGGATGTTAATATTATATAGAGTATAAATGATTCAAAATTCAGTTATTACTATTCATAAATTCTTTTTGAACTGATAGTTTGGTAAGTTGGGGTGCACTCGAACTCGGTGTTGCATGTAGCGCAAACTATTAAATTACTTTAATGATATAACATGCTATGAAATCTTGGTGTGTTAAATTCTCCCCTCCATCAATAAATTATAACCTCTCAATTTGAAATTGTTCTTCAAAAATAAAGGGTTAAAAATAGAAAAATACCTTTGTGGAAAACCCACATCGGAAATTGGGTTAATAAAATTAAGTCTTAATAAGAGGGAAAGGGAATGAAAAAGTCACAACCAAATTTTGATCATGATTGGGAGTACAATGGTAGAAATTAGAGACACATAATTGGAGGAAAACCATAATTATTTATAGGGAGTGATTGAGGTCATCAATCACAAACAAGTGTAAAATTGAGGGCCTCAAAGCCATCAATCTATGATGATTTAAATTATCATTAGTTCAATGAAAACATAAGGTATTAGGATAAAAAATTTTGGTTTTAAGATCCCTTACCTAAAGATTACGAATTAATTTATTCATAGAATAAGAGGAAAAAATATACTTGAAAATTAGAGTTTAATCCTTCAAATAATTCCAACCACAAACTTATCTTTCACTCTAAAATATAATAGAATTCAAAAATATTCTATTTATCCTAATCATATAAGGTTACAAAAATAATGAATTTATAATTCATTTTTTCAGACTATTTAAAAAAATACACTATACAAACCATGACATAACATATACTAGTGGTAGGTGATCCACATTTTTCACCCTTCAGTTGTGGGTTCAAGTCTCACGGCCTTGCCGGATACAATGGGTTGTCACTCGACCTTTGGGTTGTGCTTTTTATTACAATCCCAAAATAATCCCAATAAATGATTTAACATTCACAATAGTATCTAATGTCAAACTTAATTTATTCCAACCTTTAGACATATCCAAATTACTTCTTTCCAAACTCACAGTCTAAAATTTATAAGAAAGGTAAACGCATTGAAGATCACTTTTACCATGTAATAACTTGTGAATACCTTCATCATGTATTCTTTTAAAACACTATAACACCCTGAATTACCATAAAACCTTATTTGATAACATTCATGATCCCTTATTCCTTATAGAATACTGGATATAATCCTTCTATCAAAAAATGTTGTAAACTCCAACAATGATGGAATATAAAAATCATTAATTAGTTTCAAGTTAGTTAAGAATATCCAATATAATTTATCCAAATCAATCATATATTATTCCAAAATCACTACCTTAGTTTCAGAACCATATTATGGTTTTTCTTTATCTCAACCATATATTTTACAAAAAATTTAACCTTCTATTGAGCCAATTTTCTTGGTTCCACACAATCTTAAGTCCTTAATGGAATAGTACTACAGTACAATCCTTATATACTGAATAATTCTCATAATGTGTACATCATTAATACAATACTCAAATGACACAATACTTTAATGACAACATAATAAATCTAATCATTCCTCTTTATCTTCGGTAGTATCATAACTTGATTATTATCCAATAATAGCATTTGGGGTATACTTTGATGATTTGGACATTGATTACCGTAGTGTCCCAACTCCTTGCAGATAAAGTATTGTACATTTGAAACCTTTTTCTTACCTTTGCAATAACGTACTTGGTGTCCTCTTTCTCCAAAATTATAACAAACTCTCATTCCCTTCAAGAATTTACAATGGTGATTCTTTCCAAAGTCATCACATATGGAAAAAACCTTCTTTCCCCTCTTCCCTTTATCCACCATTCTATCTTCTATCATTTTATTATCTTGCTTCCCTTCAAAGCCATAGGACTTAAGGAATTCTTTACTTATCTTATTAACACATGATACTATTTATTCATATTATGAGAATATGTGTGAGACTATTTCCCATTTGAATAGTGGATTAATACCATGAATTATATTATCCTTCTTAATCATTCAATCATGTATCACTATAGGAAAATAGACCTATACCCACAATATTTCAAGAAAACGTGGGTATAGGGTACCCGTATACCCACAGTTTTAGAAAACTGTGGGTATAGGTAGAATATAGGAACCTATACCCACGGTTTTGAAAAATAGTTGGTATAGGTCATATATACCCACAGTTTTTCCCAACACTATGGGTATAGATTTTTTAAATACCTATACCCACAGTTTTCCCCAAAACCATGGGTATAGGGTTTTTCGAAAGACCTATACCCACAGTTTTTCAAAACCATGGGTATTGGTGCTTTTTTTTGAAGACCTATAACCACAGTTTGGCCAAACCGTGGGTATAACTTAAAAACATTACGCGAGAAAACAAAAATATTTGGCAAGAACATGGTTTGGATTAATATAATTACAAAAATACACATAAAAAACATTTAATATATTTAGGTTGGTTGGTCAAGCAGATTGTATTGTTAAAGGCGGTCGAGTGTTCGAATGTCGGAAAGTTTTGTTTCTAAAAAATGAGTTAAAATTAACATAAGTAAATAGATTTATTGATATGTATTACAAAATTTCGGCATCTCCGTTGGTCAGGCGACATAACCTCATCGAATCAGTCACGTGTTCGATTCTCGCCGTCATCATTTTTAGATATGCGAATTTATTAATATATATATATATATATATATATATATATATATATATTGAACATGCAGTTTCCTCGGTTGGTCAAAGACAGTGGCCTGTTGGTGCGGGGTCTCGGGGTCGAAACTTAGCATCTACATTTTTTGAATATAAATCCCCACGGTTTGAAAACCATGGGGGAAGTGTTGTTCCACATTGTAATGTGGTGTTCCACAGTGTGACACACCTATACCCATGGTTTGGAAAACCATGGGTATTGGCTCAGACACCTATTGCGACGCCTCTCAGCCCTATGGTTGCCAGAACTGTGGGTATAGGTTATACCCATGGTTTTTGGGGCTATACTCATAGTTTTGAACTGTGGGTATAGATCTTATTTCCAGTAGTGCACATTAATGGAATTATCATTCCTTCTACTAGGCGCCATTTGTAAACGATGGAATAAAATATATTCGTTTATGAACCACAATGCCTAATTCCAAACTTGTAAAATACCTAACATAAACTGAAAAGATTATGCATATAATATATAATCATAAAATGTTTTCTTTGATGAAGTATTTACTCCTAAATCATTTTTAATGTATTGTAATGAAAATGTCAATTATCCCAAGCTTATCCCCTAAGAGTGTCATAATCAAGAGTGCAGCAAGGCCCTTTGTTGTGTACCAGGATACCCCGGGTCAATCCTGAAACTCCTTTTTGGAGTTTTCACTCTTAGGTACATCTGTACTAGAGCCACCTCTACCTGATCATATCCTGACAGGGATCTTTTTCTTGGAAAAGACACAAAATCTCTATATTACCAAAATTCTAAAAAGCTATTCTATACTAATCCTCAAAGTCTATCTTAGGGTAATGTTCTCTAAGCAGAGTTTATCTAAATATATTTCCATGGTTATTTCTAAACTTCCTCTGATACCAACTATAATGCCCCGACCCCAGTTACCCAGAGTTAGTGCATTATTTTAATACATTGAAATGATTATAATGAACCACGTTTTGAAGGATCGAATAGTTTAGCAGTCTTGGAAAATAGATTAAATAAATGAACTTTACATTTCATTATAAAATGAAAAAAAACAACAACATTATATCAATTGACCACATTCATATCCCTTAGATTATCCCTACAGGTCAGTGATAATATACTTCATCACATGCTGGGAAAAATAAAACATAGAAAGGGGTGAGCTCAGATGTTCAGTAAGGATAAAAATATAGCGGAAACATTCATAAATAAGCACGAACAGTTAAGGAAATGTTTAAAACTAAAACCAAAGCCTTTTAAAATTAAACTTCAGCAAAATATGGAAATTAAAAATCAAATAATTATATTTACTTACTCAAATAGATATTCTACTAGTCGACTAATCAAATGTAATATCAATAGCTAATTTTATAATGATGGAATGAATAATGCCATACTTCATAACCACATAGTCAAGGCCTTTTTCCAAGACTACTAATAAGATATTTTCAAGGCCTTGTTCCAAGACACAAGTTTGTGTCATGAGACCTACTGATGCATCGAGGATTTATATCAGGCTCCAACCATCACTAACTAAGTCCAATGCATTCCTCATATTAAAAGGTTTAAACATAACATAAACATTCTTATTAAAAATAAAATAAGAAATGTCAAACCTTTATCCACAAAACATGAATGGTATAAGAATAACACATCCACTGTCAAACATATCACAAAACCTTCAATACAATATGGAAGATTTGTATCATAATAAATAAACCTCGATCAAGAATAATATCCCTTAAAGGATGTTGACATAGTTGAAAATGATCAGTAAAAATCATTGAGAGAAATATCCCTTTTCATGAAATAATTTAAAAGTCATATAAAGGAAGTCATTAAAAAGACAGTTTTGAATAAACGTGTTCCATACCACTTTGTAACTTTTGAAAGGAATTATAATTTTAAACAATCATGTCCATATAAATAAATCTATAAAACCATTTTGAAAACATGCACATTTATGAGAAAAGTTTAGAAGAATAAATATTTAAAACATTTAAAATGTTGTTTTAGTAAAAATTCCCTTAAAAATAATCCCTTTGAAAAATCTTTTATGAAACATCTACAAGGATAATAAATATGTCTCAATAGATACTTACATAAAAGCAACCTCAGATAATAAAGAGATTGTGATATTAACCTTACCTTACACTTTCCTTTGGTCGAGGGTACATTTAACCTCTTGTATAATGACCATAGTATGTTATTAAATTATAAAAGAACGATATTAATATTTATTATGTCATAAATGATTCATTTATGACTTTTTACTACCCATTTAATAATTATTTCTTTGTTAAATTAACATTTTGGTTAATAATCGCTTTCTTTATCGTACGTGTTTTAACTTGTTATTCTTGATCGTATCAATTAGATCATAATTTATATACTTCCAGAATATAAACCTTGATTTATATATCATATATATTTAGAATATAAATATTTATAATAGATATATATATGAAATGTAAGGTTCCATTTATGGAGACGGTAGGCCGTACGTTCGCATACACGTTGTTTCCGTTTTCATATCGTATTGAACGCAAGTAAGTGAATAAGATATATGTAAGTAAACACACACATGGATATATATATATATATCCAGTAGCATTATTATGTCATATATTACATACTTATTAATAATATATATTTTTATAATCATTGTTGAGTGGAGAACGTGGGAAAGAATCATATTGCGTTGTAGAGACGATAATCCATAGGTACACACAAAATATCATTATATTAATGGTGAAATAATTTGTAATTGGATGGTATATAATATATACAGAATCATTAACATGTTGTATTTATTATTTAAAACATTTATACTCATTATTATACCCATCCAATTAATGAAGTGTTTGAATAACAAACTACATCACGACGTGGAGACGGTAAGTCGTGCGTACCAATGTATGGGGACTTTGTCTTTAATATGATGGATAGAATAATGAATATGGTTGTAACATTTTTATAATGAAATAACAGTATATAGAAGATACTGGATTTATTATTTTATAATAGAAAGAACAAAGAAACAGGAAGTGGAAGAAGAAAAGAACTTAAAAGAGGTGATGAAATATTTACCTCTTCTTCGGGTTCTTCATTTTGATTTGATCAAAATGGATCTTTAGGTTAGCTTTCTATACCATTAAAGGACTCTAGGATTAAAAGACTAAAGTTGGGAGGATATTTGATAAGGGTTTGTCTGATCTAAATGGCTTTGGAGGTGTGTAATTAAGGGAAGGGGAAGTACCCTACTATAAGAGAGGTGAGGGTCACTTTAGGAAAATATTGAAATATTTTTTATAATGAATTCATTTTCGGTTTCTAATGACTCAAAAATTATTAATTTCGAGATTTAGGTGGTTATGGGTCGAAATCCTCTCAACCGATAGGTTTTAGACACATTTAGGTTACAATTTTAACCATATCTTTTAGATTTAACTCTTAGTTAAATAGTTTAACTTTTACTGTGTCTTCTTGTATTCTTAAACTATATGTTTAATAAACTTACTCTAAAATTTCAAGAGAAACTAAAGTGTTTATTTAATCTCTTTTACGAAACTTTAGATTTTTAGGAATAATATATCAACAAACAATATATTATTTGTTTTAAACTTTAATTTATTTCAATTTTGACACTATTTGATATTTTTTTTGTGAAAGTCATAAAAACCTTATTAATTAGAAAAAAAATTATTTAATAAACTCTAACATGTCATATTAACTTATAAAATTAGTGGAATTCATCAAAAATTTCAAATTACATTTATTTAGATATTTATAATATCAAATAGTTTAATATTTCATTAATAAAGTAATTACTGCATCATCATTGTGTCATAAATAAATTAAATTAATTAATGACTAAAAATTATAAATAAAATATAATTATGTAGGAAATATATTTATCTTTATAATTATTATTTATAGAAAAGTTTATTTTATGTATAACCCTATATTTAAAATGGTTTAGTTATTGAACTTTGAATTTAACACTTTTAACTCCTCTTTAAATAAATTAACAATAAATGTTTTAATCTAATCTAGGTGGACAAAGTGGGGTCATATTTCATTACTAAGATTGTTTCTGGTCAAATTAAAATTATCCAATAGAGTTTGGACACATGTTAGGGTATTTATAATATCATTTTTACCCTTAATTACCCTATTTACTTTTAACTTTGGTAAATAAAAGTCAAAATTTACGATTCACCAAAAATTATTTTCATCTTATTGAACCACATTTTACATACTGATGTTAACCATGTCTCTTGGATTTTTTAAATTCTACTCTCAGAAGCGGTAATATTATGTTTTATGCAAATTTATTAACGTGCCTAGAAGGCGAGTAAAAGAGGTTAAAAAGTCCAATAACATTTTATACATCTTATTTTATTATAAAAAGACTTTAATTAATTACATTGAACTTATATAGGTATTATATATCTATTTTTACTTAAAATAAATTTAAATAAAATAAATTAATTATTTAAATAGAAAGCCGGTTCTAAATAATAAGGTAGTGTTTTTCTCTATTCATAAAAAATTGAACGTTTTCAGAAAAATTGCAAAAAATCACCCTAAGCTAATTTTGTTATTCTGAATTCAAAAATGAAGTATATTTTTCAAATTCAAAAAATAGAAGTTGAATTTATTAATTTAAAATTAATTCCCATTGTCAAAACCAAAAAGCGGGTTTTTAAAAAGTAAAAACTATAAAAAGATTGACATGTATTTATGTCAAATTTAAATGTGAAATTACTTATAAAGACCTACATTATATTAAATGATAAAAAGATAATCTAATTATACTTTAAAACATTTCAAATTCAAAATTTAACACTATAAATTATTTTTATTAAAAAAGTAATTTTCAATTAAAACATAGTATTTTTCACTATTCGTCAAAATATAAAAGATTTCAGAAAAGTACCAAAACTTTATACAAAATAAATTTTTATATCCCACTTCTAAAGAAGAATTTAATTTCATTAAATTGAATATATAAAAGTGTCAAATATTTTTTTTAAAGAGGTTTTTCCAATAAAAGGTGATAGAATTTCATTTTTTGAAAAATACTTCTTTTATCTGAAAAATGATTTTTTTCTTAAATTATTTCTAAGAAACACATTATATGGATGTTAATAGTAGATAGAGTATATAAGATTCAAAATACAGTTAATACTATTCATAACCACTTTTTGAATGGCTAGTTTGGGAAGTTGTGGTGCGATCAAACTCGACGTTGTGTGTAGCACAAGCTATTGAATTACTTTAATGATATAACATACTATGAAATATTAGGGTGTCACAGAGTGAAAGGGGGATAATAAGGGTTTGTGGGGGAACTTAATTACAATTCAAATTACAAAAATTATTATTGCACTATAAATGTTTCCCAAAATTGTTTTTATATAAGGGAATGCCCATTTTCCCAGGTATTATCCCCCTTCTAATTTATGTGAACCGGGGTTTGGGATGTTCCATTTTTTTGATAATCCCCATCCTTGTCCTATATTCACCCCATTTATTTGGGATGGGTTTCTTTTTAATTTTATATATGATTGAATCTAAATTATTTTTTTCTTACGCTATAGTTGATTTATTATGATTAACACTATTTTCAGTCCAATTTTGGTTAGGTTTTTGGGTGATGATTTCACTGAAGCATGGTGAAATCACCCTGATTGATAGGGAATTTTTTTCAACTTAGTGAGAGGGAAAACATGAAACCTTCCAGGTAACTAGTATTTATTCTTTGGGTATATATTTTTCTTGTGGTGATTTCTTGGAGTTCCCAAGCATTGGTGGTCTAAAGTTGGATTTGTTTGGTGAGGCAGACCAGGGTGCACAGTTAGCGAACGATTTTTCTAAACCATGTGACAAACATGAGGGGGGGTGCTATAGTTTTTAACAGTGGAACTTTTTATAGAATGAGAATAGTTTAACAAACTATGTGACACCCTAGGGGAAACCATGTGGCCTATTTTTGGTGGGCAGTGGAAGCCACATGGTTTTCCTTGCCATGCGACCGTATCTAGTTCATTACCATGTGTACATTTTCTGAACTACACATATCATTTTTTTATGTTTTGGGGATATTTCTCCTCCTTTAATGTAAGAAACGCTACTCCCACAATTTATATCTTCCTCTATTTTCTTTGGGTATTTCCACTTTGATTCTTGGTATTTTTCTTGAGGTATATCGATTTATAACTTATTTCTTCTTCTTTTCCCTACATCCAGACTTATTCTTCCATTTTATAGATGTTTGGATCCCCAAGGGTGGTGTTGGCCAAATATAAGGTATGTAATGGGTGTTTCAGTGTGATTTCGTGGTTATTATACGTGTTAGTACTAGTTACACCTTATTTGGGTGGTCTTTATCAAGGGTTATGAGCTTTAGACATAATCCAAGATAGTGCCTATATTTAAGGGTGTTTTCCATGGAATACTTTTAAAGTTATAATATAATTCGGTTTGTTTTATTTAAAACTCCATTAAAATTATTTATAGTTGTTTTAAATTATTTGTTTATTATTTTTAATGGATTTATTTGGAAATTTTGGTGTTTATAGAATGGTTTTCCAAATGGGTGTTGCATGTATGCCCACCAATTGTTTGTTAAAATAGATCAAAGAGATTATTTGTTTATAAATGAATTTCTAATGTTTTTTGAGAAATGGATTTACTATTTTGAAAGCTTTTTGTTGAAATGAGGTTATTTTTTTCCAAAATGAATTGTGAAATGTTTTGTGTTATGGCTTGTTTGATATGGCCACTTTCTTGTGATATGTTGTAATGTCGTAGCACATGGTTTGAATGGGGTGTCACAAAGATAATTTTTCTAGGGACTATGTGAGACTTCAGAGCGAGGGCTGTGTGATACTATGTTTATTTCCAAGGGTCCATGTGAGCATTAAGGTAGGAAGACTAGGTGACATTGCATTCTGGTTGTCGAGATACTGTGTAAACTCTTGGAGTTGGGCCAAGGAAAAGTCTATTTGAGATTCTATTTCTTTTCTAGATGAAATACTTGTTTTCTCAGTCAAATTAATTTATATGGCTAGAGACCTCTAGGTTCACATTAATCATGTCATATTTGATTATATGCTTTATAGATATTATTAGTTCCATTTTTATGCGATGATATGTATTATTTATATTTGTTTAATTTATATTTATATGGTTATATGATGTTGATGTTTACACTTACCCTTCTTATTCCTTTTTTGTGACACCACAATATTCCCTAATACGTTATCTCTTTAATGTAATTCAATAGCTTGCTCTACACACAACATCGTGTTCAAGTGCATCATGACCTATCAAACTAGCCCTTTAAAAAGTGATTATGAATATTATTAACCACGTTTTAAATTATATATATATATCCTATATAATTTTAACATTCATACTTTGTGTTTATTAGCTATAATATAAGGAAAAATTCAAATTTTCAGATAAAAAAAATATTTTTTTAAAAAATGTAGTTTTTCCACCTTTTCACGGCGAATCCTTATTTAAATCCAATATTTGACACTTTTATATATTTAATTTAATAAAATTAAATTCTTCTATAAAAGAGAGACATATGAATTTATTTTGGATAAATTTTTGGTATTTTATGATAACTTTCATATTTTGATGAATATTGAAAAATACTAAATTATAATTAAAAACAAATTTTTAATTGAAATAATTTATAGTGTGAAATTATAAATTTTAGTGGGTTTAAAGTATCATTAGATTATATTTTTATCATTTAATATAATTTAGTTCATTTTATGTAATTTCACATTTAAATTGTATATAAACACATGTCAATCTTTTAATAGTTTTTACTTCTTAAAATCCCGCTTTCTAGTGTTGACAAAGGAAACTGATTTTAAAATAATTAATATATATTATATGCTTAAATATGGTAAAATAGGCCTAATTTATGAATTTGTAACATCAAAATAATCTTAGGGTGAATTTTTGGTATTTTTCTGAAAACTTTCTATTTTTGATGAATAGTGAAAAACACTGCACTATTGTTTAAAACCAACATTTTATTTAAATAATTAATATTTTTATTTAAATTTATTTTAATGTAAAAATAGATATCTAATACCTATATTAGTCCAATGAAATTTATTGGAGCAATTTTATAATAAGGTTAGATATATAAAATTTTCTTGATCTATTTACGTCTTTTACCCACCTTCTAGGCACATTTTCAAATTTGCATAAAATGTAATTTTTCCACTTCGGTGAATTGAATTTCAAAAAATCATGGAGATAAAATTGACATCATTAACTAAAATGTGGTTCAATAGGATGAAAATAATTTTTCGCAAATAGTAACTTTTGAATTTTATTTACGACACTTAAACATAAATAGGTTAATTAAAGGTAAAAATGATATTATAGTTACCTAATAGATATCCTAATTCTATTGGATAAGTTTATTTTGACCAAAATAAACCTTAGGAAAAAACTATGATCATTTTTTATTCACTTGGATTAGATTAGGACATTTATTATATTTTATTTAAAGAAAAGTTAAAAGTGTTAAATTATAATTTTAATAACTAAACCATTTTTAATACAGGGTTAAACTTAAGATAAATTTGACTATAAATATTAATTATAAAGATAAAATTATTTAATACATCATGGTATTTTAATTATAATTTTTAGATATAAAATAATTAAATTAATTTATGACACAATAATGAGGCAATAATTACCTTGTCAATGAATGATTAAAATTATTGATATTATAAATATTAAAATAAATGTAAATTGAGAATTTTGATGCATTGCACAAATTTTATAGGTTAATATGACATTTTAGGGTTTATTTTTTTTTTGAAGAAATCAGATTGTTATGACTTTCACAAACACCAAATACTGAATAGTGTCTAAATTGACATAAATGAGTTTTTAAAACTAATACTATTTTATGAAATTATATAATAGTTTTAAATATTTAAGGTTTGGACAAATAACTTATATAATCATAGATATGTCATTAATGAACCAATTTCGGTTCTCTTGGAATTTTATAGTAAGTTTATTAACCATGTATTATAATAATACCAGAAGACTTGTTAAAAGTTAAACTATTTAACTAAGAGGTAAATCAAAAAGATAAGGTTAATATGGTGGGCTAAACTTGTATAAAACATATTGAATGAGAGTTTAGTGACCCATCCCCACATTATCCTCGAATTAAATCCATTTTTAGGTATTAGAAATAGAAAATGATTTTATAATAAACTAATATTTCAAGCTTTTCATAAAGTGCCTCTAACCTCTCTTATAAAAGGTGACTTTCCCTTATCTTATATTCACATCTCCAAAGCCATTTGGCTCAGCCGAACCCTGCTCAAATATTCTCCCAACCACCCTAAATTAAACCTAGAGTCCTTACTTTGATCATAAAGCCAAGATAAGGATCCCTTTTGTTCAAATCAAACAGTAGAATCCGAAGAAGAGGTAATTATTTCATCACCTCATTATACATACTGAGATGTTATTATAAATATGGTAAAACCATATTAATTATTCTATCCATACTATGAATGAAAAAGTCACCATACATGCGTACGTACGGCTTAACGTCTCCATATCATTGTGTAGTTTGTTATTTAAAACATCATTATTTGGATGGGTATAATAATGAGTATAATTGATAAAAATAATAAATATAACATTTTAATTATTCTCTATATAAAATATACCGTCCAATTACATAATATTTCACCATCAGTATAATGATATCGTTGCTCAAACGTACATACGACTTACCATATCCACAACGAGATGAGATTCATTTCCACATTCACCATTCAACGATGATTATAATAATATATATTATTAATAAGTATGTAATATATAAAATAATAATTCTACTGTAAATATATATATATATATATATATGTGTGTGTGTGTGTGTATTTATTTACATATATCTCATTCACTTACTTCAGTTAAATACGATATGAAAATTGAAACAACGTTTATGCGTACGTATGACCTACCGTCTCCATAAATGGAGTTTTCCATTTCATATATCTATATATTAGACATATTTATATTCGTAATATATAAGATAAATAATTTTTTTATATTATTCACGCAATTAAGACATGATATAAGTGATACAATCAAGAATAACAAGTTAAAACACATACGATAAAGAAAGTTATTTTTACCTAAAATGTTGTTTTAACATAGAAATTATTATTAAATGGGTAGTATAAAGCCATAAATGAATCAATTATGATATCATAAATTTTAATATGGTTCCGGGATAATTTAATAACATAATATGTTTATTATACAAGAGTTTAAACGTACCCTCGACCAAAGGAAAGTACACGGTAAGGGTTAATTCCTCAATCTCATTATTATCTGAGATTGTTTATGTGTAAGTTTTAACTGGGACATATTTATTTTCCATGTCCATGTTTCATAAAAGAGTTTTCTAAAGGATTCTTTTTAAGGTAATATTTAACTAAAACATCATTTTAAATGGTTTAAATATTTATTCTTCTAAATCATTCTCATTAATTTCCATGTTTTCAAAATGGGTTTAAAGGATTTATTTATATGGACATGAATGTTTTAAAATTTTTATTCCTTTCAAAAGTTTCAAAGTAGTATAGGAAAATTTGATTAAAGAATGTATTTTAAATGTATCCTCTCTAAATTGTGTGACTTTTAAATGATTTTAAAAAATGGAAATTTCTCTCAAAGAGCTTTACTGATCATTTTCAACTATGTCAACATCCTTTACTTGTTATTATTCTTGATTGAGGTTGATTAATTATTATAAAATCTTCCATATTATATTGAATGAGTTATGATATGTTTGACTGTGTATATGCTATTTTTATACCATTAAAGGTTTATGTTTAATGTATTGACAGTTTCTATGTTATTTTAAGACAAATGATTATGTTATGTTTCAACTTTTTCAAATGAGGGATGATTTGGACTTAGTAAGTAACGGGAAGGGCTTGTTATATCCCCTCGATGCATCGGTAGGTCTCATGATACAAACTAGTCTGTTGGAAAAAATCCCTGAAAAAAATTTATTTTTAGTCTTGGTATGAGGACTTGACTGTATGGTTATGATGTATGGCATTATGTATTCCATCATTATGAAATTTGTTATTAAATGTGATAATTCGACTTGTTGAATATCCATGTTTGTTTTTATATTGTAATGTTTTCTTAATTTTTTTCCATGTTACGTTCAATTTTATGCTCATAAGGCTGTTGTTTTTATTACAAATCTTGCCATAAAAGTTTATTGCTTTCTCTAAATTATTTACCATTACTGTGCATCTGAGCTCCCCAAATTCTTATATTTTTTCCAAGTATTTCAAAAAAGTTTTCTATGATTTATATGCAGGGTTATGCTTGGGGAATAATGGATTTCTCAAAAGATTATTTATTTTTTGTTTTTTGTTTGAATGTGTAAACTAACGTTCGTGTATGTATTTTATTTTCCATGACTTGTAAACTGATCAGTCCTTCGGTAATTGATTCCTTGTAATCATGCTAATGTATTAAAATAATGAACCATCTCTGGGCTTCTTAGTCGGGGCGTTACAATTGGTATCAGAGGAAGTTTAGAAATAACTTTTGAAATTAGATATAGATAAACTATGATTATGAAACATTCCCCTAAGATAGATTTTGAGGATTAGTATAAAAGAACTTCCAAATTTTTTTGTAATATAGATATTATGTGGGTTTTCCAAGAAATACATCCATTTCTGGATACTAAAAGTGGGAGTGGTTTTGGAACATATGTACCTAGGAGTAAAAACTCTAACAAAAAGTTTTGGTCTTGACCCATGATATCCTGGTATATGATAACGGGCCTTACTGTGCACCTAGTTTGACACTCCCAAGGGATATGCCTAGGTTAATTCACATTTTCTTTATAAACTATTATGAAGTTTTTATGAGTAAATATGTCATAAAAGAAACCATTTTTATGATTATGAGACTAGATGTGTGAAAATATTCAATAAATGTTTAGAATTTTACTAGTTTTCGTATTTATATTATGATATGATCTAACAAAATGTATTTAGACATTTAGAAAAGGTGTCCAATAGAAGGAATTATAATTCCAGCAATATGCATGATCCAAATAGTAAGAAGGATCTTATCTTTCATGGTCTTAAGCCAACATTTAGAAGGGAAATAGTCTCCCACGTATTCTCATTATATGAATAAATACTATCATGTGTTAATAATATAAGTAAAAAAATCTCTGAGTCCCATGGATTTAATGGGAAGAAAGAGAATAAGAGGATGGTAGAGAAAAAGATGGATAAAGGGAAGAAGGAAAAGAAGGATTTTCCAACATGTGATAACTGTGGAAATATCACCTTGTTAAATTCTTGAAGGGAATGAGAGTTTGTTATAAGTGTGGAGAAAAAGGAAAAAAAGTATGTGATTTCTTGGGTTAGAAAAAGGTTTCAAATGTACAATACTTCATCTACAATATGTTGGGACACTACATGAATCAATTTCCCAATCATCAGTGTAAACCCTAAATGATGCTATAGAATAGTAATCATGTTATGATACTACCGTAGATGAAGAAGAATGACTAGTATTTTAATGGTTTTATTAAATAATTATGTCATTTTCATGTTTTATCAATAATGTACTGGTTATATGAATTATGGAAATAAATAAGTTTTATACTAAAGTACTATCTCATTGAGGATTTGTGATTATATGGTTCTAAAAAAGTGACTAAATAGAAATTTATTTTTTTGGAAAATACATGGTTGAAGGAAAGATAAACCTTAATATGATTCCAATACTGAGGTAGTGATTTTGAAATAAGATATGACTGATTTGGATAAATTATATTGCATATTATTGACTAACTTAAAACTAATAAATGGTTTGGTTATTCCATCATTGTTGTAGATTATAACATTTTTGGGATTTAATGAGTGTATCTAATATTGTATGTTTTACATAAGGAATAAATAAGTACATAGCTATTAAAATAAGGTTTTATGATAATTTAGGTTGTTACCAAGTTTTAATAGAATATATGATGAAGTTATTCACATTTTGTTATGTGATAAAAGATATCTTCATTATGTAATGTTGACCTTCTTTATAATTTTTTGGAGTGTGAGTTTGGCACAAGTATTTTGGATAAGTCCAAAAGTTGGAATTGAGTCTGTTGAACACTTGATATTTTTTTGAGGTTAAAGTATGGTTTATTGAATACTTTGACCAAACCTTTTGGTTTTTTTAAACATTTAGGAGATTAAGTGAATACTGATGAACCTTATGATCTATCAAATGTGATTGTGGTGTAAAAAATCATTTTTGAATATTCATTTCCTAGTGTAAGGGATGAAGTGAAAATAGATCAAATCACTTATAAATGACAAGAATATGATTATGACAGGTAATGAAATCAAATATATTTTCTTGAGTTCTTATCTTGATAGGAAATTAGTCCCTCCTATTCAAAAAAAATGTATCTAAATTTATTTTTATCCTAATATAATATGTTTTGGTGAACCGATGATACTTTAAATCATCATAGATTTATGGCTTTGAGGCCCTCAATTTTACATTTATTGTTCGCTTGCATCTGGCTGATGACCTAAATCACTACCTATAAATATTTACATTTTCCCTCCAATTATGTGTCTTTAATTTCATCCAATGTTATCCTATTCAAAATCCTAATTTGTTGGGGACATTTTCATTTCCCTTTCCCTCTTATTAAAAATAATTTTTATTAACCCTATATCTAATGTGGGTTTTCCACAAAGGTATTTTCTATTTTCAAACTTTTATATTTGAAAACAATTTCAAATTTCTAGGATGCAATTTATTGAAGTATTAGAGAATGTAACACCTCAAGATTTCATAGTATGCTATCTCTATAAAGTAATTCAATAGCTTGCGCTACATGTAGCACCGAGTTCAAGCGCATCACGACCTATCAAAGTAGCCATTTAAAAAGTGGTTATGAATAATATTAACCACATTTTGAATTTTTTATATATATCCTATTTAATTTTAACAATCATATTTTGTGTTTGTTATACATAATATAAGGATAAATTCAATTTTTCTGATAAAAGAATTATTTTTCAAAAAATGCATTTTCCACCATTTAAATATGAACCCTTTTTAAATACAATATTTGAAAATTTTATATATTAAATTTAATGAAATTTAATACTTCTTTAAAATAAGGACATAAAATTTTATATTGGATAATTTTTTTTCCTTTTCTTATAACTTTCATATTTTAAAGAATAGTGAAAATACAAAATTTTAATTAAAAACATCTTTTTTAATCGAAATAATTTATAGTGTTAAATTATACATTTGAGTTGTTTTAAAGCATCATTATATTATATTTTGATAATTTAATATAATTTAGTTCATTGGATTTAATTTCACATTTAAAATGTACAGAAACACATGTCAATCTTTTGACAGTTTTTACTTCATAAAAACCTGTATTCTGGGATTGACAACAGAAATTAATTTTAAATTAATTAATGTAACTTCAATGTTTTAAATTTGGTAAGATAGAAATAATTTTTGAATTTGGAATATCCAAATTATCTTAGGGTTAATTTTTGGTATTTTTTTAAAAACTTTCAATTTTTGATGAATATTGGAAAACACTACGTTATTGTTTAAAACCGAATTTTTTTAAATAATTAATATTTTCATTAAAATTTATTTTAAAGTAAAAATAGATAAATAATAACTATATTAATACAATGTAATTAATTGGTGTCATTTTATATTAATATTATATATATATAATTTTATTGAACTATTAAACGTCTTTTACTCACCTTCTAGGCACATTTGCAAATTTTAATAAAATGTAATTTTACCACTTCTGTGAATTGAATTTAAAAAATCCAAGAGACATGGTTGACATAAGTAAGTAAAATATGGTTCAATAAGATGAATGTAATTTTTTGTGAATAATAACTTTTGAATTTTATTTAGCACGGTTAAAAGTAAATAGGTTAATTAAAGGTAAAAATGATATTATAATTACACTAAAACATGTCCTAATTATATTGGATATGTGTATTTCGACCAAAATCAACCTTAGGAAAAAAATATGATCCCTTTTTATTCACATGGATTAGATCAGGACATTTATTATATTTTATTTAAAGAAGAGTAAAAGTGTTAAATTTAAATTTTAATAACTAAACTATTTTTAATACTGGGTTACTTATAAGATAAATTCAACTACAAATATTCATTAGAAATATAAAAATAATTCATACATCACGGTATTTTAATTATAATTTTTAGAAAATAAATATTTAAATTTATTTATGACACAATGATGATGCAACAATTACCTTATTATTGAAAGATTAAAATAATTGATAGTATAAATACTAAAATAAATGTAAATTGAGACTTTTGATGCATTCAAATGTATTAAAATAATGCACCAGCTCCAAGCTTCTAGGGTCAGGGTGTTACATTTTTGGTTATGTTGTGTATGTTGTACCTTGTGGCACCACTTAATTATTTTATCCATGTTTGGAATTTTTTTTTGAAAAAAATTCTTTTGCTTTCATAAGGAACACCCATAGGTATTTTGAATATTTACTTGGAAACTATATTTTTTCAAATTGGTTTTATTTTTGAAAACATTTTTAAACTAGTTTATTAGATTTCATGGGTTGAAGAATTAAATATATTGGTGGTGTAATATAACCAGGCTTCATGCCTCACACTCTTCTTGGGATATTTTTTGGTCATTTTCATAAATTGTTTTGAAGGATATAGTTAAAGAAAAGGGTAATATGTTCAAGGGTGGATCTTCTTAATTACAATCATTTTGTTTTCTCTGGAGAAGACATAATATTACAGGTATTTGTTCATATAGATTTGTTTTTTTTGTAGTTTTTATTTTTTGGGTTATACTTAGGCCTTGTGTGGAATTGCAAACTTTCTATTGAGTTTGAATTTTTTTATTTTGAGATACCATGTATATGTCCAGTTTTGACATATTTGTACTGGGATGATTTTTTTTGTATTATGGCATATATTATATATATTTTATTTAATTTGATGATATGTTTTTGGCCATACCATTTTATTGATGGGTCATTCCAATATACTTATGGTGAAAATTTTCCCAAGTGGTAACTAGTTATGCTGAATGTTTATCATCATCCAGTGGTGATCGTGAATGCTCATCAGGTAGTTCAGTGGGATGGATCAGGTGACGAGTTTGGTCAACCGATATTGGTTCATTAAAAGATGGTGTCAAGATATTTTTTTAATTTGATAGTTAGTGGCAGTTCGGAACTAGGATGGATGGGATTTGAGAGGTAATAATGAGGTAGTTCATATCCATCTCTTCTTTGTGTTGAACCTCAAGTTTCCATGGGTGTTCTAAGATTGTGGATACGTTTTGAGCGGGGTTGTGGGTTGTTTTGGATTATATTTCATGTTCATTCCCGATTGGTGGGGGGTTGAGTTTTGGGGGTGAAACATGGAGATATAGAGGAGGTTGATGACTAGTAGTAAACGTGTGTAACCCATGTGACATTGCCTCTAACTCTTTCGAAACTAACATGGTTGGAAAATCGTTTTTATAAACATGTGGCCATACTATGTGTGTAGTAAATTCTTTAAATTTCATTTGTTTTGATCCCTTACTCCTTTGGAGTTGATTATGATATTATTACTTCATGTTGATACCCATCTTGAGGGTTTCTTTTACCTCTTTTTTTTCATTTAATCTTGAATTGTTATTTATAGAGCCTGTGTGTTTGAGTTTTTTTAGTAAATGCCTACTAAAATAACCTCATCCAGGTGTAGAGAGGTTTCGGTAGAGAGTAACCTATGGGGAAAACCTCCCATTGATCCAGATTTTGTGGATCATGTGATTCCTATGATACAAACCTTTTTTCAAATGAGTTCTCATGAGCATACAAAGACTGTAGACTATTGTTAAGACTTTATGTGGTATAATCTACCGTTGTTTTATAGAGAAAAGGGACCCTGTGATCCAATAGATTAGTTAGATTGTATCGAGTTTATCTTTGAGTTTCTGAAGACCCTAGAGGCCTATAAGGTTTTAATTTTCACATAAATTATAGAAGGGACATGTAAGAAATGGAAATAATCAATGGTGCTTTTTAGGAAGCATGAATATCTCACATGGACCACCTTTATGGTGGATTTTAATAAGAAGTTCTACCCGAAGACCTTTAAAGAAGAAAAACCATGATCGTTTAATTCTATATCAGTGTGATCATTAAATGATGGAGTATTCCACAAGATTTACTGAGTTTGTTAATGTATTTTTAGATCTTCTTATGAATGATTACCTCAAGTTTGGGTAGTTTGAGATGGTATTGAGGTTAGAGATCAGATCTATGATCATCATTCTATGTCTACAGAACAATTAAGAGGTGGTAAACTAATAATCCATGGAAGAGGTGGATGTTATAGGAAATATATGTCTCAATGGTGTTTTTTAAGTGGGTGGTAACGAGAGTTCTTCTTCTAGGAAGAAGTAGAAGCGAGATGCGTGTTAGAGAGGTAATGGAAAGATAATCCATTATTCATTAGGATTATCTTATGTGGATCATATGGGGCATAGAATAGTTGTATGTTGTTAGTGGGGGAAATATAGACCCACTAGGATGAAGTTCCCAAAGACTCCATGGATTTGGCATCGGTATAGGTTGTCAAGGCACATCCAATAAATTTTTTCAGTTGTATTCACATCAGAGTGGTGTAGGATACACTTTCTTAATGGTCTCTCAGGTGTAGTCATAGGATTCCAAGGGTGTAGAAAATCATCCTCATGGAAAAGGGGATTCCCAATAGGGGAAGAAGAATCAAGGAAGGTATGGTCTAGGGTGAGTCCACGAAGTGGAGGTCAGTCCAGAGGAATTATATTCTGGTCCTACCACTATTATAAGCACAATCTTAATTTCGTTTTATATAGAATCAGTTTTATTAAATAGAGATGCATCCCATTATTTTATCTCACTTATGATGATTGATACCTTGGTTATGCATGCTGAGTAGATTATGTATATTATAGTTAACTAACCTCATTGGGTAGAAAAAGGAGAATGGTTTTTGGTTCCCTGAGTTCCATGTTGTGGTAGCTAGTGTATAAGCCATTTGAGACTTCTTTGATTTGCTATTAGATGTGTTAGAACTCAATATTAGCATGAATTAGTTGATTAGATTCAAGTATCTAGTTAACTTTTATCATCATAGGGTCTAGGTCCTTACTCATGAGGGGTTCCCTCAAGTATTTCAAGGAGAGTGGTTACCATGGTTTGGGATGGAAGGTCTTGTTGGTTCATATTTGGGGTTGATCTTGCGATAATTGACTTGGTTCATCCTTAAGGCTATTAGTTGGTGTTCAGAGAGTGAACATCATGTGGGATTGGATAGGAACCTTGAAATGTTTCCAGAGGATTTATCAGGATTTACAACCCCTTTATAAGTTGATTATACTATATATCTTCTCATGGGATAATCTTGATTCCTATTATATCTTATATTATTGCTCCGGCAGAGTTGAATGAGCTGAAAATTCAACATGAGGATCTTTAGTGCACGAGTTTTATTCATCCTATCCTTTCTCCATGGGATTCTCTAGTTCTATTTTCAAATAATTAGAATGATATCCTCTTAATTCAAATAAACTCTCATAAAATTAACCAGGTAACAATAAGGAATTAATACACATAGCCCCAAATTGATGCTCTATTTTATCAATTCAAAGGGGCTCAATGGTTTTTGAAGGTTGAACTGAGATCGTGGTACTACTAGCTAAGGGTATGGGAAGAAGACATTCCATTGAACACTTTTCAAAGTGTTGTGGACATATTTAGTACTTGGTTATTCCATTTAGGCTTAATAATTCCATTGTAGTCTTTATGGTTCTAATTAACATGATATTCCATTACTTATTGGATTTTTTGATAGTCATTTTTGTGGAAGAAATATTGGTATATTCCAAAATAGAGGAGGATAATTATCTAAATATAGAGGTTTTGGGGGTTTTTTAAGAGACTTTTCTATATTACATGTTTCCCAAATGCTATTTTTGGATTTAGAAAGTGATGTTTCTGGGCTACGTGATTTTTGAGGTAAGAGTTTATGTGGATCCAGAGATGGTTTGAGAAGCCTTTTCTTGGGATGAGACAGGGAATGTGTTTTAGATCTAAAAATATGATGTTTTGTCGAGGAATTATATACATTTTTCAAGTATTATCTAGAGTATATATTTCCCTTTCTGGATTTGACTAGGAAAGGGGAGAAGTTTTAGTGGGATGAGAATTTCCACTATGATTTTTGAAGTTGAAGATTCATTTTACATGAAATCCTATTTTTATTTCACCTGATTCTAGGAGAGATTATGCAGTATATTTTGATTCATTCAATATAGATTTGGATTGTGTTCTGTCACGACCCGTTCTCGGGGCCCATGCCGTGACTACCCCAAGCCCGCCTTCCATAGGCCAGGGGTTGGCGACTCACACCAAAGGAAAATCCCCTATGAAAAGGGAATGCATTGCCTTTAAACCTTTAACACACACTATCTGAACACAAGCAGTAGAAGAAACAAGTACTAATATAGAAAAGAAAGGTGTGATGAAAGTAAGCGAGCCAATATACAAACCCAACTAAACAACAAGTACTAGTATAAGTAAAAAGGGAAAACAACACCTGGATCATCCATCGTGGAATCCTACCTGAAGGGTCAGTACAGATTTCAAACAAATCATCCCTAAAGTATGTCACGTCTAGTCCAACTCTGAACAGCCTCCCATCCTTCTCCCTCAGCCTAGATCACTGCCGACCACCGTCTGCACAGAACACAACAAGGTGCGGGCGTAGCCCGTGCAGGGGTGAGTATAACAATACTGAGTAGGGGACCCCGAGACCCCCAAAGGTCTCCCAGAATCCACTAAGGATAAAACACAGTAGTAAGATACCATCACGAAGTATCAACATCCCTACTTAGGTATATGCCCATACATATACCTAAGTTACCAATCAAAGTCTGACTCCAACACTCGATTCCAAGCACAACCCATTCCACAAAGGAAGTAAAGTCAATCATCTCGATGATAACAACTAAACGACAAGAATCATCTCACAAATGTATACAAATCAAGTAGAGAGGTAGAGATGGTTAGTTTTAGCCACTGAATCATCTCCTCTGTTGAACCCATGTAGGATCCTGGAACAGTATCAGCGATGTCGAACCCAAGGAGGATACTGGTACAGAAGTCATCGTTGTCGAACCCACGGAGGATCCCGATACAAAATTTATCGATATCGAACCCACAATGGATCCTAGTACAGTATAATCACTGTCGAACCCATGAAGGATCATGATAAAATAATAGGTTCAGGTAGGATTCTATCATCTTAGTCGCAGCCAGCCATAAGGTTCCCGCACACAGAACGCTCGATTTCGGGAGTGTCCACTCTTCGATCCAAGTTCCGATACATAAAATACCATGAAATATTGTTTTTATGTATCCCGTAGTTCCGTCTCATCATAAGGAACCCAACGTGACAGACGGCGCGTCAATCGGATGCCCGGTCTGTGGGTTATTGGCATTTCCGTTCCTGGGGCCCAGTTGGTTTTTAGGTTCAAACCAACCTGGACATACCCCAACTGCATCCAAACCTCAAGTTGGGTATGCCAAAAGAACCTTCTCGTTCTAAAATTTCCATCGCCGTAGACGGTTCATAATTTGGACACCCGTAGCCCATGATACAGATGAAAATGTGATTTCGGGTTAAACGGATCCTGACAGGGGTTCGGCCCTGTCCGTGGGTCTGACCCGGTCTGCGGGTCTGACCGACCCGATGGGGTGGCCTGGACCGGTGGTTTCCCAGCCCGATGGTGGCCCGGCGTGGCGAGCTGGCCCGCAGGGCCTGGCTGGCTGGCCCGCATGGCCAGGACGGCCACGCCGTTGGGGGGGGGGTGTCGCGCCCCCCGTATTCCGAAGGAACTAGTGCTAGGTGCTGGTTCGTTGATCCATGAGACTTGAAGGGTTCCGCCTGCGCCCGCCGGTGGCCGGATCAGATGGCCTCCCTCCTCCATCCGCCATGGACTTTGGTTGTGTTTCTCTCCGACGCGGTGTGACAGCGCCGCGCCCATCCCGTCCAACCGCCGCAGCCTTTGTGGCCACGACTTCTTCCTCTGGCACGGTGCGACGACACCGCACCTCTCTGGCACTACCACGGATTTCTTGGACACTTCCCGATTCTCTGTGTGGCGCAATGGCATTGCGCTCCTCCGGCGACCCGGCGGCCCTTGCACCACCGGTTCTTCTGATGGCCGGCTAGTTTTCGGTCGCCACGGGTGTCGTCGTGGCTCGTTCCTCCGGCAGCACGGTTGCCACGCCCCTGTCTCCTTCAAGAGAAGACAAACCGAGGAGGGGGGGGGGGGTCAGACCATGTTTTTTCGGCCCACACCCTCCACGTTATAATGATAAAAAGGCAATTCTCAATCCAGAATTTAAAAAATGAAGTATGGAGAGTAAAACTCAAACCCCTACCTCGAGTTCTGTGATCGTTAACGGAGTCGCGGGAAGGCATCATCGTTTCGTCAATGTTGGAGGAGAAAGATTTTGGGGAAGATGATTCAAGATGACATCGTCATCATTCTTCATGGGTGGTGACACTTCCCTTTCTTGACCCATTTGAAGAAGGAAAAAGATGGTGTTCATCGTTCTTCGGTGGCGGAAGAGACGTTCTTCGTGTTCTTCATGGGGAGAATGAAGTTCTCCCAAGTTTCTCCAAGGCTCCACCAAAAGAGAGATTTTCCAAAAAAAATAAAATAATAGCTTGGTCTATTATTTTATTGTTTAAATGAATTCAAAAGAATTCAAAATATTTCAAAAATTAAATAATTAAAGCCATTAATTAATTTTTAGGTGAATTGGCACCATTATGGGGAAGTTCAAGAGTTCCCTAATTTATGGGGTGCTCAAGGGGTTTAAAGGTGGTTGGAGGAGTTAAAGGGCTCGGGTGGGCCACACGAAATAACATCCTCCCAAGGTAGGTTAGGGTGTGGTGGGCCCCACCTCTGACCTCCACTTGGAGGTTTTAACAACCAAACAAATAAAAATAAGTTACACTTATTTTTATTTAATTTTATTTAGAAACCCCAAAAATTAACTTCCATTCTCATTAGAATGAAACTGTGGTGAAGGTCTCACATAGCAATCACTGAAATTGCGAGTTCAAAGGATCCCTCATATTTCACTTCCGAGCACCGGTTCAAAATTTATAAAATCCCGCACGTACGTTTACTGAACGTACCTAAAAAAAACTTCAGAAATTGATTCCGGGCACACCATGCCTCGGAATCAAGCGCCGTCAAAATCTGCGAACTCATAAAATTTCCATGAATTTTAGAAAAATATAGCCATGGAATTTCCGAGTCTTTACATGTGCTGATATAGGACGATCATATGGTGGACTATGTATTGTGACAGATACACCCACATGATTGATATTGTCCCACCCACAACATGGAAGTGGTAGCTATCATGCTTGTACTGAAGTTGTGATGACATTACCTATTTAGGGAGTAATTCTCTATGTGTTTGTGTCATAAGGTCTCGAAGTAAATTTTCACTCAAAGGGACTTGAATATCATGCAGGGTTTCGTGGTGGATTACCTTTAGAATTTTGATTTCAAGATAATTTATATGCTCAGAACAGGAATGTGGTTGCCAAAACATAAGGAAAGAATCTTCCCATGAAGTTTGTTTGTACACCAGTAGATGATTTGGTTCTAATGAACTTGTTTTATGATCTTAGTCTAGACATGTTGAAGGATGGAGTAATGGTATTATTGGAATGTGTGTGGTTTATTCCCTCACTCATCGATCGGTTGAGGACTGTGTAGGTATTTGAACCTGAGTTCTAATAGATTAGTAGCGCTTTAAATGGTGTGGTGACCATATGTGATTTGTATCAATATACCAATGGTTTTATTCTATTTTGGAAGATTCTAGTAGTTACTTTGAGCCTAAGGTATGAGATGATATGAGGGGTGTATCATTCTAGTTGGGTGTCCACATCAAGATGACCAACATGCTCTATTCCATAAGGTGTCATTATTGGTAGATAGGGATGAGATGTGATGTACTGGACTTCATTTTTTGGTGTTTTAACTTCTAGACAATCAATGTAGAGTATCGTAGAATAGTTATGTTATTAAAACCACTTCCTATTCCAATGTGTAAGTGTGACAAGATCTCTATGGATTTCATGATTTTATAACTCATACTCTAAGTGGGAAAGATTATGTATGGGTAATTATCATTTTCTTGACAAAATAATCCCATTTTCTAATTTTGAGGGAGTTGATGAGGGTATAGTACCTTAGATACTTGTATCTTGGATAGGTTTGTTTTGGATTCATGGAGTTCCTTTGATGATAGTGTCAGATAGGGATTCATGTTTTACATCTCACTTATATAAGGGGCTCTAGGTTGTGTTGGGAACCCAGGTAAAGTTGAGAACAATATATCACCCAGAGATAGATGGATAGTCTGAGTAGACCATCTAGACTCCCAAGGATATGTCATGGTAATGTGTGCATTATTTTTTAATTTCATGGGAAAGTTACTTACCACTTGGATGAGTTTTATTATAATAATAATTATTATGCCTCGATTAGGATTAACCCATTTGATTCATTGTACGAGTGGCCATGATAATCCCCATTGTTATAGGATGAGGTGGGTGAACATTATTTGGTTGGACCAAGCCTTGTCTAGGAGATGACTAAGTTAGATTGGAAGATTCAGTAATGGTTGGCGATAGATTAGGGTCTCAAAAATTCATATGATAACTGTCATCATCATATGTTAGAGTTTTTGGTTTGTGTTCATGTGTTTCTATTCGTTTCAGTTCAGTTGGGTCATCGTCTCTTGAGGAAGAAGGGGAAGTTGATACCACATTATATCTGGTTGTTTATTGTTTTGGAGAAACTTGAGAAGGTAGCCTATAATTTTGAGTTGTCTTTATATCTGACCTCGATCAATGATCACATGTCCCATATGAAGACATACCATCCAAACCCATCTCATGTGATAGAGTGGGATGAGTTGGAGTTAGAGCCTGATGCCGCTATTTTGGGGAAACCTATTCGTGTCATTAATGTAAAGAACATGGTGCTCTATGGGATAGTGTTCCCATTAGTATAAATTCTCTAGAAGTGTGATGGTGATATATATGATATATTGGAGTGGGAAGGTTGGGTGACAGATCAATGTAATTAAAGTTTTTCTTTTATAGAAGCCTAGGGATTTTTAAGGGTAGAAAGTGTCCTGGTGGGGAGTTTGTGACACCCATCAGGTCACTAGTATGGATTATTTTGGGATTTATTTATCTTTGAGTACAGTCTTAGAGTACCCATGTACTGAGGGTCAAAACCAGTAGTTTTTGGGGAGGTAGATCAGGGTGAATGATTTACACACGGTTTGTCTAAACAGAGCAACAACTATGTGAGGGGTACTGTAGTTTTAGGAAGTGTGAGTTTTCATGATTTTAGAATAGTTTTTCAAACCACCTGACACCTCTGGTGAAACACGTGGCCTGTTTTGGGTGGATAACGACACCCACACAGTTGGCACATGGGTTTCCTAACTTTGTGGTCTTGTCCATCTCATTAGAAAGGGTGAATTTACCAAAATACCCCCATCATATTTCTTATGTTTTTTGGGATATTTCTCATCCCCTAACATGTTTAGACGTCCTTTATTTTCTTTGGAGTGCTCCCCCAAATTCCACGGTGGTTTTCCTCTTATATTCATTATGTTTTTATTGAGATAAGTCGATTTTTGCTTGATTTCTTATTCTTCACCCCCCTTAAGCCCAGTAATTCCATTATTATGGAAGTGCAGAATGGTAGTGGTAGTGTTCACTGAATCTAGTGTATGTAAAGTGGATTTTGGTTTATATTCCTTTGGATTAGGTGTGAGAGGCTTTGTTATACTACTTCCATGTTGTCTTCATCAATAAAAATGAGATTTATACTGAATCTAAGGTAGATGTATCTATTTAAATTCATTTCCCATGGAATATCATTAAATTTCTAATGTACATTTGTTTTTTTTAAATTTCCATTTTAATGATTTATTCTTGGTACGAATTCCGTGTTTGATGTATTTTAAGGATTTATTTGGTAATTTTGTTGTTTAAAAAGGGATTTTCCAAATGTGTGTGGTATATATGCCCACTAAGTGTTTGATAAAAATTTTTAATCTTTTTTTTGGTTTCAATTGAATTTTTAATGTGATTTTAGAAGATGTTTTGAAATTTTTGAAGGTGTTTTGATGAATTGAGATTATTGTTTTCTAAAATGGATTATGTTATAGATTGATTAATATGAACACTTACTTTTGATCTGTTGGTATGAAGTAGCACATGGGTTGACTGGGGTGTGTGTAAGAGGTTTTTTTGAGGGACCCTGTGGGCCTTTAGAGAGAGGATTGTGAAAGTCTCCATTTGTTTCCAAGGGACTGAGTGAGCCTTTTGGTAGGAAAACCATATGAGCTTCCATTTTGGTTGGAATGACCATGTGCGCCCTTGGAGTTGGGCTTAGGAAAGACCACATGAGCTTCCATTTCTTATCTAGATAGCTTACGTTTTTTTTCAATCACATTAATCTTGATGGATCGATCCCCATATGTTCACATTACTCATAGTGTATTGGTTTATTTTCATTATGAATTTGATTAGTTACATTTTTTTGGTGAGATGTATTATTCCCATTTTTTAATTTTCCATTTATATTTTTATTTCATGTTGATGTTTATATTCACCCTTCTTATTGTTTTTTGGTTATGTTAAACATGTGATACCGTGTAACCTTGCTTAATTATTTGATCCATGTTTGGAAATTACTTTTTAACACCATTATCTATTTTGACAAAGAAAAACCAAAGGTATTTTTATGGTTTACATGGAAATTGTATAGTTTTAAAATGGTTATAGTTTTAAATGTGTTTTCAAACTATTTTATTGGTTTCAATGGGTAAAAGAAATAAATAGATTCATGGTGATATCCTACAAAGTTTTGTGCCTCACACCCCTCTTGCACCATATTTTGGATGTTTGCATATATTTTTTTTCTGAATGCAGGTAAAGGCAAGGGAACCATGTTCATGGGTGACCCTTCTTGATTACCATCGTCTGATTTTATGTGAAGGAGACATTGTCTCATAGGATTGGACTCACGTGGAGGCATTTTTTTGTATTTTGTATTTATTGGGTTGTACCTTTTCCTTGTTTGGTATTGTACCCTTTCCATGGAGTTTGGGTTGTTTATTTTGAGACACCGTGTATATAACCTAATATAACATGTTTTTATTATGATGCCAATTTTGGTTTGTGGTGTATTACTATATTATCTTTTTGAATTTTATGATATCAGTGTTTCCACCCCATTTTGTTGGTGGGTCATACTGGTTTGCATGTGGAGAAATCACTTCACTACCACAAAACGGTCCAAGGCCAGCTTCACCCTTTAGCAGCGCTAAAAAAATGCGGATAAAAGTACCACTTTATAAGTGATTTTTTAGCGCTGATAAAGGTACCCCCTTTAACAACATTATATTTTTAGCGCTGTTAAAGGGTACCCCTTTATCAACACCTTTTTTGTAGCACTAATAAAGAGCAGCCTTTATCAGCGCTTTTTTTAAAATCACTGATAAAGGGTCGACTTCCAAAAAAAATTCATTAAAAAATATATATTAATATTTAAATATATAGATATAGTTATATTGATATAAATATAATATATATTTTTGATATATAATTTTAAATATATTTTAGATAAGTATAAATATACAGTTACACATAATATATAAGATATTTAGAGAAAATGGATTATAAAAAAATTAAAAAAATATTTTTAATTAATAATTTGCTAATTATTCTCGTGTAATAGATATTTAATAATAATTTGAAGACTCAAAAAATAAAAAAATTAAAAAAGATCCAAAATATGTTGAAAATGCAACACGAACTTCAAAGATCCTTAACTTTTGATCCGGGTGTCCATTTGAGCTCTACTATATATCAAATTGAAGTTTGCGATGAGCTCAACAACCTAAATATTTTGAGGCCAAAAAAGGCCCAGAAAGCCTCCAAAATTGAGTTTTTAGTCGGGATACCCTGATTTTTTAATATTTTGTGGATTTTTAGCCTCGTTTAAGGGGGTATTATTGTCTTTTTTGGTAGGGACTGAATTTATTCCATGGTATTACATTCATATTGATATCAAGTATTAGAAATTTTATCATTTTTTATAATACACTGATATTTATAATGAAATATATAACAATATATAAATATTTTTTTATATATTCACACATGTAAATTTAATTATATATATAAATAATAAAATATATTTACATATAAAATATATTAGATTTATCTAAATAATAACTTATATCCATTTTATTTAAAATAAAAATATATGAATATTTATATACCTATATATTAATCTAACTATATATATATATATTAATATAACTACATATATATATTAATATAACTATAAATATATATATTAATATGACTATAAATATATATATTAATATAACTATATATATATATATTAATATAACAATTTATATATATATGTTAATATAAATATATATTACTACATGAATAAATATAACTATATATATATATATAAATAGAGATATCATGAAATGGAAAACAAATCAAAATAGAGAAGTGGTAAGGGCTTAGTCGCGCAGGGGGGGGGGGGTATTGAGTTCGAAACTTGGTGGAGGCAGGGGCGCGTGCGCATAGGGGAATATGGGAGCTAGCGCTGATAATGGGTGGGGGGTAGTGCTGATAAATGGTGGAGGGGGGTGCGTGGGGGTGCTGGAGGTGTGGGAAGGTGCTCATAAAGGGGGGGCTCAAGCACTGTAAAATGCCCCCTCGAGATTGCCAAGATTTTTTTTAAAAATTTTATTTTTTTAACTTTTATCAGTGCTATAAAAAGCTCTAATAAAAGGGATCTTTTATCAGTGCTAAAAATAAAGCATTGATAAAGGACACTTTTTTTAGCGCTTCGTTTTAGCACTGATAAAAGACCCATTTTATCCGCACTTTGTTTAGCGCTGATAAAAGGGGTCTTTATCATCGCTTTTTGGAGCGCTGATAAAGGGGAACCCCTTTATCTACGCTGGCTTTAAAAATGCTTTTATAGTGCTGTTAAATGACATTTTTAGCACTGATAAAAGGGGTATTTGTAGTAGTGCTTCCTAGTGATATTTGGTGATTCATGGTGCTTATCACCAGCCTGTGGAAATTGGGAATATGCTTTGGTCCATGTGGTGGAACATATAAGGTGACCAGTTGGGTTAAAATGGGTTGGTTTTTTACAAAATCCCAAGATGACATCTCCATGTAATCATGTGTCATTTTGATGAGGGTGGTGGAATGTTGTAGTCCCTATGGGAGCATTTGTTTGTGGTACCGGTGCAGCGAAAGTACCCACATTTGGTGGGTCCTTGGAGTTGGTTAAATCCTTTCACATGAGGGTCTATGGAGAAAGTTAACATTGGTGTTAGGTGTTTTTGGAAGATATTTAATGGAATTTTATGAGCTTGGGAGAGAGTTTCTCGGCTAAAATTAAAGAGGGTTTTGAATTTTATTTGAGAGAGGTGGTCCCTTTTACACACTCCTACTGTATTTTTTAATTTTATAATATATAAATGTGGTATTTATTATCTTGCTATAATGGGATACTATCCCATTTTATTGAATAACTTGTTAAATTAAAATGAAATTCGTTGAACTGAACAAAATGCATAGAATATGATAGAAATTGTGAACTGGATAGTTTTCCCTAATCATTGAGGGCTAAGGTTGTGATTTTGATTATGTATTCCTAGGGATACTATGACCCCATACGTGGTGTTTATTAAATGTTATGAACAAAATTTAGATTCTCTAATTGTAAAATCCCATAGATATATCCATGTAGAGGTTATGTATGATAGGGGATGGACAACCTCTAACTTTTCTACGTGAGATGACATAAATACTTAGATCTAGTTGAGATGGTTTTGGGGAGAACATCCCCCACAAAGACTTGATGACTTAGGTGGGTATACCTTTAAAAGACCGATGGGTATGTTGGGTGTTTTGACAGACTTTGGGATTCCATGGGTAAAAAGAATGGTCTTCCGCCTTCTCTCTAGGGAGTTTCATGTATAGACTTTCCTAAGAGGTTAGTGAGTCAACGATGAGACTTTGATGATTTAGAGGGATGTTATACCATCCAAGGGATATAAATTGGCTTCATAGACATGTTTTAGATAAAAGAAGCTATGATGGATGTATTTTCTCTATGATCCTTGGGAATCTAGTTGGTTACCTTATAATAAGTTTAATGTAGTGATATGATGTTATTGGGAAATTTGTTGTGATGATCACAGGTGTCACATTAGTACCTGGATCAATAATGAGTGCCTTTTATGATTTTATTGACTATTTTAATTAATTCTTTTGAGAGATTGATATTGTTACATAGGATTTTATCAAGCATATGGACAATCATTATATGAAAATATGGGATGGAGTACTTCCCTTATAGAGATATTTACATAAGTGGGATTCAATGGATGATCTCCTTAGATCCAAAATTTGATCTTGATGACTATGGAACACTAATGATGATACCTTTTAGGAATAGTGATGATTCCTAATTACTGTGGAACTACTAGTATATCACTTGGGATCTATCTTTTAGCCTAATTACTACAACACCTAGGATAATATCATGGGGTTCAATGATGATTTCTGGTGACTATTTATCACCTATGTTTACCTATTTTGGATTATCATGGAGTTTTATTTTTATGGAATACTTAGGATTATATTTTTGGGTTCAACATTTGTGCTTTATCACTATATAATGATAAAGATTATTTCTTGGGATTTTCTAGTTATTCCTAAAGACTATTGGATTCCTTGGGCATGATCCTTAGATCTAAAAATTATTCCCAATTCTATAGAATTCCAAAAATGATCTCATAGTGGTTAGAATATTCTTCTTATATGGGTTAGTACAATCATGTGACTTTCTTAGAGACCCTCCAAAACTGGACAAAGTAGTTTGAGGCTGATCATGGTTCCATAGTTGAACTCTAGGACTAATGATGGTTATTTATTTTATGCATTCAAAGGCTATTTATTTATACTAAGAATATAACACATTTACTTACATTTATAGTTTTTTTGATGAAATATTATTGTTGTATCCCCATTTATTTTAACTCATAACCTTCTTAGCTGTTCATTCCACTTCAGTAATTAAGAAACCCTCTCTATTAGAGGTTTAGGCTAGTATGTGGCTTGGGACTTGGATCATTAATCTATATAACTTTGATAGGTTTTGAGATCAAGATGAGGTGAGGTTTGGGAATTTAGTAGAGCCTCATGTGCATTTATTTTATTATTTCATTCACTTTTTATATGTTGTTGTCTCGGTGGGAGGCTGCAAAGTCTATATGACTGTATGCTTCAGAATTAATTAATTAATAATGATGGATTTAATTATTCCTTCCACATAATCTTATTATTTACTTTTTTGGATGATGTTTTTTTTGTTTTTTTATTATTGTGAAGATTGATATGGTTGTATAGTCTCCCCACATTGCTTCCCTAGACTCAAGTTAATAGTCCGAAGCCTCTGGTAAAATCTAATGTGTGCCTAAGGCCATGTGTGAAGTGAGGATGGGGAACCTATTGAGTGCCCCACCACCCAAGATGTCAAAATATTTTATTATATATTTTATGTTATTGATATTACTAAATTTATATGTTTGTTACCTAATATGTGTTTATATGGTAGATCAGTGACAGGGATGTGTCCGGATTTGTGATAGTCCTCAAACTGGTTGGTCATGAACATCATTTTCATTAGTTTCGTAAGGTTATCAGGGATTCAATTTTTCTATTCTACAATTATGGTGTTATGAATTCATGATTTTCACCAATTCTGACACACATGTGTTTTGAGATATATAATTTATGAGTTATTTTATTTGGGGATCTTGTACCATTGGTAAGATTCCATTTATTGGATTTTTGGATCTTTGCCCATTGGAAGAAGGCCTGTGTATCTGCATCATATTCAACACATATGATTTAAATGACATATGTGTACTTTTGTGATTTTTATTTATAATGATATAGGTTTTATCTATTTAAAATTCTATAAACAACATATATAGTGTTTTCCCATATAACATGGAATTAAATTCCAATCAACTAAACCACAATATTTTTTTATATTTATAATATGATAGTGTAAAATATGCATAGGGAACCTAGTAGGTCAGTACTGGCATTATATGACATGTAATGAACCCCATGTGTGTGATTGAGAAAATATTTTTGGTTATTGATAGTGTTATAGTAACCTATATCGTGTTTTAATATAAAATATAGAAAAAAATTCTACCGAAATCAAATAATTTGACTATGGGATACTTGATACAGATCCTAACAAGGTGAATCCATTGTATGTATTTTCTGATAAAGGAGAATGTGGTCCTCAAAGAGGTTACTCTCATATGTTGAGGGTAGATAATGATCTGTATTAGATTTTATATTCTTAAGAGGTTAGTTCTGTTTATGAATTCTCAGTGAGAATAAGTTCCCATGTAGGTTGTAGTTTTTCTAGTGATGCATGAGATGTATAAGTGAACCCCCCAAGTGGGTCGTCCAGAATGTGAGTGGTCATGTGAATTTTGAGATGGGAGAATAGGTTTTGCATCATGAGATATGATTTATACGAGATGTGATCTAGGGGTTATGTGGGAGATCCAAGTGTAAATTCGTCTCATGATTATACTGAGTCAGGTGATGTTAATGGTCGAGATGTGTTGAGACAAATGAAGTGTAAATCATGAGATGGGTTCTCTTAGCCTTGTTCGTGCCTTAGATATGAGATTATAGATAGATAATTTTGGTACTAATTGGTGAAAATGATGTGATATTTGGTACAGGATATAGGAATAGTGTTTTCTTAGATTTTGGGAATATTTATGTTATGGGATGTATTCTAGCCTTGAGACCAGTCCATAGGAGGTGAAGCCCTATACACTAAGGTATTGATTATTCTTATGGGATTTTCTAAGGAAATCAAATAGTTCATTGTTGATTTATTACCAAGGATTGTATTCAAATGCAGGAGTATTAGGATACCTAACCCAGAATATTTTTGATACACTTCTCGCACTGTGGGTAGAGCATAGATAGATGATTGTGGTTTTGGATGAAGAAGGATCAGTGGGTAATTGTGTATTTTTCCTCGACATATGAGTGATGTTAGATTATTGGAAAATATTATAATGATGTTTCTTTTTTGATGAGACTGACATGCATGAGGGAATGATGAATGGTTTTAGAATGTATTCCTAGTAATGTAGACACATGAATCATGGGATTGTGAGTCTAGTCAATGTGATCAAGAGGTACGGGATAACAAACTCATTACTTCTAGATTAGATAATGGTAGTTGGAACTTGATTCATTTGATGATGTTGAATTATGCATCATTGAGAAGTTGTGTGTTGGCTAAGGAACACTGGTTTTGATAAAATACTTGTAGTCCTGGTTCCCTGGAAGTGGTGAAGAAATGTGAAATTTACCTCTATTTTAAAGGATACACAAAAAAAGATCGATAGTAGTGGAATAAGAGATTTAGATGTTGATTATTGGTATGTGATGCTATGGAATAAATAATCATGGATTGGTAGGAGCATCACGAATGTGATATTTTAGCTAATAGAGGTTATTCTCAAGGAGTGTCTTAGGTACGTCATATGCAGGGGAGTGAATGATTGTCCATTTAGGGTATGGACCCCATTAAACCATTTAATTTATATATATTCTAGAGATATAATTCTCATACTCCAAGAACATAATACATTTTATGTTTCATGATGGAACTTGGTTGTGGGAGGGACAATCATTTCAAGTATTTACATGTGGTAATTGATAGAGCATGGTCCATGGTTATGATAGGACCGATCGTTGAACGATCTAGGTGGAACTTAGACATTGATGAGTTGTATTTACAAAATATATAGTCCTATTAAAATAATATATTTTTTATTTTGATGAGATATTTGATGAGATGGTGCATTAAACTCAATCTGTGGATAGTTATGATATGTTCCAGATGTAATTCATGTGGTGAATTTGGGTTCAAGACCTAATTTTGGTTGTGAATAACAATTTATAAGATGGTTAATGAAGTAAAACTATAATTTAATACATGATTCTTGGGTTGAACAAGATTTTTCATATGTTTATGGTAGTGAATCCAGTTCATTGCATGATAAATGGGGTGAATCATATGGTTAAATGTACTGATGGTGTTTATTTAGATGAAAAATCATGGTAACGTAGTAAAAGTTAGTACCATGGTTCTATTACATCGTATTTGGTATGGAGGGATTATTTAGATGTTTTTATAAGACATTTTGAAGAAATTACAATGTATGAAAGACCTATTCATGGGTGGTAGATACTCATCTAATTTAGTTCTCAATCATAGATGAGAGGTAGTAACGACCTGACACATACCATATAATCCCTTGAGTTTCTTAAATCATTTGAGGCAGCATGAATTTTCCAAAAAATAGTGGTTTATTTAACCACTTTTATACTCATTCAAAATAATATCATTCCACTTCATCATAATGTAATAGAGAATCATGAAATTCTCCCTCATTACTGAAGAGTGACATATTCATCAATCTCATATTCTATGTCTTTCTTATATTCATCATTATATTAGTAGAGATAGAATTATGATATTGTATAGATGGATACTTACAAAAACTACACTTCATAATAAATTCATAAAGTGAACACATTTGTGGGGGGGTATAAAATAGTGTTGGTAAATTTTAATCCTTTTAATATTTGAATATCATTCCTTTTTAACTTTTTAATTGGATAATATGAATGGGTTATATTTTTCTCCTTTATAAACATTATTTTTTCATGAAAAACATCCAAAAAAATTCATAAAGGGTACACTGATTTAGAAGGTCCACATTTCAATGTTATTCAGATAGTCTTTGGTGTGACTTTGATTCATCCATGATTGAATAACCCACTAGATTAATCTAGTGAGATTTACACTGTAGTCTCTCAATAATGTATGTGTGTGCATTATATAAAACTAGGTTGGGTGAATCCCATTAATAGTTATATGTAAGAACATATAAAGAAATAGTTTGGTTAGCAACAAGAGAGTCTTATACCAATTTAGAATTTTGATAATTCATTGATGTGTTGTTTCTCTCATCTTCTTCTTCCCATTCCCAATAATAAATCACCCCATTATTTTTGAATGTACCAAAAGACATATAATTGATTATTCTTCTAAAAAGTAAAAAGTTATAAATATTTATCCTTATTCTTCTTTTATATACACAATAGTGCAGAAAAATCTCTATTATTCTTTATAACAATATATAGATATGCTGAAACTTCTCATTCACTTACATGAGTGGAATATACCACTTAATTGAGAACTAAGATACATAGAACTATTCTTACTTTTTCTGAATTGTATGGGGAAGTCACATACTATATTATTCTTATTATTTTACCATATTCTTATTCTATTTTAGTGAAACATATACTATACTAGATCTTCATCCATTCCTTCTTCTACTTATTCTTCCGTGCAACAAAAAATACACTAGATATCCATATTTTACCTTTGACTATAAAAATGTATATAATGGATAGAGAGACAATTCATATTATTTTCTTACTTGATTCCAAAGTATTTATCAGTATTTTATATGGTATATGGTCTACTATTTTAATATAATAATATTTTATTAGCGAATAATAGTGTAAAGTCTCTCACCTACATTTTATCTTTGACCTTCAAAATAAATGTATAAATAGTTTAATGTAATAGTGTTATTTACATCATATTACTTCTCTATCTAATATATGTATTCAAATTTCCATGTGAATTAATTAATTAAAATCCCTATAAATTTTGGATTTTAAAAAACACCTTGAATATCTATATTTAATATCCCTGAAGACACAAAATTCTAAACACCCATATAAACCACTCAATATTCTATAACTACATGGAATTCATATTAACTATCAAAGTTTTCAATTATAATCATAAAAATCACATCTTTATATATCCATGATCTTCCTATACATTTGTAAACTCTAAGTATGAATTTAATTTTCTCAAAAAATGCATGTATCCAGTTATGAGGCACGAGATATTAAAAAAACTTTATTTGTGACATGCAATACTACAAAAATTATTTTTCTCCATCCTTTATAATTCTTATATAATCATGATAGATTAGCCCAGATTATTTTCTTCCACTTAAGAAAAACATATTTCAAATCATATGGATTAATATCTAAGTATTCTATATGAATTTCATTATGTAGTAAAAATGATCTTCTCTTTACTCTAAATATGTATCTTGCATAACAATAGAAAATGAAAACCTAAATTTAAAATTTGAATTTGAATTATCAACATTATTCAACCAAATTTGAACAAATTCAAATTTAATTTGAGAAATTAGATCACTTTGAGTCTCATAAACACCATCGATGAAATTAAATGACTTCAAAGATTGAGTTTGAGAGGTTCTTGATTCATTAATTGATCCACATCATCAAGTCTTTTCAAATAAGGAAAATTATTCATACCAAGGCTAGTAAAACACCACGTCATATCCTATTTTGCTCTTATTACATGAACCACTTGGAAGCCACCTCAAAAATTACAAAAATGTGGTTTATTCCACTATAGTTGTTTCACAGTGGGATTTATTTCAATAACTATGACATGCGATAAAACATGTAGCACACCATTTAGATCCTATAACAACTATATGTTCTCATCCTCTATTATTGAGAAACACCTCAGCCAATAGGATTCAATACAATGTGGTTATAATAAATTCTATTTGGTATTTTGGACTTTGCTTTAATCCTCATCACACATACTATTCATCAAACCACCACAAGGAATCCAATAGAATATCAATACCATCCATTTTTAGTAGAAGAAAAAATCCACTCAAAACTCCCTCTCAAACAACTATTTTTACAATTTTGTCCTCATTTTCATGAAACCCCAAAAGCTCCATGTCACCCCTATTTCTCTCTAGGTAATAATAAGGCTCCATTATTTCACAGATGAGGAAATTTTAGATGAAACCACATTATAAATTTCTTATGTATTCTTCACCAATATAATTTTAACATCACTAAAAAATATTTCACTTTTTCTAACGGAGATATAACTATTGGTAATAGTGAATTTTATGTTGGTAAAACGTTTTACCAACATATATGCCTTTGTCACTAAACTGTCGGTAAAAACTCTATCGCTAAATGTTTTTGCGATAGATAAAATAGATCTATTTCAACAATAATTATAACAAAAGATAATATATATGTTGGTTAAAGTGTTTAGAAATAGGTTATGGTGACAAATTTTTCTGACGGTAATAATATTACCAACCTATAAATTACAATTGAGTAAAAATTATAAATTTTTATTTCTAGTAAAATTCCATATTTTAAAATTCCATATTATATTTATTTTTTATAATATATAATCCAAAGATTTTAATTATTACACCGAATACGATTTTAACAAATGTTAAAACATAGAAAAAAATTAATTATATTAAAAAAAATTCATACAAAACACTGGATCCCCAATCCCTGGCCACTACATCACATTGGAAAATCCCCCCAATCTCCCCCCACACTGAATCCCCCCAATAAGATCCACCCCAAAATGACCCATCCATGTCATCGAGTGAACTCTATCTCCAGTGCCGCATCCATGTTATAAGAGGTTTTGGTATAGTCTCATTCACATCTTGATCCACCATCTCCAGCGCCCCATCCACCATGAAATAAGAGGTTTTGGTATAGTTTTATGCATATCCTGATCCACCACCATTCTGGAAGGCCCAATATGCTTCTCATTTTCCTCATTCATCCATCGTCTTCCAACATCAACCTACTTCAGTAATAAATCTGCAGGAAGGTAGTGATTCACCAACATATAATCAAAACACAGAAAAAATAGAAACTCAAGCAGAATGTCAAGATGCACATTCGAAAAAAGAACTCAACCTGTTAAAAAAATAGAAACCCAAGCTGTATCTTATACTCTAGAATCCATCCATGATCATCCAACATCAACCTAATTAAATCATCAATAATGTCATAAATCTAAAGAAAAGCACTACTTCTCCAACTTATAATCAAAAAAAAAATCAGAAACTCAAGTACTTCAAAATGTACATTCTAAATAGGAACTCAAGATATACATTCCAAACAGAAAAAAAATGTACAAAAACAAAAACAAAAAATAGAAACCAAAGATGCTCCCCATACTACTCTATCATCCATCAAATGCTTGATCATATCTAGGATCTCATTTCATTCAATGTAATCTGAAGCAATCCTAAGTCAACTTTAGTATTTATTTTAAATCATGCTGTGCTTTCAAATTTCATACCATGGTATAAGAATGAGATAATGGGAATAAAGAGGTTATAGTGAAACACTCTATCACAAACTAATGAAATCAAACTGTGCAGTCACAATTCAAGAAATAGTATGAGAATGGGATGAGGTTAGTGTGAACAATCAAAAAATAAATAAGCCTTAATATGTTACCTTTAACATGCAGGTCTTGACTTCTATACACACTCTATGACCAGCTACTGATGAACCTAAAACTTGTTGCACTTCATGGTAGGCATTATTTTGGATTAAATGGAATATTTTATGTCTATTTCAATATCTTCAATAATTTTTTTCTTTTAATCCACAAGAGGCATATGAATCTATATGTTAAAAAAATTTAATCATCATTCCCATGTAATTATTAACATCACCCGAGCCATTGAAAAAAGGATTAACAAAAAAAACTTTTTTTCCACATCCAGACATTTATCCTCTCATTTTACTAGTAAACTTTGAATTGAATTTAATCTTATCATGAAGAGAAATCATTTTAGTGTATTTCCTTACTATATATACTTGTCACATAATGGGGAATGTAATAATCTAACCATATCATCGTCTCTAAGTTCAAATCATCAATGATTTCTGAGAAACTAAATCTCCCTAAGGAATTGAATAACAAAAGTGAATATGACTATAAAATAAATTAAAATGGAAATCTAATGAAGCTTTATAAATAATAATGCATCCTATAAAAATAACAAGAAGATTATATAACCAATAACCACAATAGCACCTGTAGTTTTTTTAATTTCTCATTGACATTACAAGTGACTAGTAAGTCATTGTCACTTTCCAATGCTTGGTTCTTTTGATTAAATTACCAAAAAAAACGTCCATGCACTTGAAATAAGTAAAGAAATCAGTTATAATAGAGACATATATCATTATACAGCTAAAAACCCAGTAATTGTCATCCATGCATCAAACCTGAGTCATTGACATAATAACAAGTGGTTTCACAAGATTAGGTGTAATGTTGTTTCTTGTGAATATGATGTAAAAGAAATAGACAGATATCTAGTATAAAATTCTACAATCTAGTAACACTACCTTTTAATGAAAATGACACAAAAATAAATATCTAACAAACCATTTAATGCAATCAGAACCTTAGGCATTCAATGTATTGTTTAAAAAATAGTCGTAAAGGACCTTTTCAAAATTTATAAATATGACCAGGGACTTATTGAGGAGGATAATTATTGGATACTTGAAGATTAAATATTTATCACAAGGAATATAAAAGAGTTGAATCTAGAAATCTAGATGTTCCCTGGATGTTTAGTTCCAATCACATCTCCAAAACCAAAGAGATGGATACCCAGATTCAATCTATGTAGCATAACTCAAGATCTGCTGATTGTTTATATAATTTGCAGATTGATTCTTAGAAGATATAACATCACATTAAAACAATACAAACTATTCACGACATCGGTGATTCTAAGATGCACCCAAAATTGATGGAAGTGAAGAATAATCCACTAAGATAACCTAGTTTGGTTTCTTCTCAGCAACAACAATTAGCTTCAAATGAAAAGGGTCTTTTCAATAGATTATTGACATATCAAAGGATCTCAAAAATGTTGAATCCAATTTAGGAAATACCTGTTATTCCAATTTCAGATGAAGTGAACAACTAAGATGAATTACCTGTTATTCCCATTTTTGTACAACCTATTTGAGAAATCTTTAGACATCTAGAAGTGTACAGACAACCCATTTTATAATTACCTGCTAAAGCCATTTGTTTGTGTTCAGACAACCCAATAAAAAACCCATTTATGATGATTTACCCATTAGTGTACTGACAACCCAATACATCACAAAGAATTTGTTTATGCGAAGAAAAACTAATAGATCAGCAACAACCATTACCATAACGTGCATGGACAACACATTCGAGAAAGTTGTAGACATCCTAAATCAAATTGAACGCTCCAAACATATCACAGCCATTAGAGTAAGGTTCACTTCTTCGTCTTAAGTGTTTAACATCACATTCTATTTTAATGGAAAAACCATTCACTGATGATATAAATCATGAAATCAAGATTCTATAGTTATAAAATATCCTTGTTCTCATATGTATTAGAATGTATGTAATAAATAAATTCTTAGACTAAGGCTACCCACATATATAAATCTAAACCATGAAAAACATATTCACCACATTCTTCGGAGGCCTATAAATGTCTCACTTCATATTATTCAGAAAACACATATTCTGGATGGTTGAATAAGCATCATAAGCATGAATCAATACTCTGAACACCCCAATAGTGATGAAAAACCCCATTTTCACTAGGATTGTGATTATTCAATGAAGTTTCATGTGTTAGGCCAAACCTCCAAAGAGATAATATCAATAATATCCTAGGTTTGAGTCTCCACAGATTGTTAACCATACCATTAGAGTGTAGACTAAAGATAAATGAAGGTGAACCTTGGATTATTTTCCTCATGTGAATAATGGTCCATGATGCGGAAATAAAGCTCGACGACTGCCCCTCTTCCTCTAATCAATCTATTGATGAAACATTCTGAAAGGGATGGATCAAAACAAAGGGATAAAATAGTAATGGATATCTCCTAATGCTAGTCTATAATTAAGTTTTTATACCTAGAAGAACACAATAACTTACAAAAAAAATAATTGAGGGGGTGATGATTCGAACCATTCTCTAAACATCATCTTTGTGCTCCTCGATATTTATTGTGCTTATAATCTTCACGAGTGATTGTGAATTGAGTCCACAGGAGCTGGTAAGAGATCAGGTGCACGAGGAGCCAGTGATCAATTAGGGAAGGATTTAGGATGGAAGCAGGGGTGACTTTAGGATGGCAGCAGTGGTGGATTTAGGATGGCCATGAATCAGAATGGAGGAGGTGGAATAGAGGAGGTGGAATGGAGGAGGCAGAACGGAAGAGGCTGAATGGAAGAGCAAGAACAATTGGGAGGGAGGATGCAGAATGATGGAGGTGGACTGTTGCAGAGGTGGAGCGATGGGGAGGTCGAACATTGAATTTAGGATAGCAGCGGTGGTGGATTTCGGATGGCTATGAGCAATGGGGAGGCAGAGAGATTTTGAGGCGGAGCGATCGGGAGGCGGAGTAGTGGAGGAAGACCAATAGGGAGGCAGAGTGGCAGAGGTGGAATGATTTGGGGGTGGGGATTCAGCCGTATCATTAGGGCTAATACCTATTTTAATTTTTTTAACTATTTCTATTATTATTGTTAATATATTTTAAGTTCATTCTAAATGATAAAAATTTTAAATTGAATTTTATATATTTGTTTCAAATATTTTTTAAAAATATTTTTTTAAAATTCTTTAAAATGGATTCAAAATTAACTTGTATGTGTTGTTTTTTAAGATGGATGATAATATTTAAAGTATATTTATAATGGGTCCTTTGTACTAACACTAATACCCTTCATTTTTTTCCACCATTAGTATGTATAGTGTTAATCCCTTGTGACGTCCAAAAAAATCAGGTAACATGTTAACAGATACACACACAATATATATATATATATTATGTTTGTATGTATGTATGTATCCATTCAAATAAATATTTTTCATTTAATAGTTACATTAATTCTATGTAAAAATATATATTTGTATTAACAAATTATTTGTTTTTATAAATATATATATTTATTTTTTTCTATAACATTTTATTATAAAAAAATTTATTCGAACAAATTTTTCTAAAAGTTAAATATCTGTTGGTAATAATAGTTATTAAAAAAAATTAATGTGTTAGTAAAAATATGTTGGTATTAAAATGAAAATATGGTAGATTTATGTGTTGGTAAAAGATGTGTTGGTATTAAAAAGTTAATACCAACAGATATACTTGTCAATGAAAACAAATATTGGTAATTAAAATTAATACAGACAAAACCAAATATCTTTTAGAAGTAATCATTTTTACCAACACATATATTTTTTTCACTAATTTTCTGTTGGTAAAATCCACTTTTTTAGTGCATTCTAGATAAACAGACCACACATTTTGATTTACTTTTATGGATATGTCTTCTAGAACTTTTTAAACCTCTCTTGAACCTTAAATACTCCACAATGATCCTATAAAAACTCCAAAATTTAATTAATATCAATAAATATTCCACAAATTCAAATTTCATATACTCTCCATTTAAATATGAAATATGATAAGTAACTTTAAACACAAACTTCCAAGATGTATCTTCTATCTTCCATTTACATTATAGGAATGATTTTCTAGGAAATTTAGAAACATAAAATATATTTTTTATTACTTATTATTCAAAAAAATTAAATTTAAATTCATGAACACTCTATGTTCATTTAAAACCATTTAAATAAATTCAACACACACAATGTGGGGTCAACAATAGGAATAATATATAATTATGGGAATCCATTGAAAATATTGAATTCTAAGGTATATTGATCACTATATCACCAGTGTTTTGGATTAGGTTTATTCAAATTATCATGGAGGATTGATTTTAAAAAAATTTAAGAAAAACAAACTTTCACTTGAATGTTTTTTAATAGTTTCTTGAAGTTTAGTATAGGTTCATCAAATTTCATGAAAATATTTTTGTACAACCCATAAGAGAGGGAATAAGGATTGGTATCACATTAGTAAGTAAATATGGATAAATTTGTTATCTAAATCCATCACTATAATATTCTACACCAGGTTACCCCATATTGACATATATTTTATTATTTGGTAGAAAATATATAAAAAAATTTAGTTCTATGATTATTTCATGTTGAATTGACCAAATCTCCCAAAGAGGAGGAGGAAAAATAAATGGGAGATAAAAAAAAAGGAAAGAATACATTTTTAAAATTAAGAATAGAATGGGGGAGAATATTTTTCCATTACTATATTTTTCCTTGAAAAAATAAGTTTTTATTTATGGTATATATGGTAGAGAAGTAATACTTTTAGAAAAAGAAACACCTACTGAAATTAGTTTTTTTTGAAGCAATTCTCAGTTTTGAAAAAAGAATAAATTGAAGTGAGTAAAAGTTTTTGTTGGTTGTGTTTGTTTTCAATGATAATTTTTTATTAGGAGTATGTCAATATGTGTAACTTTAAGTGTAGGTTAATGGAGGAAAAATAAAAAAATTGAACAAGAATAATCTTCCCATACATTGATGGGTAAGAAAGATAAGAGATGTTTTGTTTGAATACACGGTTAAGAAAATTTAATATAGTAGATATATATGTATTTGATGATAGTTGATCTAGTATTTATGGAAATCAATGTATTATTCTATAGGAAGATGAATGAATTGAAAATAATATGTTTTTAGCGATTGTTTCAATAGAGCTAAAAATTTGATTCTAAACTGACTAATGAATATTTTGTAAAGCTGTGATTAAAGAAGTGATTATAGGATGTTTGGTTTTTTGAGAAAAACTAATTGATCTTTTGGAGAAACCATCCTAGAGTAAAGTAGTAATATTATTACTTCATTTATTTATCAAAATCAATTGGATGATCGATGGTGTAAATAGGATTGAAACTGAAATGTTGAGATAATTATAATATTTATATATACTGAAAATTGAGTATTTGAATATTGTAGGATACCTTAGAATGTATTTGAATAAATTTAAAATTATTTTGACAAGTACCATAATTATTTTAAATAATTATGAGGTTATTTTATGTTATTTGAGAGAGCCAATGTTTAATTAAGGTGAATCTGAATTTATTTGTAGAATTACTGAATTTTTTGATTGGAAATACAAAACTTATTAATTCTTAGAATTCTGGTAAAGATGTTTCATATTTCCATAGAAATCAATTTATCTATAGAGATACAAAAAATAGAAATCACATTAGTTTTTAAGGATGAATATATATTTTTTGAGTATTATTTTATATTTTTTATCGATGATCTCAAAAATTATAAATATCATTTTTCATTTCATGAGGATCATGTATAATTTCATAAGCATGACCCCATAATACATTAATATGATTTTTTTCAGCGAGAAGGATATACGGATTCATATGGATCACCTAAAATTTCATAATATTCATAAGTTTGTGTTAATTTGATTAAGGATATCTTGGTAAGATTCATTTGAAGAGAATATTTGGAAAAGGAAGGGAACTGTAGTTGAGTATCCAAATTATCATTTTAGAGGTTGTAAGGATAAACTCCGACTTCAAGAGGACCATTGGCCATGTTTTCATGGATCATTCAACACTCCATATATATCATTGGTTAATTTGAAGTAAGATAAAGGAATTTACTCACAATAAAGACCATAAGGATGAATTATTGAATTTATAAGGATCATCAGTTGAAATGAAATATTATAAAGGAAAAGAATCATATTGATGTATATAAGGATGAATTGTAGACTTTGTAATGATCATATGTTGGTTAGAAATCCTAAAAAAACACGAACTTATAGTTAATTCAATAAGGATTAATTTTGTATTTTTTAAGGATCAATTTTATTTTTTTGTGATTTTTGAAAAATGAAATGTATGATATTTTGTTGAGATTTATTATTTTAAATAATGAAATAAAACCAGGTTAAAATGGTGCTGAATTTTTATTATTATAACATCCAAAGAGATTAAGATTTATGAAAAGAATTGAGATTATGACCTTAATGACTATGGAAAAAAATCAAAGTATGAGGAAAGATAATAAAAAATAATTATTTTTAAATGAATAATTTCTAGAACACATAATTAGGGAAATAAAATGAGATGAATCCTAAATTGTTATCAAGTGTTTTAAATATTGAAAATATATTTTTTATTCAATATGAATGAATGATAAAAGTATCTTTAAACTAATCAAAATAATATCAATATGGTGTGCATTTTAAGAGTTATAGATTCAAGTTTATATTTATAATATTTTTTAAGAAGCACTCCCACCATGAAGTGGTGAGCTATGTCCCAACATTATTGCAGAATAATTTTATAATATAATGGATTTTAGATTATTTTTAAATATTCATTAAAATATTTTGAAGAAAATAATCCTTAGAATTTTGGAAAAGTAAACAGTGATTTGTTTTTCTGGGATAATATAAGAATGAAATGAATAAGGGTGTTCCGAGAAATATATTATGGACAAACAGATGTGGAAAGTAGATTATCTATGACTATGGGGAACACCCACATAAAATATATGAGTAATTAAATGGAGATCATGGGAGAATAATATTGTGGTGCTATTAAGGAAAATGATAGGAGATCAATACACCAAAATTATGTAATATTTTCTATATAAAATATTTAGAAATTATATTTTGGTTATTCAAGAATATAAAAGTTAGGGAAGAGGAGGAGGGACATTTTAGATAATTTGTAAAGTCCTCGTAAAGAAGAGATGAATAACCTAATACTAATTTATGAAGCACAACTTACTACATCAAGTATGTGGAACCTAATAGAATATGCGAAACTTGTTGAGAAAATAGATGAATAAACTTATTATACATTATAAAGAATAATTTTTTATATCAAGGAAGAGGAAGAACCTGATGATATATCTATGAATATGATATATATCATTATAGGAGAAAAATAATACTGATTAGATTTTTTATTTAAGAAGTCTGAAGTAGTAATAAATAAATAATTAATAATAATAGTTTTGAAATGTTATCATTTTTATAGATCAAAATTTTTTTATTGGTAGTCCAGATCCTTGAAGAATAAGTATATGAATCCCATAATTTAGATCCTGAACAAGTTCTAGAAGAACTAGTGTGAATAATTACTATTTTTGTATGATGGTATTCATAAAAATGTAATGGAATTCGTAATATATGTAAATAATAAGGTATGATGATGTTGATAAAACAATATACTATATAGATAATTTTTCAACTTCATAAATGTTGAAATTTATTGGGAAATTTGAAGAAATAGGATAATCCTCTAGGAGTCTATGTAAGTGACGGATTCACTATGAGTTTAGGATGATCCCTACTCATCCTGGTTTTAATTTATGATAAAATTATTAGTGGAAAATATATGGCTCAGTATTGGAATCCATCATAAAAAACTGTAGGTTTCCCACATGAAGTTTGATCATTATAAAAACACTATTTTCTAGACATTACATATATTCTGCATTGAATGTGTCTGTTTCATTTTGGATAAAGTTAATAGAACCATTTTTTATTAACTAAAAATGAGGGGTATACACTAAATTGGGTAAAATAAATTGAAGAGAAATTATAATTTAGTAAAATATTAAGCATGCCTCATTCAACCCCCTCTTAAGTGAATGTACTAGTTCATTAGGAATAATATAACCAAAGACTCCAAGGTTTCAAAACATGGGTTAATATATTCCCACATTTCTTAATCCATTTAAAAAAAATATATGTTAAGGGAAGAGATTAATTAGATACACTATAGTAGTAGTAGATACTTACCAGATGGACTGAGGCAAACTCAAAGGTGAGAGAATTCTAGTCACCCCCTCTAGGATAATTCTATTCATATTACAAGATAAGTTTTCTTACTATGGGGTTTCCACAAAGGTATAGTGTCTTAAGATAATTCTGAATTTATAAAATTCAATGCAGTCTTTTTTGATAAATACTCCAAACTATTATCATTTCTATGTTTTCTTAGTTTATTATCAACCTAATTCACATCATTTTCCTTAAATGTATTTAAATTTTCATGCATATCAGACTTACAATCCATTAGTAAAATCCAATTACTCTATCAAAAATCATCAATAATGTCAACAATGTTTTTCCTTTCACTGTGTGAGGAAATCATAGAGGATCCCTACGGTAAGAACTAGTTTTCATAAGGGGTTGAATTTTTAGTGTGTTTTTAAATTTTTTGGTGGAAATTTCATTTTGATATTCAGAATTTAGAACATATTTTCAATAATTTGAATGTCCTAAAATGGGTCTTATGGGACATGGATTAGGTTATATTAGAAGGCCCATAAGTTCGGATGAGCACCAGATAAAGAATGGGTAGTTCTGAGGACTTTCACATCATGAATAGTGATTCACAATGTGAAAGCGGTTAGCAAGGTATAGACTTGATAATTTTAGGATGTAAAAAAATTCCACAAGGGGGAAGCTATAAATTTCATGGTGTGAAACCAGGTGTCATTCTTTGAATGTTTCCCACATATTTTTTTTAATTCAAAAGGGAGGTTTTCCCCATTTCACTGGATGAGCAGTAGTGCACAAGAGGGACTCAACTGACACATATATCCATCCTTTCTGCACCATTTTTGGTGGTTCCATGTGAGATCATATGACATTGACAGATATTTTTATCCTCACCTCCTGCTTTAGTTTATTGTAATATAATTATTTATATATATTAGGATGTCTATTTTAGGTAGTATATTCCAAATTTACTCAAAAATGTTGAAATTTCCTATTTTCATTACAGTTTCCTTATAAAATAGCAAGTGGAGAACCTAAGAGGATGTATGCATGCTTTCATTCATAGTTTCACCATGTTTCAACACATTTTTTTAATTGTTATAGGGTTTTAGACCTAGGCTAAATTTTGGGTTGTTGATCTAGCAATGTTGACTTGGGATTTTTTGAAACATAGATTCGTGGGTGCATCAGGAGTGGACTGCACCCCATTTCCATTATTTTTGGAACAACATGTTGACCTGATGAGTTTTTTGAAATTATTCCCTTTGCGTTTAAATTTAATAATTACTTGTGATTGAATATAATTAATTACCTTGGGTTCCATGATATGAAATAGTTTCCAAGAACATGGGAAGTGACTTGTGGAGATTAGATGAGTTAGAATGGGTCATAATGATCTTATATAGAGCTATTGGACTGAGACTTTATAGTGGGAATTTTTAGTTAAATTAATGTGTTCCATCCTATTTTCCCTATAGTATTTATGCTTTTTATATGACGTGATCCCTTAAGGTCACCCTAGACATTGATGACCTTGAATAAATTATATCAATGAAATTTTGAAATTTAATTTAATTGGTTAAATAAAATGGTAAAACACCAAGGGTCCTGAACAACCCCACTACACTAGATTGACACCTTGGCCCTCGATGGATATGGTTGAATCCTTTGAAACACTGACTGTCCTCAATTCCTTAAAAGTAGTGACACATTACCTGGTGAGGAAAATCATCCCTTGTAAAATCCTAGGTGGATAAACCTTATGTATTGACCTGAAAATTTATAAATAGAAGTCCCTTTTTTATTTAATTAAATATATTATTTTATATAATGGTTATTGAAAACACCTGAACATGCTTATTTTTATTACATCCTATGATATTTAAAAAACCATTATGCATCATAACCATTGATAATATAGTCATTTAATAGTGACAATATTATTAGCATAAATAAATGGTTTTGACAAATCCAATTTTCATATAAAAAATAAGTATGACCAAAACCAATAGGATTTTGCCTTAAAAATACCATTTATCATAATTTTCAATGGAGAAATCATCACTAGGTTTTTTCCTTGACCAAGAGCAATCTAAGATCCATGAACCAAACCATGAGGGAAACTGTTTACAAGAGAAGTTCATGTTAACCAAAATCACGACCAAAACCATGTAAGCCTAACCACTCCATGAAAGTACAACCTTCATTTACCTTACCACCTTGGAATATACTGGTGTAATAAAATGGTATGTAAGAAGAGCCTAATAATATGAATATGTCTATTGTATTTTTAAAAGAATAATTTTCATATTTACTTCTTATTATTGTTAATTTATAATTGATTTTTATTTTGATACAATAAAACACAAATAGTATTTTTGGTTAGTATTCAATTTCAATTAAGTAATTAATTTTTATGAATTAATGGATTTTTAAATAAATAATATTTTTTAAAAAATTTATTATTAAATCATTTTTATTAAATATAAATGATCATATAAGTTTTATTAAGTGAAATATAAATTTTATAATGGTTCAAAATCTATTATTGTGAAAAAACCCAACATTTAATGGTAAATGTCAATTGTTATTTAAAAATTAAAAACTCACATATATATAATTTTCTTTGGATAAAATAAATATAAATTTTGGAATCAAAATGTATAAATTTTCCAATGGGTAATGTTTTATAATTTTCTATGACAATCAAATTTTTGGGTAAAAAATAAATACTAAATAATTATACTGTGTGTATTATGACATCAAAATAAACCAGAAGTGATGTAATAAATTATATTAAGGTAAAATAAGGCCAAATATACGATTTCAATTTAAATTAAAGTTATTTTAGGTTATTTTATTAACATTATAAATCCTTTACAAATCCTCCAAAACCTATAATATATTTAATGGTTTTAAAAACATTTCATTAAGAACATGACTCACTTTCACATCACTGAGGTTAATATTTTAATAAGTTTAGCCCTTGGACTTATAAAATAAGTAAAAATACAAAACATTGGATGAAACCATGGAAAACCATGTAATGTTTTTTGGTTTTTATTTTTTTATTATCTAGAGTCCCAAACCTAAGTTTGATAAATAATAAAGAACTCCCCCCCATTTCAAATATAAAGAAACACAATCTCCCATTAATATTTACTCAAAAATATTTGGTCATGTCCTTAGTATTCCCTAACCTATTTAGAGTCCTCCCATGGTTCCCCAAGCTCTCAGAAAATTCCTCCCTAGATTTTGGAATCACCATCTCAAGTTAAGAGATCGTATCATTTCCTTCTTTATTCAAGTATCTTCCTTATCTTATTAATTCTATCTCCAATTACTATTGTTTTTTTGTTACATATACCTCTTAATTCCCTTATTATTTCTAAATGATTAAATACACCTTTAACTCTCATTAATCCCTTTTAGGAACATTCATGATCCCCTTTTTTGAAGGCAAACTTTCACTGCAATTTTCCATAATAAACAATTGTGTAATGAATATCGGTACCCATTTCCTATCAAGTCTCTTCACCATTATGAAATTATATATATTTTTTGACATAGATGGATTTAATCCATGCTCCATTATCATGGGATCAAATATGATGAAATATGTTCATATGCTATATGATCTATATGGAATGCTTTTTCATGTACATGATATTATTATGATGGGTGTGACCATATAGTGCTCCAATGCTTTGGGTAATGTTTTAACCTCATGAGATATCGTGTATGGTGTGTGGTAGTTTATCATAAGAACATTATGTTACTTTACTTGGTGATTAACCTTGAAATATTTTTATGATTTCATGTTTAATGTTGTTTCCACATTCCATTGCTTTGATTATGTTAGTATGCTATATCATGCCTCATTATTCAGGTTTATGATTTTCACCCATTTTATGTACCATTGATATTCCCATAATCTAACATGCAATACATTTTTCATTTTATTCTTTTCCTATTCACTCATTTATTTCACCCCTTTCTTATATATATCCCTCGGGTATCCCATGTAGTTTTAAGAATAGTGGAATAATATGGGCATATTAAGGAAATTTTCAATAATGGAAATGTACCACCTGTTTAGGTTGTTATAAATTATAAATATTAACAAAAATACACGAGACTTATCAATATTTTTTGTTGTATTATGTATACTCTTATGTAATAAATCATGTATTAATATGTAATAAATAAAAAGTTTTTCATAGTTAGTATCAAAGAAAGGTTTTTTTTATTTTTGGGATTAGTATTAGAAAAATATAGAGAAACCCTTAAGGATAAGATTCAATGTAATAATACATATCTAAATTTTTTAAAGTATTGATATGTTGTTTTGAATAAAAGACATCTTTATCTGGATACTACAAGTGATTAGGTCTCCAGAAAAGATGTATTATGGGGTACAACCTGAAAACACCGCATTTAGGTAGACTCGATTGGGAACATGTGCATGAAAAAAATTCTTTATACACACCTGGTATGACACTCTAGTGGGTTATGCACTGGTAAATTCACTAACTCATTATTAACTATTATTAAGGGAACACAAATTCTCATAAGTGTCAATATTAGCGTAGAGATTATAGATGAATAGATTGAAGCCTAGAAATTAATAATTTAAGGAATAAATGACATTTATTAATTATCCCTTTAATGTTTTTGGATTCCTATTTATGTATTTAATAGTTTAAAAAACCTCATCCCTAATTTTACCTTTATTCTATACAATCTCCAAAAAAATTAGGAATCGAGTAAATAACCAATGTGGGGGGCAATGTGATGACTTAGCCAATGAGATTCCTTACCCAATGGGAGTAATAATCATTAAATAAATTATGATAATATCTATTTCGAATTATGTTCTTAATAGAATCATGAATAATGAGGAATTAACAAATCCACCTAAAAAATAGTGAGCTTCAATTGAGACCTTTATGTGAAAAATTCCTCAAAAATTCAATGGATTATTTAATCCCTAAACTCTATAATAATGGGACAACTCCATTGAGAATATCTTCTCAATCATTAAATGTTACAATTAATATAAGGTTACACTAGATATTTATAATATAGAGATATAAGATGATTAGTTGTGTTAATTTATAATTAATATGAATCATCAGGATGATATTGATGTTATGGGGTTGAAGTAATTTTTGAAAATGTTATTTGAAAATTATTTTCCTCATACTGTCTGAATTAAAAATGAAAGGTATTTATTTTACCATAAGAAAAGAGACGATGAATCCATTGTGGTGTATATGGGAAAATTAAAAAGATTTACACAATACACATTTTAATTTTTTGTTACCCCCAAATTCTTAGTTGACCACTTCTTTGGTATGTTAAAACATAGGCTATGAAAATCCCTGGGAATCTGAGATTTTGATACCTATTAACAAATTACTCCATGTTCCCCAAAATATGAAATATAGATAAAGAAATATCAAGTTTCTCATGGAGATAAAAAGGATAATGTGGATTTTAATTCTAGTGGTGTGATAGAAATATCTTATGGTGGTAAGAAATTTTAACACCCCACTTGTCGAACATGTGGAAAGAAGCACCCTAAAAATTTCCTAAGGCGTATGAGGAAATACATTAGGAAAAGAAAAGAACGGAACTTAAATAAAAATTGTCATTGAGAGAAACACACTAGTGTAATAGAATAATGGGATACTTCATTCCACCCTCATTATGTGGTTCGATGTCGGAGATAATCAATGCTAACAACCTCCAACACAAAAAGGGAGAGGATATGACATCACAACAATTGAGGTGGATACCGAAAATGAAGTGGTGATAGGTAATGTAGTTATTAATTCAATAATAGTGAATGTACTTTATTATTCTAGTTTTATGCATTATTTAATATCACTAAAGGTTAGTTGAAATATTCAAACACCACTATAAATCATGGAAGTAGAGATGTTGTTGAAAACAAAGAATTAAGAAATTACTGAATCCCGAGTATATAACTCCTCCCATATCAAATCTTATGTGATTGAATTCCCAGTAAACCTTTTGATACACTATTTAGTTTAATTTTTTACCATTTTGGTTATGTATTTGATTTCATTATATAGAGTCAAGATAAATTTCTATAAAAAGGAAATAACTATCCATGTTGTGAGTCATCCTCAAATCATATAAAAGTTCTAGGAGGAGGATCAATCTTACTTAAAAAAACTATCTATCATGAATATTATTTACCTATGATAAATAATATGTACCTCACAAGATTCATTCTATGGAAAATATCATCTTTGAATATATTCCCATTTCGAGGGAATACACTGATGTGTTTCCCGAATTATTTCCTGGACTTCCTCCCAGTTGAGAGGTTGAATTTCCAATTGATCTTATACCTAGGGAGTTTCCATTATCCACGATTCCATATAGAATGGATATTTTGGAACATGAGGAGGTAAATAAACAAATATAAGAGAATTTGGATAAAGGTTTTATATTCCCAAGTGCATCACCATGGTGTTCAGAAGTTCTCTTTGTCAGGAAGAGGGATTGGTAAATGATCTATTGTGTTGATTATCATGACCTAAACAAGATCATGATAAAGAAGAAGTATCTACTTCAATAGATTAATGAATTTTTATATTAGCTACCTAGAGCCCAATGGTTCTCCAGGGTTGATCTTTTGTTGGGGTATTATCATATAAGTGTGAAGATGAATGATATGCCTAGGACTGCTTTCCATAAAAGGTATAAGCATTATGAGTTCATGGTATTTCCATTTAGACATACTAATGTTCAAAAAATATTCATGGACTTAATAAATTTAGTATTTAGATATTAACTTGAAAATTTTGTTGTATTATTTATAGAATATATTCTAATTCACTCTGAAATCAAGGAGGAACATGAAGAGTATTTGAGCACTATGCTAAAAACCATATGAATGTATAATCTTTATGCAATGTACAACAAATTAAAGTTATGTTGGAAGGATGTATCATTATTAGGGAATATGACCATAATAAATTTGATATATGTGGACCCTTAAAAGAAATAAGCAATTTAAATATGTCCAATACTAATATCCCTGACATAAATTCGTATTTTTCTTAGATTAGATGGGTACTATGATTGATTTGGGAGAAATTTATCATGATTTTTAGACCCTCTAGGAAAAATAACTCGAAAGGGAATGGTGTTTTTTTGGACTGATAAATGTTAAGAGATATTAATGGAGTTGAAAAAGAGTCTCATCACTACATATGTACTTAATATACCCATAAGTGGTAAAATTTTTGTGGTATAAACTGATGATTTGAAGAAGGGCTTGGGGTGTATGTTATTGAAGAATGAAAAACTAATAGCCTATGCCACGATGAAATTGAATGTTCATAAAAACAATTTTGCAATGTATGATACAGAGTTAGATGAAATGATATTTAAATTTAAAATCTATTAACATTTTCTCTTTGGGGAGAAATGTAAAACATTTACTTATCATAAGATCCTTAAGTATATATTTATATGGAAGGAGCTGAATATGGACCTGTGAAGATAGTTAGAGTTGATTTAGGTTTATTACTATTTAATCTAATACAATATTTAGAATGTAAATAAAGTAGAAACACTCTTAGTATAAATGATCCATCAATTTTATCATCGATGAGAATTGAGAATGATCTGATCACATTTGGCTTGAAAAGGATGGACATGTGAATCATAAAGGAAGGAACATCATTAATCCTTTCACAAATTATTTCTCAAACATCCCTTCTAGAGAACATAAATTATTCTAAATGTGATTATGTAGGATTTCAAAATAAGGTGGAAGATGTAATAAATGTAAAATCATTATATTTAAAAATCAATGAATAAGGAGTTTTATGATTAGGGTCAAGAATATGTGCACCATCAAATCCTATGTTAAAAAGGTTCTTTTGGATTATGCACATACATTTACCTTATCCATCCTTACATGGAGTAAAATGACATATCATGATCTCTAAGACAACTCTTGGAGTGATAATATGAAGAAGGAGATTGTAGAATATACACCAATATGTCTTCTTGTTAGCAAGTGAAGGCTGAAAGGAAAAGAATCCAAGTGGATGATAAAACCATTACTCATAATACCTACATGGAAATGGAAAAACATACTGACTGACTTTGTCACTAGTCTTTTGAGGACATTGAGAGAAAATAAATCTATATGGGTTGTGGTGGATCATCTTATAAAGAACGATCACTTCATTTCAATTTTAGAGGATTCCTCACTAGATCAAATTTGAAAGATATACATTAGAGAAGTGGTTAGGTTGTATGGAACACCACAATTGATTTTATCTGATCAAGACCCAAGATTTACCTCCATGTTCTATAAGAGTATCTAATATGCTATAAATTCTGAGTTGAACTTTTTCATGACTTATCACCCTCAAAATAATGGCCAATCTGAACATACTATCCAAAAAATAAAGAGAACATTGAGATAAAGATCAGTTGACTTGAAATGAGGATGGTATCAAAATATTCATCTGGTAGATTTATCATGTAATAATAGTGTCCACTTAAGAATCAAAATGTTCCCCAATAAAGAAATTTATTGGAAGAGATGCATATTAAAAAAATTCTATGATGAATTTGGGGAAAACATATACATCTTGAAATGGTTGAGGAAATGGTGGAAAAGGTCAAGACCATTCAACAACACATAAATTTGCTGAAAGATTAAAAAAGATTTATGATGAAAATCATCAATGGTACATATAGATCTATTGTTTAGATATGGTATTCCTTAGAATATCACTATATAGGAAACTCATGATATTTCCAGAAGGGAAGGATTATTCCAAGATACATTAGTCCATTTGAGATCTTTAATATCATCATAGTGGTGTCCAATCGATTAACACTTTCACCTAACCAATCTCAAGTGAATGATGTGTTCCATATATCCCAATTGAGGAAGTATATAATAGAACCCTCACATGTACTCAATACAGAGGTGGTACCTGTAACGCCCCAACCCCAGTTACCCAGAGTCGGTGTATTATTACATAATATTGGCATGATCACAGGAAATATCAAATCTCGAAAGATCGATTAGTTTAGTAGCCTTGTAAACAATAGATATATTCATAAGTCTTACATTACATCATAAAAATGAACACTACAATAACATAGTATCCATAGTCCACACTCATATCCCCACATACTATCCCTGCAGGTCATTCATAAATTATATTTTCACATCCTAGAAAAATAAAACATTGAAAGGGGTGAGCTCAGATGCTCAGTAAGGATTACAATATAGCGGAAACTTTCATAAATAAACATAAACATTTAAGGCAATGTATAACTAAAACAAAAGCCTTTTAAAATTTAACTTCAGCATAATATGGAAAAGATAAAATGAAATAATTCCATTTACTTATTCACATGGATATTCTACTAGTCAAATAATCACATGCAATATCATTAACCACTTTCATAATTACGGTATGCATAATGCCAGACTATCATAACCATGTAGCAAAGGCCTCGTTCCAAGACTACAAATAAGATTTTGTCAAGGCCTCGTGCCAAAACACTAGTTTGTCTCATGAGACCTACCGATGCATTGAGGAGCTATAGCCGGCTCCACCCATCAATTATTATGTTTAATGCATTACTCTTATTAACATGTTTAAACAATACATAAACATTAGTATTAAAACCAGAATACGAAATGTCAATACTTTCTCCATAAAACATGAATGGTATAAAAATAACACATCCACAGACAAACATATCACAAAACCTTCAATAAAATATGGAAGTTTTGTATCATGATAAATCAACTTCAAATAAACATAAAATCCATCAAAGGATGTTGACATAGATGAAAATCAAAACTATTTGAGAGAAATATCTCTTTTTTCGAAATCATTTAAAAGTCACATAATTCTACAGAAAACATTTATATTGAAAATATTCTTATAATCTTGTAAAGGTATCTTCAACGGTGTAAAATGGCGGAGAATAACGACACCCACCGTATAAGTTAAAAAAGACATTCTTAACTTAATTCTGTCGAAAAGGTTAAAAATGACCTTGTTTAGAAAATGACAAAAAGATTCCTTTATAAACATATTATAAAAATTCAATCAAGGGTATAAATTATTTTAAACCATATTCTTTAAAATATTAAGAATGTTTTGAATTAAATTTTTGAGAAACATGGATGTGGATGATAATGAGGTCCTAGGAGATAATTACATATAAACAACCTCGGATAATGAAGAGACTATGAAATAAACCATTACCTTGTACTTTTCATTGATTGAGGGTTGGTTAAACTCCTGTATAATGGTGAAATAATTGTTATTAAATTATAAAAGAATCATATACATTAATATGATATCATATACGATCTTTTAATATTGCTTTGTTGATAATATCTTAGTATTATCATTGTTTTGGGTGTTAAATTACTCGTTTTATTTTATATGTTTTGTTACATAAGCCTCATTTGTTATGGATAGGTTGTATCATATTCATATCTATAATGATATCAAGTCCTTAAATATTATTTTTAATCATCCAATAAAATTTAGTCTTGAATGGATACGACGGGGAATGATTATCATCACGTTCGTGGAGACAATAATCCGTACGTACGCACGAGTGAAAATATCATTATTTTGATATTAAAATAATATATAATTGGATGGTATATCATATAGACAGAATCATTATCATGCTATATTTATTATTGACATGAATTATACATCATTATTATAACTATCTAAATAATAATATATTGAATAACAATTACACCACAACGTGGAGACGGTAGGTCATACGTATGCACGTATGGTGACATGTCATTCAAGGGATGGATAGAATAATGAATTTGTTTGTTCCATAACATCACAATATATAGAATATACTGGAGTTATTATTTTATAATGGAAATAACAAGGAAAGAAGAATTTGAAGAAGAAAATAACTTTAAAGAGGGTGGTGAAAACATTACCTCTTATTCGGGTTCTTCCTTTTGATTTGATCAAAAGGGCTCTGTAGGTTGGCTTTCTGATCAAAATAAGGCATCTAAGATGAAGTGAGGGAAGTTGGGAGGATATTTGGACAGATTTTGGAAGAGCAAAATGGATTTGAAGGTGTGAATTAATGAGAAGGGCGAGTTCCCTTTTATAAGAGGGGTGAGGTGATCTTTTTGAAAAACTTAAAGTAATATTTTATAATAAAATCATATTATGTTTCTAATGGATCCAAATTAGATTATTAAAAGTCTAAGATGGGTATGGGTATAAATCATTTCAACCAATAGATTTTAGAGAGGTTTGGGTCATTATATTAACCTTATCTTTTAGTTTTAACTCTTAGTTAATTAGTTTGACACTTACCATGTCACTTTGTATTTTTATTTTATATAGTTAATAAACTTACTATATACCTCCAAGAGACCCCCCAAGTGGACCATTAATGATACCAAAATAATGATATAAGTCATATGGCCGAACATTAGATTTTTAGGAATAGAATATGAATTAATAATATAATATTTGTTTTAAAAACTTATTTATGTCTATTTTGACACTACTCAATAATTGATTTTTTTTTAAGTCTTAAAAATTTTATTAACTCAAAAAAAATTCATTTAAGAAATCTCAACATGTCACATTAACCAATAAAATTCTTGTATGTCATCAAAACATTCAAATTTTATTTATTTTAACATTTATAATACAAATTATTTGATTCTTTCATTAATAAAGAAAAATACTACATCATTATTGTGTCATATATATTTTGACTTTTTCAATGTCTAAAAATTATAGATAATATACCATTATGTAGAAAATATTTTCATATTTCTAATGAATCATTATAATCGAAAATATAACATATATAACTCTATGTAAACATTGTTTTTCTAAAAGATATAAGCTTATGCCATTTTTGTATTTACTTTAACTTAATTAATACAAAGAGACCCTGTCACCTAAAAGTGGCTCCATGGGGTCCCAAAATAGACCGAAAGATGCCCATGGTCGGAAATCTATCCACCAATAAGGTTAGGACACGTTTTATGGTAATTTATTATTATTATAATATTATTTGTTTACCCTTATTTACCAGATTTACCCTTTAACCATGGTAAATAAAATATTTACCGAAGTAATTATTTAAAATGTCTAGAAATAAAAGTTACATATTTAAACAATTTGGACATCCTGATTCCGAATATGGAATTAATTTTTCCAAATTCAAAACATTGAAGTGGCAGAAATTAATTTAAATTTAATTCCTGCTATCAAAACAAAAAGCGTGTTTTTAAGACATAATAACTATCAAAAGATTGACACTTGTTTATGTTCGGTTTAATTATAAAATTATGTACAATGACAAACATTGAATTAAATGGTAAAAATATATTCTAAATATACTTTAAAACCACTCAAATTCATAATTTATGACTATTAATTATTCTGATTAGAAAATTTGTTTTTAATTAAAATTTAGTAATTTTCACTATTCATCAAAATATAAAAGTTATCCGAAAAGTACCAAAATTTCACCCTAGGCTAAATTCGATATTCTGAATCCAAAAATGAATTCCATTTTGAGAGATAAAATTTATAAAATTTCAAAAATTAGGCATTACTATTCATAATGGCAAGTTCGATTAGTTGTGGTGTGTGTATGAACTTGAAGTTTTGTACAAAACACGCTACAGTATTATTCAAAGAGAAGCGTACCGTGGAAGCTTGGGTTGTTACATTATCCCCTCATTAAAATAACTTCCTCCTCGAAATTTCTTATAAAATTACTGCATAAAAAGACTCTGGAGATTCTTCATCATAAGTTTCTCGGGTTCCCTAGTTGCCTCTTCCATCTTATGGTTTCTCCATAGAACTTTTACCAGACGAGTCGTCTGGTTTTTTAGCACCTGTTCTCATATATCAAGAATCCTGAAGGGATCTTCGCAGTAAGACATATCAGGTTCTAGTTCTAATTTCTCATAGGTGAGTACATGGTTGGGTCAGACATGTATTTTCTCAACAGTGATACGTGGAACACAACGTGAACTTTGGAGAGACTTGGCGGAATTTCCAAACGGTAAGCTACCGCCCCAATTCGTTCTAGAATTTCAAAGGGTCCGATGTACTTGGGACTCAATTTACCCTTCTTACCGAAATGTATAACTCCCTTCCACGGAGATACCTTCAAGAAAACATGATCTCTTTCCTGAAATTCCAAATCCTTCCTTCGGTTGTCAGCATTGCTCTTCTACCTAAATTGAGATGCTTTGATGTGGTTTTGGATTACCTTCACCTTTTCCATCATTTCCTCCACTAGTTCTGGGCCTACAATTTTTCTTTCACCAAGGTCATCCCAACAGGTTGGTGTGCAACATCTCTTTCCATATAACGCTTCATATGGTTCCATCTAAATACTTGAATGGAAGCTATTGTTATAAGAAAATTCTACCAGAGGTAAATATTGATCCCACATACCCTGAAAGTCATGTGATCATGATCTCAACATTTCTTCTAGAGTTTGAATAGTTCGTTCTAATTTTCCATCTGTTTGAGGGTGGTAAGAAGTGCTCAAATGAAGTTTAGTATCCAAGGCCTTCTGAAGACTTTTCCAGAATCTTGATGTAAAATGGGGATTACGATTTGAGACAATTGATAGGGGTACTCCATGAAGTCTCACAACTTCATTAATATATAGTATTACTAGAAATTCAAATGGTAAATCCTCCCTTATAATAAGGAAATGTGCTTACTTGGTAAGATGATCAATAATGACCCATATTGCATCATTCCTTCTAGGAGTCTTTGGTAGTCTGCTGAAAAAGTCCATCATGATATTATCCCATTTCTACTTAGTTATGGGAATAGTTTGCAATACTTCTCCAGGCTGTTGCCTTCCAGCTTTCACTTGTTGACAAACCATATATCATGACACAAAATTGGCAATCTCCCTCTTCATGTTGTCCCACCAAAAATTTCCTTCAAATCTCTATACATTTTGTTACTCCCGGGGTGTATAGAGAAATTGGAACTATGAGAATCATCTAATAATTCTTTTTTAGATCAGGTATATCGGGAACACAAATTCTCTTCCCAAACATCAAAATTCCATCTTCATACAAAGTCACTTATTCTCCCATCATTCACAGCTTTAATCTTCTTTTTAAAATCATTATCATCGGCCTGAGAACTCTTTATCATTTTTAGTAAAGATGGTCTAGAAACCATTTGAAAAAGTTTTGATGTTTCACCTTCCATGGTGATTCCAATATCCATCTTTACTAGATCCATGAAAATAGGATCCCTTTCCACTCTCATCATGTTCGTAACTCCATGATATTTTCTACTTAAAGCATCTGCAACCTTATTTGCCTTCCCCGGGTGGTAGTGTATCGTGCAATCATAATCCTTGAGTAGTTCAAGCCATCGCCTTTGCCTCATGTTGAGATATTTTTTGTGAGAAAATATACTTCAAACTCTTTTGATCGGTATATATCTCACATTTTTTACCATAAATATAATGCCTCCATATCTTCAATGAAAATATTACACCAGCTAACTCGAGATCATGAGTAGGATAGTTTTGCTCATGAATTTTTAGCTGTCGTGATGCATAGGCAATAACCCTATCATTCTGAATTAGGACACAACCAAGTCCTTTCTTCGATGCATCACTATAAATAACGAACCCATCATTCCTTTATGGTAGAGTCAATATAGGAGAATTTACTAATATTCTCTTCAGTTCTTCAAAACATTCTTCACACTCTTTTGTCCAAACAAATTTAACACCTTTATGTGTGAGATTTGTTAATGGGTTAGCCAATCGAGCAAAATTCTAGACGAAACGTCGATAATAACCTACAAAACAGATAAAACTACGTACCTCAGTTATACTCGTTGGTGCTGGCCATTATTGGATTACCTTGGTCTTAGATGGATCAACAGAGTTTCCATCCTTAGAGACAATATTTCCAAGAAAAGAAATCTCCTAAAGCCAGAATTCACACTTGCTAAACATCCCATATAATTAATATCTTCTAAGAGTCTTCAGGATAATGTTCAAGTGATTTTCATGATCTTCGTAGATTTTGGAGTATGCCAAGATATCATCAATAAATACCACCATAAAATCATCTAGATATTCATTGAAAACTGTATTCATTAGATCCATGAATACAGATGGTGCATTAGTCAATCCAAAAGGAATTACTGTAAACTCGTAATTCCTGTACCTAGTTTGAAATTCTATCTTTGGAATGTCTTCCTTCTTCACACATAACTGATGGTATCCAGATCGAAGGTAAATCTTTGAAGATTATTGGGCTCTATGCAGTTGGTCAAATAAATCATCAATGTGAGGTATGGGATACTTGTTCTTTATTGTTATAGCATTGATCTCCCTCTAGTCAATTCACAACCTCAGAGATCCATGTTTTTCCCTAACAAATAGGATAGGGGATCCCCATGGAGAAAAACTAGGGAAAATAAATCGCTTATTACTCAATTCATCTATTTGTTTCTTTAGTTAAACTAATTCCACAGTGGCCATTCTATAAGGGGTCTACGATATAGGCCTTGATCCAAGAATTAAATCAATAGAAAACTCAACTTCTTGTTCTGGAGGATGTCCATGTAAATCTTCCGGAAACACATATACACATTCTTTCACAATATGTACATACTCTATTTAAAAATTCCTTTCCTCACCCACAGTTATTTCATTCTCTTCCACCCCGATAATTGAATTTATTTGAGCTACTGGGGGTGGATCTAGATAAGAATTAGGTGGTGATGATTCTTCTCTAAAGATAGCGTGTTCCTTATCATCATCATCAAAAATCATAACCTCCTTCTTCTTACAATAAATCTTATCATCATGGTCTGAAAGAATATCCATACTGAGGATTATATCAAACTCAATCGTAGGTATGACAATGAGATAAGCGGATAAAGAACATTTATGTGCTCTAATGGGGACTGATTCACAGAACTTTGTTGCAATGATACTTCCCTTAGGGGTTTTGACTAACAAATCTCTTGTTAAATCAAATTGGAAATATATAATTTTCTTAGAAAACTGGGAAGATATTATACAATGCAATGATCCAGAATCAAATAATGCATTTTCTAAACTTGAGGAAACCATTAAATTACCTTCCACCATGTCTTTCAGAGATTCTACCTCAGCAGTAGTGATAGCATAAGCTTGTCCTTGATCCCTTGGCCTTTTCTGAGGCAAGTTCCCCTGATGATTAGGACATTCATTTTCATAATGTACCATCTCTCTAAAATTATAGCATTACACATTGACAGAAACTCTCTTTCCCATGCAATCATGAGCTTGGTGGACTTTTTCACCACACTTGTAACAGACTCCCATTCCTTTTAGGCAAGTACTGGGGTGTTTCTTCCCACATTTACTGCAAGATGTATTTTCAACTTTTCCCTTATTCCCCTTATTTCCATTTCCAGATTGATCAGTAGATCTCTTCTTCTCTTGCTTTGCTTTAAAGTCATAAGACTTAGAGGATTCATTTTCCATCTTTATAGCACACGAGACAATATCTTCGTACGACGAGAAGGTTTGTGAGACTAATGCTCGACGGATAAATGGTTTTAACCCATCAGATAAACGATCAAACATACTCCTTGGGTTACGTATATAATTAGGATCATGCCTCCCTAACCTTGTAAAGTTAGCCTCATACTTTGCGATATTCTCATTCACTTTCTGCCTCAAACTCAGAAATTTCCTTTCCATATCTACTTGATGGTCTCAAGGAATGTATTTTTCTAAGAACAACTCTTTGAACTCACTCCATTCCATATCCGATACTTCATCATCTTCCATCATGTTTTTTATCAATGATAACCATTGATCAGCATCCCCAGTGAGGTGATAATCTGCCATGACAACTTTTTCCCTTTCACTACTCCCCAACGCATGGAATATTTTCTCTAAGGAATTTATCCATTGCTCAGTTACTATGGGATTTGTAATCCCATTGAATATTGGTGGTTGTTGCCTCATGAAGAGATCTAAAATTGATCCTCCACGCAGCGGATCAGGGTGCTTCATATGGGTAAGGTTATTATTCATAACCTAAGTGAGTTGTCCCAGTATGGTGATTAGCTGTTCAGCACTAGTTGCATCACTAGCTCCACTATAATTATCTTGAGCAGGAGGGAAATCCTTACATGGAGTGCATGAATTGATATGGTTTCCATTCCTTGCACTAGGCGCCATTTCTAAACAATGGCATAAACTAGATTAGTTTATGAATCAAAATACATAATTCCATACTTGTAAAACACTTAACATAAATTGAACAGTTTATGGAAATAATCCATAATCATAAAAATGTTTTCTTTGAGGAAGTATATACTCATAAACCATTCATAATGGTTTGTAAAGAAAATGAGAATAATGATAAGCATATCCCTCGGGAGTGTCGTTACCAAGAGTGCAACAAAGTCCGTTGTCATGCACCAGTTCCAGTTCGAGTCTAGCTCAATGCGGTGTTTTCGGGTTTTACCCCTAGGTACATCTGTGCCAGAGCCGCTTCTACCTGCTCGCATCCAGACATGAATGTATTTCCTTGAAAACTCACAAAATCTCTACAATACCAAAATTCTTGGAATTTCTTATATACTAATCCTCAAAGTCCATCTTAGGTCTATGTGCTCTAATCAGAGTTTATCTAAATCTAGCTTCCAAGGTTTGTACTAAACTTCCTCTGATACCAACTATAATGCCCCGACCCTAGTTACCCAGAGTCGGTGCATTATTACATAACATTGGAATGATCACAAGAATGATCAAATCTCTAAAGATCGATTAGTTTAGTAGCCTTGGAAACACTAGATATATTCATAAGTCTTACATTACATCATAAAAATGAAAACTACAACAACATCATCTCGATAGTCCACACTCATATCCCCATATACTATTCCTACAGGTCATTCATATATTACTTCTTCACATCATGGAAAAATAAAACATTGAAAGGGGTGAGCTTAGATGCTCAGTAAGGTTAACAATATAGCATGAACTTTCATAAATAAACATAAACATTTAAGGTAATGTATAACTAAAACAAAAGGATTTTAAACTTTAACTTCAGAATAATATGGAAAAGATAAAATTAAATAATTCCATTTACTTATTCACATGGATATTCTACTAGTCGAATAATCACATGAAATATCAATAACCACTTTTATAATGACGGAATGCATAATTCCAGACTATCATAACCACGTAGCCAATGCCTCGTTCCAAGACTACAAATAAGATTTTGTTAAAGCCTCGTGCCAAGAAACTAGTTTGTCTCATGAGACATACTAATGAATCAAGGAGCTATAGCGGGCTCCACCCATCACTTAGTACGTCTAATGCACTCCTCATATGAATAGGTTTAAACAACACATAAACATTTGTATTAAAACTAGAATTCGAAATGACAATACTTTCTCCATAAACCATGAATGGTATAAATATAACACATCCACAGTAAATCATATCAAAAAACCTTCAATACAATATGGAAGTTTTGTATCATAATAAATCAACTTCAAATAAAATTAAAATCCATCAAAGGTTGTTGACATAGATGAAAATAAAAACTATTTGAGAGAAATATATCTTTTTTTGAAATCATTTAAAAGTCACATAATTCTACAGAAAACCTTTATTTTTAAAATACTATTATAATATTTTAAGGGAATCTTCAAAGGGGTAAAATGGTGGAGAATAACCTCACCCACTGTATAAGTTAAAAAATATATTCTTACCTTAATTCTGTCGAAAAGGTTAAAAAGGACCTTGTTTGGAAAACGACAGAATGATTCCTTTATAAACATCTTATAAAAATTCAATCAAGGTTATAAATGAATTTAAACAATATTCTTTAAAATAGTAATAATGTTTTGAAATACATTTTTAAGAAACATGGATGTGGATGATAAAGAGGTCCCAGTAGAAAATTACGTATAAACAACCTCGGATAATGAATAGATTATGAAATAAACCATTACCTTGTACATTTCCTTGGTCGAGGGTTGGTTAAACTACTGTATAATGGTGAAATAATTGTTATTAAATTATTCAGGAATCATATACATTAATATGATATCATATATGATCTTTTAATATTTCTTTGTTGATAATATCCTAGTATTATCATTGTTTCGGGTGTTAAATTACTCGTTTTATTTTATATGTTTTGTTACATAAACCACATTTGTTATGGATAGGTTGTATATTATTCATATATAGAATGATATCATGTACTTAAATATTATTTTTAATCATCCAATAAAACTTATTCTTGAATGGATATGATGGGGATTGAATCTCATCGCGTTCGTGGAGACAGTAATCCGTACGTAAGCACGAGCAGAAATATCATTTTTTGATATTAAAATAATATATGATTGGATGGTATATCATATAGACAAAATAAGTATCATGTTATATTTATTATTTACATGAATTATAAATCATTATTATACCCATCTAAATAATAATATATTGAATAAAAATTACACCACAACGTGGAGACGGTAGGCCGTACGTACGCACGTATGGTGACATGTCATTAAAGGGATGGATAGAATAATGAATTTGTTTTTTCCATAACATCACAGTATACAGAAGATACTGGAGTTATTATTTTATAATGGAAATAACACGGAAAGAAGACGTTGAATAAGAAAGTAACTTTAAAGAGGGTGGTGAAGACGTTACCTCTTCTTCGGGTTCTTCCTTTTGATTTGATCAAAAGGGCTCATTAGATTGGATTTATGATCAAACTATGGCCTTAGGATGATGTGAGGGAATTTGGAAGGATATTTGGGAAGAGTTTGGCTAAGAAAAATGGCTTTGAAGGTGTGAATTAATGAGAAGGGTGAGTGCCCTTTTATAAGATGGGTGAGGGGATCTTTAGGAAAGACTTAAAGTAATATTTTATAATAAAATCATATTCGGTTTCTAATGGATACAAAGTGTATTATTCAAATTATATGGTGGGTATGGGTCGAAATCCTTTCAACCAATAGATTTTAGATAGGTTTGGGTCATTATATTAACCTTATCTTTTAGTTTTAACTATTAGTTAATTAGTTTGACACTTACCATGTCACTTTGTATTTTTATATTATATAGTTAATAAACTTACTATATACCTCCATGCAACCCCCAAGTGGTCCATTAATGATAGACCAATAATGATATAAGTCCTATGGCTGAACCATATATTTTTAGGAAAATAATATGAATTAATAATGTAATATTTGTTTTAAAAACTCATTTATGTCAATTTTGACACTACTCAATAATTGATTTTTGTTAAAGTCTTAAAAATGTTATTAATTTGAAAAAAAATTAATTTAAGAAATATAAACATGTCATATTTACTGATAAAATTCGTTTATGTCATCAAAAATTTCAAATTATATTTATTTTAACATTTATAATACCAATTATTTGATTCTTTCATTAATAAGGAAAATACTGCATCAATATTGTTTCATATATATTTTCACTTTTTCAATGTCTAAAAATTATAAATAAAATACCATTATGTATGAAATATTTTTATATTTCTAATGAATATTTATAATCCAAAATAGAACATATATAACCCTATGTAAATATTTTTTTTTCTAAAAGATATAAGCATTGGTCATTTTTGTATTTACTTTAACTTAATTAATATAAAGTGTCCCTATCACCTAAAAGTGTCTCTATGGGGTCCCAAAATCGACCCAAATATTCCCATGGTCGGACATCTATCCACCAATAATGTTAGGACATGTTTTAGGGTAATTTATTTTTATTATAATATTAATTTTTTACCCTTATTTACCAGATTTAACCTTTCACCATGGTAAATAAAATATTTACCGAAGTAATTATTCAAAATGTATAAAAATAAAAGATACATATTTACACAATTTGGAAATCATGATTCCAAATATGGAATTAATTTTTCCAAATTCAAAACACAGAAGTGGAAGAAATTAATTTAAAATTAATTCCCGCGGTCAAAACAAAAAGCGTGTTTTTAAGATATAATAACTATCAAAAGATTGACACTTGTTTATGTCTGGTTTGATTGTGAAATTATATCCAATGAACAACATTGTATTAAATGGTAAAAATATATTCTAAATATACTTTAAAACCACTCATATTCATAATTTATCACTATTAATTATTTTGATTAAAAAAGATATTTTTAATTAAAATTTAGTAATTTTCACTATTCATCAAAATATAAAAGTTATCCGAAAAGTAACAAAATTTCACCCTAGGATAAATTTGATATTCTGAATCCAAAAATGAAGTCCATTTTGAGATATAAAATTTATAAAATTTTAAAAAGTAGGTATTACTATTCATAACGACTAGTTCGATTGGTTGTGGTGTGTGTTTGAACTCGAAGTTGTGTACAACACACACTACTATATTATTCAAAGAGAATCATATCGTGAAATCTTGGGTTGTTATAGTACCATTTGGAAATTATATTTTATATGAGGAGAATCTGGTGAAGTTTGTTGATCATTGATAGAAAGTTCATTGTAATAATTAATTCACCGAGTCAATGTTCTTTGGAGAAAACAAAAGTTTAAAGAAACAACATGGGAAACTAAGGAGGTGATGAATTTTTTTACCCACATCTGTTTTAGTGTATGAAATGAGAACATTTAGGGAGAGGTTTCTGAATGGGGAATGACTGTAATGATCCAAAATTTTTGAAATAAAATTCCCTTTGTGATTTAATTTAATATCTTATCATGTATTATGGTTATAGAAAAAATGCAATTATTTGGTTTTATTATACCCTATCAGAGTAAAAAGACCATTAATAATCATAAATAATGATAATATATCGATTGAATAGTTATCATATGTTTATAATAAATAAAATGTTTTGAAAAATCCAATTGAAACTGACAAAAGAAGTGATGGCCTCAACCAGTACGATCATACCCTATGAATCCTCTGTATCATAGATTACATGGGAAATAGAATATCTAGTTTGACCTTGATGAAACCCAATACAGTATCTGAAAATTCAAGCATGAGAGAAAATATTTATGAGATAGGTTTAAGCTCATCGATATGCTAACCCAAAACCTTTACGACGAACAACCCCATGAAAGTATCACCATCATGTACCTTACCCTTAGGGCGTTTGTTGATGAAATAAAAGTCCATTTACCAGGACCATAATAATAATAATAATAATAATAATAATAATAATAATTTATTTTCAATATAATATGGTCAGTATTTACTTCTTGTTAATTTATATATTTTTTTTATTTTGGTACAATAAAACAAAAAATATTTTCTTGGGAAATATTCAATTTCAATTAAGAAATGTATTTTTATGAAATAATAGATTCTTGAAATAAACAAAAATTTAAATTTTTTTTATTATCAAATATTTTTTTACATATAAATGACCATATAATTTTTATGAAGTCAAATCTAATTTTTATAAGGGTTCAGAAACTATTATTGTAAAAAAAAACAATATTTCTCAATAAATGTCAATTATTAGTTTAAAAGTAAAAACCTCATATTTCTATTTTTTGGATAAAATAATTATTTTTTTTTGGATTTTTAACGTTGAAATTTTTAATTGGTGAATTTTTCATAGTTTTCTGAGATAGATGAATTTTCGGGAAAAATTAAATATGAAATAAATACATTGTGTGTATTGTGACATAATAATGAGCCTAAAGTGGTTTAATAAATTATATTAAGGTTATACATTTCCAAGATTACGTTTCCCCTTTAAATTAATGTGTTTTGAGGTTATTTTAATAATTATATAAATCAATTATAAATCCTCCAAATCCAATAATATATTTTATGTTTTTAAAATTATTTCCTTAAGAACATAACTCACTTCCACATAAAGAAGGGTAATATTTTAATAATTTCATCCATCAGATATACAAAATAATGAAAAAAATCCCCCCTTTTTCGAAATTATGGAAAACATTATCTGATTGTTTGTGAATTTGATTACTCTATTATATAGAGTGAAGAACCTATGTTTGTGAAATAATAAGGAACTCCCCTCTTTTTCCTCTAAAACCCTCCCAATATCTCATTCCTCTTCACCCAAAAACCTTGAATAACATTCTTCCTCTTCCCTACCCTCTCAATAATCCTCCCAAGGCTTCTGTAAGCTCTCAAGACACTCCTCCTAAGATTTTGGAATCACTCTCTCAAGGTAATTGATTTTATCCTTCTCTATATTCAAGTATCTTCATTATATTATTCCTTTTATCTCAAATTCCTATTGTTTGGGTATGTTATTACATATACACTTTACTTTCTTTATGATTTCTAAATTATTAGAGACCTCGTTCAATCTCATTAAGCTCTCATATGAACATTTATGTGTCCCCATTATGATGCCAGCATATCAATGTGATTTCCTATTCCAAATAATTAGGGAGTGAATACCCATACCGATTTCCTATCAAGGGTGTTCACCTTTATGAAGTTATCATTTTTGATTGGGGAATTAATTTTATGTTATCCGTGATCCAATATCATGGGATTAAATTTTTGGTCGAAGAGTGATGGCAAGAGGGGGGGTGAATTGCCTTTTAAAAATTAATTAACAATTTAAAAATCAAAGTTAAAGTGCAGCGGAAATAAAAAGGAGCAAGAAACAATTTGATAACGGAGTTCGGCTTAAACCAAAGCCTACGTCTCCGCTCCCAACTCAACCGTTGAGAGATTTACTTCAGCTTGCTTTTTAATGGTTGTAGCAAGAAACCCACTAGCCGTTTTAAGGTTGGCTAGATCACCTTCGTACAACTTGCTTTTTTATGATGGTTGTAGCAAGAAACCCAAAATGAAAGTGAGGAAGAAACGGGTGGTTTGTTTTGATACAAACCCAATGAGTAACTAAACAATTGAAATAAATAAATTACAACAAACTTGAGGAAGCCTTGAGCGCCAAGAGTGTGAGAGTAGTTGATGTAGAGGCAGCCCAAGCTTCAAGGATGGAGGTGGATCACAAGTAGCCTTTGAGGTTTGTCGTTTAGAGCTTCAAGGGATCAAAATATCATTCCAATGTTTCAGTGGTGTTCCCGGCATCCATCCTCGTCTATTTATATGAGAAATATCCCCAAATACTTCAATATGGCCGTTGGAAGGATTTCAGAGCCGTTGGAGGCCAAGTGGACAGGCTGGTCAAAAGCCCAACGGCTAGTTTGACTGGGCGTACCGGCTGAGCGGTGCTTGTCCACCGGCTGGCCGGTGCTCCAGACAGAAGGTAGAGCTTTCTGTCTGGGGTTCCACCTGCAGGCCGGTGGGTCAGACAGAGAGCAAGCTCTCTGTCTGGTTCCACCGGCTGGCCGGTGGTCCAGACACCGGTTGGCCGGTGGCACCTGGCTGTGGGCAAAGCCTACTGTCTGGTTCCACCGGCTGGACGGTGGTCAGGCACCGGCTGACCGGTGGAACCTGGCAGAGAGCATTGCTCCTGCCAGAGACCACCGGCTGGCCGGTGGTAACCCACCGGTTGGCCGGTGGACTCAGAGAGTCCTTTTTCCAGTCTTCTTGGGCCAATCTCTTTGGCAACCTTTTTCCTATCATCAAAAACACTTGAAAACAAGTTAGAACACGATGAGAGTGATTGTGATCATTAAAATCCAAGAGAGAGGGGTACAACAATCTCCCCCTATTTTGATGATCACAATCACAAATGAGAAAGCTTTTTAAAAAAGATATGCCAAGTAAAAAGAAATAAGAAACTTGGACATGGAAAAATTTTAGAGATCATTTTAGTACAAGAATTTCATAGATGTATCATGTATTGAAAATGATATTAATTTTGAAAGGATTGAAATAAAGAGAATGGTTTATTTTGAAATGTAACCATAGGGCATTTAAAAGAAAAAACTGAAATAAAAAACTTAACCATTTAGAAACAGATTTTGATGAAAGTAATAAATTAAAATTGAACTTTTAAAAAGATCACTTAATGAAATAAGTAACTATGTAATAGAGAGTTTTTCTCCCCCTTTGGGATTATCAAAATAGGAGGAAAAGTATGAAAGAAAATTAGAAAAACAATAACAAGGAAGTACGCAATGACAAAAAGGATTGAAAGATAAGACAACTTGAATTTCATAAAAGATGAAACGATACATAGGTAGTTCAAAATACAAATACAAAAACAAGCCAAAAACATGAACGGCTCTATTCACTCCTAGAGGGCCGAGAGTGACGGCGTCGCCTGAAGGTCGGCAGAGCTGGAGGAGCCTGGACCGCCTCAAAGCGACGATCAAGAGAATCGATCCGTGAATGGAGCTGATCAAACTGAGAGCTGAAGTAAGAAAACTGTAGGTCGAGCCGGGTCTCAATCTGATCCTGGAAGCGAAGGAACTGATCAGCCGTCACCGACAAGCTCCCAGTATCATCGGAAGGGGGCACAGCCTCAGCAGGCTCCGGTGCATCATCACCCGCTCCATCTCCCTCATCAGCAGTAGCAGCCTCACCTTCGTCGTCACCGCTCCCTTCCTCTTCATCATCACCACTGTCCTCACTTTCTAACAGAGGATAGGAAGCAGCAATGGCAGGAGGCATGGCATGGGTAGGAGGGTGTGAATGTGTCTGAGGGGAGTAAGCCTTGAGAAGGCCCTCCTTGTCAGTAATACACTCCTGACGCCAAGGATGCCAGCGAATGTTCATCCGTTGCACCATCATAAAATTGATGATTCTATCCTTATTTGGCTGCTCGAAGGAGGTAGCATGGAGAGGGATATCAAGAAAGGTAAAGATTTTGGTCAATAAACGTCCGTGAGGAAGAGTTTTGGACCGGCGCGGGTGCTCAGCCACATAAGACATGTCCCGGAACAGGAACCGGACCAAATTGAAATGTATGCCTCGGGTGATAAATGAGAGAAGATAGATATCAATAAATTTCACCGTATCGTGATCACCGATACGGGGTGCAAGAGTGGTCTGAATGAGGCGCTCAATGATGCGATGGTTTGGGGTGAGCTGGGAGAGCTTGACAATGGGATCGGTGGGCTGCCCTGTGAGATGCTCAAGAGCAACAGCTAGATTAAAATCAGGGTCCCTAGGAAACTCCCCCTGGGCAAATGCATGAGGTCCAACATGAGGAACCCCGAGCATCCTAGCAATATCCAAAGAAGTGATGGTGATGGGTTGCCCAAGAGCAGTGGTGGTAATGGTATCGACGTCGTCAGAAACCGACCACGTCAGGTGAGCATAAAATTCCTTGACAAGAAGGGGATAAATGACATCCTTTTCAGGAGGTTCAAAGAAGGAATGCCAGTGTTGATATTTAATGATTGAGAAAAGCTCGAGTCGAGCAGAAGAAAGCCAAGAAAAATCAATTACCCTACCCGGCAGAATGACTTTGTCATGCCAAATGTCCGGAAGTTGAGGGATGGAAGGAGGAGGAGGAGATTCATGAGCGATTCCCTTGCCTTTGCGTGTAGAGCGAGGACCCATGATGGAAAAAGGGAGAAAAAGAAGAAAGAGATTAAGAGAAGAAGGATTTTGAGAGAGCAAGGAGGAGGAATAGAGGTTAGGGCAGGAGGGAGGCTTCGGTTTGGAGGTGCCGCACGAGAGGGAGAGAAAGAAAAGTGAGGGGAAGGGTTTAAATTAATTTTTAACCCTTTCCCCGGCCGGCCCAAAAAGCAAAACCCGACACCACCGGTTAACCGGTGATGTACCACCGGTTGACCGGTGGTATTGAAATTCATAAAAAAAATTAAAATAAAGTAAAAAAGAATTTAAATAACTTAAAAAGAAATATAAGCAAGCCAAAAAGAGTCAAAGATTAAATAGTGCTCATTGACGAATCATTCCTAACTCCCCCTTAATAAAATCAAAACGATCAACCGGGAGCGGTTTGGTAAATATATCAGCTAATTGGAAATCAGTGGAAATGAAGTCCAAAGTGATATCCCCTTTTTGAAAATGGTCACGAAGGAAATGATGCCTTAAATCTATATGCTTAGTCCTAGAATGTTGTATTGGATTCTTAGAGATACTAATGGCACTAGTGTTGTCACACCGTATAGGGACATGATCGTAGGAAAGGCCATAATCCAAGAGAGTGTGTTGCATCCAAATAATTTGGGCACAACAATTACCAGCTGCTACGTACTCGGCCTCGGCAGTAGAAAGAGCAACACAATTTTGCTTTTTGCTACTCCATGAAACAAGGGACTTGCCTAGCAGATGACAGGTTCCACTAGTACTCTTACGATCTAATTGACATCCGCCAAAATCAGCATCCGAATATGACGAAAGTTCGAAAGAAGTATTAGAGGGATAAAACAAACCAATGTTTTTGGATCCTTTTAAATACTTAAAAATCCTTTTGACCGATTTAAAATGAGATTCTTTGGGATTGGCTTGAAAACGAGCACAAAGACAAACACTGAACATTATGTCAGGACGGGTCGCAGTTAGGTAAAGTAGACTCCCGATCATACTCCTATAAAGCTTGTTATCCACCGGTTTCCCGGCTTCATCTAACGTAAGTTTACAAGAAGTACTCATGGGGGTACTAATTTCCTTTACTTGATCCATACCAAAACGACTTAAAAGTTCGTTTGTGTATTTGCCTTGGTTTAGAAAAATACCATTTGAATTTTGAAGGATTTGAAAACCAAGAAAAAATATTAATTCCCCCATAAAGCTCATTTCAAATTCTTTTCTCATTAAATCTGAAAAATCCGTACAAAGAGATTCTTTGGTTGAACCAAATATAACGTCATCAACGTAAATTTGGACAATTAAAAGATCTTTGGATGTGTGTTTTAAAAATAGGGTACAATCGGCTTGACCCATTTTAAAATCATTTTCTAAAAGAAATTTTGTTAACTGCTCATACCAAGCCCGAGGGGCTTGTTTTAAGCCATATAGAGCCTTGGTTAACTTAAAAACATGATTTGGAAATTTTGGATCTTCAAAACCGGGGGGTTGTTCAACAAAGATTTTTTCTGAAATAAAACCATTTAAAAAAGCACTTTTAACATCCATTTGAAAAAGTTTTAAATTTAAGTGAGTGGCGAATGCCAACAAGATCCTAATGGATTTCAATCTAGCGACGGGCGCAAAGGTTTCACCATAATCAATTCCTTTTTCTTGATTATAGCCCTTAGCTACTAGGCGAGCCTTGTTCCGGGTTATATTTCCTTGATCATAAAGTTTGTTCCTAAAAACCCATTTAATGCCAATAATTGGATGATCATTGGGTCTTTCAACAAGAGTCCAAACATCATTTCTAGAGAATTGATTTAGTTCCTCTTGCATTGCAAGAACCCAATTCTCATCATTAATGGCATCATTAATGGTTTGAGGCTCTAGTTGAGAAAGAAAGGCTTGATGTTCAACCTCGTTGAGGATTGATCTTCTAGTTCGAGTACCGGCTTGAAGATCACCTATAACATTTTCTAAAGGATGGTCTCTAGAAGGTTTCCAAACCTTAGGCAAGGTGGAAGGCGAAGAAGGTTCTTGATGGTCATCCTCCTTGGGAGGAGAAGAGGAAACATTCAAATGAAGCTTATCAAGCTTATCTTCAACATCTTCAATGACCGGGTGAGGTTTTGGAAGAGTTTCATCAAATTTGACATGAGATGATTCTTCGATGGTTTTTGAACGTTTATTGAAGACACGATAGGCTTTTCTTGAGTTGTAGTACCCAAGAAAAATACCTTCATCGGATTTGGCATCAAATTTCCCGAGGTTATCTTTTGTGTTAAGGATGAAGCATTTACAACCAAACACTTTAAAATAACCTACTTTGGGCAATTTGCCTTTCCAAAGTTCATAGGGGGATTTCTTAAGAAGGGGTCTTACAAGGAATCTATTAATAGTATAACAAGCAGTGTTTACCGCCTCGACCCAAAAATATTGAGGGAGGTTGAATTCACTAAGGAGGGTTCGAGCAATTTCATGGAGAGTTCGGTTTCTCCTTTTAACCACTCCATTTTTTTGTGAAGTCCTAGGGGCAGAGAAGGTGTGATTGTATCCTTGAGAGGAACACAATTCATCGAATTCTTTGTTCTCGAATTCACCTCCATGGTCACTACGGAGAGATATAATTTTATATCCTTTTTCGTTTTCTACTTTCCTAGAGAATTTCAAAAAGGTTCTACAAGCATCATTCTTATGAGCTAAAAAGAAAACCCAAGTGAAACGAGAAAAGTCATCTACTAGGACAAAGGTATAGGATTTTCCACCTAGACTTGCTACAGGGGTAGGACCAAAAAGATCAAGATGAAGGAGCTCAAGAGATTTTGAAGTGGACACTTCCTTATTAGATTTGAAAGAATATTTGTGTTGCTTGCCAAGTTGGCATGGCTCACAAATCAAATCTTTCTTAAACTTAAGTTTAGGAAGATCACGGATGAGCTTGTTCTTATTAAGCTTTAGAAGTGAATGAGAGCTACAATGCCCCAACCTTCTATGCCAAAGCCAAGACTCATTGTCAAGAGCACTTAAACATTTAACATTTTGGCTTGCTAAAGACTTTAAATCAATAATATAAACATTTTGAAAACGGGAAGCAGAAAATATCAATTTGTTTTGAAAATCAAACACATTGCATAAATCATTTTGAAAATTCACCGAAAAACCACTATCACAAAGTTGACTAATGCTAATTAAATTATGCTTTAAACCTTTAACAAATAAAACATCTTTAATTAAGGAGGTGCTACCAAGACCAATGGTACCTATTCCGACGATCTTGCTTTTTGAATTGTCACCAAAGGTGACGTATCCTCCATCGAATTCTTCAAGGGAGTTGAACTCGGAGGGATCACCACACATGTGCCTCGAGCATCCGCTGTCGGGATACCACGAGCCTTTCGAAGGCTTACTTCTTTGGTGTTTATCCTACAAAATCAAGAAAGAATAGATTTTGGTACCCATATAAGTTTGGGTCCGGAAAGATTAGCTAAAAGAGACTTTTGAACCCATACTTGTCTAGAGGGATACATCCTAAGATATTCATCCGAGTAAGTAATGATTTTGGGGCGGCCATATCTAGCATTTTTACAATCGTATTCATAAATAATATGTCCGGATTTTCTACAATAATTACAAAATTTATTTTGCGAGATCCCCCTTACAAAAGTAGTGGGTGCTCTAGAAGAGGTGGCTTGCTTGTTAAAGCCAAGTCCATGTGTGGTTCTATCCGAACGTTGAGAACCTAGAAATTTGGTCAAATTTTGTTCACCTTGGGTGAACTTGGCAAGAGATTCCCTTAAATCTTTAATAGTTGAATTCAAAGAATCAACATTTGGAATATCTTGGACCTTAAGGGCAAGTTCCTCATTCTTTTTGAGAAGTTGATCTTTTTCAGAAATTAGACTTTTGTGTTTCTTTTCTAAGGCCAAAAATTTAGAGGTAAGTTCGTGAATACCTTCCTCTAATTGATCTCTCGCATTTTGGAGATCTTCATAAGACATGTTATTATTAAAAGAAGAATATGAGGAAGAGGAGTCGGAAGATGATACCTCATCAAGTGCCATTAGGCATTTTCCACCTTCATCGCTTGAGTCGCTTGAGGACATGGAGTCATCCCTTTCACTCCATGTTGACGCTTTGAAGGCCTTCTTGTTTTTCTTTTACTTTAACCTTTTCTTGAAAAGAGAGCACTCCGGTTTGATGTGGCCTTTCTTTCCACATTCAAAGCATGTAACTTCTTTTTCGGCTTTTGGCTCTTCCTTTCGTGCCCTTTGAAAATTCTTCTTTTTCATCATGAACTTGCTCATTTTTCTTACAAGTTGAGCAATCTCGGATCCGCTATCATCAGAGGAGCTTTCTTGCTTTGCTTTGAATGCTATGTTCTTTTTCTCCTTGAAGATGTTACCTTCTTTATCGGCTTGTCTCTTCATGGTAATCTCATAGGTCATAAGTGGTCCAATGAGTTCTTCAACCGGCATTTTCTTGACATCTTTCGCTTCTTGGATTGCCGTCACCTTTGGAGCACATGAGCTTGGTAGGACCCAAAGAATCTTTTTGACCATTGTCTCTGCAGAAACATCATCTCCAAGAGACTTTCTCCCATTACACACATCAGTAAAGCGAGTAAACATTTCCGTAATAGATTCGTGTGGGTGCATGGTGAAGCTTTCAAAGTCTTGACGATACATATCTAGTCTAGTGTCTTTGACTTTGTTAGTTCCCTCATGGGTCACTTCCAAAAGCTTCCAAATTTCATGAGAAGTGGTGCAAGTAGAAATACGATTAAATTCATTACGGTCTAACCCACAATGAAGAGCATTCATGGCTTTGCCATCTAGCTCAAAGTTAGAAATGTCTTCGGGGGTCCATTTAGACTCATCTTTGCTAGAGAGTGTATAGCCTTGCAAAACAATTCTATATATAGGATAGCCAATACTTCTAAGAAATGTAATCATGCGAGTTTTCCAATAATTGTAGTCGGTTCCATCAAAGAATGGAGCCCGAGTCATGGAATACCCTTCGGGTGCTTGTGAGGAAGAAGCCATCACTATGGATTTTGAGTTTGTAACCGGTTAAGGTATTACACAAACTCTCCCTTTGATACCAATTGTTCGTCGGAGAGTGATGGCAAGAGGGGGGGTGAATTGCCTTTTAAAAATTAATTAACAATTTAAAAATCAAAGTTAAAGTGCAGCGGAAATAAAAACGAGCAAGACACAATTTGATAACGGAGTTCGGCTTAAACCAAAGCCTACGTCTCCGCTCCCAACTCAACCGTTGAGAGATTTACTTCAGCTTACTTTTTAATGGTTGTAGCAAGAAACCCACTAGCCGTTTTAAGGTTGGCTAGATCACCTTCGTACAGCTTGCTTTTTTATGATGGTTGTAGCAAGAAACCCAAAATGAAAGTGAGGAAGAAACGGGTGGTTTGTTTTGATACAAACCCAATGAGTAATTAAACAATTGAAATAAATAAATTACAACAAACTTGAGGAAGCCTTGAGCGCCAAGAGTGTGAGAGTAGTTGATGTAGAGGCAGCCCAAGTTTCAAGGATGGAGGTGGATCACAAGTAGCCTTTGAGGTTTGTCGTTTAGAGCTTCAAGGGATCAAAATATCATTCCAAAGTTTCAGTGGTGTTCCCGGCATCCATCCTCGTCTATTTATAGGATAAATATCCCCAAATACTTCAATATGGCCGTTGGAAGGCTTTCGGAGCCGTTGGAGGCCAAGTGGACAGGCTGGTCAAAAGCCCAACGGCTAGTTTGACTGGGCGTACCGGCTGACCGGTGCTTGTCCACCGGCTGGCCGGTGGTCCAGACACCGGTTGGCTGGTGGCACCTGGCAGTGGGCAAAGCCGACTGTCTGGTTCCACCGGCTGGCCGGTGGTCAGGCACCGGCTGACCGGTGGAACCTGGCAGAGAGCATTGCTCCTGCCAGAGACCACCGGCTGGCCGGTGGTAACCCACCGGGTGGCCAGTGGACTCAGAGAGTCCTTTTTTCAGTCTTCTTGGGCCAATCTCTTTGGCAACCTTTTTCCTATCATCAAAAACACTTGAAAACAAGTTAGAACATGATGAGAGTGATTGTGATCATTAAAATCCAAGAGAGAGGGGTACAACATAAATGTGATGAAATTTGTCCTTATACTATATGATAAATGTGGAATCCTTATACGTGTAAATGATATGATTCTGATGGGTGTGGCAAGATAGTTCTACAATTTATTGGTCAATGGTTTAGACTCATGAAATTCCATGTTTGGTGCACTATAGTTTATCCAAAGAACATTATGTTATGTTTTATTGGTGGTTAACCTTGACTTGTTCTTATGTTGTCTATTTTGAAGTTTTTTCCAAATTCCAATGTTACCATTATGTTATCATATTATATCATGCATGATTGTTCATGTTTATTATTCTTACACATTTTATGTCACTTTGATATACCTATTATCTAACACATAATACCTTTTTCATGTTATGATTTTCTTATTCCCTTATTAGGATTTTTATCTCACCCCTTTATTATGTATGTCCCCAGGTTATCCCATGAAGTTTTAAGAACGATCGAATAATATGATCATGTTAAGGAAGTTTCCCCTAATGGAAATGTACCCCTATTTAAGTTTTTCTTTATTATAACTAATCAAAAAAATAAACTAGGATTGTCGATATTACGGGTGGTATTATGCATACTCCTTTATAATAAATCATGAATTAATGTGTAATGAAGACACATATTGTCATACCTTAGGCAGAACCTGACTAGGATGGGTGATTAGAATGACTAAGAGAAATCCTGGGGAATGAGATGGGACATGGGACATCTCTTGACTATTTTACTTATGGAGAGAACCCATAAAGATGATGAAGAAATTCTACCATGTTGATGATTTAATGGGATGTGAAGTTGTCATGCGTCGAGTGTTGTTCGGAAACCAAGGATGAAACCAAAGACCCATGTTAGGGTGGATCTTATAAAATAAGATCAAGGGACCTAGTGGGTTCCCAACTGATATAATAAACTTTATTAAGATAATGTTATATTATAGAGGGTTCCACCCTGGATCCCACACCATATTATTGATCCTAAGAAGCTATTGATTATAATGATGATGGGTGTGGGCATTTAGCCAACCCTAGGGATTTTTCCTTTATTTAGGGCTTAGAGGTGACATTGAATATGGTGAGCTGATCATGTTTATACCCTAGTAAGGGAGAATTAAAAAAGGCAGTGAGGACCAATGGTATCAGCCCTAGATTTGGAATTATCTTGTGACACCACTATTTCTAGTGATGTAACAAGATAGGTTCAAGCATTTGGCCAACCCTCTAATTTCGAGTAAAGTATCAATTTCTTTATTAAATTAAATTTTAAATGAATGTTGAATTAAAAGTAATTAATTATTGTAAATACTTGGATTTCTAGAGACACCCGGATCCAATATATGATGTTACTATTGTAGAAATTCCAGGTATATCTGGGGTTCCTCTCCATAAATATTTGGTGTGATGGTGAGTTCGTGTTATAATATCTAGTGACATTATTATTGTGATACCCAGTGTATTTGGGATTCATCTTTGAACCATTTAATAATAGAAGTTTCCTATTGAATCCCAAAAAACCCTCTTATATAGTGTATCACCCAATATGCATAGAATACTGAGATCAATGTGATGCTAGAGTTATCTGGGTAGCTAACTTCCCATGATCACTGGATGTTTGAGACATCCCTATGGTTGATTTGGTCACCTTGATTTATTCCTAGGATACTCCCTATGACCAGGTGGATAAACCACGATCACATATCCCGGAACTATCTTGCAATAGGGTTTTGAGCCAATGACATATTGATTCTGAGTTACCATCTCGAATTGGAAGAGTATTCACCTATTTTTACTAAGGGTTATCTCCTTAGGAATTCATTCTTATTTCTAGTGTATTGATTGAAAATAAATTTAGAGGATTTAATGATGTATTTTCCCTCAATTTTTTCTCCAATTTGACTCTCCCAAATTCATCCAAAAAACATTTAAAAAGATATTGTTTTTTCACTGTTTAATTTCTTCTCAATATGTTCTCTTATTTTTGTTGACTTCTTCAAACTCCATCGGTAGAGGAGATTTACACATATCTATTAACCTTTAAGTACCCCCTTTAGACTCCGCTACAACAAAGGGATTGCTCGAAGGTTTCTAATATTTGAATATTATTATCACTATAAGACTCTTAGAAAACATTTGGTTACACTTACATAGGGGGGAATTCCCCTACATAATGTAAAAAAATATGAGGTTACCCTTATATAAATCCATACTTACCATTATGTGAAGATGATAATTCCCTTACAAATTTTGACGACCCTTACACTATTAATGTTTTTGGGTACTCCATGAATTAGAATGTTCATTGCCGAACAACCTCCATAAATTGAACGCATGGCCACAACATCACCTTTATCTCATCTCCCTACCTCTATCTTCCTTTCAAACATTGCTAATAACATTTTAGGACCCTCCATGATTTAGTCCCTATACTATAATGTAACATATTCTTATTTTTCCAAGTCATTTCCTTATATATTTTCCCACAGTGTAGCGTTTGGATAGAACTGAAACTTATTCTCAAGTAGATTCAAACACAACACAATGATTTGGATGATGGTGAAAACTGATTTTTTCCAACCTAGAGCCAACAAGGATATTATATTTCTACTCAGAACCTGGTGTTTCTTCCTTTCCACATTGGTTTGACATTTCTCAATCACTACACCACATATCCATGGTTGCAAGATTTCAAATTTCAAATATCTCATGGATATCGTTATTCCTTCATTCAAACATGGTGGAATTATGCTTCAGAGGTGGTTCACTATGGTGTAACATATGTCTTAGGGAGATGATGCATGATATAAATTTAAATAGTGTCTCTTTATTAAATTTATAGTTCATAGTAGAAAATCTATGTCCCATATCGAAAATCCTTGTGGTCACACTCCACTATATATGTAAGCATATCCCCAAATTAGCCTTTAATTCAGGTGAGTTTTAGTGGATTGTCTATGCCTCAACATGCCACCCCATTCCAGTGAATCCTTCCTCATGTCGCTACACAAAACTGAATCCCAAGGGTCGATGTGCTCTTTTCTTGTACACACCATGCACGATCCCTGCATCTATATTACCACATGCACTGACCTTCCTTGTCGGTTGCCTCGCCGAAGGCCCCTCATAGTGATTCCATGCGGATTTGTCTGTACATGTCAAGGGATGGCCCTTGCTAGACCCTTTTTCTTCCTAAACACACAGAAAATACATTGAAAATTTATAAGTTAAGAAATATGCATTTTAATTATTTTCTTTTATTTCATAAAAAATGTATTCTAAAGATATAAAATACCCATTAATAATGATTGAAAACTAATAAATGGGTATACAAAATTTAAAAAAATGAAATTTACTAAATAATGTTTCAAAAAATGTATGAAAAATATGAACCCATGAAATCCCACACACTTAAGCCATGCTTGTTATCAAGTATGAATCTCTACTATGTTTTAAAATGGAAACCCCTATGATAAAATTATTTAAAATTAAAAATTAATGAACATAACAAATATTAATGTGGGAAAATAATTTTTAGGGCTCACATAAAGAATTAATTCCCACTCCTCACTGGACTCAATTTATTTTATTTTTTCCAAAATAAGTGATGGGGCTGCTCATTTCTTTTATTAATGCCTCTGAATTCATAATTATAAAATATGTCATGTTGTGACATACCTCACCGTCATTTCTCTCATCTCATTACTCGAGGTAAAATAAATATGTAATTTTCCTCATACTTTGAGTATATGAACAAAACATTTTGAACTAGAATAAGTCCAATATTCTCCACATAGTAGAAAAAAATCACTTAAAATATTGAGGACTTTACAAATTTGGATCATATGACTCTGAAGTTTATGGATGATAGGTTATTGATGAATAAAAGATCTGAACCTAAAAAAAGAATTTATATATAATTATAGTGCATGATAATCAAAATATTACAAAATGACATTCCCCTCTTCAAAAAAAGACAACTCCCAGTTCCCCAATCTCAATGTAAGGTCGTGAACAAAGAAATCACAACGAATGAGTTACCCCTATATAGTTTTTTCTTTTTTATATTTTTAATTACTTGAATATTGATCTAGGAAAAGCCTCATATCCACCACCCACTTTAAAACTATAAATATAATTGTTCAAGTTGTGGTTATTTTTTACCCCCCAAAACTCAACCCTTTTTTTTAAATTTCATTATTTCCTTTTTTATATAGTGGGGTAAACAGTAAATACAATAAAATATGAAATATACCAAAAAAAAATTCCTCTAAAATATGGACACCCCTTTTTACCATGAATTCCATCTCCCTATATTTTGAATTTTATAATCATGAAAAAACATTAGGGAAATGATAAGATTGGATATAATAGGATTATAATGTGGCTTATTCCTATAAAAATAAATTTATGGCCTTTAGGGATAAACGTAGGTTAATTGTAAGGTATTTATTAATGATAATAACTAAATATAAAAAATTAATCAATCATTTTCAATGTGAATTTTCACAATCCATGCCTTGATAAGGTCAACTACAAGTTCTACTGGGTATCATGTTCAAAGTTCTCTCATAGAAATTCACAATAAAATATTGGAAAAATTAATCCTAGACACCTCTCATGAATAAGATAATAATATATTGAAGACAATCACTTATGTCATTCATAATAATTACGAATTAATCAACATGAAATAACAAATTAAATTCATAAAATATGTAAGTAAAGTATTCTTCTACACATGGAAACAATTTATATTCATGATTCATTGAATTCAAATTCTTATGTTTCAATATAATTATAAAATTTCTCCATCTTACTTATTCAGTTATATTTCCTTGAAAATTAAATAATGGAATAATTGTATTCCTAAAAAATTAAAATTATCAAATATAAAAAAAACACAAATCTAAGTGTTAGTTTACATTTTTTCACTTTTAATCTCAAAAAAGATTTTTAAAAATATAGGAGTATAAAGAAGTATTGAAAATTATAGATTACCCCAATTTTATTAAAACTTATGTTCATTATTACATTATACAGTTGTACTTCATGAATCTCGAAAATAAATAAAAATATTGAAATAATAAGATACATGAAAATAAAGTTCAAAAATAATGGAAGGGGGAGGTTCCGCTACATTCTAAACTAAAAGTCCTAAACTATGTCATAAGAAATCAAGTAAATAATAAACATGGGTTACACTTAAAAAATTTATTTTTATAAGGTCATAAAGCTCAACCTTAGCTCATTAATCATATAATAAGAGTAGAGTATTGATCCAAACATGTTGTATTAAACCATTTATATCATTTAAATATTTCTCCTGTAGATCTTCCAATGTTCCACTTCTTTGTAAGCTCTTACTCTTATTTTTGAGGAATGTACCAAGAAGTGGACAACCCCATTGTTTGAAAAAAACTATTGGGATGTCCATAACTTATACCACTCACCTTTTTTTCAGTTTTAGATGCTATACTTCTTGAATTTATGTACTGAAATTCTCTAGTTCTAAGGACACCCTTTATTCTTATTCATTTTAATATACATGAATCGGTAACTAGATTATATAAAGGTTTGAGAATATAAGAAATAGAAAAAATTATGTCCAAACCTGGTTCCCCACTAATTATTATATTATTCTTCTTTAGAATTATCTATCTCAATTATTTATGGATGGTATTCTTGTTCAAAAAATCCTAGATATTCATCCTATAAAAAATTCATTATGTCATCTCAAAACCTAGAATATTTGGCATATTTATCCTCAAATTGTTGTTAATTTTAGTTGTGGGCAGTTCCTCTTCATTTTCCTCATCTTCACTCTGGTAGGTTTCCTGAATGGTTATTTCAAAATATTCAAAATAATATGAATATACATCAAATTCATCCTCCAATATTGTTATGCTTCCAAATGTATCTTAAATTAATTCTTCATTGTGGGTATCCTACTTGGTTCCTTATTTCACTTCCTGAGATTCTTTTTCCATTTTTTCTAGGAGTATCATCCCCTTATTGAAATCTAGTTTTATATATTAGAGTGATTCTTCTAGACATAGGTGCAGTTTTGGTTCTCATGGCTTGTCTTGATACTCTCATCCTTGTATTTGGGTTTCCATCTTGAGTTTTTTAATTCATTAGGGGAAGTGTGATGATTTTATTGCCAATTAGATACATGCCTTCATGTTTCTTGTTCTTGAGATTACAACCCAAAAACAATTAGTGTGTAAAAGAAGAAAAAAGAAAAAACCTAAACTCAAATTAAAAAATAGAAAAGTGTGAGAGTATTCTATAGTCTATCTATTGAATTTATAATATGTTTTTACCTATAAATTGAAGTAGAAACTTGACACATCCAGCAGAATCATTTAAATCCTTTGACCATATCAAATTTAGAAATTTATAATAACCCAACCTGTACTATCTATAATTAGTAGAGAAATGATAAGTATGGGATCAATAACATAATGAAAAGGGTTAAAATTTATTCATGAAAATTGAATTTTTCATGATCTAATAAAACTAAAATTTCATAAACTAACTTTATGTGTGGAGTGGTTTGACACAAAAGTATTGAAAAGATGAAGATAAGAGATAATGAATTTAGGGATGTTTTGTGTAAAGGAAATTCAGCATACATTTTGAAATAAATTAGAATCCTTAACTATAAGAGTTTTTAGGGTACCATGATTTTCCACACATCCTCAACCAATACTAATTAAACTAGCTGGATTTTTTCTCACGATTTTTTATAACCATCATATATGCATGAAATTTAATCTCAAAATATAAATTAATGTGAAGGCCAACTCTTTCTCCACCACCCCTATAAAACATTGGGGTTATTCCAAAAAATTCCATCACTGCCTCATGAGACTTATAGGATAATAAATTGCTAATGTCAATGTGATACTAATTAATAAGTCACTCTCACTAGTTTAACAAAATTCTAACATCATGTACTCATCCCTTTCCTTAATTTCACTATTCCTTGGAACACTTATATATTCTTGAACAGTCTCTAAACAAAAAGGAATAAATTATTAATTAAAGGGAAGAGAATAAGAAAGTTTTAATTATAAAAATATATTATGCAATAATGAAGACATACATGAGAAAAATTCACAATCCACATAGAATTTATAATTACATGGAAAAAAGATAAAAAGAAATCCAAATTGTTTCTATTTACAATCATGGTTGAAGAAAACCCTTATCCTACATTGTCACTTATGATGTGAACAATGAGTTTTGGGATCAGGGATCCTACAGAAAATACCCATGGTGTGCTAGACTGCTACTCTACTTGATATATATATACATGTGAATAATGTGTTGCGGGTCAGGGAATGATGCTCCAAAAACCCATGGGGTTCCATACTACTTATCTAGGCCCCTAACTCATGAATGAAATTAGAATTGAATTTAATAATGAAGTCCAATTAAAAGAGTAAAACTTAAAATCCCAATGGTATATGGTTCTGAATCTGATATGGGACGAAGTTGGTAAGATGTGGTTAGTTAAGGGATAATGAAGGTGAAACCTATTTAATTTTTTTATTGTTATTTATTATTTATACAATTATATACACTATTATAGATTGGATATTTATTTAGATGTGGTAGGTGGTTGCATACTAAGGTGCACACACACCCTATTGGGGCCACTTGATTGGTACTTGAGTAAACCTCATATTTGCAGGACATGATATGGGAAAGAGCCCTTTGTTAGATTGATGACTTGGGATTCGGGATGGATCATAGATGAGGGAACCAGAAATGATGTCATAACCCACTTGGGAGTTGTTATTGTATCTTTATTTTTGGATTTCATCAGACACAAGACAATTTTATAGAATGACATATTTATTGTTTTTATTTATGGTCATTTTCCATATTTTTTTTATTATCATGTTTTGTTTGTATTTATTAGTTATAATTGATTATTATTTTTGATATTGTTCATTTATTTATTCTATTGTAATACTTTGGTAAATTGGGTATAGTCTTCCCATGTTTTATATTTGACCCTTTCTACTAGTCAGTAGCTTATGGAATATGGGTAGGTGTGCCTGAGGTCATATGGAAAACCAGATCAAGGAAATGACTTGTGGAACCCAGGTCAAGAAATTTGAAAGTTGTATCAGAGGTGGTATTAATTTATTTTTATTTGTCATACTATTTGGGAAAGGTTGAAAGGAGACTACGATGATCCAGGTCATAGTTATGAGCTTGTTCTTGGGAGGTTCTTACCCAAGTACAGGGGTAAAACCCAAGTATATAGGGTGGGATTTTTGTTCTTGATATATATTTTTATTGTTGATTGCTATTTCACATTGGGTGATGTAATTTTTTGTGATGTTATTGATTTTATAATATTTTACTTTTGTCTCTGTATAATGTGATAGTTGAGTTTGCATGCATCATTATAGGAACTCCAGAATTTATGTAACATGCATCATATTATTCATGCGTGGAAAATAAATTCATGAGTGGTTTTTGGGAAAGGAAATTTTTTTCTTCATTAGAGTAATTTAAATGAAACAGTTCCTAAACATGAATTAATAGTTGTAAAAATAGGCAAACTATTGTAATTTGAAATGTTTTAAAATGGGTGTCGAATGGGAAAAATACAAATATAAAAAGTTGTTTACCCTGCTTTAGAGATGACCCAAAGTAGGGATTATTGATGGTAGTGATAGTGCCTTAGTTTTTTCTATGAGGTGGTATATGTGGGAAAATAGTTTATGGTCTTATGTGAATATATATTGTTAAAATTTATTAATAATGTGATATGTGTTCAAGGTAGTGTGATTGTAATGAAAGATACATTCCTCCATGATGATGTTTTTTTGTAGGAAGAAAGGAGTAAATTTCTGGAAATGATCTTATAGAAGTGGGAAAAGAGACCCCGATAGTTTTGGGTGAAAGATCGAGAGAGAAGTTCAGTGAGAACTTTTCTCTCTTTATTCAGTTCATGGAGAGTGACCTAGGGTGGGCTGTGCAGAATATACTTGATATGAAATGGGAGATTCAGTTTTATGACACTCCAAACTTCACCAAAGATTATGGAATTGAGGTAGATGAGTTCTAAATTGAGGCAATATAGAACATTCTTGACCATTTAGAGACTCCTACAGAGAAAATAGTCAAGTTGGTTTCTTATATGTTATTACTTCAAGTAAATATTTATTGGGATATTCTAGTCTAGGATGAGTCGTTAGAGGGTATGGTATGGAATTGATTTTCTGAGAATCTCCCAGAACACATTAACATTGAGAATCTTAATAAAGAGAGGGTAATATAGTTTATACAGTTGTCTAAGGGAAGCATGTTGGTGATGGACTATGCTGGTCACTTCACTGACTTTCAATACATTGTCTCAACGTTTGGTAGGGGATGATATAACTGTGATAAGATGTTTCCAGGTTGGTCTTAAATGTGAAATTACATCCTAGTTTAACATCTTATAATTAAATAAATTTTCTATGGTGGGAAATTGGGCTCTCATTTCTAAGGGGAATCTGATGGAGGATTCCAATGGAGGACTGGTGTTTTTTTCTAGATGTCTAAGAGGTACATCTTCTGTGATTATGAAGAATCTATATGAGAATATTAAATAGATTAATGGAAACCAGAGTTGTCATGGAGAAATATTAGTTACCTAGAGCAGTAATCAAGTATACTAACATCAGTGCAATTAGTTGGGTCACATTCATAGTAAGTGTTCCCAACAACTAGTGGACTTCCAATCATGCAGTAAAATGTTACTCTTATAGAGGTACTATAGTAACCCCTGACCGATGGGTGACGATAGATGATATAGGACATACCAAAGTCCTAGAAAGGGGTATTATACCACATACCAGTCGAGAACTGGGAGTTCTACTGGATGTAGTGGTCAAGGTGGAAGATGTGGTACTTCGGGGAAAGAGTGCTTGTATCAGTAGAGTAGTGCAGCTCAGGGGACTCAAAATAAATTATTGGGAAGAGGGACAAGTGATTTTCAAGATGTTCAGCCAGTACTTTTGGAGAGATAGGTTGGTCCATTGATTGTCATAAGTACAATTCTATAGATTCAAATCATTATAGAACTTTATTTGATACATGAACCTCACATTATTCCTTATGTTTCCAACTTGTGAATGCATTGATTTTGACGATGTATTTTGTGAGGGGAGATATGAAAATCGATACATCAAAGAGTGTATAGTAAAAGGAAATCTATCAATTCAAGGCATGCGAGATCTGGGCTAGTGAGTATCATTTATTATGGGAAATATATATACTTGATATTTTATGTTTTAACTTGATTTTGGGTATTTTAAGGCTGGTATTATACCGATCCAACATTTATTTTTTTCTATTGGAGGAGAAAATTTTATGTCTATGGCGGAAAACAATTAAATTCAACATGGAGAATGGGATATCGAGACAGGACATCCAAGATTTTTTATCAAAAATTAGGGATATCAAAACCCTAGTTATGATACTTTTTTTGTGATGGGTGTGTGAAGAATAATGTCTTTACACATATAGTGGATCAGTTTAAGGACGTGTTTCCTGATGAGTTCTCAGGGATTCCACTTTAGCGAGATGTTGAGTTAATTGAGCTAATTCCTAGAGTTTAACTAGTTTCAATTCTTCCTTACTGAATGAATCTAATAGAGGTTCTATAGTTGATGGTTCATCTACAAGAATTAAGGGATAAGGGATTCATCCATTCGAGTACGTCTCATTTGGGTTCTCTGATTTTTTTCAAAGAATGCTAAAAAGTTATCTCATTTATTTTTCAATTATTTAATGTTCAACTGGATGATGGTTAAGAACTGGTATCATATACTATGTATCGTTGATCTCATTGACCAACAGAGGGGTTCTTGTCTATTCTCCAAGATCAATGTTATATATGGGTACCATCAACTGAGAGTGATATCTTCTAATATACAACAAACCAATTTTAGTAGTAGGTATAGACTGAATGAGTTCATTATAATGTTGTTTGGTTTGAAAAATGACTTTAAATTGTTTATGTAATTTATGAATGTAATCTTTCAACCGCACATGAATTAGTTTGTGATTTTTTTCATCGATAAAATATTGTTGTACTCTCAAAATCATGGAGATTGTGCCAAACTTCTTAACATCAGTTTGAGTACCCTTATATATCATATGCTATATTCCAAGATATCTAAATGTAAATTTTTTATCATCAATGTACATTTTTTGGGACACATCATCTCTGAGTAAGGTGTGTCTATAGACCCATATAAATTTTATATAGTTGTTTCTTGGCAGTATCACAATATAGTTTTTGATTTTTTATGTTTTCTAGGATTTGTGGACGATTATCAAAGATTCATCCAAGAATTTTCTCACATGGAAGCGCCAATTTCAGGTTTGAATAAGAAGAATTAAAAGTTTTAGTGGTCTAAGGAATGTTAAAATTATTTTTATTAGTTAAAGAAACATTTGACTAGTGCACCAATTTTGATCCTCCCCAAGTCGGGTGGGAATTATACTGTATTTTTTGATGAATCTAGAACCAAACATGGAGTAATGTTTATGCAAAGAGAAAAGTCTTGTAATATGGATCATGAAAGTGGAGTTAAAATGAATGGAATTATCATATTCCCCATATCAATTTTTTAACAGTGGTTTATACCTTAACGTGTTGGCAACATTACATGTTGGGTGAAAGTTTCATTGTTTATGTCGGAGAAAAAGATTAAAGTATATCTTTTCAATGTGAGATATTAACCTGAGGTGGTAGAGATGGGTTGAGTATAGAAATTCATTTTAATTTTAGATATCCTATACAAAAAAGAAGAGAAATAGAGTTACTGATTCTTTAATATGGAAGACACATACTTTGGAAATCCAAAAGTCTAATTCTATGGATTAGATGGTGTATTTTCTAGTTGGGATGCACATTGAGGTTCTAGAGGTCTTGGAGAAGATTAACCTCATGTACTTATCAGTTGATTCCACAATTTTGATCTGGATTTAGGTAAGGTAATAAGATGATTCATAGTGTTTGGACTTGAGAAAATCCTTAATGGTGGGGAGTCTCCATCTGAGTAGACTATAGATGAAGATGGGAGCATTAATGTCTAGGGTTATGTTATTGCCCCTAAATGTATAAGAGAGGATTTGATGTGTGGGGTCTATGCATAGAAGTGAGAAGTGAAACCTAGTTAGACCAAGATTTAATAGGATCTTTAGAGTAAGTATATGTGGTTGAGAATGAAAAGGGAAATTGGAGGTTTCAAGACAAAATGCTACACCAATCAATAAATGAAGAATGAGCATCAAAGTCCCAATGGGTTTTTATAGTCATTTACCATTCCTAGATGGCAGTGGTACGATGTTAGATTTTATGTTTTAATATGTATTCCAAGGATTTTAGTGAAGAATAATGCTATATGGGTAGTTTTGGTCTGGTTGATAAATGTACTCCATTTCATTCCTATCTGGGAAACATGTGTGGTGGATCAGTTGGGTGATATGAACGTTCAAGAGATAGTCCATTTTCATGGAGTTCCATGTAGTATAATTTTAGATAATTATCCTTGATTTTCTTTCTTATTTTGGAAATTATTGAAGAAGGAATTGGTACCCATGTGTTTTTGAGTATGTGTTATTAATGATAGACTAATAGAAAATTAGAGTGTATTATTCAAGTTATGGAGGACATTCTACGAGCATGCATCCTAGACTATGGTGAATCTTTGGAGAAGAATACAACATTGGTTGAGTTCTCATATAAGGATAATTATCACGTGAATATTAATATGAAACCATATGGGGATTTCTAGAGTAGGTTATATAGATCATCTTTTTTTATAATGGAGGTGGGAATGTCAGAGTTTTTTTAGATGGAGTCTCATGTTGGAGACGTTAGATCTGGTTCAGTTTCTTTAGAAATGCATGGATAAAAAACAAAGTAGATAGAAGTTTTATGGTAATAAAAATCATTTAACTCTCATGTTTATAGTGGGTGACCATGAATTCTTCGTGGTTTCACTAATATTGGGTCACCATAGGATTAAAAGGTTGGGTAAGTTGGATCTTAATTTTGTCAGAACATTTGATATCATGGAGTGTATTGGACTAGTGGCATATCATTTGGCTCTTAAAAAAGAAGAATAGTGATATAAAACATGTTTTCATGTGGCATAACTTTAGTAGAAACACCCAAAAATTCTCATGTGATTGACATTGATGATGTTCAACATGAGGTTGATGAGTACTTTGAGTAGTATCTAATACAAGTTATAGATCATACTGAGAAAGTGTTGCGGGATAATACTATGTCATTGGTATGAGTTCTATGGTAGAATATAAATGTTCAGGGGGAAAAGTGGGAGAGGGAAAAAGATATGTGGGCCCAGTGGCCTAACCTTTTTTCCATGGAATCTTAGTGATTCTTGGTAGTATAGCTCAGAGAGGAGCTATTATAAGGCAGAGATATTGAAATATACCGACCTTCTAAAGATGTCTTGTACTACTTTTAGTTTATTAATTTACCATTGATTTGATTATAAATTTATTGGGTATCTATTTGGTTTCATTTAGGTGAATTTTTATATTCATGGAAGACCATGGAGATATGAATGACAGACATATGGTTAGGGAAAGCCACATAGTTTTTCCTAGTAAGTCATGCACCCCATTTTGGGAAACTGGAAAGGGGAGCACCTTTTGACTGAACCGTTCGGTATCCATCACCAAATCTTGAACCCTAGGATATAGGGGGATTTCATAGTTGGAACACAGTTTGGAAAATGATGTTCCCACTTAGGATAAACTATGAACCCCAGACAGTGGGGGAACAAGGTTTGGGAACAGAACTTGTCTATTTATGGGGACCATCCAAGAAACCATACACATGGGTTTTAAACTAGTGAAAATTTAATTAAATATTATTGGAATTCAATTTTATATCACTATTCAACCCCACTCGACCTGATATTTTTTTCATCACTTTTGGAGGCTTTAGAGAGGGTTCCAAGGCTCTTTTAACTCCATTATTTTCAAATTGAATATCTGATATAAGAAATCGACACCTCTCTATTATTTGATATATTCCTTGATTGGGTTCTTCTATTGTCTGTATTTCCTCCCATTTGGAGAGGGATGAGTTTCTTCCATTATTGATGGATTATATATAAGTTTTAATGGATCTTTTTTCGTAGGATCTTGATCTTATATTTCAATCATAGATCACCAATTCCATTATGAATTCATCTGTTCTACATTGAATTAAGGTATAAGGTTTAGCAAGTGTTCATAAACTATACTAAAATAGGTGGTATAATTTCTAATTCACATAGTCATGATCATGATCTCATGTTGTATTTTTATAGTATCTTTAGAACACTATGTATATACTTTTAATTTAGAAAAATTATTTGATTCCCATGAAATTGTGAGAACCTTTATAGATCCATTTAGACCCATTGGATATTATGAGATCAGCGTGATGGAAACCCATGGGGTGAGAGAATTTTCCTGGGAATGATAATTATGAAAGTGAATAGTGGAATAATGGGTTCATGGAATTGAACTAAATCCTAATTATTTGTTTGGTAATGGTATTTAAAGGATATATTGGAATAACCTTGACGGGTTACTGATTTGTGAAATAAATAAGGATAAATTATTAATGAATAAATTATACATGTAGTTCCTTATGATAAAAGTGAGGAAATATGGTTATATTTCATAAATTAATTCATGCACCAAGTTAAAAATGGTTGATGAAAGATATATGAATGTGGAACCAAGATATGTGTATATACATGTTAATGATGAGTTATGGGTTAGGGACTACTGCTCCAAATAGCCTCAAGGTTCTAGACTGCAGCTCTAGGCCCCGATATAATTGTATATTTATATGTGAATGTGTGAAATGAATTTTAGGTCCGGGAATGCTACACCAAATACACACGGGGTTTCTACTCCAAATAACCATAGGGTGCCAGACATTTTTTCTATGCCACTAATACATGAATTAAATTAGAAATAATTAAATAATGAAATCCCATGAAAAGAGTAAAATGTAAAATCCTAATGGTGTACATTTCAAACTCTATCACAACCCGAAGCAGGTATTATTGGGTTGGATAAGGGATAGTAAATGTGAAACATATTTACTTTTTTATTGTTATTTATTCTTTATAGAAATTCATACACTATGATAGACTAGATATTGTTTTATATGTTATTGGTGGGGGCCGAATGAGTTGTACTGAGTCCCTACTAAGGATTCTTGATTGGTGCCCTGATAGACTTCTTGTTTGTAAGACATGATAAGGGTAATATATTTATATTAGATTCATTACTAGGCGTTCAAGATAGAGCTTTAATGAGTGAACCAGGCATGATGTCAGAACCCACTTATGAGTTGTCAGTGTTTATTTTTTTGGGGTTTCATTAGACACATGAAAAATGTGTTGATGAAATATTCACTGATTTGGTTAGGGTCATTTCCATTATTTTTGGATTATCATTTTAGGTTGGCCTTTATTGGTTATCATTGATTATTATTTTGGATATTTTTTAGTAATTTCCTCTATTTTTCTACTTTGATAAAGAGGGTATAGCCTCCCCACATCATATATTAGATCCTGGCTATTAGTTGGCAGTCTTTAGTGTACGTGGATGTGCACATGAGGTAATGTGGTGAACCGGCTTGGGGAACTGATATGTGCCACCAGGGTTTGGTTGTTACAACTATGAATTATTTATTGATATAATTAATTTATGAGTTTTTATAGTGTTCAAATTTTATTTTTTTAAAAACATACTAATTGATGAGTGTGTATCTAGTTGGAGCTAAGCTGGAAACAAATGAATAATTGTTTTTAGAAATTGTAATTTATTTTTAGAAAATCAAAAGAATAAGTTCTAGTGGATATGAAAAACATTATATGTACAATTTTAGGATAAATATCCATTTTCTAGGATGTGGTTGTATGAATGTTTGGAAAAAGAATATTAGGGAATTTATATAGTTATGTTGGACCTCTATTATGTCATGGTATTTGATACAAATTCTCCAAAAAGATATGTTCATGGTTTATGATAATCAAGTTGTGAAACAAAAACTCCAACATGAGGAGAAGTGGGGAAAGTATTATGGTTCCTACTATTGTAGAATAAATAATTTATATATGCAATTCTATATGGTGAAATACCTAGAAGAGCTAATAATTATAGTTCGAGTGCATAGAAGTACTAAGAAATTTTTGATATCACTATGTTTTGGTGTTAGATATAGATATTGTTGGGGGATTAATATGGATAATAAAATACATATATCTAATGAAACATTAATGGGTTGTTTTTATATCTTTCCTTAACCAGATCCACTACACCATGTACAACCTCGACATGTCATATAAAAGTAAACATTATACATATGTTGTTTTATTCTTTGAGATATTTTATGAGACATGATGATACATTAAGATACCCAACCATATAATATTGAGAGTATTTTGGACTTGATAAAGAAATAAATCATGGTTAGTCATAAATTTAAGGTTAATTGAGATGGGAAAAAAATTTGATTATATTTTAGGCATTAGTTTTTTAGTATTAATTTATTTGGTATTCATGAATTTGTTACTTCTCTATTCCTTTTTCTTATTTATAAAAAGATAATAATTCCTATAGTAGGATCTCAAATTCTGGACACCAATATTTACTAGTTAATAAAAAGAACTTGTGAACCTTTTAAAAGTATATTTTGCTACTTAAGTTTAATATCTCATTCAATCTTTCTTTATTACAAATTATATTTTGTTACTATATACTAGCTAAAACCTATATAAGAATAATTATATTTAATATTTAGGGGTTCTGTTGTCTGCCGATTCACCACATTATTTATGAATGTGAATCTCTTACCATGGCCTATCATTTAGTAGCAGATCATGTTTGTTCATGAATCTGCTATTCCCAGTTTACCTATTGGTATTCAATAGAGGCTACCATGAAGAGAATATATTAGATTTATTTTTGAGGATCTGATTTTTTTTTTCATTTAAGATATCTTTTGATATGATTACTGGGTACGAAAGAAATGAATTAAATTTGGAAGATGTATCAAGATAAATATTAATAGGACAAGAAATTAATGGAATCATGATTACACATATTTCATTCTCAATTTGAGAAAATTAAAATAGAACAATATGATCCAATGGTTGAGTTCTTTAATTGGGTGAACATGATTTTTAACTCCAATTGAAGCAACATAAATATTCTTGAGTACATTATGGTTGTAAAGAAATTTATGAGAATTATGTAGGATCATTTTAATGTAAAAACCTTCTACGTTTGAGGATTGAGGATTGGATCATTGGACAGTTAATATGATCAACAATGTCTAAATATCCAATACAATGAGGAGGGGTCCATCGTTTAGGAAGAAAGGAAAATCCAAGATGAATATAATATTCAAATATTCAAAAGGATCATAACACATTAAACTGAAAAGGTTCTATGAGAAATAATTCATTTTCATGGACTATAGCATGACCTTTAATTAATTCATATCATTTTTCTCAAATGTTATGAAATAAGATAATGGTAAATAAAACCGTAAACTTATTTTTAAGAATTTTAATTGTGGAATGATTATAAAATTTTTAGTTACATTCCTAGATAAGGATCAAGAAGAGAAATAAGGTGACCAATTAAAAAGAACAATTATAAGAAACAAGGATAAAATTGACCATAAGGGAGGAATGTTCTTAAAATAAAAGTAAATAAAAATACCCAAATGTAAAAAACATCTCAAAATTGGATTTTCCATGTTATGGTAAGGAGAGTAAAAAGGAGGAAGATGATGTAGAGAGAGAATATCCTCAAGAATTTATAGCTAAATCATCACAATACTATGATCTATCTTATAAAGAGGAGTAAGGAAATAGAAAATAATAATGAAATGATAGGGAAACACTAATGGTGTATCAATTAAGGATAGATATTTTGGAGTTTCTTAAAGAAAGTAATAATATTGAAAGAGAAAATAAGTCATTTAGAATGATAATGATTATCTAAAAAATCTATTTATAAATCAAATACTGAGGATATTTATATCACCCCTCAGTATAATAAAAATTATAATTAGGAGTCAATGAATAAACTTATTCACATTACAAAGAATAATATTGAGTGTCTAATGATACAATAATATATTGAGTTTATATGTTTGGAATAAAACATATTCATGTAGTGGAAACAAAAAAAATATCATTCAATAAAACGAAAACCATGTCTATTAAAATATGAATAAACATTTTTACATTACACTGATGTTGGTTATGACTACTATTTTCGATAATAAGTTTGATAAACATCACTAAGAACTAACCAATATGATTGTTCCTCCATGGTGTATCAATGAGCTAACCTGATTCATATAATGGTTAGGTGGGATTATTATTTTAACCGTCATATTCTTGTTTCAATGGAGATAATGTATTAAAGGAGGAAGAGAGATTTTAGAGAATTTGAAAGAATCTTATAATAGTTCAAATGATATCTTCATGGACTTCAATGTCTTTATATAGGCTTCAAGGTTACTTATCATGCCTTCAATGAATTTACTAATACATTTTATAACATAAAATAAATTTATTAGTTATAACATTTGTAACCTATAACCGATACATTTATCTAATAAATTATATTTGTTTCAAAAAAATTCATCATATGATATGATAATCTATGATCGCTAATGTGGAAGATTATTTATATGTTCGAATCTACTTAATCAATCATCGTGTGTTATTTTAATTGTATAATATGATTCATTAGGGAACAAAACCTTAAGGCTTACCGATGTTATACACTATGACTAGCCAAGGAAACTGTTATATAATATCACCATATCATAGGAAAAAATATATGTGTAATGAATAAAAAATTCCTTTTGTAACATGGATGACATACCATATGAAATTTGTATATATCATAGTCTGTCATGGGAAAATATTTTTCAAATATACAATATACTTTAGATAATTCTCTTTCAATCATTTACTAGAACTAAATTCTAAAATACTTTGTGTTATTTCACCTTATATAGTATAATATATAAAAACATTTGAAATAATTTCCAAAAATCCATTTATATTTCTTCTCAAGCACATTTTAAAATCTATCAATAAATTAATCATATTTTATTTCATATTGAGTACCTTATGAATATCCATTGAAACATTATTTTTGTTAAACTCTAAAAAATTTGAGAATAACTCTAAGAGTTTTTTAAAATTTTATCTCCATTCAGTCAACCACAATGTTTGACCCTGTATGACTTTATATCACTAACACAAAAATATGAATTCTTGAAATTATTAACGTATTCATAGAGTATCATATAGAAAATTATCAGTTAAACTTAAGTTATAAATGGATCTATCATGATATCCATAAAATACATATCTCTAAATTTTTTTTCACCAGTTGTATCACACACTAACATGAATTTTCATCTAATCCTGTTGTTGAAAACATCAAGAAACCATAGGACACAATGCATGTCATTTTTGTATAATTACTCATGAAATCTCAATTATGTATGGATTGATTATATAAATGAACCCATCACAATTTATTCACCCTAATGGATGAGAAAATCACATCTGACTTATCTAATAGAAAATAAAACAACATGTCACTTATCTTGGTGTAGTTGTACACCACTTAAATCTATCATAATTGAGGTCTCATATGTCATACTCTTGAACCATTAGGAGAAATCCCATAATTATTAAAATCAACCGATTATATGATAAACCACCCCTTTAATATCATAGCCTCATGAATAGTATAATAAATGTATCTATGATATCTCTAAAGCTAGGTATATAATCTAAACTCATGAATTGGGGAGATCCAAATATGAAATTTTCACCTATACTATAATAAGACATAGTGTACCACCCTCCATGTGGTATATTTTGAGTTTATTTCATACCTTGATATGAAATCGAAATAATGTTAACCATAAAATTTCATTAAATTTTATAATACTCTGTAACTAACATTGCTTAGTGATAACTCAATTTCATTATTTCATCGATGTGGGGGAAAGGGGAACATTATAAATAAAATCATACATGAACTAAATACAAGGAAGTTCTCAGTGATGACCGAACAAAATTTCTCATTGAGACCCACCTGGATAGTCAGAAGTCATACATTGAGATGTTTATTATCATATCACTTCATGTGTCGATGCAATAAACATGAATAAATATTAAAGAGGGTATTCCCTATGTATAACACAACATATTTTCTATATTCTTAAAATCTTTTAAAAATACTTAAACCAGACTATATATAAGCTATAGTCTCGTATATCAGACGTATGACTGCCATAGTTCCTTATGTTTCAATTATTTTGAGTTTTTTAGACTCATTTCCCATCAGTGTAATTTCTACCACATCTCTATGTGATCATATGATCAAATAATCCATGAAAACTCTTCATTGGGTAATATTTATGAAGAAATAATGTTTTAATAATAGGGATATTTTGGAATAAAATTAATTTATTTAACCCATTGATCAAGTATTAATATTATTATACATTATAACATCCAATGTTAGGATTTAATGACTTCTATTTCTCACTTGGAACTCATTATAAGTTTATCATCATAATTTTTCATAACATTTCCATTCTAAAATGTACATTGTGGTCATTATGGAAAACAAATATGTCTCTTTATATTATCTCATTATCAATATACCCTAATCTCTTTTATTATATAACATGAATTCACTATGGATCTTTACTGGTATACTATTTTATTTTCTTTACATTTTTCCAAGCATAGTTACTCTATCTTTTGGAAGCTATATTTTACCCTAAATATAATTTTATATTACAAAAACTACATTTTATATATGAAAATGACATGTATTTCCTTCGGGGATGATATTAAACCAATAAATTATTACCATCCATATCATATATGGTACTCTATGTGTTTAGGGAATTTTTATTAAATTAAGACTTTATTGTTTAAAATATGTCACTAAAGGTGGTGGGATTTGTTTCCCTCATATTTTAACTTATGTCTTGGATAACCTAATCTATCTTAGATGAAATATTTTTTTTATCTATCTCATTTTTAATCATGATATAGAGTTTTATGAATCATACAATATGTGTATTTAAACATCATCAGATTTTATACATAATAACTATACTTAAAAAGAAACCTATCTTATCATATTTAAGATATGCGATAACTATAAAAATCCTTTATATAGATCTATTTATGCATGAATTATTCATTTATATTCTAAATATTTATAATAAAAACTATTTCAACTATATTGAATTAAAATTTGAACCTCTATCAATTCTTACCTTGATTTTTAACTACTTTATATTCATAATATTTCTAATGTATACATGTAGTATCATATTACTTTCAAAATTTAAGAGTTACTTTCAACAAAATTAACATCTAAAATGGAATCTACAAAGAGTTTCAAAAACCCTATTAGGAATTATTGATGATTCCCTATAATGAAACACTTACCTTACACCCCGATACCACCAATTTAGTTTTAATGACTAAGGATAACAGTTGGACCATCCAATATTCTTTTTATAGTTTTAAATTATACTCTTATATACAATAAATATAATACTATAACATAGACATATTATTCATAGATCATCAGTACTAATCACTTTGATATACTAGGTAAAAAAATTTGAATTCATTATATTGTTTTATCCTTTTTAGAAATACCTACAAATGAAATTTATATTGAGATAAAAATAGAATGGAAATCTCAGTCGCTCTAAGTCATTAAAATACCCAATCATATTGAAAATATGAGTGGTAAAAAATGTTACATTTTTATATTATATTTAATACTTTTAAACCTTTTGGGAATTAATTTATGCTTCTCTTAGGCATCTAGGTCCACTCACTGAACATATTCATATAAGAATGTTACATTGACTAGCTTCGCTTGCCTGTATCCCTGATATAGATCTTCCTTCAGTGGTGATTCAAATGATGGAGGCTTTTGCATCATTTCCAGCTGTGTATTCCCTTACCTCTTCCCTCCTCCTTTCTATCATCACTTTATCTAGTCTCTAGTTTCTGCAAGAATTCCTAGTGCACTGGCCTTCCCCTCTTCTTCCACTTTATCCTCTGGATTTTTTGGTTCCTTTTAGTGATGAAGGCTCTCCTCACTTTGTTATTCCTTATTTTATCTTCCATTTTTTCCTATCCTCATCCCTTACTTACCTAATGATGCATGCTATTGGGATAGAATTTTCCTTTCAACTCCCCCTTTTCTACCTTAACTTGTGCATTAAACCTCCATTTTGGGTCTATGTTTGGCTGCTTCAGATAGTTTGGGTTAGTGCCGGTGGTGGTGTTAGGTGTTTGCCTTCTCATATTCTATTTTTTTCCAATCCATTATGGTTGAACCCATCTTGGGCGAGAAAGATGATGGTTTCATGACATCTTAGGATGGTGTTGGAGGGTTTTTGGAAACAGTCTCAATTATTTTTCAACACCATAGTTGGATTATTACTCATTTGGTTGGTTTCTTTATTCTATAGATGCGGTGGTGTATTTGTTAACCATGTCTATCAGTTTTAATTTGGATTATTTGATATTTCTTGTTTTTGTTTAGATGAATTTTACTATGGTTTATTGTTCGGTTTTACTGTGGTATGTAGTTCAGTTATGGTTTTCGATGGGGATGATGTTGACACTTTGTTCATGCTAAAAATGATGATTACAATGTGAGGTACTGCGATGGATGTAGCTGCCATAAAAAACGGATCTGTTTGATTGAAATTTTCACAAGGTTATCATCTCATAGAGTTTTTGTTATGAGGGATGTTTATGGTTTAGGTCACAGTCTTCTTTGAATGTGTTATGATTATGGAGAGTTATAGTGTGTTCTGTGATAGTGTTTTGATGCTGAGGAGGGATGATTGATGGGCGTTATAACCAGCATTGGTGAAGGCAATGTCCTAGAGGGTCTCCTGCCAGTTAGTGTTGCTACCAGTAAATGTGTCTTGGAGGTAACATGAGGGGATGGTGATGAGTATGAGGTTTGGAGTGGACATTGACGACATCCCGGTGATAATGTACTGGTGATGACGGTGATGTGATGATGAATGATACACAATGGTTGTTACAATGGTCTCATAATAAAAAAATTCAATAAGGATTTCTTGGGAAACTCAGATGACTTGAGGGGTTGTCATTGACTTGACCGGTGTTGTTTTTTACTTTTGGGTTTTTGAATTTTTAATTTATGATCTTCCAAAATGTGTGTTTTGGTTTTTGTAAATACATGCTTACTTAGAAAGTTATTTTAATAACACATAATTTTTTTCCTACTTAAAAATGATTCTTAAATTTGTTCACAAGTTAAAAAAGTTTATTCCATTAAGACTTTATTTAAAAAGGATTGATATCAAAGTATTTTTTGATGATGTATATTCCATTTTATCTACAAAATGAGGTATTTTTAGATGTGTATCATTCAATTAATATGGAATTTTGTTAAATGTACTCCCACTAAAATGAAAACCCCTTTTTAAATTTACATTATAACAATTAGTTAGCCATTATCCACATTTCACTAACAAATGATTCCTCTTCCGCATTCATCTCACAACATGGCTATATAGGTAGTCAATTATTCAAATCATACCAGATATGAATAGTGGATGGCTGAGAAGAAATTATTTTAACCTAGTCAAATATATAGATTTACTTGACTATATTCCTTTGGAATCTTAGTGGTTAGTGTTTCAAAGTAATGTGCAACCTAAATCTCACATCAAATGTACACACCTTATAGTTAGGGGAACCTATAATCTTCTTACCTTACACAAGATAATTACTAGGTAACTAATGATTAGGATTGTCTATGTTTAATAATTTATGTCTTGAAAAGTGTTTTATTTGGAATGAATATAACACCTAGTTTATTTAGGGGATTTAAATATTTCACCATATTATCTCATGTATTCCATTGATATGTATAAAAAAATCCAATGATTTAGTTTTTTTATCATATTCCTTCCAAAAAATATATATGTTCAAACCATATTGATGTATAACACTTTATATAAATCATATATTATGTTATTAAATTAAACAAAAAAACCAAATACTATGTATACACATCCAAAAAAGCCCATGTATATGGTATATGAAACATGGTCGATGGAATTTTGTAGTTAAGGAACTCATAAGAAGATTAATGGTTTTAAACTATAAAAACTGTAGTGTGGTGGCTAATCTTAGGGTTATCTCTTAATGAGGTCTATAAAATACCATGAACCTCGAGTTTTCACATATTATATTTTCAGTTTTTTGAATAATGGATAAAGGGAAATAACAGTGGTGTGATGAATATGAACTGAACACAAAATAAAATAATGAAGCTGATATATGAAATTTTATAGATAATATATCGATTATCCTTACATGCCCACAACAAGTGAAGAATTCATTACATTGTTAAACATGATAGTAATGGATATGTATGTTAAATATAGATCAAGTTAAGATATTTTAAGGCCACTATTGTGGATATCTAGAGGAAGATGGTACCCTCATGGTTCTATAATTCAAGACCACAGAATAAGGAGATCAAGAAATAGAGTGTTATGATAAATCCTTTTGGAAGGATTTTATGGCATGTAATGCATTATAAATTCTGTTCTCATGTGGTGATTTAAGAAGTAAGTGCATATATGAGACTATTTAGAAAAACATTTATGTTCATTGGTAATGATTAAAAATCATGTCACAATGTTTTATCTCACACCATGAAAGATGGTATGTCTTATTAAATCAACATGTATAAAGGATATGTGAAATTAAATAGAATCCATTTAAGAATAAACCAAGAGTTGGTTTGATGTTTATTCCATGGAATATTACACCACACCACATTATCTCTCATGTAAGAGTAATCTTATCGCTATATATGATTAACTATAGAGAAGTTTGGAAGGATATGATCTAGGATCAAATACTATCTGATATTCATATTTTTATAAGACTAATTTGGATGTGATGGAATGATAACAACTTGATTAATAGTATGTTTCACATCATGGATTTGGATATTATAATGACCCAAAATTTTATGGACCAAATTTCCCCTCTTATTATATAATTGTGTCATACTACATAATGTAGTATTATATAAATAACATGCACCACATGATTGAACCAACACCATTTTAATATAAAATTTTTAATATAAAATTTAGATTACAAACAAGGACATAATAATTTAAAATATTACAATTTAATGAAAAAATAAAATAAGATAACTAAAATATGAAAATTTGGATTTTCTCAATCCACAAGAATATCCACACTTTTGAATAACACCATTAAAATAAAACATAATATTAATAATAAAATATTAATATTGGAAAATAAAATATACATAACCTTGAGATAAAATTAAGTGAATGAAGAATAAATGAAATGTGAGTTATTTATAGTAATTAGGGAACTCGTATGACCATTATAAGTCTAATTGTTGTAATAGTAATTTGACCACTGTAATCTGATTATTTGGATAGTAATATGCTCATTAAGAATAATAACTTGACTATTAGAATAGTATCCTCACATTTTAAAGTGTAAAGTAATATCTAGATGTCTTATGAAATGAAAATATGACATATTTATATCACGAAACAAGTAAATAATTTTTTTAAATTGATAAACAAAGATAATTTATTTTTAACAACCTTATATATTTTATGTTCATTTTTATAGAAAATAAAAAAAATAAAAACTCAATTATATTTTAATTATATGGGTATATAAATGAATATTAATATGTATTATAATGATTATTTAATTTTATGAGAGCATAATTAATTTTTCTAAGGGTTAAAAAATTAATCATATTATTAGAATTGATATTTTTTTAAATAACGAATAATTTAATTTAAAAAATAAATTTATCATACTTATATCTTTTTTTTTCATAAAATAGATTGTCATTTTTTTAATATAAACATGAAAAAAATTAGGGTTAGTATTTTTCTAAAATTGATTAATTTTTGGTTAATAGTAAAATATGATATTTAACATTGTAATTTAAGTACATGAATGATTTCATAACAGATTATATATGTACCCATTAGTTCAAAATCACATGCACCATTTATTATATATTTATAACAATCAGCACTATTGGTAGTCTAGATCCAAAATAAAAATATGAGGAATATAATATTCAAAAAACACCTCTAAATGTCCCCTTTATAAATAACTCCCCTCACATCTGTTTTACTGACATATATAATCCTTGAATATTTCTAAATTTCCACCAAGTCTCTTCCTAATATTGTACACCATGTCAAATTGTGGATTTCCTAACCAAATGATTTATTCCATGATCTGTAAGGATCTTTTCAAGGAGATGAAATTTAAGAGGTAATAATCTTGAACTACATCCTTTATATTCATTTATTATTCTCCATTATCCTCACATCCCTCATCCATCATGGAATAATAACTATAGTATCTTATAAATACTAAATTTTTGTAGTTATAATTTAATTTCTACCATCCATCATTTTCTCTTCTCCCCTTATTCAAAAAATAAAACCATTTTCCATATTATGTTGGTTCACTACCACTATGGATGATGTGTTTTTATTTTCCATTACCACCCTAAAGGATGGTTAAAATTCACTTATAATGGGGTTAAATAACCTAAATATTTATATTATATATATTTTTCACATTATGGAATGAATATATGGCCATAATACTAAATAAAATGAAAACAATTCTTGATTGTTTGTAAAACATCCACAATTAACTAATTATAAAACATTAATACTTTTACTAAATTAATCATACATATATAAAAACAAAAATGAGTATTTTGGAATATTTTAATTTCTATAAGGAAATGAATATTATTTCATTCCATTTTAGGAGTTATTTTCCAATTTTACAAGAATCTTCAAAATTATCCTCCTGTGATCCGACCCTGGAACCACGAAATGAACACCCACATAATAGTGAAATTAAACATTATATCTCTTTGAAATGTTTATAAATGTTGTAAATAATTATATTAAATAAATTATATATGGTAAATTTTATAAATTAATTAAATAATTATCAATTTTTAGGATTCTATGTTCATGTGACGAATGATTCTAGACCATAATTTAAGGGATATGTCAGAAACACCCTTTTTATTTGGGTTATGATTTCTCCCAATTTACTATATTTTATATCACTATAGTTATTATTTTCTTATTTTATATTTTTTATATATGTCCTCCATACATATACCTAGTTTAATTCACCTTTCTTTGATGGGGATATACAAGTTTTAAACATTCCCTCATAAAATTTCATTCCTTAAGAAAACTTGAATAAAGGTATTTTTTGCCTCTTACCCCATTTCAATTGTAACCCCCTAAATTTTTTTTAAACATCATTGGATTCTAAAATTTATCATCTGATTACAGAAAATTCTTTTTAGTTCATTTTATATTTTTTGAAAATTGATATTCTCTTTACATTTTTAAAGACTCTTTAGCTATTTTCCGTAAATCTCATTTAATAGGTACATTTCTAAAGTTACCTATCCACTATTTTTCAAATATTCACTTCAATTGGATATTGTTTTCATGTACCATGATAAAGTTTCATATATGGACGTCCATGAATGTTTTAGTCCTTAATTTCATGGAAACCATTATGATTTTTCATCTGATTAAGCAATAATATATGATTATGTGGCCCCCTTATTTCTGTGGGAAACCATTATGTTTATGACTTATTTTCGATTCCTTATGTGGAACACATTTGAATGAACATGTTATAATGGGTGATATAAGATATTTATCTAATTAATTGGGTAAAATTTATTCATTATGCTAAGATATGTATGGTATTATTGAGTAAAACTTATCTATGATGGTACTATGTCCACCATGGGATGTTGTCTTGGCAGTTAGTCTTAACTTATGATTATGTCATTTTTATTGTTGTTGTCACATTTATATATTTTCATGATTTTGTGATTCCATATAACTTATATTATGAACCCATATGATTATTCATGATACATGCCTTTCTTGATATCATGTTATTCATTTTGACTCATATGTTATGCTTCATTATCATGTTTATTCGCTTATTAGAGTTTGTATCTCAACCCTTTAATTTATGTATTTCCTATGTTATCCTATGCAATTTTCGAGGCTTAAAGGTATTTAGGATCTCATTATAGAAAATTAAATAAAAAAAATTTATTTTAGTTTCATGAGATTGTATTATGTACCATATCTCCCAAAGATTATAGGCCTCTCGGTCCTTGGTTTTTATTTGTTGGGTGTTTGTGTTAAAAATCATGTAATAATACGTGTATATGTTTTGGGTCTCTATATTTGTTATCAAAGGTAAATATAGTTATTTTGGGGGTAATATAATATTTTAGTTAAAATCCTAGGGATATGTATAAGTATGGGGGAATATGAAAACATTTTGGTGAAGTATAGAGCGATCGATTTTCTATGAAATTAGATCAATATTTAGAAACTATAAATGGATGTGTATCTGGTACAATTGTACCTAGTGGTAATAAACCAGAAAATGGATGATTTAATATTGAATAAATCTTCACATGGTTCTTAGAAATGAATCTTTTCTGAGCCCTAAGGTGCAAGATCTGCACAATGGTCGCCCCAATCTTCCGATTTCAGTCGCTGAGTTTAACGAAGCTTCAACCCTTAATAATTTGTCATTAATAACTCTATTTTTGAAAAGAATACCCTCAGTCGATCTGTTTTACTAATTTGTGTTTGGTTCCTAGGATTTTCAAGAAATGGAAAACGTAGGTTTATTGGATAATAAGAACATTTTGATCCTTTTTGCTTCGGAGGAAAATCTGATAAAGGCATGGTCAAGGGCTCCCAGCAACTGAAATGGCTCATGATTATATCTATCCTGATGGTTGTATGATTTTCACATGAAAGCATGACTCACCCTCAGTGGCGTTCTGGGTATGTTTTCCAAATATCCCTCTTCCGTTTCAAAATCCATCAATTGTTAAAATGATTGGAAACCTACTGGGAAGATACATGTGTTCTGATAGCCAGACCAATGTGGTCTATCATCCGGTTAACCCTTGAGTGTGTTTGGAGATGGATGCATCAGGGGCGCCATTGGACTTAGTATGGATTACTGTAGGGGAAGAATTTTGATTTATTCATCCTATGGTCTATGATTCATGATTCCATTTTTTCCATTTTTGCAAATGGTTGTTTCATTCACTGGAGAGCTGCAGGCAGGGGGCTATGAATACTGGATTTCAGGAGGATGTGGGCAATGGTGATCATGGTATTCTTGAGAATAGAGCAGTGGCAGGAATGATTGTTGTGGAATAACTGTGGAAATATGTAGTAGACTAGTTGAGGGCTGTGGTCCATTGGGAACTCCTACAGTTTTCTAGATTGAAGGTCTAGTCCAAGACGACAAGGGGATGGTATAAATTCAGTTGGCATGGTTCCTTTGAATTATTGTGGTGCTAGTCTGGTGAGGCAAGAGCAATCACTGGTTTTTCATACGGATCCAAAAGTACAATATGGTTTTAGAAGGTTGATAGGTGATCTCAGTGGTGTGAGCATTCCTGTCACAGGGCCTAATGGTAATGCAGTGGCCAGACGTGGTCAGTATCGACTTGTAGGTGATTCCCAATCTGTAATCAATGAGGATTGTCCTATGGTGCATACTTCTTGTGCTTCAAAGGATGTGGTTTTATAGTACTTTTGAAATCTTCCCCATTTCATGGGGAGGGGCTTCATACAGCTCCCTCAGGACAAAACTTTTGGCATGACGCCGCTGGATGGGGAGGCTGATTTGAGTAGGGAGAATACTTCTTTGGGTGATAAGGGTGATATTACTGGAAGGGATTTTCAAATAGTGAATGAGGGAGGGGGTATGATCTCAATTCAGACCTCAGTTTACTTATTTAATAGGTTCAAAGGCCTCCAAGAGGCTGATGTGAATTCTGATTTCATTACCCCTGCTGAGGGAGACGAGGCTGGAGTGAAGGTTTCCAAAGGGATAGAACATGGACATCTAGTAGATGATGATTCAACTCCAAGGAGTAATAAGGGTTTCATGAAGAGGAAGGGTAAGAAGGACTTCTCCTCATTAACTACTTCTTTAGAGACCCACTCTACAAAGAAGATGAACGCCAAGAATATGGAAAACGAGTCTCTATACTTGCAGATGCCAGAGGAAAAGGGTGACAAAGACATGGATCTCTTTTTATGCTCTGAAGAAGAAGTGAAGGAGTGGACCTTGATGCTAAATTCATATGAGGAGGATGCAACTAAGATAATGGGAAGGTCTTTGTAGGTGTCTCTTAATGAGGAAGAATATACATGGATTGATAGACAAGACTCCATTCAGGTAGGGGGTTTCAACAGAGGGATAATCAGCATTGAGGAGTATATTCAGACATGGGACCAACTTTCATTTTTTGTTAGAGAAATGGATACTAGAGGTGGATGATTTATAGGTTACATATCTATCTTGGAAACATTTTAGGGAGACGGATTCATGTAATATTAAGTTTCTCTTTAATGATCCTGGTTAAGTTAGTGGTTTTGGTGGGGTGTTTTGAGAGGGTTGTTAGATGTGCAGCCTTGGGGTTTTCCTGTTTTTTGTCTTTGTTTGGATATTTGGTATCCTTTCCAGTTTTATACTTGGAATTTCAAAAAAGGGGGACTAGAGCACGAAGTCTTCATTGATGTAGGACTTTTGGATTGGGATGCTTGAGAGGGTATGACTATGCCATCAGTACCATGCCCATGCACTTATGCCCGAGATTGCTTGCCGAAGGACCCTGTGTAGGTGAACAATTGTTATCAAGATCAATTTCGTGGGTAGGGTAGGTCCAGTGGTTGGATTTGTTTTTTATTTTTCTACCTGTGTTGTTAAGAGTTTGATCAGACTATTTTTTTTGGTTTCTCACTTTCAGCCTCAAAAGTGTTTTGATAATAAAAAAGTAATTTTCATTCTAAGTATATAACTCCTCCACAGATAATTTTTTAGGATAAACCTCATGGTAAATATTATCATAATTCCTTTAGTGGAATATGACTCTATATTGATGTTTTTGACTCTTTTTCTAGGGTGCGTACATCCGTATGTTTTTGAGGATGCACAGTTGTTTCCCTGAATTACCGCTTTTCGAAGGCGGGCAACATCCGTTGCTTATTCAAGGACATTTTCTCCTTGATCGAAACATGATGATGGTATGTCAGTTCTTACTTATGTGGATTACTCCTTAGAACTCGTTACCTAGTCCATGTCTACCTTATAGACTTAACACATTGTTTGTGAAACTCTTCCCAATTCCATGTCTTCATGGATGCCGGTTAATCACACTACTTCTGTGAAAACATTCCAAGGGGTCCGGTCAGGTAAGAAACCTTTGGTTGGGGAGTAGTCACATTGGACATCACTAGCATGTCTAGATGTTGGAACAGAAGCATGAATAGGTTTTTTACCCTTATGATATGGCTTCTCGAGGGCGCTAAATCCTGAGGAATCCCACATCGAGTGCGGAGAATTATATGCCATAGGCATGCCTTTGAGTTTTTCCTCAACTTCCCATGTTTAACATAGGGTATGCCACGAGTTTGAACTCTAGCAGAGACAGATCAGACTAATCAGAACACTGACTAGAGTGGGTCCGATGGGTGAAACCCCTGGAGGGAACACTGGTGCTCGGTCTAACGTGTGGTTAGTTACATGATTTCTGCTAGGAAAAATGAAGAGGTGAATGGAATGATCTCATCAGGATGTGGCAGCCTGAATAAGAATCAGGATGAAAAGGGAGAGCTAAATGATGTGGTGGGGAAATGAGATAGAACCTTTGTAAAGGTGATGGTAGGGTTGGGCTTAAGCCTCAAAGATACTTCGTACATATCCTTGTGGAAGGGAATCAAAGACCATTAGTTCATGATGGGGTATAGATTCAGAGTTTGCACAGAGGATAGCGACCCGATGATATACTAGGGCTTACATGTGGTTAGCAGCTTGAGGTCGGTCTGACTCATGATGGATGGCCAGAGATGTGGGTCCCAAAAAATAAGTCTACAATGGATTATCGTTGATTGGGGTTGATAATGACTTACCACTGATTGGGGTTGACAACGACGTACCAATGATTGGGGGACCATTCAGTGTCATGCGGGACAAGAAGGGGTGTACAGTTTGATATCATAAACGATGAGGGTGGACCAATGGGAAGTATTCAATACCGATGGTAGTTGGGCTTAAACCTAAGGTAGGCTTCCTATGTACCTTTCCTTGAAAAGAATCAAAGTACACGTAGTTCAGGATGGGTTGATGAATTGACGTGGAGGGAGTCCGAAGCAATAGGTGTTGGGATTGAACCTAATGAAGGATTCTTAAATACCTTGCGTTGGAAAATATCAAAGTCCATGTGGTTCGGGATGGGTTGGTGAACCGGCGTGGAGGGGGTCGGAACCAATATGTGTTGGGATTGAACCTGAGGGAGGCTTCCTACGTACCTTGCCATGGAAATGATCAAGGTCCATGTAGTTTGGTATGGGTCGAGGATTACACGCTAAGGCATCCCATGAAGGATTCCATGTTCAATGCTTACTGTAAGACCAAGTGAGTCATGCTTGGTGTGAGAAACAAGAGGAAACAAATACCCAATGATCACATCACGAAAGGTGTGTCCGTGGGAAGTGGGGCTGGCCTTACAAATGGTTAGCCGCCTAAAAAGGAAATAGGCGCATATGTGTGGTTCACGACCCATAGATGAATTAGGGTCTTACGTGTGGTTCACAGCCCCAGGGAGATGGATATTGGGACTTGCTCCATGACGGAGGCCTGGGTGGAAGCAAATCCTAGAGGTTTTTGGAACGGAAGAGAGGAGGGTTTTGATGACCATTCCCCCCTCTAGATGTTGGAACAAAAGAAGAAAGGAGGATTAAGGGTACAACCTCCTGCAAGAAAGCTAGGGGCTTAGACCAAGATGGTTTCCCTTCCCTTTGGATAGACGCCACTCCGAAAAAGAGGATCTCATTCCATTTGAGGAATATCTCACCCATGTGGGGATGAGAAGGCGTAGAGAATTTCCGAGATAGGGATCCCTGTGTAGAAGGCACTGGGTGAGGCCACAGTTTAACGTCATGTACTGAGGAAGATTTCACTTGGTAGTTTAACATCTTGTAGCTCAGACAAGGAAGGTTCACTCTGAACCCCTAGGACTTACATATCTAATACCCGCCCACCCTTGGGAAAGGGAAGGCATCAACAATTCTGTGTTGAGTGGCTGTCATGGAGTGATCCATTGAGGGGCCCATATTATCCTGGATATGCGAATAATCAACAGCCATTAGCTTTAATGGGTTCCAATAAGGAGGGAAAATTGTTAATGGGGACTATGCATAGAAACTGCCTGAGTACCGCTAAGGAGCAGTAACAGTGGATGGGGCTTACGCGTGGAAGCTGCCTAGGTGCCGCTATGGAGCAGAAATTGTAGATGGAGATTACACATGGAAACTACCCGTACTATCTTTCTCATGTCTGGACATTAGAGAATCCAAACATGCCAGTGGGTGGAGGCATATAATTGGGGCCAACACCTATGGGCACGTGCACAAGTGGGATAACACCAAGTGCGTTGGAATCCGTCCGAACAAAGGGAGATGAAAATTGTGATTCTCATTCCCAGCATTCGGAATGCGGTGAGGGTGGCATAATGATGGAGGATAACTATTGACTATGTTCGAAACACAACATCCATATCATGTTATCCAGAAATGGGGACAAACAACCGAGGGTCAACTGCTGACCGTGTTCGAATCATAGGATCATACTCAATGTGTTGTCCGAAGTCTTCTAGGGAGTTGGCTCGGAATGGTAGGTTAGATGATGCGGCATGGGAGGAGGCTGTTAGGGGGTCCCTTCAGACATGAAATAGGATTATGATCCAAATGAAGTACACACAAATCAGGAGGTGGAGTAATGGAATGTTTGAATGGATTCCAACTCTCTTGAAATTACGCCATTGTAATCTTGGCATGAGGTATCTTTTTCCTGTCACATATGCCATCTCTTATTTGGAACAAGTGTAATCCAATTATTTAATGATAGGTCATGCTACAGTTTAATGTCATGTAGAGAGGGCTATTGGAATCTTATTCTCAGAGAATAAGGCACCTCTTGTTTGGAGCTAGAGGAATCATATATTTGTCACATAGGAAGTACTATAGTTTAAGTTTATGTAGAGAGGACTATTGGCATCTTATGCTTAGGGATTAAGGAATATCTGGTTTGGGGAAAGAGGCATTCTATGTTTTTCATATAGGGTGTAGTATAGTTTATAGTCATGTAGAGAAGACTGTTAGGCATAAGGCACCAAGAAATGGTTGGTTTGGGGACCTACACAAGAGCAGACCTTTCTAGTGGATCCAAACATAGGAGTTAGGTGATAGGGTTCAGATGAGATGCTTGAGGAATGATTCAAATCAAGGTAATCTGAGAATTTATGATAATAATATCAACTCATGACATGGAAAACCAACCAAGAGGAATATGTAAACTCAACATGTTTCATGGAGTATAAAGGAGTATCTCAAATCATGTTATTCCATAGGTGGAAGGTGGGCGTGCATAATGGCGCAGTGGAAAATGTCGAAGTCCTGGACTGAAAAGTTCACAGTATAAACCAGCGAGTGCAGGCCTGTATCCTATTTCATGTATGATAGACTACACACAGGATGAGTTGCGTGCAAGATCATACTGTGTGGCTTAGTTGCGCACAAGATTCGGCACCTTGGTAATGTTGCATGCAATATTGAATTCTTGCACGCAAGACTAGATGTTTTGAGTGCACGAATGTAATCTTGTATCCACATGCCTTAGGAAGAAAAGAGGTTGGGCAAGGATCAAACCACCGTGGGCCCACACGAAAGCAGATCCATATGGGACCTATCATGAAAGATCTCACATGAAGGGTTCCATTATTCTGTGCAATCGCAGAAGAGGATATCTTACATGCAACAGAGCGGTGACCATAATTTAGAGACCTTCCCTGATGGGTGGGCGCTGCACTTGTATTTATAGGTGAACCCAAGAGAGGTTTCATGTAAGATTCTGGGCATATAAGTGATTTTACATTCACAATGCGATAGGTGCACATGAAAAGGGGAATTTGACATTTCATTGGGAACATTAGAATCTTTCGTGCAGATGCTAATCTTGCACACACCTCTCAAAACTTTCTCGCACATTCCTTGGACATTTTTCGGGTGTCCTGGGCAGAAGATGACACCTCATTGGGCGCGTAAAAGGTTTTCATGACATGTTGAACTCACGATTTTACTGTTTCACAAAAGATTCCATTCTTGCATGAAAAACAACCATTCTTGCACGTGAGATTTCTATTCTTGCACGCAAAACCATACTTTTCCCCATAATCATCCTGGATATCCATTTCCAGCAGCCTCGCTTCGAGCTGCCATATCTTATGATCCATAACTCCATTTGGGCTCCACGACTAGTCAAATCGAAGCATTCAAAATGCGCTATAATATGAGATCATGTTCAGAAGAATTATATGAATTACATGTATGCATGATCTGGTTCTGACAATTGAGCATGGATTTTTTTTCACTGTATAAATCTACCATCGACTATGTGTATAGGGAGATTACACTTCACACACAGAGTGATACTATGACACTGTCCAATTGTATGTAAGAGAATGAACCTCTATTGGAATATTCATGTAATCATGGATATTGTTTCCCTACAATAAAGAATATCCATCTCAAATTATTGATACAAAAGATAGAATAATGCTTAAACACATTCCCATTGTGAGGTATTATACAGATGTACTCCCCTGAGAGTTTCTTAGTCCTCCTCTGGACTCAGATTCTGAGTTATCAACTAAACATACATCTAGATATCTTTCCATATTCAAGAATACATATAGAATAGGCACCATAGAGTTATAGGAACTAAAGAAGAAGTTACAATAGAATCTGGAAAAGGGTTTTATATAACTGAGCTGTTCACCATGGGGTTCTTCAGTCCTATTAATCTAGAAGAAGGATGGGTCAATGCACATCATCATTATTGATCATGAAATAAACAAGATCAAAATAAAAGAAAGTATCTTCTTCCATGGATTGATGAATTTTTTGATCATCAACATGGTGCCCAAAATATCTCTATGTAGGACCGTCGGTGAGGGTATCATAAAATAAAGGTGACGAAGGAAGGTATTCCCAAAACTTCCTTTAAAATGAAGAATGGGCACAATGAGTTCATAGTGATTCCCTTTCCAAATCACAAATTCTTTGAAAATATTCTTTAAATTAATTAATAGAGTCTTTAGAGATTACCTAAAAAATTTATAGTAGTCTTTATAGATGATATTAAAATATTATTAAAATATAAGAGGAGCATGTGGAAAATTTTAATACTATGATAAAGACTTTTTTAAAGGAGAATATATATACACTGTATATTAAATGTGAGTTATGGATAGAGGATGTATCATTATTGAGACATGTTATGACCAAAAACAAGATTTATATAGACTGTCCTAAGAAAAATTAAATTGGGGAGTTTCCTAGACTATCATATGTAAAAATGATCCATAGTTTCATCAGACTAGTTGGGTATTATTGATGATTTGTGAGAAACTTCTCATTCTTTTCAAACATGCTAACCAAGATGACTCAGAATGGGGTAAAGTTTTTATGGGCCAATGACTATGATGAAATCTTCATGAACTCAAGAAAGAGGCTTATCACTACACTAATACTTACACCACCCACAAGTGGGGAACTATTTATTGTATAAAATGATAATTCAAAGAGGTTATTGGGTTGTGTACTATTGTAGAATGATAATGTGATAGCCTATGTCTCATAGAAGTTAAATGTTCCTGAGAATAACTATATAACTCATGATCTAGAGTTTGTCGTAGTAATATTTTCCTGGAATAGTTAGAACCATTATCACTATGGGGGAGAGGTTTGAAGTATATATAGATCATAAGAGCCTAAAATATTTGTTCACATAGAAAGATCATAATATGTAGTAATGAAAATGTTTAGAGTTAAATAGGTAATATGAATGCTCAATCTACTATCATCTTGATAAAATAATTAATGTGGAATATTCTGTAAGTAGAAAGGATCCTATGTCATTAAAAGATATTGGGATTAAAATGGATTTGATCATATTATTCATGAAAAGGATGGGCATAAGAATCATAAAGGAAGTAATATCATCATTTATTACTCAAATGATTTCTCTACTATCCATTTTGGGGAAGATAATGGATAAAACAAATTGATGATGTGGAAATTTAGAAGAAGTTGGAAGATATAATAAAATGAACGTCATAAGAGTTTAGATTTACTGAATAACATTTTATAACATTTGAGTCTTGAAAATGAATACCATCAAATCCTATGATAAAAAAGTAGTTTTCAAATGATGCACATAAATCGTCCCTCTCTCTTCACCAAGGAAGCATAAAGATGTATCATGATGTCTATGAGAATTATTGGTTGGAAAATATGATGAATGAGATCACCAAATATACATATTTGTTTCTATTATGCCTGTAAGTTAAGACTAGAAATAAAAATTCTATGAGGATAATGAAACAATTACCCATACCCAAATGGAAATGGGAGAACATCACTCTGGATTTTTTCAAGATCATTCAAAGGTGTCCCAAGGAAATAATTCTACATGAAATGTGGTGAATTTTATTAAAAATACTACTCATTTTATTTCAATTTGATAAGACTACTAACTCGATCAAATTTCAAGGATATACATTAGATAAGTAGTGAGGTAGCATAGTACACCACAATTAGTTGTATATAATCGATATATATTTATTACCTCTATGTTATGGAAGAGTCTCTACAACTATATAAATAGTAATTTGAAATTTATATGACTTATCATCCCCCAAATGAAGGCCTATATGAGCTCACTATCCGAACACTGAAAGACATTTTGAGATCAAGTTTGTTTTACTTCAAGGAGAATGAGATCAACATCTTCCTTTAGACATGTTCTCACATAATAATAGAATTTAATAAAGAATACAAATTGGTACATGTTATGGAGTTTATGGGAAATGATTGTGTACACCCAAGTGGTGGCATGAAGTTGAAAATCATAATCGTATTGGAATTTAAATGGTTAATTAAATATTAGAAAAGGTTAATACCATTTAGTGTCACATCAAGGATGCTATGAGTCAATAGAATAGTTATGCTTATAGTTTTTGATGAGATATGGAACTTGAGGTTAGAGACAAAGTGTTCTTAAATATATGTCCATGGAATAAAGTCATGAGATTTGGGAATAGGGGAAAGTTAAGTCCTAGGTACAATTGATCCTTTGATATCCATAATAGCAACAGAGTCATGGATTATCAACCAACACTCCCCCACCCCTGACTCAAGTACAAGCGGTATTCCATGTATCCCTCTTGAGGAAGTATATACCTGAACCATCACATGTACCAAATTTATAGGTGGTATAGATAGAAAATAATCTATCCTATGAGGTTCATGTGGTGATGAAATTAGACTATAGTGATAATGTTTTTCAGAACAAGACACCTCAAATAGTTAAATTATTACAGCAAAACCAAAAGTATGGGGAAGAGACATGGGAATCCAAGAAACGCATGAAAAAAAGGTATATGTGTAGTCTTGAAGAAATCACAAAGGAAGGTAAATATTCCCACCACCAATTTATAGAAGGAATAAAATATTCTTACTAGTCCAATAAGGTTAATGGATGAAAATTGGAATTCAAATTTGGGAAGAAACTTGAAAAAATCAAAATTTTCTACGGTTTTTCTGTTGACCACGTACCATCATTGGGAAAGGTTTATGGTATTCATAAAAAAAACCATCAGTATGTAGAAGAACTAATGAGGTGTTGTCCTACGGGGTGATGGCCAATAAACTCAAGATGGCAGGAACCATGTTGTTCGAGGAATCAAATTGAGAAATTCCACTGCATTCCATCCCACAAACTAAGCAGTTCATGGGTTAATCAAGACGGAGGGTTCTGTGAACCATAACTTGCAAACCAAAGCCTCTAAAAATCCCGATTGATAGAGTTTTATGTGTGTTGAGTTATATCTTTATGGGATTATACCAATGATTTCATATTATAACATATTTTATTTCCCCAATTCCCTATAAAAGTACCGCAAGTGTAATCGAAACATAGAGAGAAAAGAATGACGATACCAGAAGAGGAATGAGGGAAGAGGAAAAAAGAGAAAACAGAGCTATGACTTTGGAGATTTTGGAGGCTTGTAGACAATGATTTGACTTATTTCCCAAATCATTGATTAAGTGCGAACCATAAAATACCTCTTCCACATATATAAATGGTTGTATACCATAATGAGAAGAAAAATAACAAAAAATGGTGAAACTACGAACCTAAATGGTGAAACTGCAAGCCGAAATGGTTAAACTGTGAACCATAAATCCCTCTCAGATGAAATTCCCATAAAACATAGGCTATTAGACCCTTCTTCAATCTAGAACTCTGCATAAAACATCTCTATGCAGACAAGATCCTATGCCACGTACAACATTTGTATGTGGATGGAACTGGTGGACGTGTGGCCCACCACATCACAAAGCACCTCCAGGGCTGCATACCATTTTGGTGTGAGGAACACATTCTGATCCATATACCACTTCGGTACATGGAATACCCCTCTACCCATATGAAAATACACCATGTGGGGCTTCCCCCATCGCATGTGAGAAAATAGTATGTGGAATAGGGTGATTTCATGTGTCCTTCCTCCTCGTTCCAATCATCCCCCTCCCATAAAATCATGTCCTCCATAACTCATCAATGACCCATTCCACTAACATTAGTCCAAAGCCTCTTCCAAAGCTACTTGACCGATATGATTAGATCATTGCACACACCAGCTCACCTTTCTTAATTTACATACATAGGGTAAGCAGAGTCACGAAGGTTGTCCCCATAATAGTTTGGACCCCTAGAATGTCCCTAAGTTTACATTACCTATCTATCCCAGGATAAAACCTTAGGGTGCCAACATGAGTCTTCAATTTCTAGGGATTAAGGGTAATCACTAGTCTTTGTATTCGATGAGTGACAGTGACAAGATTGAAGATCACTATTTCCATCCCCTGTGTCATGGAACCGCACTCCTCCCCTTTCCCAGAACTAGCTCTCAGGAACTCCCATTGTGGTAATCCCCTAGCTTTCTGAGAGTTGGACCACATGAATTTCAATGTCATTCCACATTGAAAGGTTCATTACTGAACACAATCACCCACCATCAGCTCGACATTGGACCAAGGGAGTTAATTGAAACACCCAATGTTCTTTCCCTCCTCCCCGTTGACATCAAATCCATGACCTTTTATCTATCTTCGTCCTCCTTTTCCATCAGTGAATAAGTGAATGTTCACCCTTGTTAAATCATTCATATCCTCTTGTTTCTCACACCGAGTATGAATCACATGATCTTAGAGGTCTGTGATTATATGACATTGGCAAAGCCCATAAAAGAACTATGATAACTTTGATTCCTACTCTAATCAGGATACGTAGGATGCCTACTTAAGGCCCGAGCTCAAATATGTACCATTTTTTAAAAGGTTCACCACAAATATGTCCCTAAAAAAGGGCATCCTCATTATGATTATGTACCGATTCGATTCTGTTAGGTGAGAATTTCTTATGAGTAAGACCCAATCAAGTCATGACCCATAATCAAACTACAAGAACTATAATTCCTACTATAACCAAGATATATAAGACACCTGTATAAGGCTCGAGCTCATGGAATCTTTTCCTCAGATGCCAGTCCTGATAAAATGTTCCCAAAAATACAAAAGGTCTCATTCTTAGGTGTATTTCCTGATAACAAAACTACACAAACTTTGATTCCCCATTTGATCAGGGTACATAGGATGCCTCTTTGAGATCCAAATATAACCCCCAAATTAACCCTAATTTTGTCCAGGATATATCCTTAGTAGGTTCATGTTCACCAGAAGATCATATCTTTCAGGGGACCCTTGGGAATCTTCGGTGTAAGCCCTACACCATGTTTGGAACATGCATCTTTCTCCTAGTTGTCCTCACTGCATGACGTTAAACATCATGGATGGGTCCTCGTCACATGAACTTAAAAGGTGATGTGTCCAGTCAAGTGACGCCGAACTAAGCGGGCTCTGATTCCTCTCAGAAGGATATGTAGGAAGCCCATCTTCTGGGTCTAACCCCAACATCCAACCACCATCCGTACTGCCTGGATGAAGATAAAATCCATAGCACCTCATTTCATGGATTAAGCCATAATTTTTTCCATAAAATCAAATCCATGTATATCCCTGATGATACTACAACCGGTGAGTGACCCATGGATACACTCTTTGAGAATGAACTTGGGAGTCATGAACATATGAACTTGGCTTAAATATATTAGAGAGTCCTAGAGTAGGAAATAATTCCACCCCCCCAAAAGTGTGTGATGTGCCTGACCTCCCATCCTCTCGACCAATGGAATCCTCATGTGTTATTGGCCAAACCATCCAACAAGCACCTACCTTTGGAATTCAGGTCCATGAATCATGGATAGAAGGGTCGTTGGGTGTTTATGGTTCCATGAATGAACCCATTGGAGACCATATGAGGAAATCATATCCTAAGAGGACCAGTTGCAAAAATAATTAACCCCCTCTAATCACCCACTGAGACCTTTCAATTATGGAATCTCCTTCATAATAAAAAAAGGATAAACTCTCTAGTACCCATAGGTTTAATCCAATCCCCCTTAAAGGATAATGATGTGAATCCGATGGAAACAAAAATGGTGAACTCGTCATAAAATTTTCTATAATAACAGACAAATGCGTATCTCCTGTCAGAAAATTGGGTTTTTACCAAATGCTTACCTAGGTTAAAAAAAAGGTGAACCTGATGTGAATCCTCAAAAAAGGTGGTGGTTTTACCCCACTCAAGCCCCTTTACCTCATAAAAAGGAAGGGAATAAGCCGAATCGTCGATTATGTATGTGATCGAGAGATGATATTTGGATGGGGTTTTGTTGTATGCACATGTCATATATTTATATTATAGGTTTCTATAGTAACCTTAAATCCAAATGAAATCTCGAAAATTAATGCAGACACACTCCTTAGTGATCCCACAGGTGGTCGGGGCCCAGATAAAGAGAAAAACCCCGTTTCTGACCTAGTTCCTTCAACGTTGGGTATCCAACATGCTGATTATAGAGTACCACCAAAATGGTACTCTACCCACATTGGAGGCTGCAAGATAGGCCCTCCAATCAGCAAAATATCTCTAGCTTATTCCCTAACTATGAATGATACCCCAACATAGGGAAACCCCACTAACCATATCCAATTTCATTGGGAACCTATCTTCAGAGTGTGATAACAAGTACCTACCTTATATTAGAGAGGGAGATGAAGTCGATGCTGATGACTTCATACCAATAGCACAAGGGTCTTACTCATGGGCCCCTTCTGAAAAGATTCACTGCCAACGTTAAGTGGCCAAGTATATTCACTATAAATAGGATCTCAGGATTAGGGAACCAGCTAAAATCCAAAGGACATGGGCCCCTTGAACCGACCACCAAGGGTGGAAAAAACATAATTTGGAGCAGTTAATCACCCAGATTCATGGGGAGGAAATCTATTATACAAACGTGGTGACATTCAACGGGATGACATACAACTCTTATTCCTCCACTCTAGATCACAACAAAAATAGGGTGGCACAATACGAGTGCGTGCACATTGATGTCAGTTCTTTATAGTCCCACTGTGTAGACATAGTGGTGAATAATAGGAATATTGAAATATATGCCACTGCACAAGAATCCTATCATCCAAACAAAACAAAAACCGGATATTGGTAGTCACAAACACTTGTTAATGCATCTAAATCCCGCCATAGAAATTGGATGGAAAAAACATGAGAAGAGTCAAATTCTTGCAGATGTATACAAATATTATGAGACAAATAAAGTGACAAGAGAGATGATGAAAATTCCTACTTGTAAATATGATGCCCACTAGTCAAATATGGTGGAAACTAGAGAAGGAAACCTGTAGAAGGCTTGTTCCTCTATCCCAGTATATGAGTACTTCCAGTATCTACTATAAACATATGGAGAACCGATGTAGGAACAAAATCCTTCTCTAAAATCATAATGGAACTTCATACCCATTAAAACCAAAGATGCATCTCAACACATCAAGGAAATTGTGGAAGATGAGATGTCGATTCGGGACCATATCCTCTAGATGTGTCAAGACATAATTGCAATGGTAGAAAAGAGAAGAAACCAGGCCCACAACCCATTTTTGTCGAATGGAATGACTCATCTGCAAGATAGATTGGTCGCTCCAATATAGTTATGCATCCTTAATCCAGTCCAGGAGGGTCGATGGAAATATCCTGCAATACACGGACAACCTGATAGGGAACAAATACCCATTCCAACTAGGGGATGTTGGTCCAACGTGGTGGCTGCTCTCGGGAAGGAATATATCCCTACCAAAACACCAGATGTCTGTAGGAATATCCTAATGATATAACAAGAACAAACAAAAAAAGAAACCATATAAAAAGGCCATTACAAATAACAGAAAACCCCAGTTTTCTATAAAAGAGTGTCCAAAGATGAAATACACCAAAGGAAACCAGAAAATGAAGAGCATATTCATGATTCTACTTTGATGGAAGATGGAGTTCTGGATGAAATAAATAATATATCAATAGAGTCTCAAGATCTTCTCAATACATTACCAAATTATTGAAGTGGAAGTATTAGTTGTCAAGACTCTCCCCGGAATGTTTCCACTATCCGTTTTGAAGGCCCTCCCCATAACGCACATAGGGGATTACTTTTTGGGCGATGAATGATCAATCATGAGAGCCTATCTCCTGATGCGTGGTAGGGTAGCCCTTCCCTTGGACAGAAGGTCCAACAATAAGAAGTTCATCCCCTTACTGTTGTCTGCCCTGATGGTCCTCCATATGATATACGTTGTATATATGATTCTCCTTGTAGTTGGACATCAATCCATGATGGTAGTCCTCACTATGATGGAAGCCACTACAAAGGTTATCCCCACAATAGAATTTGATGTGAAAGACCTCCCCAAATCAGCTTCAAAAAATTATATGGTCCTCCCCTCATTGTATTACAACCTAAAGGCCCTCCCTAGAATGTAAGCTATTGACATTATCCTTACTACCAGATATCAAGCTGTGATAGTAGTCATCGTCATCATAGTAGTCATCAAGATGGTCCTCCCATCAGTGAAGTCAAGTAGTAAGAAGTTCCTCCTCCTGTTGTTTCCCACCCTAATGGTCTTCCCAGGGTATACACCATAGGGAAATTCTCCCCAGGTAGGTATCAAGTTTCAATGGTTTCCCTCTCCATTGTGGCACTGATTGCGAAGGTCCTCCCTATAGTCAAAATTCAAAATCACAAGAATTTCCTCCCATTTCCATGGAAAATGTGATAAATCCCACCTAAACCAAGGTTCAAGGAAATATAGATTCATACATTTCAAACACTCTGTTTATGACAAGTGTTATCATTTCATAACCCGAATATGGCCTGGGTCCACACTCATTTTTCAATCCACCCCCGTACCACTCACATATCAATAGGTATCTTTCCAACCCAATTCTCAGAACAAAATTAAGGAGCATTAAAGTTGGGAAGACCAAGAGGAGGAGTCTTCATAAGAGCAACACCACGATATGTTGCTCCTGAGAAGAAAACTAGATAGGGATGACATACTAGTGATGTATTAGCCCATGTCCACATTTCAGTTTAACATACCAAGGGAGTTGTCTGAGTAATGTAAACATAACAATCGCATTAATATATTTAAAACTCTCCACCAGCTAAAGGAAAAATTCCAACCCAGTGAGGAATATGAAGACCATGTTAGAATACTATGGTAGCTTGGCCATCTAGTAGTTATGGAAGATCTCCATCTACATGGAAACCATAATAAGAGAGGAAAAAGAAAGATATCAAATTGGAATGCATCCACAGGAAGCACAAGTGGAATTTCTTTATCAGTGATGCCCTATCCGATGTACAAATTCAGGGATGGTGAGATCATGGAGCTCTACACTTGAACCCATGTCCGATCAAACATAACTCACCGGAAGTTACATCTTGCAATTTCATTACCCAAAAATAGTAATAAAATGGGAAATTGGATTAGGAATGGGGAAACACTAAACAGAAATCGTCCTTGAGCAAGTCTCAAAAGTGTTACTCATGAAGATATCTTGACATCAAGATGCTTCTGATCCAAGAAATCAAGAAAATCCAATAGACCTCCTAACTAAGGTAAGCCAAACAATGAGAAATGCACATTTCCTTAGAAGAAAATAAATACTATGCAAGTCCAATGCCATACTAAAATCACAACCACATGGTAGTGAATGAAATCAAGAAGGCGATATTAGTAGCAGTTTCCACTTCAATATGGGAATAACCTTAGCTCGTAGGGCTTGGTTCATTTTAACTCAAAATTCCCCCACAAGACCAATAAATCTGGGCCATAGAACATCATCAGAAGAACAAGATCAACCCCAATAAACCCATCAATAACTCCCACATGAATCCCCAACAAGTAGAAGAATAAATCCACAGTTTTATATGGCTCTCATCCCCCCTTGAAAAAATGGGTCCCTCATGGTTGTGGAAAGATTATCCACACAGGAGGATGAAATGAAAGATATTAGGGAATTAATGCCAAGCTATGTCGAGAGGGATATCTTGGCGGGTGTGTCATCCAAGAGGAACATCAGTAGGTATTTCCAAAATAGGGGACTCTACCACATGAACTCATCCCGGTAAATGAAACTAGGCTCGGATGCCCATCCAATCCAGCACCGGGACCATCGGTCTACTTGAATCCGGCCTTAAAAGAATATCAAGACTTCCTGAAATTGGGGAAATAGACATAATATATTCATGAGAACCCACAAAGGATGCCCACCATTGGGTATTCTCCCCAAATTCCAATAGTATCGGCACGTCTAGATTTCCCCCTGCTACACCCACCCAAGCTCATGTCTGGAAAGATATGAATTAAGGGATATTGAATACCATTGAGCAAATGGCTGGTAGAATGGAAGGCACTGACGGGTAACATGCTCCAGTACAACCAGAACACAATTCTTACCCTGATTGGGTGAGCAACATTCCACCATCGACAAACCTCAAGAACCCCGTATTCCTAGTGTTCCGTGGTTCAGAAGACCCGGAACAACATATAATGCATTTTGAATCTTACTGTGACCCAATATGGGAACCCAATAACAACAAAAAATAGAGAAACTCGTGTGCTTCATGCAGAATCTTTAGTGTTCAACCTTCGTGTGGTATACTAGTTTTCCAGTTAACTCAATCACTGGTTGGGAGGACCTCCGGTGATAGTTTCTCTTCTATATCAGTTCAACATTCTCTTATACAATAGTCAAAGATCTCATGAACCATAAGAAGCAATATAATAAAAAACTTTTAGACTCCATTGTCATATATAAATGAATGACTTACTTCCTGAACCATCAACTCCCCTAGGATGAATTTCTCGCTATGTGCATCAATAATCTATGTGATGAATTTGGGACACCACTCATCCCATTTAATTACAAAAGTTGGTTATGAGATTTCTCCTCCTTTTTCAAGAGGATAGAAGTCTCCTTGTAGTGGACCAATGTTAAAACCCAAGTGGCCACATTAGCCCCAGGAAAAAGAATATGAAAAGCTGAATCGTCTTCTGTCACACATCAGCCACCCCCAGCACAAGCTCTAGTTGTGAGGCCTCCACGAAACCATGTAAGACTCACTTGATGCCAATAGGCACTCCACCTCAGAAAAATGAGTGAATGGGTGCCATATAAAATTATTTAGATGAATGATGAAATAAATTTTACTCATTTCAAGATGGCCAAGTCCATGGATACTTCGTAGGCTCCATGAATTATAACTTTCTCAAGCTTTCGGAGCCAAAGAGAGCCGATGAAGTGGGTCTCAATGACCATCCAGCTTATTGACCATACCATCAGATATTGGGACACACCATCCAAGAGTGCATCATCTTCATGGATATCATGATAAAGATGGTGGATTCTAGACTAGTCATGTTAGGACCACTTCCAGCATAAGTGTAGTATGTTTCCACCAAAGAACTCAGTGAGGAAGTGGAGTGGAAAACAATCACCAAAAAAAGAATAAAAAATATGATAGTTTGATGACTTGGAAAATATTCAACTGAGCTTATAGAATTATTGAGGCATAGATGAAGCAACCATTCATTCCCCCAATAGCTCCAGATGAAACACAACCATCATAATTAGCCCCACAACCCTCCAAGGGTCGTCTATCTAGGAGATGGTCTGATCAAAAAGGAGGAAAGAAAGAGCAGGAAAATGAATCTATACTAAGACCAAAGTCAACCTTAATGCTTTTAGACATCCTGCTAGAAAAATTAAAAGCATGGGAAACGACACAAAAAATGGGACAACGAGCACCACCCCGCCAAATGACACCATCAAAAGAAGAATGTCATACATAATCATTATCTGTTCAAGAAAAGGTCTTCAACTCCATTAATGTCTTTCACTTAATGGATGCCTTATCATATGGAGAATGTATCTACAAAACTGAATTCCTCTTTTCCAACCAGAGATTTTTAGGAAGAGGCTATAGAGGCCAAGGGTTTCCAGGAAGGCATTGTCCTGAAAGGAGTCAAATTCCTGGACACACCGTAACCCAAACTATTAATGTTGTGAAAAATTGCAGAAGGACCCTCTAATAGACAAAATAGGAACCAGAGTGTTTCTCCAACCATGCTGAAATAAATCCTAATGCAATCATTTCAGAGTATCTATTGACGGAAGAGAATCTGTCTAATTACCTGAAGCAAACATGGAAACTAGTCTGATAGTATCCAAAGGCGATGGGACCACCATGACATCCCATCCACGTGGTCATCCCGTCCACCTCTAGGGCTCAAGTCCCTAAAGTGCCTTTGAAATAACATAACTAATATGGGAAGAACCAACATTTAGAGCCGAAATATGATATTCTCATGTCCCTAAAGCGCCTTTGTCCATTGGTCTATGATAAGGATAATCTGACACCCTGCACCAAAACTATACTAGGATATAAAAAAACTTTAGTTGAAACTATTGGGTTGAATCACGCTTGAGAATTGTATTGGTGACCTCATGTATGATTCTGAGTTTCCTGTAGTGTGGAAAAATATAGCCTTTAACATCCTGTTGGGGAGGCCCTAGCTGCATCAACATGCTGGATTTCCCTCATAATACTATCAGTGCATCAAATATAGAACTAATATAAAAAATAGGACATTTCACATTGATAAATCCCCATTCAAATCTTGTGAGTCCCACTATATCGATGTAGGTTTCTATGAACCAAAAGAAAAGTAGTATTTGGCAGAAGATGTTGATTGGATCACCACCCCATATGGGTTGGAAATGGCTTCTACTAATCCACTCAAAAAAACATGGGGAAGAGTATATATTTCCCATAAATTAGTTTGAGTGCATAAGTTCAAGCTCTGATACAGACTCAACAGTCTTTATGATCTCCATTATGGCTACCGAGTCCAAGGACACTGAAAAGCATGCTAACCCCCATGATGACGGTGAGTGCTCAAAACATTTTCTCAGCCCATTCTTGATGCTCCATATAGTTCCTACCTAACTCAGTAAGGTATAAGATTTTGTTATGTCATTAAAATATTGTGAGGAAACTTCTCCACCCCCATTCCATCCTCTTTAGAAAATTCCCCCCAGTCTGTCGGGGCAAAAGGAGCTGTTTCAGTTGTTAGAAATCAGAGTTGTGATTCCTCTACCAATGCTAGATTGTTTATATCGAGAATAATGTCTCTATCAGAAGAGGAATAAGATGATAAAAATATCATGAAGAAGATAATGAATAAGAAGAAAAATATATCAAATATGCCCCTCCTATATTCTAATAAGGCATCTCCATCACAATTGATGAACTTAGGGATAAAACCTAGGCACCAAAGATGACCTTCATCCCACTAAGATCAGTGTGGATATGCATTTCAAGGAGAAAAGGGCATATAAATCATTATTAAAGAAGAATGGAGGTGTTTTTTTCCTAGATCTACATATAAATTTAATGATTTAATCCTGAGGTCTCCACTCATCAACTGGGTTTTTTGAAAGACCATTTTGGTTTCAAGTAGGCTCCAAGAAGGACCCAACTGACTCATGCTACCATTATAATGGCTAAAGTTGAAAAACTAATCAAAGATATCATCATTAGGGAAGTATAATATATGATCTGTCTAAAAAACATAGTCTCTATAAAAAAAGAATAAGGGATATATCTGATTCTGTGTTGACTTCAGTGACCTCAATCAGCACTACTTGAAGGATGATTTCCTAGCACCAATCACAAAATTGTTGATCGATGTGACCACAAGATATAAGGCCCTATACTTCATGGATGGATACTATGGATATAACTAGATCCAAATTTCCTTAGAATATGAAGAAGCCTCTTCCTTCAGGGCCCCTAGGGAGTATTTGACTACAAGGAATTTCCATTCAGTCAGAAAAATGAGGGCACCACATATCAACATTCCATGAATTTTATTTTCAGTCCCTTCTTGGGAAATTTCATTGAGTGATACATCGATAACCTGGTGGTTAAATCATGAGAGTTCTTGAACCACCTAACAGATATTGAAACTGTAATCAATAAACTGCGACAACACAGTCTAAGGATGAATCCCCTGAAGTGTGATTTCGACATTACATATAGGAAATTATTCAGCTTTGTTATACGCCATTGCAACATCAAATTAGACCCTGAGAAGAAGAAATAAATCCTTGGTAGGTCACCACCTCACAACCTCACTGAGTTGAGGTGTCTCCAGGGGAACCTGCACTACATTTGGTGCTTCATAGCTAACCTTTTATGTATTTTTTTTACTTTCACCATGTTGATGAATAAAGGGGTCTCATACTAGTGGGATAATTATTGTCAAGAATCATTCAAAAATATTAAAATGTATCTCCTAATCCCACTGGTTCTAATGCCTCTATTTGAGGGAAAACCACTCATTCTATACATGACCACCTTGGAATGATCACTAGGCACCTTCCTCGCACAGAAGAATGATGTCGGCAGTGAGAATAGTCTCTATTACCTCAGCCAAACAATGATCGATGCTGAGACTTGATATACATATATCAAAAATATCTTCTTAGCCATAATATTTGTGATTCAAAAATGTAGGAATTACCTATAGCACCACGAGGTCCATCTAGTCACCTGCTGCAACCCAATCAACTATATCCTTAGCCACCCTATGTTAACTGGATGCCTATCACGAGGGAAAATTATCCTATAGTAGTTTGACATATGGTATATTCCCTATAAATCCATCAAAATCCAGGAATTAGTAGATTTTCTGGAATACCAGCCATAAAAAGAAATGACACCATTAGATACTGAACTTCCTAATAAAGAAGTATTATCTATACAAGAAGGATGAAAAGAATGGGAAACGTTATTTGACAATACCTCCAAAAGCCTGACAGGGAAAAGGATAGAGGAACCCACGCTCATCAAAGTGGGGCTAGGAGTTATACTAATATCTCCAGAAAAGGCCATCTTACCTTACTCCTTCATGATTTTAGAAGGGTGAAAAAGTAATGAAGCAGAATACCGTGACCTCATTGTATGCAAAGAGTAGGAAATTCTTGCACAAGCGGAGTGCCTAAAGATTAAAGGTGATTTGGAGTTGGTCATCAAGAAATTTCATAGTGACTATGCCATTAAGAAAGAATTATTGGTTCCTTTGATGAACCACGTATGAGATATGATGAAATAAATCCCATTAGAACCAAAACTTATTTATGTCCCTTGGTCACAAAATGATCACGCCGATGGATTAGAAAATGCAACCACAACCCCGGCTGATCTAGATTGAGATGAAACATTCATCAGTATTTCCCACTTTCAGGTGGTCTTGTCATTCATTCTGAACAAAACAGAATAAATCAATGATATTAACCCCTTTCTTGAGCATCATAATCACACACCGAATGGATGAGTCCCATTGAAAATTACCACTGGAGGGGTGAACTCCAACCCGATATGTCTAGAAGTGAATAAATCCACATTCAGTCAGTCAATTTTGTTTTGTATGATCATGAAAACCAATAAAAGGTTCTCTTTAAGGGATTCCTTCATGGGGCCCTTCTTAGGTGCATTGATAGAGAATAGAATGCAACCGTCATGAAATAAGTGCATGTTAAAACTTGTATAGAACACTAATTAGAATCCAATCTCTCCCCTCAAATTTGAATGCTTGGATACTAATGGCCCAATATGATACATGATTCTTCCACATTTTCCAAGAAGTTCCATTACTGCCATGTAAATGCCAATTTCATTCACAATGCCTCAGAGATGATCCACATAGCTAAGTACGCTTGGCCATTTTCCATAGGGGTTATATATATTGTGGGACTATATCCTCCAGCCACAGGTAGATAATACAAGTTCATTCTCAAAGCCACCGACCTATTCTCCAAATTTGCTTTATATGTACACCTTAAATAGGTCAGGGCAAGAATCATTCTTATCTTTTTGAAAGCCCACATAATTACCATATTTGGTGTCCCTCATAAAATACTGATAGAAAATAGTGCTAGATTCTACTCTATTGAGTTGGACATGTTTTACCAGAAGCATTGAATCAACGAAAAGCATTCATCCCTCTACCATGCAGCAACCAACATACAAACAAAGGCTTTCAATAAGAATTTATCCAACATACTCCCTAAGATGGTATACAAAGACAAGAAATCACAATAGGAAAAGCTCCTCCATGCTTTATTGGCTTACCGGACCATGACCCACACTACCACCCCAGAAACCCCATACTCACTAGTATATGGGGCAGAGGAAATTTTTTCCATTGATGTTCAAGTTTCATCATTCCTCATTACCATTTTTGATTAATTGTCTACAAATGATAAATCCCAAGAACGATTTGATGAGATGTTATGTTTGGATGAAACAATATTACACAATCTGCACCACTTGGAAGTCTATAAAAATTTGATCGCATGAGACTGAAGAAAAAAGGTTCACTTTCAGTCTTTCCTCGAAGGAGAGATGGTGTTTGTCCTCAGAACCCCACTGATACACGGGAAGGAACCCCCAAATCCTAAGCCAAAATGGGAGGGTCCATATTTCATACATAAGTTATACTCCAATGAAGCACATGTTTTAATATTAATAGATGTACAACTCATTACAACACCCACAAATGAAAGGTTTCTGATGAAATACTTCGCTTAATAGCAACATATACGTCTAAGATACAAGATGTTAAAATGCATTTTGACATATTCATCCTAATATCATGATGGTAAAATACATGATAGATTCTTCTTCACCACATGAAATTAAACTGCATGGTTGCTATTTTGTTCCAGCTAGAAATATGTCATGTATAAGTCAAATTCATGTGGCAGAAAAGATACAAATACCACCCGCTTTCTCATTCAAAGATCAGACCGACATAAGAAGTTTATTTTATAACTATGTGTGGATTGATTCCTTCCATTAAAGGATATGTAGTGATGCCCATATTTTACATCTTGGTCCAGCCATCATCAATATAGAAAATTCCATCTCCTTCCTATGTATGGACCATACCTATAGTGAGGACTCCATTAGAACTACGTGTTGCTTGATTCCCGCCATTGCAAGATACTTAGCTACACCCAAATTTTTCATCTTCATCCAGTCACCCTAAATATTGAAAATGAACCATCCTCCCTGTATATGGAACAGACCTACATAGATTGAACCTTTAGAACTACGAGTGGTGTGATTCCTATTTCCATGGGATACGTAGTGACACCTTGACCCCATATCTCGGTGTAGCCATGAGTAAAGAAAATTCCCCTCCCCCCTGTATATGGACTAGACCTATGTAGGGGAGTTCATTTCAGAAATACGTTTGGCTTGATTACTTCTCTTGTAGGATATGTACTGACACCCAGATTTTACATCTTGGTCTAACCACCAATAAAAAAATTCCCTCTTATTTCCCTACGCATGGACCAAATCTCTGTGGGGAACTCCTAGAACTACCTATAACTTGATTCCTATATCAATGGGATACGTAGGGATGCCTTGACTCAAATTCCATGGCCCAGCCACCACACGACGTGAAATTCCCCTGTTATATCCTCTATTTATTTTGCAATGGAAGGGGGAATCCTTGTCACTCCTCATTTCTCACACCGATTATAACTCAAGTGAGCTTAGGAATGATGGTATGGGCTTCCCTCTATAGAAAAGGCATAAAGGGATATGATGAACCTATCACTCATAGATGATGAAACCTATATGCCCCCTATTTGAGTATGGATGGAACCAATACATGGAAGGGCATGTAAAAATCTACATGCGGTTTGATTCCCATTTAGAAATGGGATATGTAGTGAAACCACGATTCTAAACCCAGGTCTAGCTGTCAATATTAGATAAAAATTACCTTCTTCCCTATACAAGGGTCCAGCCGATGTATGGGAATATGTTATTGAGGACTATGTATGGCTTTATTCCAGTCCTTACAGGATATGCAGTGACACTAGGATTCTATATCCTGGTCCGGATACTATCCCAAATTGGATATCTCACTTTTCGTTGTGTATAGGTCATAATTATGTATAATAGTCCAAATAAAGTCCATACCTTACAACATCAAACTAAAAATCATCTCAAGAGTTGTGTGAAACTTGATTTTTATCTTAATGAAATATTTCGTGACACTCATGAAAAGGGTTCTATGTTTTTCAGCACATAATAAGAGAACATGCCCCCAATTCCCCCCACATGAAATACCAACATATAAAGTAGATAATTCTCACAAATATGGAGAAAAGGTGTGAAATATTATTCCCACATAGGTATGATCCAAATCTAGGTGGTAGTTTCATATTTCATGGCTAATCATGGTTTGAGTATTTATTATGTACCCATGCACACCTTTTCTATTTACCAGACTCCATGCCTTAGGAAACCTTGGATCTTCATAATCATCCATGACCAACGGAGATGAAATGCCAGTGTCATAAAAACACCTTTGTTTGACTATGCACATCATACCCTAGTGGCTCTACATATGTTTCCTACAAAACAACCATCAACCAAAGGAAACTCCATAATCATGAGAGTCATTTCGTAACCTCGTATGCCAAATGGATCCAAAGCCCCATGCCATTACTCCTAATTTTAGGGACCCTAGGACCATGTTTGACCCTTTCAAATCTCATTAATTCCTTGGTTATTCCATAATATCCCTACTATGCTCATCCCATAGTTATTTATGGGATTTGTGAAAACTTTTCCCCGCAATATGATGGTAAACTGTGCTACTAATGTCCATACTACATGATGTTAAAACTGTAAGTCCTGTAGTATCCCAGCGGCATGACATTAAATTGCACCACATAATGGGAAATCGTAGATTTTTTTATTGGATTTCCCCCCACCAAAAAACGACTTTCCTTCCGACGTGTGGGATTGACGTCTACATGGAATGTTCATTGGGAATCCTACGAGACTCAGTTTCCCCATAATGCGATGCGTGAGGATACTTGAATCCTACAATCCAGACTTAGCCATAAAAAGAATTAAAATTCCCCCTTCTATATTCACGAATAGATTCAAAGAAGAGAATACATTGGAAAGTCCTATTTACAGGGCTGCTCATGGGTAATCATATTTCCCTTAATTCATGTGGGATTACTCTACGTCCACCCCACATAACGATAAATTATGTGGAATTCATTCTCGCTACACGATGTTAAACCACACAAAGTCAGTCTAAGCAAAAAATACTCCCTTCCATTGATTATTCCATTCTTATGTGGTGACCTAAAGTGCTTTTCATTGCTTTTTCTCATACCGAGCATAGATCACATTGGCTTAGGGACCTCAGTAGGGAATATATCATGGAATTATAGAAAATCAATCCATGATTTTAGTCCTAGTAGCATGAACCTAAAAAGAATGATATGGTTCCCTTCTTAATAATAAGGAACCCCAGGTCCTGACTGAAGAAAATTAAACTACCTATTACTCCAAAAATAGAATAGATGCCTCACCCAACATATGATCTAGATCTATCTAGGGGATTACTTTATCCGATGGGTGAGTCACAACTCGAAATTTTATAATTTATCTAGATACACTCCTACTGCCCATCAAACACCATTATTTGAGTAATATTTAATCCACATAATCCTATAAGATCATCATAAATGGAAGGACAATGTCCTTCCAACACATTTGTTTGATTATAAACATCATGCCCTGGTCGCTCTGCATATGTTACCTACAAAATGACCATCAACCAAGGGAAAATTATTTATCGAGAGAGTCATTTATTACCATAGTACACGTAATAGCTCCCACACCCTATGACATCCCTCCTAATTTAGGAACCCTCAATGTCATGGTTTACATTCTCTTTCCTACCCACATAATAAATATGTCAGAAAATCCTGACCCGATTTATTTCTGGTTACTCAAGTATTCTGCAAAAAAAGGATTCCCCATCCAAATGCAGAAACCTAATCCGAATACAGGAAAAAAATCCCCCCACTTATTTTTGGGTTTCCCGGTGAAGTTAAACCTGAAATGATACCTTTCAAGTTTAGGCACACCCACTTTCATAAGCTATATAATGTGTTCATAAAGATACAAATCCCCATAATTCTCCATATCCATCAGAACTAGAAGGCCAGTGTCCTATGGACACCTTTGTTTGACTATGCACATCATGCCCTGTCGGCGCTGCATAAGTTTCATATATAAAAACAATCAACCAAAGGAATAACCTTCCTCAATAGAGTCCTTTCCTATTTATATATTCCCATAGAAAATTTATGTCCCATCTCACACCTTGGATTTAGAAAAACCCTAGATTATAGTTTATGTGTTTCCCCTTTAAAATGAATGAAGATGAAAATCATTTCCAACTAAACTGATGAATCATTTTCTCTCTCTTTGATAGGGTAAAATGATCTCCCATAATAATTTTCAAATGTCTTGGTTGTATGATGTTAAACAATACCATTCAACGACCCTCATTTCCACATGAAAAATTCACGTGGGAGTAGATTCTCATTCAAAGCCGATATAAATTCTCTTGTCAATTTAATACACCACTTTCTTAATAAGCCACCACTGTGGTCTTCAAGCCAAAAAAATACAAAATTTCAATAAATCTCAGAGGCAATCAGAGATGGAAGGACAACATCATGAAGATACCTTTTTTTACCATTAACATCATGCTCTGAGGGATATGTATATGGTTCCTACAAAAAGGTCTTCAACCAGGAGACAATAGGTCCTTAGGAGAGTCCATTCCTACCCTTATATGCATAATATGGCTTAGCTATCCCATATACATCCAAAAAACTCAAATTCAAGGTTAATAAAAATATGTCATTCATGTATGAAAGTTACTAAGACATTCTTAGATGATGAATCCCAAATTGGGGCCCTTGCCCCATCAATTTTGATCAAAGATATTTGACCTAAAACATCAGTAATTAGTCTGATTGGAAAGACTATAAACTATCAATAGAAAAGATTCAACACTCACCAGACTAAAAACCCACAAATGGAACCCCTGGATAAAAGTCTAGTACCATCTCATTAAACCTACACTATGAATGGTTTGTGAAAAAATATTGAGAAATCAAATATTCCAAAAAAGACAAAAATCTTGTTGGGTCAAAAACCCATAAATGGAGGCCTAAGAAAAAGTCAAGTTATATCTTCTAATCCAGTACCAAATAGGATTAGGAAAATATTAGGGTAATAATAAAAATGACACAATGTCTGTGGGGGTTTTCTTGTAACCCCAAAAATAGTCAAACTATGATCACTATGTCCTGTGACTCAAGAAAAATTAGAGAATGATTTGATTTAATGGATCTATTTCAAATTAAAACTTGGTTGAAAAGATATTTATATGATCAATTATGATTTACTGATGTTAATAAAAATTAAGAATAATCACTATAAAATGAGAAGGTTTCTATTCCATTAAATGAAAGGGGGAACCATCCCCAGTCTAGATTCTCTCCATGATATCAAAAAATGAAGAATGATACAAAGACAGTTTAGGGAAATCACAACAGAACCCAGCTTGCCCTTTCTAATAGATCAATGATTGTCTATTGTAAACCATCGAGGGATTACACTAATGTAGACCTCTATTCAGGTTCATCCTCAACCATCATACGTGCTCGCTTCATAATAGCTCTGAGGTCCCAACACTCATACGTAATAGATTTTTAATTGACACTTGACAATGTTATGTGTACCTTCATCCTAGCTATATGAGCCATGAATTCTCAATGCTCCTCTATATGGGTGATTTTTAATTCATGATCTTTCATCTCCATAACCACCAGATAATTCATTTCATTAGAAACATCTCAGAAGGTCGTTTCCTAATGATGTGAATAATTGAATTTGGAAAGGTTTCCCTCACCAGAAGCTAGGTATTCCTGGGATATAAAAACATAGTGTATAAGAATGTGGAGACACTAGTAGTCATATCAAACCAAAGACAATTGAGAAAATAATCATCGGAAGTTGTCTTCTTCATTGGTGTAGTTAGTAAGAGGAGTTTCTGTAGTGAGGGAGCATAATTGACGCCATGCCTATTTTCTTGTGGATTAACATCTTTTCATGGAGCCAGGTCCTTGGTCCTCTCCTATAGTAATTAGTATATAGATAGGAAGAAACATTACGAAAAATGGAAGGGTCCTCAGATAGGTTACCCAAGAAGGGGTGCTTTCCCCCCCTAATAGATGGTCCGACCCTAGAAACTTGGTACAGGGGACTGGTTGTGTCTTTCGGGATATCGTGTGACACTCTGCTAGGGCCAGCCTCATTAGGACCACAAGTAGTGTCCACAAGAGGAGAATATTACGAATCACTTTCTACTAAAATGGTTTGTATAGATAAAGACCCATCTAAACGTATTTTATGGTAGATGGAGTGCCTCCTCACTATAGTGAGTGGCGTAGATTGTGTTTATAGTATAGTTAGAACTAGACACGGAATAGTGAGTGGCCTCTAAACCCATCAAACTGTAATTCCCAGCACCCTCTCAGGGTAGAAAGTCACCGATTCCTAGGTATGATCAACTGACAAAAATGTTGAAGCCACCCTAGTCGGAATTAAGACCTCCATGATATCATCCCCCCCCATCATTATCAGCCAAAATTAGAAAAGAATCACGAGATGATATTCTCCCTTCTACTGGGTAGCAGGGAGGGGTACAATATTTTATAGATATCTAAATTTCCTAGCTAACCGATAATAGGTATATGGCTAAAATATGGCCACCCTATCTATGTGTACAACCAAAATTCCATCAAAAAGTGAAACAAGGTATGAGTGTTATTCCAGGGAACCCCTCTCATTATCCACCATTGCTCCAAGGGGCATGAGATAAGGTGAAAAGGATAATCAAGATAAATCACTCAACAGTTGACTGTATCATTAATACATATGGATTGAGGGTGAAGAACAGTGGTGTTGAGGAGAGTGGGATAAAAATTAGAATGAGGAACCCTTGTAGAATTCTGATATTCATAGAAGGAAAGGTTTCTTTCCATCCATCCATATAAAAATTGGAATGGACAGCTCAAACGATGAGGGACCTCCCTCCCTGTATCTTTTCTAGCTGCTCATAAATTCGTGTGAGAGTAGGGATGGGCTTGTTTATGGGTTTTCACTCTGCTGACTTGGGAACCATCATCAGAGTACAAGATCTAACACTAGAATATATTTCATGGGATGGGAAAATCCATCCACTCAGAAACATAGAAAATAAGCCTTCCAACCCGGGGTTGGGGGTATGTTTGATTGAATCTTGTTGCTCCCGGCGGTGTACTAGCCTACATGAAGGGTTGTACAGTATAAACCAAGTATTTTCCAGGACTGTTGGGGTAGATGATTTTAACTATGGGGGACCCTTGGCCTACACCTGTTCACTTGAAAAAAATATTCCTATCCATTAGTTGAATGAAATGAGGGAACATTTGAGGATATGTTGATAGGGAAGTTCCCATTCCATGACTAATAAGTTCCCTGAAAAAGAAGATACCTTGTTGAGGTCTCCCAAGGTGTTAGCCGCTGGGAGGAATTCATCATAAATATTTCTAAGAATGGGGATCCCACTAAGTTTATGGATTTCCCATAATCTAATCCCCATATCTCCATGAGAATGATGGAAGGTTTCGGTACTCAAACAGCAACAACTAAGCAATTTGGGCAGTATCTCACCATAAGAATATATTGAATACTGGAAAAACGACGCTACTTGATGCATGTCTACTACTTCTAACTAGCTAGGGGCTTTGAAGAAAAATTGATGCACCTAGAAGGCCCAGAATCACTCATCATAGAAAAATCATCTAGATCATATGTCCCATTTTGTGGACCACCCACCACCATGATTATTTCGAGAAAGATTAGTAATGGATGGATACTCCCAGAAGATAGATTCCAATGTAGTTTTGCGATGACGATGATTGATCTGAGACCAAACAGAACCCCTATGGGTGAATGCAATCGCCTGAGCATGAGCAATTCTAATTTCTCCCATCAATGAAATATTGGCCCAACATGCCTCCAGGAGGTCTCTATGTGGAAAATGGGGGTATTTCTGTCAGTAAATGGAAAAGTAATGTTGTTGGGAAGGCCCATGTTGTAAAGAAGTTGTTTCAAGGATGACATAAACATCAAGAGCTTTGGCGGAAGATGATATTTTAGAGTACCTACTCAGGGGGACGATGTATAAAAGAAGGTCATCTTCAATATTCTCAAACATAGCCACTCTCCTTCTAGTTTCACTCCTCAGCATCAAAGGAAGATCCACTATAGTTAGCACAAAAAGAACCAAAAGACCAGAGAAAAGGCAGTCTAATTAGAAAATTGTAGGACAAAAAGCCACAAAAAATGTCCAAAGGACTTAAAAAGAAGGTCTAAAAGGGGCTCCGTGTACTTATCTTGGTAACGATGCGGGGAATCCATTTCTCGCATATTGAATTAGTATGTGGAAGCCCTTTCCTACATTCATTCATAGTATGTGGAAGGAACGTGACATGCCAGCCTGCAGAGCATTGCCCAGTGAACTTAGTTGTTAATTGAATAAAGAAACCATGAAACAAGGATTCCTCCTTTAGATGTTAATCGTTTGTTTATTTTAATTTTATGTTCGATTTAAGAGATTTCAATGTTTATTTTACTAGTTTAAAGTTCGGTGTGCAGAACATGAAATCCAGGTAAGCATATCGCTATGCGAAAGTTCGAACTTAGGTTTTAAATTCCACAGTATAGTTCATGGAAACAAATTCAGTTCACAAGCAAAGGAATCTTTGAGGATTTCAGTTCATGGAATGTATAGAATATTTTATGGACGATGATTTATAAGAGGAGCTGGTATGAGGGAGAAAAGGAATCCGAGGAGAGGTTGAGATCCCTTTTCTCCATGAGAAACAAAAATAGTCAAATGATCTAGGCCCTTATAAATAGGCACGACCCCCCTAAGGTTACATAATATTCTACCGCAAACCACTTTAGTTCAGGATTGGTTCTGTATTGGAATAGCCTCCTCTTCATTATCATTGGACCTTATTCCAATGGGGGGAATTTGTTTGGTCTAGAAAAATTCAAGAAGGTGGGTAAATACTCCCACAAGAAATTTTTAAAAGGAATAAAATATTCCAGCAAGTCCACCAAGGTAAATGGATAAAAATTGGATTGAATATTTGAGTAGAAACTTGAAGAAATCAAAATTTTTAAAAGGGTTTTAGGATGACCACATACTATCACCAGGAAAGGTTCAAAGGATGCAAAAACTAGAAACCATCAGTACACAGAAGAAACCGTGAGGCGCTGGCCCATGGGGTGATGTATAAGAAACCCTGGATGTCACGAACTATGTCATTGATGGAATCTAATGTTGAAATGACAACGCATACCATCCCATGAAATACATAATTCACCATTGAAGAAAGCCAGTGGGTTCTGCGATCCACATATCACGAACCAAAACCTCCATAAACCCCGATTGACCGAGTATTACATGGATTAATCTGTATATTAATGGGCTACCAAAAATGATGCCAAATTACCATAGATATGATTTTCACAACTCCCTATAAATGGACTGAAGGAGGAACCAAAAATGAGAGTGAAAAACTGAATGATACTAGAGGAAGAAGGATATTAGAGACAGAGAGAGAAGATAGAGCTACGAGCTAGGATACTTTGGAGATGTATGGAAAATACATCGAATTTGGTCTCAAATCATCAACAAAGTGTGAACCACAAACTACCTCCTCCATAGGTATAAATATAAATATACCATAAAAAGATGGAAACTAATAAAAAATGGTGAAACTACAAACCGAAATGGTGAAACCGCGAGCCAAAATGGTGAAACCATGAACCAAAAATCCCTCACTGATGAAATTCATGTGAACCATAGTCTCCCAGACCATTCTTCAATCTAACACTCCACATAGTACATCGTTATGCTAACTAGATCCTGTGACATGTACTGGATTTGTATGCGGATGGATCCGGGGGCCACGTGGCCCCTACATCTCAGACTACATGTAGGGCCATATAAAATTTTTGTATGTGGAACACATTCCGATCCACATATCACTTAGTTATATGGATGAACCCTCTACCCGCATGACAATATTTCTTATGGGTTTGCCCCATCCCGCTTGAGAAAACATTACACGGAATTGGGTGTCTTAGGGTGTCCTTCCTCCTGGATCTGATCTTTCCCCTCCATTGCCCTCCAGTCCTCCATAGCTCCACCATTAACCGGTCCATTAGAATCAACCGAAATCCTCCTCAAAAGCTACCAAACCCATATGATCAGATCATTGGGTTCACGGGTGTTCCCTTCTTAATTTACAAACCCTATGTAAGCTGAGTCACGAAGGATATCCCCACAATGGTTGAGACCCCCGGATTGTCTTTAAGTCTACATTCCCAAGGTAAACCAGGATGAGACCTTGGGGTTCCAATGTGAGTCTCCCCACTCTTGGGATTAGGGTTAATCACGAGCCTTTATCTTCAATGAGTTCCATTGACATATGAGAATATCACTATTTCCTTCCCCTTTGGAAAGGAGTCAAACACCTCCCCTTTCATAGATCTAGCTCTGGTTCACTCCTAATGTGCTAAGCCCCTAGCCTTATGGGATACTAAACACAAAAAATTCAATTTCATTCCACATTTAATGGTTCATTGCTTCACACCCTATACAAACATTGGCTCGACATGGGACCAAGTAAGGGAATTGACACACCTAATGCTCTTTCCCTCCCTTGTGGGATCGTATCCACAACCTTTTACATCATCCAAATCCTCATTTTCCCTCAGCAGAGAAGAGAATTTCCACCCTTGTTGAATATTCCAGAACCTCTTGTTTCTCACACCGAGCATGACCCACATGACAATAGAGGTCTGTGATGATACTACATTGGAAAATCCCATAAAAAATTATGAGAACTTTGATTCTTTCTCTAACTTGGATATATAGGATGCCTACTTAAGGCCCAATATTAAATAGGTGCCCTTTTGCAAAAGGTTCACCCCAAGAATTTCCCTAACAAAGGGAATCCACTTTAGGAGTACCTCTCGATTTAATTATCTCAGGTGGGGAGCTCCCATGCATAAGCCCCAATCTAGCTATTGACCATAAAAGAACTACAAGAACTTAGATTCCTACTCTAACCAGAATATATAGGATGCCTATCCAAGGATTGAGATCAAGGAATATTCTCCTCAGATGTTTTCGTTAATGAAAATTTCCCCCAAATTTAAAATATATCCCTCCTAGGTGTAATTTCTGATAACTAAAATATACGGACTTTGATTCCCCATTTTACAGGGATATGTAGAAAGCCTCTATGAGGTCCAAATCTAACCCTCGAATCAACCCTAATGTTATCCTATTTATATCCCCTGTAGAGTCATGTTCACCCAGAAGATCATATCTTTCATGGGACCTTCATATTTCTTCAGTGTAAGTCCCATACTAAGTCGGGACCAGAAATATTTAACCTGGATGTCCTCACCGCATGACATTAAACTGTAAGGATGAGTCCCCATAACATGACCTTAAAAGGTGATGTGTCCAGTTATGTGACATCGAACTACATGGGATCTTAGTCCTCTCACGAGGATACATTGGAACCCCATATTAATGGTACGAAACCAATATCATCCCAAATTTCTTCCCTCCTGGATGACAAAAAACTCCAGAGAACCTCATTGCATGGCTTAAGTCAGTATTTTATTTGCAGCATCAAATCATTGTATATCCATGATTATCCTATATCCTGGGGGTAACCTATGGATACACTCATCAGGAATGAACCAAGGATTCATGAATAGATGAACCTGGATAAAATCTAAAAGAGTGTCCTGGAGTAGGCAACAATTCCACACAAAAGGGTGTGATGAGCCCACCCTCCTATCCTCTCGGCCAGTGTAATCCTCAAGTGTTGTTGGCCAAAACATCCAATAAGCATCTGCCTTTGAAAGGAAGGTCCATGCATCATGGATAGAAGGGTCGCTGGGTGTTTTTGGCACCACCAATGAACCACTTGAAGACTATATGAGGAAATCATAGCCTAAGAGGACCAGTTGCACAAATACTTAACCCCCTGCAATCACCCACTGAGACCATTCGATTGTGTTACCTCCTTCCTAATAAAAAAGGATAAAATGCCCAGGCCCAAGAGGGTTAATCCAATCCCCCCTGAAGTATAATGACACGAATCAGGTTGAAACAAAATTTTTGAACTAGAAGTGAAATTCTCTATAATAGGAGATAGATGCTTGTCACTAATCAGACCATTTTGTTTTCCCCAAACACTCACCTTAGGTTAAAATAGCTATAAATCAATTTTAACATAAGTATATAAATTAAATTTCAAGTAATGACATACAATTTCATCAATGTAACTTCCCCTCTCATTATATAATTGCGTCATACATAGTAATGTAGTATTATAAAAGTGTAATCAACACATGATTGAACCAATATAATTTTGTTATAATAATATTAAAAGTATATTTATATAATAAAAGCACCCATTAGCATTAAAAAACATCAAAATGGGAAAATAAAAGAAAATAAGATAGATAAAATCTGAAAATTTTGATATTCTCGATCCACCAGTTCAACCACACTCACGAATAACACTATAGAAATAAAATAAAATATTAATAATTCAATATTAATCATGGAAATGAATATATTTAAAAATTAAATAAAATATATTTTAATGAATATTGAATGAAATAAGAGGTATTTATTGGCAGTAAAGAACCCATATGAACCATACAAATTTGATCGTCGTAATAATAATATGACCGTTGGAATCCGATTGTTGGAATAATAATCTGACTATTAAGAATAATAACCTAAAAATTACAACAATATCCTTATGAAATTACAAAATAATATTTTGGTATCTTATGAAATGAAAATATTACATGTTTATATCATGATACTAGTAAATAAATATTTTAAATTTTATCAAATAAGTGTTTGTATTTTTGAAAACTATACATGGTTATTTTTATTTTTTAAAAATATAATAATTTAAAATATACATAATTTTAAAAACATGGTTATAAATATATATTAAAATTTATTATAATTATAATATAATTTTATAAGGCTATATGTAATTTTTTAAAGGGTCAAAAAATTGATCATAATATTAAAATTGGTATTTTTACAAATAACAAAGGGTTTAATTTTTAAATTAATTTTATTATATTTTTAAAATTAATTTCATAAAATATATTTGATTTTTTTAATATAAGAAAAAAATATATTTAGGGTGAATTTTTGATATTTTTCTAAAATTGTTGAATTCTCGATGAATAGTGAAATGTAGTAAAATGTCGTATTTAACGTTATATGTTAAATACCCGATTAATTGCATAAGGGATGATTCAATAATTCATTACTTCTAAATAGAAATAATCATTTTATATATATATTCACAATAATCAACCCTATTGGTAGTCCTGATCCAAAATAACAATCTAATAAATATAATATTCAAAAAACACCTCTCTCCTACCATTATAAATACCACCCCTCACCTCCCCCAGTGGACACATATTATAATCCTTTTATCTTTAAATGTATATTAAATATATCATCCCATTAATATCCCCAATATTATAGTGCATTTTTTCCATCTAAATTGCCAATTCCAAGTTCCTTAATGTGTTTTTCAAGGAGACGACATTTATGAGGTAATATTCTTAGACTGCCACTTTTAAATTCATTTCTTTTTATGACTTATCATAACCTTATTCATACAAAACAAAATAATAACTACAATATCATATATAAATTATATTTTTATAGTTATAATGTAACATAAACCACCCAAACTCTTCTCTTATCCTCTTATTCTAAAAATTAAACTATTGTGCATAAAATATTGGTTGATTTCCTCTAGGGATGATAAGATTTATTTTTTCCATTAAATACTTCATGGAAGGTTAAATTCCCTTATAATGGTTCAAAATTACCTAAATATGTTTATTATATTTCTTTTTATATTTTGGAATGGATATATGTCTATAATATTAAATAAAATGAAACTAGTTCGTGATTGTCAATAAAGCACCAATATAAACTAAACATATAACATTAATGTTTCTAAAACATGAATCATTCATATATTGGAAAACATATTGGTATTTGGAAAAAAATTAAAATTTTAAAAGGTAATTAATATATTTTCATTTTACTTATGGATTATTAGGCATACCTTTTAAGAATCTCCATAATCACCCTTAACCAATCTAACCTTGGAACCATGAAACAAATGACCTTAGAAAAATGAAATTAAACATTACATCTTTTTGAAATGGTTAAAAATTAAAAAAATTATATTAAATAAAATATAGATGTAAATGGTCCTAAATTAAATAATTATTGAATTTAATTTTAGTATTTAGAACATTAAGTGAAAGTGCAGAATGATTCTGGAAAATAAGTTAAGAGATATCTCTGAACCACCCTATTTTATTTGGGTTATGATATCTCTCTATTTACCTCAATTTACCTATATATTTATTTATCTTATTGTTAAATATTTTTTAAATATGTCCCCAAAACATATAAGTAGTTAAATTCAACTTAATTTTATAATGATATACATATTTTAAATATTCCCTTCTCAATTTCATTCGTTAAGGAAACCAGATTAAAGAGAACTTCCTTATCCCTTTTCCCATTTCATGTATGACCCCATAAAATGTTTTAATTCTTTCTTAGTTTCTAAAACTTAAATTTTATTATATATAACCATTTTTAGTTTACTTATGGGTTTATTGTAATTAATATTATCTTTCCCCTTTCAAATTTTCTTTTACATTTTCCCTAAAACCCTACTTTATAGGTATTTTTACAAAGTTAACAATCCACTCCTTTTCATACTCAATTGTACCTCCTCTTTCACAAACCATGATTTTTTTCATCTATAAACATGTGATAATGTTTTAATTCCTAATTTATTGGAAACCATAATGACATTGAATCTAGTTATTCTATAGGATATGATTATGCATCCCTTTTCTATCTATTAGTAATATTTATATTTATAAATTATGTTTGATTCCATTTATAACACATATATACATGTAAATTTTGTTATTGGATCATATATATAGTTATTTAATTCATTGGGTAATGATTATGTATCTGGAGATGATATGTATGAGATTAGGGGTAAACCTAATCCATGATGGGACTTTTCCACCATTTGATGTTATCCTCGAAATCATCCTTGACTAATTATTATGTAAATATGTATTTTGTTGAAAAACTCATATGTTTACATGATCTTAAGATTCAATGTTCTTTATGTTAACCTCCCATATGATTATACACAAGCCTTGTATTTCATGATATCATGTTATTCATTTTAACACATATGTTATGCTTTTTTATCATATTTATTCTCTTACTGGGCTTTGTACCACACCCATTTTGTTTATTTATTAACTAGGTTATACTATATAGTTTTTATATCTAAAAGGGATTTAGGATCTCATTACGGAGATTAAAATAAATAATTATTATTTTAGTTTCATATATTCATTTTATGTACCTAGTATCTAAACAATGATAGGACTCCTGATCATTGGTTTGTATTTGTTCGATATTTATGTTTAAAATAATATAATAATATGTGTAAAATGAATTTATCAGTATAGTTATCACACATAAACTAGTTCTTCATAGGATTAAGAATTATGTTATATAAGAATAATATCTAGAGTACCATTCCGCAACAGGTATCATTATACCTAAATGGAATATATTGAGGATTAAAATAATTATTGATGGGAATAATGGAAGTTGGAGACACTCCATGGTGAGAGTAAAATAAAATTTAATGTGGCACTAGAATAGGATGTCTGGTGAGATCACATCACAATCAAAGTATCGTGTTATGACTTATATAGAATTAAGAATGGAATGCATTGTGATATAGTTGTTGTTCTATGGGAGGTGAATTTATAGAAAATGAAATAAAATATTTGTTTTATAAGGATATAGGGACAAGTGTCTTAAGAAATAATTTTATAGAAAAATGTGTCCAATAATCATATAAATTAATAGAATTGTGCAGGATCACATCATGATCTATGGATGAATTTAAAATGATATATTATGTGTATTTCTTTGGGTCTGGTTTTTGGCTAATTATCACTCCATAGTGGAGGAGATAATGTTATAACTTGAATAACATAGAGAGAAATAATACCACAATTCATGTCATTACACAATGATTAGGACGCTTATGGAATATATTGAAGAATTTATTTCAACATAAAATATGAATATTTATCATAGATTCAGTAAAATTACTCAACCTAATTGGGTGTATTTGAAGACATTAAATTATTTGGAATGCATTGCATTGTCATTGATTATCATATGAAGATAATTGATCCCAAACATTAAATCAATGGTTGGATGCTTGGAAGTGTTTATAAATATTATACATGGTAGTTATGGAATGGGAAATATTGAATGATATAAGGAGTTTGAAAAGAATTGGAGAGATCATACATAAATGGAGTTCTATTGAATTTATCTGGTTCATTTGAAAAAATATGTCATGGATAAGACATATTTGCAGTGAAATATCCAGTTATTGAAGTGAAAGATTAATTGAAATAATATTATTCTAATTAGGTGATTTTAATAGTGCCCCTACTTTTCTTACAGAACTATTACATCATTTTAAAGGTAAAAAAAGTAATAATGTTACCAAACCATGATCCAATGGTTTTGTGTCTTGGGTGAATTAGGCACATGAAAAAGTGTCATAGTAATAAGATGTAATATTTTTTAATATATTCTTCTTTATCCCTTAAAAATTGAATTCTTATTAGTACACATATCAACATGAGGATATACATCAAATAAAGGTGTGAGAAAAAAGCCCAGTAAGAGGATAAATAATGACATGAATCAATATATCAAGGGTGAGAATAATAATCATCACCATGACATAACCATGGTAACATTATCAATTTCTTGAGGAAAAAATGGATAAGGTGTGGAATATACCAATGCTTCAAAATGAAACTTTATGTCCTAGTGGTAAAATACCCCACATTGTTTTGAACACAGATAACCTCATGTTCACACATAACATATGTTTATAACCATAACATCATCAATGTGAAAAAAACTAGAATCATTTTCATCAATATTTCACAATATCACAAGAGATACATCACATTACCCAATTCATTACAAGGATATTTAATTTCAAGACCACTATAACATCATAACATTTACTTAATCATGGACTCCATATAAAACTTATAATAATCATAGTCATAAAATTACCCATGCAAGGTAATGGGTTTAATAATAATTCTATAATACATACATTAATGCATAAAATTTGGGTTTCCAAAATGAAAAAGTGAAAAACATTATTGGTATAAGAATCATCAATCTTGAGTGAAGAAGAAACCATCTTAAGGGGAGTCAAGATATGTTTTGGAACGAGAAGTTCTTTTGGAAAATATATATATTTTTCATAAAACCAAGTTGGAAACATGTATATCCTCAAAACAAAGATCTAATAATAATGAAATTAAATTTAAGAAACATTTAATGAATAACCATACATAAATTTGGGATGAAAGAGGTAGAACCCAAATAAAGGGAGTTGAGTTCAAGAACCCCCTTACATTATGATTCAATGCTTTCTTCACTTACATTTAACATCTTGGATCATCAAATTATATTCATTAATTACTAAATATATAATATATTATACATGTATTTAATTTATTATAATTTTATTGTGTTTGGTTATGGACATTTTTAAGTAGTTATAGAGTTCAATTTCATCATTCATAAAGTGTTCATTTTCCTGGTTTTCATGATCAGATCACATGTATACAAGTATAGAATTTCATGTAAAATGAAATAATTATCCATAATTGAAAATATATGTAATTAATGAAATTAAATTAGTTCATATGATCTCATATATCATTTAATTATATGATATTAGGATGATTCATTTGATAGAACATTGATGAATTTTGTTTAATTCATTTGGTTGGTTTTTATGACCATCAAAAACTTTTATCAATTTATTTAATATCAAGTTTATATATTGGTTAAAAATACATTAAAAATATTATTATATGTATATTGAAATCTTTTTTAACCATAATATTGGTTTTATGACTAGCCTTGAAGGCTGTAATGGAAAATGAAAAATCATCATCCACGAAGGCGGTGAGTCGACACATCATGGATGATGTTTTCATTTTTTGATTTAAAGGATAAGAAAAGAAGTTTTATGTTTGGTATTAAATTAATAAAATAAAATTCATGTATACATGTAAATATGTATTTATCATGTTACTTTGGGTAAGGGATATTTGGAAAAACTCGAAGAAAAAAATAATTTAAAAGATAATGGTGACGGATTTTACCTCTTGAGTATATTATCCTTCAGAATCTCCTTAAAGAACATCAGATTATTCTATTTTCAATAATAGTAGATAATGGAAATGGGTAAGAGTCTTGGGAATGTAATTGGGTAGAATTTAGACATGTTTCAATGCTTTGGATGTGTGAGGAGAACGAGTGGTATTTATACGGGGAGAGGTGTGTTTTTTATTATTATATTCCTATATTATTTTTGTTCAAAACTATCAATAGAGTTTATTATTATGAATAAATATAGTAAATGGATCCGGAGAGTTTGACCCAATGTGTTCTTACTTAATCCATACATCTTCCATGACACAATAATTCATGAATTCGTTAAATACTGAAAATAACAAAATTTCACTATTCACAAAATGCAACTATTTTAGAAACATAGTAAAAATTCACCCTAACCATTTTTATGCATATAGGTTTCAGAAATGGACACAATTTTATGAAATTGTTTTTCTAAATATGATAAATTTATTTTTTATATAAAATCATTATTTATTCAAAAAATATCAATTTTAATATTATAACAGATATTTGACACTTTGAAAAATTAATTAATGTCTCATAAAATCATCTTATAATTATAAGACAGCAAGATATTATTTTTTGAAAATATTTTATGAAAATAGAATTTTTTAATCAATATATTAATTATAAAATTATAAATAAGAATTTACATTTGAAAAAAATACCAACACTTAAATTGTCATTTTTAAAACATTTATTTACATATTCCATGATATAAATATATAATATTTTTATTTATTAGATACCTGAATTTTATTTATCCTTTAATGATTAAATTTATTATTCTATTATCCTGATTATTATTTATAATGGTCATATTACTATTCCAGTGGTCATGTTAGTATTCCATCAGCATAGGTTCCTTAATTTCTATAAATACCACTTATTTATTTCTTCATTCATGGAAATAATGATTTTATTGCATTATCTATATTATATATGTGTTTTATTCTATATATCATAATTATTAGAATTTAAAATTCCACTGATGAAATTTTGTGTCATTACAATATTCATCAAGAAAAAGTTAATGTTACTAATGTGGTTATTCAAAACATGAAAATTTGATCCACAGATTAAGTAGAAACTATGAACTGGAATAAAAAGATGACGATAAAGAATAATCTCCCTTCAAGGACAAGATCTCAGACAAAATTTATAGAAGATCCATATTTTAGTGAACCATAATAGGGCATATATTTGAAGATGAGAATGAAATATATCTCAGTAACCTATATTGTTCAATAATATACATCTATGCACATAAAAGTTTGAAGGAAACCGATTTCTAAAAACGTACAAAGGCTTTGATGAAGTAGAGCATAAAATTAAACAAGATGGTGTGAATCTTGGATAAAAATTTTTCATTTCCTAAACTATTAAATAATGTGAAAATTATAATGGAGTGATCAATACCTAAAATTTTTATCCACCAAAAAAATGTAATTGTTGAATTTCACACATCAACACATCATTGGTGTGTTCTCATTGGATATAGTCCTTTGTGTTGAACCATGTAAAATTATAATTTATTTTTCATGCTTTTATTTCTCTATTTATATTGAGTGACTCATCGATAATTCTACTAATATATTGAGTGGTTGAAAATTATTCCTCGAAATTAGTGAACCTGATCTATTAAAGGGAAGAATATAGATGAATTGAAATTTTTGATTCTAGAGACACCTCGATTCTCCCCCATATCTGGTTTTATATATTTTTCATAGTATTAACGAAACTATTATTTTATCATTGTTTCTTACCAGAATGAAATATTACTTCAACTCTTCTAAATGGACCAATATCACCTCGATAACCTCCGCTATCTATTATATTCTATAGATGTTAAACTTTTATATTCCAATAATTACTTTCTCCCTATAATGTTGACTCTATACTCTTTAGTCATGTATATGTACATTATTCTCACTCAGCCACATACTCTCTCAAGGTATGGTTCGAGTATGGGGAGACCAATTCATACATCATATTTCCTATTCCATTACTCTTTAAAATAATACTAATTCTAAACAAGGCCTAAAATAGGGGTGAATAATTGAAGAACATAATATTTAGTGAAAAAAAAACTCCAAACATCACTCTAATGGTTCCAAATATGAATTTGAAACACACCTAACTCATAGGTTAAGTGCAACAAGGGAGTAAACGTTTCTCAGAAATACTATAAAACATGTTGGAACCTAAAATGTAATAGGTAGTGTTGTATGTCCACCAAAGTCTCCAGGAATAGTGTGAGCATAAATACTCAATAGGGCCCCACCAATGGGGTCTCAACAAAATAGTGATATAACATGTGTATTCATGAAATTTTTGAAACATTTTTGTATATATATAATAAAATTGTTTTTTAATCAATAAAAAATTCCTAATTTAATATCAACAGTGTAAAAATACAAAGTCCTATGTCTTCTACCATTAATAACTTATTATGGTAAGAGGATCGATACATATACTAACTACAATTAGCCTTGTCATGGATTCTGAGAGAGTAATATGGTTTTCCCCCAATAGGAGTAAATGTGAATACCTATAAATACTTCACATATTTATATATATTCACCTAAACATATATGAAGATGTATGAAAAATAAATCAAGGTCCTAGATTCCCATCATGGGGAAATAAAATCTGGTATATGGAACCCGAGCAATATTTTAGCCTAGTGATGAATTGGAAAAACGAGTTAGGTGATTATGATCTTGACCCAAACCATAACTTTGTATAATAATTTAGGGTATAATAAATAATCTTGTGAGTTTAACATATACACCATTATCTGATGGGTCAAATCAAGTATCCAATAAAAATAATATTCAATGGAAGTCAATACAAAAACATATTATCAAGGAAATAACCATGTTATACATGAAAAAATAGACATTATTTAAAGAGCATTATGATATATATCAACCAAAATTATTAATAAAAAAATAAACAATATGATTAATATAATAAAAATATATCCATGCACAATATACCAAATTATGATGTCATACAGGGATAGAAGTACACAACATGGATTATAAGCATGGAAGAAGTGGTAAAATTTTCCCGGAATACTACTCAACATGCATGAAATAAATCATGATAGTGTAAATATAAATGAAAAAATGAGGTATGAAATACTATATCCCCAGTAAATAAAAGTTGGAAGGCAAACTAAGAAATAAATATTGCCATACAATAATTTTAGACATGGTATGAAAATTCTATGTGAGGCACCAACTTTAACTTACTAATGATTCCATTTAAACTAAAATGGGAAAGGAATATAAGAAAACTAGAGGTATAAATTCTTAATAGACCATCTTAGTTAACTAGTTTTTTCCAAGGTCTATATTTAAAATCAATCATTTTGTAAAAAATTAAAATTATTACCCGATTTAATTTAAACATTATTTCCATGGAAACCCCCACTTTATATTAAATATGAAATTAAAGAATTTTAAAAAATCTAAAAAACCATAGAAAAAAGAATATTGAAAACCCAATCATATTTTAGGTTTTTATCTAAGTTTTTTTAACATATATTTATAAATAAATGTTTTATAAAAAATTATTGAATGGATAATGTGGTGAGTTCCGTCGATAACATGTTTTGATAAAGAATTTTGATGGAGAATAAGGTTTAAATAAGAAATTATTTTAATATGTATATATATAAATATATTAAAAATAGATATTTTATATAAAGCATCACCCACCATGGCCATTAGAAGAACAATTTTTATAATCATATAGAAAATATTTAAATTAAAATCAATCCATTACAAATTTCTAGTGCAATTAATTATTCCCACTCAATTGATTTATCCACAATATCACCATCGAATTACTCTCCTAACAAAGGTTTAAGTTTTGTTCACTAAAATATATTTCATTTAGTTCTAAGTGGGAGAGGTGATTTATATTTCAAATGATTAAATATAACTCAAAATTTGTTATTTATCTATATTTTTACTGATTTATATGTTTTAGTTATTGGGATAATATCTAGATTACAAGTCATCCTCATGTTGGTTTTCACCTATGATATGTCAAAGGTTTCCATTTAGTCCAAAAAATAATACCCAAATAAGTGTACAAAACCTTGAGGTAATAAGATTAGGCAAAATATTCAAATAATGGGTTACTAGATTCAAATATTAATAAAAAATATAGTAATATTGATAAAAACATTCATTGAATCAAACAGACACAAATCAGTATCTCAAAGTCCTAAAATCAATAATGGAAATGAATATATTTACATAATTTAATACAACCCATTGAATTTTTTAATATTTTATACAAAAGAATCCACTGAAGAAAAATTCATTTATATTCCCATATGATAAGATAATATTAATTACTAATTTATGAAAAAATATAATGAAGGTATGCAGTCGACATAGCCATAGAATAAATTGAAGGGTTGAGACCAGCAATTAACACCATAGTCAAGATTTATCAACCCTCATGATCATAAGGGATCTCCTAAAATAGAATAAAAAATTATTAAAAAAAATAAAAGACCATAATCACATAAAAACAATATCTCATAATAGTTAAAAAAAATCCAATGAAATGAAGTGGTATTAATCTCTAGAGTCATTCCAAAAATAGAACAACCAAAAACCCAAACAACTCCAATAAATGATGCAAAAATTCCATTATAAATTTTGATAAATCATTAGAAAAAATATACCTTAGTCCCCATATATAAAAATTATGATGAATGGGTATTAGAATACCCATATGGTTCTCTTTTAATTGAGTGAATAGGAATCCACCACCATCTCAGATTAATTTCACTACGTTAGATGGAATTCATCTCAAAATACATAATTCAAAAAGAGAAATTAGTATAAAAACAAGGAAGGGAGAGAACATGATAAGAGAATGAACGGATTATCTTTTGTTTGATATAAAAATCACCCACAATATCATTTATACTCAGAATAAATAATGTATGGGAATATAGAGACCAAATGAGGCCATGAGAGGGATTAAAATATTCTAAAGTGAAATGAATTTTAAGGAGACCCAAAAATAGGATTAGTTGAAGAGGGTGAAACACCCTGACTAAAATCACTAAAATTATACCCTTAATAGAGAACCATAAGGTATTAGGCTAACCTACCCATAATCCAAAGGTTATTAACAAGTAACAAGAGTCTTTAAACAACATGGAGAGACTATATCCTCAGTACCATTGCATGTAAAAATACATTGATAATAGAAAATTCATATAATATTATAGTATGATTGAGGATTTATAGAAAATGGATAAACATTATTAATAATTAAAAAATAACGTGGAATAATAAATAATGTAACTCATGTTTTAAAAACATACATCATGATCTATTAATGGTCTGATTAGTATAAAATAAACAAGAAAAAAACACATTATACAAACACCAATCCTCAAGTGCCACTAGAGACCTCTATTTCCAAACATTATCCAAACACTGTAAAATTATTTCCCATTTTACATTTCATCTGACATTGAAACATAACATTTGTACACACACTGGGGCTTCTTTTCAAGGTGTGAGAAAAACCATAGTAGGTTTTCAATAAGTGACCCTTATATATGACATCATGTATAATGTACGAATATATGGTAAATAAATTAGGTAGTGAAACACATCATGAAAGAAACCATGTCTGTTCATCATTTTCTTACTAGGATAACAAGACATTAGATCCTACTTTTTTTTATCCATGTGTAGTGTTATGTCATCTTAATCACATGTCATCAAAATCTGAGTGGGTAGAGGCATATAAATAGTTAGTCCCTGACCTATTGAAAACTCATTAGGGAAATATATAATAATATAATATTTAAATTATATTGAAAACCCATCAACATACCTCTAGAAGAAAATTTGAATAAGGAATCTTGATATCCATCCTCTTACACAAGACAAACAACACATATATGGTATTCTCCAATGGCCCTATCTCACATCCACTAGTTGGGGAAGGAAGCAATTTGAGGAGGGAATATGAATAGGCAACCACTCATAAAATCCCAACCACGAACCTCATAGGGTGAGATCATGTGGAAGATCATATACACAATATGAATTATTAGAGGATGTTTGAGGATGTAATCATAATAACTAACCTCCGGTAGAAGACAAAACAACAACTTCTATATAGTAAATTCCCGTGGATGATGAAATACACCTAACTCAAAAATTATGAGTACCTGTGAAGTGAATTTGTACTCTTTGATCTATAGGTATCTAGGACAAAACATCATCATTTATAGTTTCAAACCATGTTCAAGGAAACATTATAAACATGAAATGGAAAATATAATCCTAAAACAGTCTCAAATATCCATATATCAGACATATTAGTCAACTAGTGGGTATCACATATAAATAAACATATCCTACTATAATCAGCCTCATAATCCATATAATATATCCTAGTTTACAACGACATAAAACCCATGAGTATTTTTAGCCATTAGGACCTATGTAACTCATGATCATGACCCATAGATGACCCATGGATAGATCAAAATATTAAACCTATCTGAAACCCTGAACCACCTTATAAGATCTCAAGAGAACACCAATACATCCTTACTCTACCCCTAACATATTCCCAATACCTAACCACACACCAAGGTGTCTCACTGAATGGATGATTTACATCCCTAACACATCCCTATATGGATTCCACACGAGAACTAGCCAAAATAAAACTTAGTTACAGGTAAAAGAATATCAGTTTCAATAGAATAAAAATGTTAAAATTATTTATACTCTTATCTAGAAATATGGGTTTCCCATTAACAATGACTCACCAAGAGCTATTAGACCCATTACCTCACCATAATCACCTTACTTAATGAATCTAATTGTTTTGTGGCTATTCCCATATCGTTTACGTCACAATTCCTAAGGATCAAAACCACCCACTTAAATTTTGTTTGAATTATCAAATTAGAATGCCTTAACTAGATCACTAGGGATCACTCTAGGATACTAACCATTAATATTCAGATCCAATAAAACTAAGGGGACATTTAAAAAAATTATATAAATCATAACTCTAGGTGGTGTCTCCTCCAGGCATCTGTCAAATCTATAACCCATGTGCGGAAAACATGACTCTAAATTCAAAAGATTAAAGTAAGCATATCTAAATATTTTAGACTCACCTAACGTACTTATTGGATTCACAAACTATAACCAAGGAACATGAATTCAATATCATTCATGAAATCAAATTTAAGTACTCATATAGTTATATATTAAAGGGATCACCAACAACTTATTAGAGTTATCATCCATAATACAAGCTCAACCAAAACTCAAAAACAAATCCCAAAATGAGAATTTCTACACTTCCAAGACAAAAACGTATACCACATGACTTACAAAATTAATGATAAACATTTATAATTAATTATGAAAATTCATCCAAGGATTTATAATTAAAAAAACTGCACAATGAAACCTATCAAGGAAGAAACCTTGAGAAAAGACACACCATCATCTTATGGTACGCTTTCAACACACCTATAAAAACAATATATGATTTGATACTAAAAAATATCTAATTTAAATACAAAATGATAACTAAAATTATGAAAATATATTGAGAAATGAACCCCTAATGAAACAACATGAAACACTTAACATTTATCCTCTATTGATATCCTTAAGAAAACATACCATAATGAACTATCATTCCAATATGATTCCACCATGAACTAATGATTTCATCCACATAACATTATATTAAATAAAAAAATCAAATAAGGAATAATGTATGAATGATTAAGTATTAAGGATAAATATTTACCTCCATTTGGCATAAATCAAAGAACCAAAATCACCCCACACCCATAGGGGAAAATTATGCAAGGGAATAAAAGGTAGAGACCCTACCCTAGTTATGCTCATCCAAAGGATAAGATACCCTAAGGGGGATAAAGTTAAAGGGGATGGAAGAATAATTTATGAACCCCCAAATGAACCTATCTCTTACTGGGTACCCAATAGGACAGTACGGGGAACCCAATACCCACCATCCAACCAAATAGATGATATAATATCAAAGGGGATTGAAAAAAAATTCTTCACATTGAGAACGTAGAGTAATCCCATTGTGTATGCAATGGCTCCCTGATACTTCAAAAAATCAAAGGTCCACCCAAACCCTCATCTAAAGTTGTTTCCACCACTCGAAACCTGAAAAGTCATTTAGAAACAAATCTTGGATATGTTCCAACCCTAAGTATCATATTTCAAGTGTTAATTATCATTAAACCTATAGAATAATGATTAAAATTCAAATTTCATTAAAATTTGAAATCTTGTGACAATTCATATCATTACAAACTACACAACATAGGTATTATTATCCTCATGATGTATTAGGGATAAATCCAAAACATAAATCCATCAAATAGAATCTAATTACACTTATATTTGTTTATTCTAACATGGCACGACTCCACTATATAGTTTCCTCATATAGACAATAAGGTTTTTCACCAAAATCTCCACGTCTGGAAACTGAACTTTAATTAATCATTTTTTCAATGATATATCTATGGATAAAATATATTCCCTTTTTAAATTACATAGGAATATACCAATCATCTGTAATATACACCAAATTTATACCATCATATACCAACCTACTATGGTACCAACTTCTTGATCCATATTATGACGCCTCTACCCATATGGCATTCTGAGGCACTTAGCTCCAACAAGTCCATTTATCCATACATCCTCTCTATCAACTACCGAATGAAATTATGGTGAGAACCACCATATTTCACCCTAAAATTAGTTAAGGTCTAAAAAATACATAAAATTCATCATACCCTAGTCATATCCATTAGAAATTCATCATTCTAGCTAATGGAATCAACTTTCCATAATACCACTATGGCCTATTTCACCCCAAATGTGAGGGTCACACACAATGAAATTTATGGAAAAATCCCCACCATTAAATTTTTAATACCGTCATCCAATGAATACAATTATACTAAATAAAAAACTATTTCAAATATTTTAAACATAAATTATTTTCTTGTGAAAGCCGTCCAATCATAATTTACGTGTTCCAACTTTAATTATTTTGACACAAAACTACCTAAATAGTTTCCCCACATGAACTGATCAAGCCTCGATTGAAACTTCGATCAACATCATGAAACAAACCCAAAAGTAATTATATCCTTACAAAAAGTAGCCATACAAATACATCGCTATAACCCTCAATTATTTATCACACATTTCCAAATAAAACACAATGTTATACTATATTCACCTTTTAGAGGGCACAATAATACTTTCTATAGGCTTATCTCACCCAAACTAATACTTACCTTGATCTATTATCAACTAACAGAACTCCACCATAAGGTATCCAAGATTTTCATTTCTAAACCATCACTATGACCACCACATCTGAACTGAATCAATGAGCCCCACTAAGGATTTTACCATAATCCATATAGATGTCATTGAATTATCTTGGAATAAGGAAGAATTTATATTAGAATATGAAGGATACACCACTATCCATCCCTTCATGAATTTATGAATAAGAGTTTTGAAGATTTATGAAAAACCTTTTCCCACAGTAGTATCACCAGCACTACCCCTTGAAACATTCCTCCTAACACACCTAATGATTTTTAGGAAACTTCCAATCATAAATTCTCATTGACTTCAAGCTACTCACTAGGAATTCATCCAAAAATTTCACATCCATAGTTGTAAAACCATCATCCATATAAAATCCCAAGTCTCCAAAAAATGATCATACCCAAACCCATTGGAATTTAAAAAAATTCCTTTATAAGAATATAACATCTCATCAATATTTAACCCACTATTACTCACATGGATTCCATAAAACCAAGCCAATATGATAAGATCCAATCTAATCTGGTACACCGCTATGGTTTCCAGACATAAAAAATAATCCTTTACCAAAATTCGCATCTCTAAAAGGATACAAAAACTCATGAAAGATCACTAATGTTTCTGTTACAAATGTACCGAAGGAAACTTCTAATGAAAATGAACTCTCAATTACAATCTAATATAAAATATATCCAATATTTTAGCATCTTTCCTTACTCCTCACACACAGGTTGTACCTCCTATGAACTAATTATAGAAATAAATCTCTCTCATTCATCCCTTATGTGAATGATGGTCAACTAACCAACAATATAAAAACATAACCAACGACATAATAAGAATAAACACCAACTCTACCAGAGGTGACAACCCAGGTCACCTCATCAAGTGAAATGTCTCACAATATCAAGGAAACAATGATAATAATTCAAAACAACATAAGGTACATTCATCCTAAAAAAAACATATAAGATAAACCAATTTGCAGAACTCATCCAGGAACCCAAAAAATGGTATCTCATATGAAAACCTTCCAACCTTAGAGTTTTCACATTCAATGTGAGAAAATACAAACATATCACATTGGAAACATACCAAAATATGCATGTGGTGTAAATTAATTATGGAACTAATAAAAAGTGATTTGGGGAATATATGAATAAATTATTATTGATGATTAAATTAATTAAAAACTTTTTCTTTATTTTTTTTCCTTAAATCATTTCCTTTAAATAGATTTACAATCTATTTTACCTTTTAGAAAACCATTTCATATTGACAAGCAATCATGAACATGGCAAAGATATATAAATTACAACTATGATGCATGAAAAATAATATCCTACAACCACAAGATAAGATTAAAAACAAAATATAAAATCACAATTGATAACAAAAAACATTAATCAAATTATAATTTATAACAATAAAAAATAAGATACAGTATCATCTTATGGTAAATTATATTTTCCTTAGATACGGTCTATCCATTCCTAAGAATAAGTTCCATCTCATTATTTGAAAAAATCCTACCTCTAACTATCATTCTAAAATAGTGAATATGCTAAAACAATGCACTTATACCTTTTTTGTAAAGCCTTATCTAAAATTTATCAAATGAAACCCTAATTAAGGAACCTTAAGACCTCATGTTTACCTCCCCATATTTCAGATGTTTCTAACTAGTGGTACGAATATACATACAACTAGGATAAACTATATTCTCAGTAACATTACATAAAAAAATTGATGAATAAATATATTCTCAAATAATATTAGAGTAAGCATAGTAATTTACATCTAATGTCCAACCATAAATTATAAATAAGAAAACATTTCATAATGACTACTGAAACTCATTTTTACAAACATACATCAATAATTCATATTATGATGATTTTTACATAGTAAAAATCTATAAAAGAAATAGGATATATATTTTTAACCACATGTAACTCCATAGATCTATCTCTTAGAACACTATTCAACCCCTATAGTAGGATTACCCATAATAACTATCACCTAAAAGTGAAACCAAATTCACACATGTGACTACAGTTCCCGTTTAAGATTTAATGATAAAACCCAGTAGGGTATCACCGTGTTACCCTTATAAGCACCATTATATACAGCTTATATGTATATAAAAAATAAATTAGGAAACAACATACAATATCAAATAAAACATTTCACGTCATTATGTTTTAACAAAAAACTATAACACTCAACCCCACCAACCTCATTCAATGATAGTGTTACATTATCAAAGCCGCATATCATTGAAATCCTATAAGGGAAAGTCCTCTTGATATCCATCCCTTGGCCTATAGAAAACCCATAAACGGAATTCATCTAAATATCCAATCCTAGTTATATAAGAAACCCATATTATGACATAAAGAACACAATATGATTAGAGAATCTTTATAAAAATCCTATCATATAGGCCAAACTACCCCCTCATGGTGTTTTCCCATGGTTATATCTCATATAAAATTATGAAGATAAGAATCAGTTTGAGTAGAGAATCTTATTATCCATCCTTCCAATTATGAGAAACCAATACCCTCACTAGGGTGAGGTTCCAGGGTTGATCGTATACACATCAAACATTATCAATAGTGTTCAAATAATAGGATATTGATATATATCCTTTAAAAAATAAATACAACACCCTACATAGTGTAAGGTTCCATGGATGAGAACATATATTGAACTCAAAAAAGGCAAGAAACTAGGTGGTGAAATGATAAAATCTCATAAATTATTCTCTAGGAATTAACTTAATCAATTTTAGCTTTATGAAATGTTCATGTTATAATAATAAGAAAAATATTTTAGAAATTTCCCAGAGTCCATCTATAGTATTGATAGAGATCCAACCAAGCACTCAGCTAGAGGGTAACACTTGTAGCTCATAATATCTATCCATAAACAACCTAATTATCCACATCTACCTACCACATTCATAGCCACATACAACTCCTGATTATTGTAGGACCTTAGCCCCAACCTGACACAAAATACAAAACCATACATCATACCTCACCAGGTCAAAATACTATACATCTCTCAATATATGCATCATCTCATAGGTTCATTAGAAAACACCACTAAATTCCTACTCCATCCCCAGAAAAAAAACTAGTACCTAACCACATACTCGGGTGTCCTACTAGATGCTTAATCTTCTTCCTAAGCACTTTTCTCTATTGATTCCACACAACAACTACTTGATATAATAATTGGTTCTGCCAAAAATTATTTCCATCTCAATATTATCCAAGCCTCACAAGGATTAAAAATGGAGATGTGACAATATTTTAAAATATTTTATCTTGTGTTTAAGTGATTTTTATTCCACCATTTTACTATTTTTGAGGGCTATTATCACACGTCTAGATTATAGAATAATTTTGGGATTTAAATGTAAAAAACATCTAACATATAACTTCTATTTTTTAATATTTATATTTGGAATTAATGGAATACATTGTATATTTAATTATAGATTTCTTGATGTTGTTTAAATATGTTCAAATGTTATTTATAATAACTTGATAGGATCTAAATCAATTACATAAATCATCAAGTTGTGACTGCATATTATAGGTCTGAAAAATGGAAAGACAGTGAATGAAAGTATTTGAGGTTGATCCTAATCCTTTTCTTCATTATAAGGCCTCACAACATTGTTAGAACAAATAAACTTATGGAATATCAGTGGAATTATTTAAGGGATTATCCTAGGACTTCATGCCTATCCTTGGGATTCCACATCAACAATCTTTCAACCATTAATGGTATTCCATGTGGATTAAAATCACGCATAATATTTATATCAATAAACTCAAAAATGAAGCTATGGATATTTATACAGATAGAATCAAATGTAGATCTAAAGGCATGAAGGAGAATCAAATTTTCAAAATATTTTGAATAAATAATGATAATGAAGGTTTGACTTGTTGAGAGAGGTGGTAGCCTTAAATATTTAAACCATGTATGAGAACATGAAGAAGTTTGTGCTGGATTGGATGGTGAAGGAGTACATTCAAGATAATTCATTTTTTTGTTTTCATGTTTATTTTAGTTATAATTTCTTCTTGTTCAATCTTTTTCTATACTAACCATTGAATGGAGGGGTAACATTATGAGTTATTAGGGAAGTAAATGAGAGCCTATTTCAATCCTTGAGTGTTAATACCTATTTGAATAAAACTTTTCCTTTTGGATTAATTTTAGAAATAGTGAATGTTTGTTACTTTTAATAAAAATTTATTTATAGTTTTAAACATTTAAATTTTTATTAATGTTGAATAAAAGTAATCATATCCCTCCAATTGGTATAAATTACCTCAAAGGATATAGTTTTTTAGGTGGCGTGTTCCTTTCAAATTGCTAGCCCATTTGTTAGAGCACTGGGTTGCTTAAAACATGCATAGGAACAAAAAAACATTACTCAAGAATTATAATAAAGGTCAAGAGTAATTTTTTGAATTTTATGCACCTAAGTAGAGGGATTATTCATGTAATGGAATAATTAGGATAATCCCCAATATATATCTTCAGAATAGGGTATTTGGTTAATCTATCATGGAACTTTCGTTTTTTAATAATCAAGGATGTAATTTAAACCAATTTAGGTCTATTATTGCATTTCAAAATAAAACTTAACCTTGAACTGATCAATTTTGACAAATATATTTTAAAAATATATTTTGTTTGATTTCATTTTTTAAATCAAAACCCAAATAAAAACACATTTATTTTAATAAATTAAAAATTTACAGCTAATATTTATGTTCTTTTCTCTCTAGGACACTACCTAGGTTTTCTAGTACTTCAATATTTATCCAAAGAATTAAAATTATATTTCTACACCCTATTAAAGTCATGTATAAATTGGTTATCCATACTTATTTCACCTTTATTTTCTTCTATGCCAAGACTCCCATACTAAAGAGTGCCCATGCCTTCACATTACTTCCACCATGCGCCATAATGAACAATGAAAAAAGTGACAACCCTCTCCAACAATCCAAAAAATTTGTAACCCAATCCTAATAGCTTACTATGGACCACTTGACCCATTCATATACACCACTCCCCTCACATAAAGGATCTCATGGTTTTAATGCTATTCCTAGGGCTTTTTCATTATACTTCTCAAGCCTTGAAGTTAACCAAAACAATTATCCATGGTTTATCAACATGGAAACCATTAAAAACATAATATATCTCACTCTAGGCCACCCTAATGATTGTATATGGAATGATAACATTGGGGTTCCTTAAATAATTATATACATCATTCCTCCTGGTAGTGTAGTCACCATGTACCTCTTGAATCTTCACCCCATGGATGGAACACTCCAGTCACAATTATAAGGCTTAACCTAAGCTTATATTACAATTCTAGAGTCACGAAAACCCTATTTTAGAATGTCAAATAGAAATTGAGGAACACACATTCATGTTTTACATCCACATATATGGTTGAGTATTAATGTGACAACATACCTCTTATCAAAGTTTCTATGAATAATTCTATCTCGAACAATCCACAAACCAAGATTATAATGAGTGTAAAAACATTACAGATCCCCTATATTATACCACATGATATAAAAAAATTAATTATAAACTTTTAAAATTAATTTAACAATTTTTAACAAGGTTACATAATTGTATAAATCTTTTTGAGTAGCCTCTTATGATAGGAACCTCAATAGAAGTCATTTTATGGGCCCACATAATTTCTTAGACACTCATAAGAATAGAAAAACTATGAATTAATACTCAAATTCTAGAAAATTTCAAAACAATTTGATAGAAACCTTAAGAAAATCCATTGGAAAAAATAACTCAAATTAAACGATAAAAAATAGATAATTTTCATCCTCCATTATTATCCTTAACCTAGTTCACCAAAAGGCCCCATAATTCTAAGATTACATCACCATTATCTTTTATATTCAAAACAAAAATTCTACGCACAACTGATAAATATCATAGAAATTATAAGGGAAGGAAAAAATGAGAAAAATGAGAATAATTTACTCCCATTTTTCCAATGAAACAATCCTGGATTACCCTACACCCATACGGAAAAAGGATGAATAGATATATGGGAAGCGATAACCCATCCTCTGGTTTTGGTTATACCAAATAGAAGAAACTTAAAGTTGGTAAAAATGATTAGGGGAAGAGTTATAATTCTTCCCCAAAAAACCTAACTCTTATTAGGTGCCCAATCAAATGGTACAAGGTACTCCACACCCATCACCACCTGAAAAGGGCCTACCTGTTGGCCAATGACGGATAAAAGGGACATTCACTCTTAGATATTACACTAGGTACTCAGTGTAGGACCACCAGGTGAATAGTAGATACATGCTTCTTTGAAAAGATATGGGGCCACCTGAACCTCCTTTGAAGTCACCACCAATTGGTGAAAACCATAGAAAAACTAAAAAAACACCACCTCGAGATGTAACATCCCTTGGAATTCAAATATATGGGTGAATACTCAAAAAAAGACAATATTGGAAATCCAAATTCAAATTTCTCTAGAATTTAACAACCCATAAAAACATGGGTAATTTCTGGGTGAAAAGGACAAAAATAATTCCATATTTAAAAAATATATCCAGTATATGAGGTACCTAGTCTACAATGCCTTAATGGTTTAGTTATAATTTCCATTTAAATAAATACAATTCTGAATATAATGTCTCACATGAACTATTGAACAAAAATAAATAGTGATATTTTTTTACAATGAATGTACAGGAAACCATGTATTACATACCATGGCTGATTTGAACATTTAAAAGTGTTTTAATTAAAAGGGTAAAATAAACAGAAATGATTAATATCTTAAATACTAGAATATACCACATATTATCTTCACACTTGAGAATGATCATTGGTAGGACTAAAACTATAAAGATAATTAAAATTACTAGAGGAGAAATCATTATGGGGAAATATAAACGTGACTAAATAAATGAGAATGGAATGAATGAGTTTATTAAGGTTATAGATAGGAAACAAATATAACCCTTATAAATATGGTCATTAGAAATATTGTCTTCGAAAATATAGTCATTAAAAATATTCTCATTGGATGTACATGTATCCAATTGGTGGGATAAATTTCTATACTATTAGTAAAAAACGTAAATAATATATTATTGAAATATAAAATAAAAAAATAAAAAAAATAAAATATTTAATTAAAATATGTTATGGTGAAATATTTTTATTCATTAATTTTTTTTATTAAACAATGATATGGTAATGTACCTTGTATTTCTAGATTATTAATTTTCATTTTTTATTGGAGGTTTTGAGGGTATGATCCATGAGTTTTCAGTGGAGGCCAGATCTACAACATGAAGTTGACATCGTGTAAGTGGGATTCACAATGTGAACTGGTGTTTCATGGATTGTACAGTTGGTGGGTTCACGGTTTTAACATGGACAAGGGGGAACCCATAATATGGATTGCACATCATGTAATTGTAATTCATGATGTTTATTAATATAAGTCCAAGGTGATGTGATTTTCGGTGGAAAATGGAAATTTTCATAAACCAAGGTATTACACAACGTGTAATGGTTACAAAATATGAAACCTGCAGAATTCTTGGATTTAATTTCCTTTCCGGAACTTATCTCATTCATTCAGAGAAACCTCATTTCCTATCTTTTTTGTTGATACCTAGTTGTCTTAGGAGGATCTTTTTACCCCCTTCCCCCTTCATCAATTCGTTAGTTTTAGTGAATCTCCATCTTCAATATGTGGTGATTTTTTCTTATTTATCCATGGTTTTATTTCATTATTATCTTTTTCATTCACTATAGTGATCTTCATGTTTTATGGTGTGTGATTTGGGATTGGTATTGATGATCCTTAGGTGCAGTATAGTTTGAGCCGTAATTTCCCTTGTGTGGTTGTGGTTTGTAGGCATTTCTTCTTAACCCTATGGTGTGTTGTGAGTCATCAAATATTCTTTGAGAAAGGGAATCCCCCATTTCACATTATTGTGTGTCATGTGGGAAGGGTTTTCTTTTGTTTATCTATAGTTTATGGTTATCCTGGATTAATCAAATATAAATAATTTCCTTAACAGAAATTGAATGTGGAAATGGGAATTATTCAAAATGATTTTTTGGCTTTTATGTGATTGTGATATTGTGATTAATCAGGCTTGATATCCCCCTAAAAATTGTGGATATTTTAGGATTTGTTGGCATTGGATGATATGTGGTATGGTTTCTTCTATTATTGTGAAGAATGTAATATCACCCTAAACTGGAAATTGGCGAATAAATTATATTTGGTTAATAAAATAGTTTCCCCAGGATTATGACTTGAGTGATAATCCCCTAAAATAAATTATAATGTGATAAGATACCCTATGGGAATCTATAAAATGTATTTTTATGCGAGGTTATGTGTTGTCGTGCTTTTGGGGTGATGATGTGTGGTTGGGTCATGTGTATATATTGATTTGATGGATCAGATTTTAGGGTAGCAAGGCAGTCTGTTGGCTGCTCTTTCGGGGTGATGAGCTGATTTGTTTTCCATGATTTTTCGGTGGTGAGTTGGTTGTTTTTTTGCTCTGATTTAGTGGTGGTGTGGTGTTTTTTGGCTGTTCATTATGGTTATTGAGGTGGTTTTTTGGCTGTTCTTTTGGGGTAGTGAGGTGGTGTTTATTTGGCTATACATGTAGGTTGAAGATATGATGGTGCAATGAAGATGATGTGTTGTTTTTGATGTGTGGATATGGTGTTCTATATTCATAAATAGTGATAGAGTAAATAATTATTAATAATTATTGAAATGACTAGGGTTTTGGTTTGGTTTATGGGATAGAAATGTCTAATGAAAAAATAAATAATGGGTTGTGTGGTTAAAAGTGGTTGATTCTATGTAAGGAAATGAATGTTATGGATAACAAAAATTGGTTGGAACTGAAAATAGAGATTTTAACTTACTGTGTGGTGTTATTCATTTAGAGGTGGCATCAAAAGTTGTCTTGTTGTAAATTGTTTAGTTTTTGGTTGTGGACTCATAGATTGGGCGTGTGTGTAGGTATACGTATATACTTATATATTCCTTGTGAATTCTATACGCACCCTGTCCACATCAAGAATTATACCCCAAAACCCTCATAGCCAAGCGAGGGGTGTTTTTTCGAATATGAGGTTTAAGGGATAGATGATTAGGAACCCGATCTCTCCCTCTCTATGTTCCATGTAATGTAAGTATTACACAGATTATGATGGAAGGAGGTCATTTAGTGAACTACATACTGGTTGTGATATCCCAGGTGTCTTCTGGTGAGCTATGATGAGGTCATCCATTTGGGGTGATTGATCCATGTGTCTTTAAGAGATATGTGATGTCACCCAATCTTATGTAGGTAGAATGAGATGGGATTATATGGATTACAGTGGGGGATCATTCATGGCAGGAGGAGGGCACAAGGTTTATGTCCATCATGTTCACAATGACATATTTCCCTAGTTATGGTTGTGGATGAGTGATGGACCATTTGTTTTTGGGTGACATGTGATGTGGTCATGCTTGTAGGGTAGTGGGCCTAGGTTTCTGTAGGTGGGATGTGATTTGACCATTTATATAGGGTGGTGTGGTATATTGAAGATATAGGAGAAACATGACGTACATTGTTGGTGTTTGAAAGTTTCATACTAGTGGGAAAGTGGGGAAGGTACCCAATATTGATATTCTTCTTATTATATTATATTATACATATTTAATTATTTGGTAGGTGTACCTTTGTGGTGATGGGTTTATTCAGAATAGATGTATATGTGCTTTTTAGTTCTCTTGTTTTATCATTGGTGCATTAGCATGTTTCTTTCACATGTCAATGAAATAATTTGGTTTTCCTTCAGTGTATACTTGTATCATCCCCCTATATATAAAAATTGATTTTCATGATTCTAAAAGGATTATTTTAACCATGATAGGAAGTACTATCTTGGACCTTTGGATTTCTATTGTGTCAGTGATTTGTCTTTTTTTTGGGAATGTACTTTGTGGACTTTTATTTGTATTAGTTTTATTTATACATTCATTGTGTGTTTGTTTTGGTTTCTTTTATATTAGTTCATGGTGTTTCTTGTAGATGATTCATATTATCCCTCAATCCTATATTATTATAGAGGTTAATGCCTCCTTCTTCTTGAGTTTTTTATACCTTCAGTCGTAGTCACCATCTTAGGGCCTACTGTAGGTGAGACTCAAGGGTCATTATCTCTCTCCCCTCCTTATGGTATCTTTGGTGGAAGGGTTTTAGGAAAGAGTGGTATCAAACACGATAGTTGAGAGATATGATGGAGTTTTTAGTTATGAAAAATGATGATTTCATGTGTTGGTCTGGAAATAATTCTAGTTGACCTTGGTGCATGATATAGGTTAGGGAGACCGGCTAGGACAAAGGAGTTTAGGTCTCCTTTTGATCTGGTGTGTATAATATGATATTATTGAATGACCTAGTTAGGTGTAATGCTTTGTAGGGTGGAGACCAAGGAGAGGTACATGCATTAGGATGAATTCCATTCTTGTTCTAATTGGGATGTTCTTGTATGGTTAAAATAAATAGAGTGAATTATATCAAATTTCAATAAAATTCCACAATACTGAGATTAGGAATTCTTTATTTTATTTTCAGTTATGACTCATGTTCATCATCCACATATGGCTCATAAAGTTGAGGTTCAGTAGGATGATCTGGTTAGTCAATGTAGGGTTGATTTAGCTGTGGAGGTTTATTAGTAGCAGATATCATTGGGAATTTCAATACAATTTTCTTTGTGGAAGTATGAGTGAATTTTTTTTGTTGAGGCAATGAGATGTATGGAGGATCTCTAGACCACTTTCAGTTTTATTTCAGACCTGACAGTATATTCGGTTCATTTGGTTGTTAGTAAGATGTGGGGAGTTGCACATTAGCAGTGGATGCTGTATCTCAGAGTACATATGGAGATATATCTTTGTTGAGTTGAATTCATGGAGTTATAAGAAGAGTTTGTTTCATCAACCATGACGGTAGTGAAGAGGTAGGATATTTTTTACGAATGGATTATGTCAATGTGAGAGTTGGAAATCAAGTTCAAGGACCTTATGTATCATCCCTAGATATTTTTATAGATGTGGAGTCTTGTGTAAAATGTATTGAGGGGGAACACTTTCCTTCTATCCAATATTTAGTTAATTATTTTATGTCTCCAACATATATAGAGGTACAGAAGAAGAAGGTGATCGAATAGATAAACTTATGAGAAGGTTTTCTATGAGACGGGAACCAATTGGGTTCCATAAGGAGAACAGTTTTTAGTGTAAGGTCTTAGTAACTATGACCTTCTAGGTTTCGACTAGTGGGGTTTCTACCTCAGTAGTTTCCATTCTGTTATTCTCATGCCAGTGGGTTTTGTGATCTTCATGGGGGATTTGTGTTAGTGTATTTTTGTTGTGGATTCGTGGTCATATACACAACACATTACCAATGGTTTCTCGGGATCAGTTTGGTGGATATGGAAAGGTTTAATTCCACCTTCAGTATTAGTTTCTTGGGAGACCATTTTAGCTGCATGGGTAGCAGTCTTATTCATCACAAAGGGGAAAATGGTTAGGTAGAGGCCCACCTCGAGATGTTCCTTGTATTCTAGGACCTTGACCTAAGAGTGGTCATGGTTGTGGTAATTATTATATAGGTAGAGGCACTGGGCATTGTCATCTTCACGTAGTGTAGAAGCAGTGCTAGAGGGGCCAGATATTTTCAGAGGTATAATTAGTTTTCTTAGTACCATTGTTTGTTACTTTTTTATTCAAGAGATTTAATATCATTTTTTTCACTTTCTTTGAACCATTCTTTGGGACTATACATAGAGAGTATTTCCCTACCCCTAGTGTTGACTACTCTAGTCCGATGCTAGAATAACTTTTTTGATGTGTGCTTGGGGTGCTGACTAATGATGGGGTCACATCAGTACCATGTGTATCCTTTATTGTAACAGATCCATCCATACGATGTCATCCCGGATTAGCAGGTTTTACATCATATGTGTTGTTATCTATTTCTTCAATAGGGTAGTCAGTTTATCATATGTTGAAAGAAAATGTGTGGGTTCTTTTTTAAAGTGGGGTTATTAAGTAGGTAGTCGGTATGTGGAGCCCCTTCTTCTTTTTTTGGTTGAATTGTCTATGGAATCAGAATAGTCCATAATGGTAGAAATTACTATAGTTATTGGGGACTTTTTTATTTTCTATCACAAATATGTTGTGATGATACCCCCTGACACGATATTGAGTTCGAGATATACTTTTATCCTAGTTCATCTATGATTTCAATGGTTCCTTTCCAGATAAAACCTTTGCAGTTTTAAGAGTAGAGGATCTAGATTGATGATCAGATATAAAAGCATTTTATCTTGACTAGTTTCTCACCATGGGGGGCACTATTATTATTTTTCATGAATTGGGATGGAATTATAAGGTTGTTTATATATTATTGAAGGTTGAAGTAGGTGATGTAAAAGAACTATTACCCTCTTCCAAGGATAGAATAACTTTTCTACCAGTAGAGAGGGGAGAGATGGGGTTTTAGGATTGATCTGTGGTTTGGATATCACCAGGTGAGGGTGAAAGAGGTTTATATCCAGAAGACATCCATTATATGATGTTATGGAAATTTTGTGTATGTATTAATTTTTTTGTGTTAAAAATTCCACATTCCTGTTCATAGGGATTATGAACTATGTGTTTCATGAGTTCCTAGTATAGTTATTCATTGTATTCATCAATGATATATTGATATACAAAATGTTATAGGAGGAGCATGTCGATCATCTCATAGATGTATTGTATGTTTTTCAACATCACAAACTATATGGAATGTTGTCCAAGTGTAAGATACAGATATGATATGTGAAATTCCTATTCTATGTGGTGTCTTGGAAGGGTGTGGCAATATACCTTTCAAAGGTTGAAGTAGTTATTTCTTGGGAATCTCACAATAATGTGGTATTGGTTCACAATTTTCTGTGTATCACATTCTATTACTAGAGGTTATTCTCAATTTATCTCAAATTTAATTCACTTTGATAGTGTTGAATAGGAAATACCCAAATTTTGTGTGAAGTGACCAGTGTCAGTCAGTGTTAAATTAAATGAAGTGGAAGTAAGTCATTTCTCTAGTGTTTCAGTTTCCAATGGAAGGTGTGATGTTTAAGGTGTTTTCCATTTCTTCAGATTTGGGATTGGGATTGGTGTTGATGCAACATATGGTATCTATATCTTTTTTATCTATGTATTTACATACCCATAAGAGTAACTATTCTACCCATGATCTATACATAGTAGTGATTGTGTTTATGCTAAATTTTTTGTGGCATTACCTCATTGGAGGGTGCTTTGGGGTATTCATGAATCATAAGGGCTTGAGAAACATCATTTCTAAATGTGATAAAAAAATTTAGCAGTGGAGGAGTATGCAATTTCATCTAGATTGTGATTTTTAGATCTTCTACACCTCAAGAAAATGGAATATTATGGTTGATGATTTAAGAAGGAAGTTGTGGAAGGATTTTGTTGAAATCTACAGGGACACTTGAAGAGGAATGGAGGAGTTGGTAGTCCTTTACAAAGATTCAAGGGTGGATGATGGAAGAATATGTTTTTCTAGATGATAGTGTGGTATTATTTGATGTAGTGGTTGGGGGAGTCTCGGTGGGGAGACTCAGTGGTGGAGGTGATGTATGATTGTGTTGGCCATGGTGATGCTCTGAAGGGATGGTCATAGGATGGTAAAAATCAGATATTGTTTTGTGGTAGGTTTTTTTTATGATGGTGATGTATGGTGGAGTCCTTCATGAGTTCTATATATCAGCTCTTTCAGTACACCAATGTGTTTCAATGATTTACAATGGTTTGAGGATTCATTTTTGGTGTCCTAGTATGAAATGGGTAGTGGCGAGGTTTGTGCAACATTTTTGGTTTTTCTAGTGGGTAAAGGCTGAGAATCATGTTCTCAATGGGTTTTTTATATAATTTGGATGTTATTGAGTTGAAATGGGATGAAATATGGATGAAATTTGTCATAGGGTTACCCATAGATCAGGGAGGTTGTGATTTTGTCTGTGGGGATGGGGATAGATTGATGAATTTGGACCAATTCTTAGTGATTAAGGATTTGGGGGGGGGGTAGTGGATTTCTTGGATAAGAGGTATGCAGATGAGGCGGTGAGATTTCATGGAGTTACATGGTCCAATTTTTTAGATCCAAAAATATGTTTAACATCATGATCATAGAGAGAATTAAAATATTCTATTGGAACTCAGTTACACCTCAACAACATTTTCCACCATCAAATAGATGGGAAGATGAAGTGGACTATCCATACATTGGAGGATATGTTCCAGGAATGCATCTTGGACTTTTTTGGTTATTGGGTAAGTTCATTTCCCTTGGTTAAGTTTAATTATATTGATATCTATCACTCATCCCTCGACATGTCCTCATTTAAGGATTTGTGTGGGTAACTATTTCATTTTCTATTGTGTTGGAAAGGGGTTGGGGAGGCTATAGTTCTTGGTACTAATTTGGTGAAGAGCATGACAGTAAAGGTTCAAGTTGTTCATGAAATGATGAAAGTAGTGCATGACCAGAATATGTCTTATTTGGATTGCATGAGAAGGACCTTGGAGTTTGAGTTTGGGGACCACATGTTCTTAGTGGTTTTCCCATGATGTGTTAGTAGAGGTTTGGAAAAGGGAGTATTCTTTCTCTGGGGGTTGTGGGGCCATTTTTTGTCTTGAAGCGAGCTAGTGAGGTGGTGTGTCATATGATGTTGCAAAAATGGTTGGAGAGGATCCATGATGTACTCCATGTATCTCATCATATTTGGTATCGTTATGATGAATCCCATGTCATTTACAGGGGTGAGTTGGATATCAAGGATGAAACAACATTTGTGGAGTGGCCTATAGAGATCCAATATCTCCATGAAAAGAGGTTGTGTGGATAGACTATTCCTCTGGTTCATGTGTTGTGGAGGCATGGTTTCTCAGAGAAGAGTACTTGGAAGTGAGAGATGTAGATTCCAACACAGTACCCAGAGATGTATTGAATTTTTCTGTCTTTGTTTTTCATTGTGAGGTGATGTTTGGATATTGTTGTTTTATTAGATGACCTATTTTCCTTTATAATTTATCGCATTTGATAAATTTTAGACATATAAAATGGGGAGGACCTGCCTCCTTGTTAATAAAAATCATACTAAGATATGATTAAAATTTTTTGGGTGAGTGAGTGCCACTTTGAGTAGACATTATATTGACATGGATGATGAAATTATATCATTCGTATGTTCGAGAAAATTTAGTTCATTGGTTGTGACGGTTCTTAGTTTGGGCTGTGTGGAGGATGAGATGGTTGTGGTGATGCAGTTGTATGGGTATGAGGCTTTGTGTGGTGTTTTTTGCTATTTGGTTTAGTGTATTTGGTTTGTGGTAGTGTTTAAGGTATTATTAGATCCTTGAGATTTATCTCATATGGTGTTTGTTTGGACCCCTTTTTTCTAGGATTGGTTTTGGATTCTGGATGTTGATAATCATTTGTGAAGTATTAGATGTAATGGGCCAGGCCTTATAGACCTATTACTTTTCTAGTTGTGATTGTTACTGGTATTTGGGGGAGCTTCTCGGAGTTTTCGGTGGAGTTTGGAGCTACAACAGTGCTTATATAGTATGTTCACATCCTATAAGTGGAATTTAGAACGTGAACTAGTGTTTCATGTCTTGTAAAACAAATGAATTCTTAGATTTTACACATCTAATGGAGAACTTATGGGTTGTATTACATTTTGTTTAAGTATAATTCAAGACGTGTAATAATTAAAGGTCGAGGTGACTTTATTTTTATCAAGAGTTGTAAATTTTTAGAAACCTGAGGATTACATGTATTGTAATAGATATAATATGTGAAACCAATGGGATTCTAGGTTTTATGTTATTTTCTCATCCTAAACTCATTCATTCAACCACACCTCCATTCCTCTCATTATATACAATCCCAAGTCCCCTTGAGATGATCTTATATCCCCCTTCCTCCCTGTTTGATTCATTGGTTATGATGGATCCCTGTTGGAATTCTATAGTGAGTTATTCTTATTTTTCAATGATTTTCTTTCATTCTTCTATTGGGGATTCTCTGCTGTGGTATTTTTTATTGGGGTGTGAGTTGGTATTTATTTTTATGACACTTTGGTGTGGTATATGTTTATTTTTGGTTTCCCATGTGTTGTTGTTGTTTGGAGGGGATTCTTCTTCACTTGGTGGTGTACAATGAGTCAGTAAAGCTTCTTTGATGTAGGTAATCACTCATTTCTCTTTATTTTGTATTATGAGTGAGGGGTTTTATTTTCTTCAAATATGGGTTATGGTTGTTCTGGGATAATCAAAGATAAATAATTTTGTTATATGAAATTGAAATGGTAAATGAGAATGAGTCACATGATTTTATTTTTTTGATATGATTGTGAAATTGTGATTGTACGTGATTGATGCCCTACTAAAAATTGTTGTTCATGGGGGATTTTTTTGTGATGGATGATATGTGTAAGGGGTAATTTTTTGTTATTGTTTTGTTATCACCCTAAAATGGAAAATTTCTCTCTTATTATATTGGTATTTTTAAATGGTTTTCTAGTGATTATGGATTGTGTGATAAGACCCCTAAAATGAAGTGGGTTTTGATAAGAGTTCCATTGTAAATCTATGAAATTAATTTTTATGTGTTGGGATGTGTGGCCATACATTTAGGGCTATGTATTGTGGTTGATGTGTGGTTGGGGAATGTGGGGAAGATGGATTGATGTACATTCATTTGGATAGGTGAGGTGGATTTTTGGCCGTGCATTGGGGTTGGAAAACTATTTTTTTGACGTGCTTTTGGGGAGGCAAGGTGGTGGTTATTTGTCTATGATTTTGGGTAATAGAGATGGATGTTTGGTCATAAATTGGAGGAAGTGAGGTGGTTTGTTGGCGATGATTTTGGAGGGACATGGTGGTTATTGTTTGAGCATGCTTGTGGGGAAGTGAGGCGATGGAGTGATGGATATTATGAGTTATTTGGGATGTGTTGTAGTGTTTTTATAGATTCCCAAATCATGATGGAGTAAATACTTATTTAATAATGATTGAAATGAATGGGGTTTTGGTTTAGTTTATGTAATTTAAAATTGATAACGAACAAATAAATGGTGGTTTGTTTGGTTAAATGTGGTTGATTAAAATAATGAAATGCATGGGTTGGATAATAGAAATTGGATTAAAATGTGAAATGGGTAATGTAGATTGTTGTGTGGTGTTATGAATTTTTATGTGGTAGTGAAAGTGGTGATGTTATGAGTTGATTATTGTATGTTTATTAACCCATAGGTTGGGGTTTTGTGTGGCTAGATGTACATAGTTGTATTTTTTTTGTTATTTCTATACACACCCCACCCACATCATGTAGTATGTTCTAACACCCGCATTGTCATACATGGGGAGTTTTCCCTAAAATCAATTGAGGAAGACATATGGATCGGTACACACCCTTTATTTCTCACTCTTTTAAGCGAGGTAGGTATTTCATAGCATATGATTGTTGGTGGTCTATTAGTGAACAAGATGGTGGTTGTGATAACTTAGGTTTCTTCGAGTGAGATGTGATGTGACTTCTCCTGTGAGGCAACTAGCCGAAGTTCCTTAATGATATATGAGATGTTTCTAAAGTGTTTTTTGGTAGGATGATATGGGATGATGTAGAATATGGTGTGGGTAACACATGGTAATAGGGGGGGCATAAGGTTAATGTTATTCATGTTCATGATACCATACCACTCTAGTCATGGTTGTGGATGTGTAATGGCCTAGGTGTTTCAAGGTGAGTTGTGACATGGATGTTCTTGCGGGGTGGTGAGCACAAGTTTCTATTGGCTTGATTTGATGTGACCATTCTTGTCGGTAGGTTTGGAATACATAAGAGATGGGAGTTCTAGGATGTATCGAATTAGGGTGTGAGAGTAGAGTACAAGCCAGAAAGCGATGTGGGGTACCCTTTATTGATATGATTCTAGTTATATTATATTACATGTCTTGCATTATTTGGTGAGCATGAACTGGTGAGGTTGGGTTTGGTTAGTATACCTGTATCGATGTTTTTTTGGTTCTGCTATTTTCTCATGGGTGAATTAGAATGCTTCTTTCACAGGTGCATGAGAGACTTTTATTTTCCTACTAAGTTTACTTGTATGCTCAACCAACAGATGTAAACTTATTTTCAGGTTTCTAAGAGGATTATGTAGACCATGATGTATATTGCTAGCTCAGAACTTTGGGTAGCTACTGTTTTGAGGCTTTAGATTTGTTTTTTGGTATTTAATTTGGATAATTTTATCTGTATGAGTTTATTTTATAGATGCACCATGGGATGGTTTTGGTTTGTTTTATATTATTTCATGGTGTTCCATGTGGATATCCATCTTATCTCTCAATACTATATTATTATATAGGGTAATGCCTCCAATTTTATGATATTTTTATACCCTCATTGCTTGTTTCTAATCTAGGGTTTACTGGAGGCCGGACTAATGGGTCATTATCTATCTTCCCCCATTATTGTATCTTTGGTGGGAGGGGATATGAAAGATATGATAAAAGTTAAAAGAAATATTTTAACATCCTTAGATTTAAAAAATTAAATGATTATAATATAATTAGAAATTTTTAACAGCAAGATCATTAAATATAAAAGTTATATTTTTTTAATAACATTATTTCATAAATTGTTGTGTACTTTTTACTTATTAAAAAAAATTACAGATGAATTATTTTAATGAAATTTATTGATAATATACATAAAGGAATAAATTAATTATCATCTCATAGTTATTACTTAGTTTGTAATAAAAAAACACATTTTAAGCTTAAAAATGTATTTTTCTAAAATTTTACTTTATATGTGTTGGGACATTTTTAGTTTAATAATAAAATAAATTAATTTTAAATGATGATAAATTATATTTTAAATTTTAATAATAAAATACTGAAACTAATTTGGATTTTTAATTTATAGGAATTAGGATTATGAATAGTTAATATTTAAAAAAAAATTGCAATAAAAATAGTTTTTCTTTATATTTTACATTTTTCATGAAAAATTAAATTCCAAAATTTATGAATAAGAATTTCAAAAAATGATAGAAATATTTTAATTTAACATGAAATTGTTGAATTATGATGAAATTTTGGTTATTTTCTAAAAATTTGGATTTTTATGTTAAAAGTATAGAATAACATTTTTAGAAATACTTAAACTTTTATGAAATTATCGAAATGTAAATGCGACATAACAATTTTTGATGATTTTTTATTTAATAATTAAAACTATATTTCTACAAATAAAAAATTTTAAATTAGTAACCAATGTTTGATGTTTTAAAAATACTTATCTTTTATCTAATACTATTTTATGCATTATATTTTTAATATTTTAAAATTAATTTTTATCAATTTTATAAATTTAAAAATATTAAATTGTTTTCATATTTTTAATTAGAATATAAAAATTATCTAATTAGAATAATTTTATTTTTATCCACGATAATAGGTCACTAAGCTTAAAAAATATTCCACGGTAAAAGTAAAATGCTGTAAAACATCAAATCAAGGGGAAACAACCCCAGTTATCTCACATATTATACCTTACTTCTGTGTATGAGAGTTATGTTGACCTATAATATACCCTCTCTATTATTTTACACTATTGTATCCACTTTCATTTGAAAATGACAAGACAATAACATAAATTTATGAATATTAAAAAAAGTACCCCCCCTTAACTGATAAATAATAACCTTCCCCATCCCACTCACCCACACACATATATCATATTGGATGGAAATATTATTTCCGAAATCATTACGAAATTTCTTTGACAAGTTTTAAAGGTGTCAGTCTCACCATAACCCATTCTAAGAAGGCTCATAGATCGGTCTCGAGGAGTATGGGAAAATTCTTAATCACTTCATCTTCATTACTATTTATTTTTTTATTCATCAACCTATTCCAAATATATATGTCCCATGATAAAATAATTACATCAACATCATGAGTATAATGAAATGTGGTTATGGTTATATAATAAAATTTCTATACCAATTTCCAATTATTTAGCTAAAATGAAAAAATAGTCTGTGCATATTTACGTATTACTATACCCGTGGATGATATGTTTCATTTTTCATCACCAATATAAATTTATGGTTTTAATAATATATTTGATGAATTAATAAAATATATATGAAATAATTATGATTTTATAAATACAACATATTTTCAATTTTTTTCTATTTATTAAAAAATGAAATGGTCACCCTTGCATACATGTGGACTACGATCTCCATGGATGGAATGCTTTATTTTACATCAATTCCTTACATGTATGACTATAAAAATATGTTTGATAAATTTATATTATATTATAGAGTAACGTGTATCTTGAATATTCTTCATAAATTATGACACAAAAATTAATGATCTTTATAAAGTTGTCCATTGATAATAGTAAATTAACTGAAATAAGTTCGTCATCGATTTCATCTTCAAAAATCATAACTAAAAACACATTAAATGATAATGATAATTTATAAATAATTATGGAACATATGTTTTGGTTCATTTAATAATATTTTAATGAAGAAATTTTATTAAAATAATGGGGTTCGATATCACCATTACAAAACATGCATGAATGAATTAAAATTACTAGCATATCATGATGTAAATTAGAATTTACTAGCTAATGAATGTTTAATTAATTATTATAATTAAGGATAAGAAAATTTACAATATATTTATAGGTTCCTAAAATATTTTATTAATATGTATTTTTTTATTATATAGGAGAATACAGTGATATCTTTAAAGTTGAGAGTTAAGGTAAGGGTTTCTTGTATCACTTTCCTTTCTATAAGACATATGAAATATTCATCACTTGTTATATATATATATATATTGGTATATAAAATTCCATATGAATGTTATTATTATAGTATAATTTAATCAAATAGATTTCAAAATCCATCTCAAGATTTATCTTTTATGGGATCTCTATTCAAGAGATATGGATGTCGTATGGGATTTTGTTTACTCAAATATCATTTCATGGACTTTTAATAATTCTTATTATTCTTCTTTATTATATGATTGGTTTCTTCCCTTATAATATTTTATTACAAGATAATTTATATTTATCTCTATGTAAAATGATAATATTAATTTCAAAATTCTTTTATAATGAATTTCTTTATCATAAAATTAAAAAAAATTCAACAATAATTTTCATCATATCTAATAATATCTTATTCCTAAATGTTCATGTTCTTTATTCCCATTAATATTACCCTTGTTTATTTGAAAATAATTTTTTTGGTGATATTCAATATTATTTTTACCCCTATTCAAAATTATTCTTAATTATCATTTTAAATGACATGGGTTTTAATATTGTTATGTTAAAATATTAAAGTTTCTTTCTTTTCATGGAAAGATATATTATCTTCCACTTCATATTTCATCCATAAAAAATATATGCCTTTTAAACAATCCATTATTCTTATATCTTTTATGGTGGTATTTAAAACAAATCATGCCATTTTCATGAAAATTATTTTTTGATAGTGACTCATTACTTTAAATTTTTATAAAATGGTTAAAAACTATTTAGGAATTCACTTTTTATGATTTTTATCCATTTTTATATTTAAATAAATATGATATATCTCCCTGGGAGTTATTTTCTAGTAATTACCCTATGAATTCTATTATACTATTATTCTTTTGGGGTATTAGACCCATGATATGAAATGAAGTAGTTCTTAGTCCCTTCTTATGTGGTACTATCTGAATTATTCTCAAAATTATGCTTTTATATATGTCATCATCCTTAATTATAATTATGTTATATTGGGGATATGTTTAAATAAATCCATCAACAATCTCCCCAAAGATTATAAGGACCCGACCTTATTACATTGCATAATATTGATTTTAGTCAAGTATTTACTTACATTTTACATTGAGGATCTTTTCAAGTTTATAGATTTAGAGAATTAGGACAATACATTAATAAAATTACACATTATTATAGAGTGGATACCATAAAAACAGTTTCCATTTTTTTTTCAAAATATAAAACATTAAAAATTAATACATGACTCCTTGAAAATTATTCAACATTTAACATGGATTCCTTCTTTGTCTTACACATTCATTAAACTGTGAAAATAATTTAAAAACCTGGGATGAGCTCAAAAGCTCAGTAAGGGATTTAAATGAAGGAAAGAGCACATTAGTCCATGAATACTCGTAACGTATGAAAGCATTTACAAAAGACATGCTTGTCACCCATATATACTTACTTTGTGTAACATCAGATTTACACAAGATCCCCAAAAAACATGAGAACATAAATATAATAATAAATGTATCTTGGGGTATTACTTACATAATCTTGTAACCATTCTTGGCTACCTTATAATTTGTAACCCTCACGACTACCTTACTTTGTGTAACCATCACAGTTACACATGGAGTAACCATATGGCCAACCTCCAACATACTCATTCCCATTGAATTGGATGGATATATAGGTCCCAACCTTCATCATAAATATTTCCCAAGAACCAAAACATAATCATACAACATGAATAATTTCATAAAATCATTAATTTGGAATTTCGTAAAATCGAATTTAAAAATAATATTTTTTTTAAAAAAAAAACCCCTTATAAATATCATACAATTGAAGAGAGACATAATAGAGTGTATAAAGTATGTATATGTACTGTAAATACACATAATAAAACATAATTGAAATAGTACCCATCGCAAAAACAATTTAAATAGCACATAAATAATGAAGTAGAAAGTTAACCCAAAGAATGGAAATCAGGTTAAGTATTCCCTTACCTCGGGTTTGTCTTACTTCCAACTTGTTTAAACCTCATTTATAATTGTTAAAAGAGTGTTATTAATATTTTAGAGAATCATGTTCATGTTTATAACATCTTATATGATCATTTCGTAACATCATTTCACCCTTAATTGTTAGTATTTTTCCCCTTGCACTATTTTTGTGTGAATTCTTTACATGATTTCAATGACTGGTTCATGGTTGATATTCTTGTCGATTGGAAGTGAAACTCCAGAATTGGAATAGAGTAGTATTTACATATATCATGTAACATAAATTATTTCATTCATAATTTTGAATTATTACATGAGGATTCGTTTAGATCATTTTAGTGTTTCGTTGATAATAATAACCTCGTTTTGTCTTATAAATTAGAACCATGAGTAAAAAAGAATTCCAGAACCATGGATGAGTCATAAAACATATATTATAACGTGGTTCAACCATATAAATGGTTTCATAACTAGACTTGAAAGAATTAATGGAAATTGAAATCACATCGTCCACTATGTTGATAATTTAATACAAATGGACAATGTTTTTATTCTTTAAATAAGTGGGAGAGGAGAAGAATAATGATGAGTAATTTTCCATAAACATAATAAAATCCAGAATATACATTATTTTTGTAGATTTCATGCCACTTGGGTAAGGATATATGAAGAAATAATAAGAAAGGAACTCAAAATAAAAGAAAAAGTGAGAAATCTCTTTCAAAAATTCGGCAGCCTAACGGCTACACAACATGGTTTTAGAAAATATTAAAAACAGAGGGGAAAAGGGTCACCAATCTAGAAATGAATCATAATATAGAGAAGATAAATAATATGAAGGAAATAATAACATGGTATGGAAACTTGAAAATTATACCACATAAAAGAGAACTTGAAAGGAAAAACAAACGAAATTGAGAATTTTATTACCTTGTAGAGTAACCCTTAGAACTTGAAGGTTCGAACCGTGGGGGCTTGCGGAAGCCTAGGGAGGACTAATGTGAAATTAAGGAATACAGATATTAGTTGAGGGAAAACTGGGTATGAATTCAATGAATGGAATAGTTTGTATTTATAAGAAAAGTGAGGGATTATATTAATAAATTTCAAAGGACACCTCATGAGTGGTATTTCCAAAACCATGGGCTTTCCCATGGTATTTGCACATGGTATAATCCACTTGGGACACATAACATATTTATTAACTATAAAAAAGTCTACCAGATTTATGACATCATTATTATATCATTAATGATGTCATTAACACACCGAAACTAAAAACTATATTTTTTACTATTCACTGAAAAATCAACTATTTCAGAAAAATTCCCAAAATTCACCCTAACCATTTATCGATCTGTAGATTTTAGAACTGAAGTCAATTTTTTGAAAATAATTTTCTAAATATTATTAATTTAATTTTTAAATAAAATCACTGTTAATTCAAAGATTAACAATTCTAATTCTGCAACTACTTCTATATCACAATGAAAAATTAACCCAGATGCTATTATCTTAAAGCCATAATGAAATAAAATAATAATAAAATTTACTATTCATTAGGGTCATATAACTATTCATATTAATATTCATAAGGTTATGTTACTATTCACCAAAAAAACAAGATGGTTCCAATAGACTCCTAATAACATACTGAACACAATTCTCAATAACAGTTTCTTGAAATTCAGAACATCGAGGTATAAAAGTTTTTTTAAAGGATAATTAAAAATATCTACATAAAACAAAGTTCCATGCATTTCTATTTATTTTTAGAAAAACTTGGGGTGCTATATTATCCCCACCTTCTTGAAATTGTGTCCTAGAAATTTTATTTACTTATTAAATAGCTGCAGGTACTTTTCCCTCATAGTATTTTCAGACTCCCATGTGGATTCTTCAAACATGTCGTTTCTCCAAAAAACCTTTACCAGGTGGATTACCTTATCCCGCAATATATGACCCCTTCGATCAAGAATCTGAACTGATTTATCTTCATAAGAAAGGTTCTATTCCAGCTGAACTGCTTCTAGGCTCAAGACATATGATGAATCTGGCACATAGTTTCTCAACATCGAAACATGAAAAAAATTGTGTACCTGAAACAAACTCAAAGGCAAAGCTATGCGGTATGAAACTGTTCCAAATTTATCCAAGATTTCAAAAGGACCGATGAACCGTGGACTTAGCATTCCTTTCTTACCGAAACGCTTCACACATTTCCAAGGAGATACTTTAAGGAAAACATGGCCACCTACCTTGAAAGATAAGTCTTTCCTTCTGTTATCTGCATAACTTTTCTGCCTACTCTGAGATGTCCTCATGTGCTACTGGATCATCCTCACTTTCTCATCCACTTCTTCAACTAATTTTGGCCCCATAAACTTTCTTTCACTGACTTCATCCCAAAATGCTGGAGTCCGACACCACTTTCCATACAAGGCCTCAAAAGGTTCCATTTGAATACTAGAATGAAAAGTTATATTATAAGAAAAATCAACTAATGAAAGATGTTGATCCCAACTTTCCTGATAGTCCATTGATCAAGCTCGAAGCATATCCTACAAAGTTTGAATCGGACGTTCTAACTACCCATCTGATTGAGGATGAAAAGCTATACTGATATTTAACTCTATTCCCAATGACTTCTGAAGTCCCTTCCAAAAGATAGAAGTGAACCTAGGATCTCGGTCACATACAATAGAAAAAGGAACTCCATGTAACCTGGTAGTCTCCTTGAGGTAAAATTGAGAAATCAGATCCCAAGACATTGTATCTCGAATTGATAGAAAATGTGCAGACTTTGTTATCAGATCAATAATAACCCAAATTGCTTTGTTACTTAGAGATGTCTTTGGTAGTCCCAATAAAATGTCCATGGATACATTCTCCCATTTCCACACTGGCACTGCAAAAGGCTGAAGCATCCCCTTCGGTAACTGCCGCTCTACTTTAATCTTTTGACACGTCAAACATTTCATGGTAAAATCAGCAATATCTCTTTTCATTCCATCCCACCAATAATACTCTCGAAGGACACTTTACATCTTTGTACTGCCAAGATGAATGGAAAATAGAGAACTATGATCCTCACACAACAAATCTGTCTTCAACTGAGAATCAATATGCACACACAACCTTTTTCCAAATTTAAAAACAAAATCTTTATCAAGATTAAATTCTGGCAACTTACCCATTTTAACCAATTATACCTTTTTATGTAGCTCACAGTCTTTCTTCTGTGATTGCTTAATTCTGTCTGACAACGAAGACTGCACTGAAACCTGAAACAAAATAGAGTTATTCCCTACACCAACAACTTCTATGCCAAAATTCATCAAATGATTAATCAAGGGATCATATTCAAACACATCATGATTAATGAGGCATGATGTTTCCGACTTAAGGAATCTGCTAATTTGTTTTCTTTCCAAGGATGGTAATTGATCGTGAATTCATAATCCTTTATCAGTTCATGCCATATTCTCTACCTCATGTTTAATTCCTTCTAAGTGAATATATACTTTAGACTTTTATGGTCAGAATATATTTGGAATTTGGTTCCGTATAGATGATGACTCCATATTTTTAAAGAAAAAGCCATGGCTTCCAATTCCAAATCATGTGTGGGATAATTTATCTCATGAGGTTTAAGTTGTCTCGAAGAATAGACAATCACCTAATCATTCTACATCAAGACCCAACAAAGTACCTTCAAAGAAGCATCATTGTAGATGAAAAACTCACCATTTCGGGAAGGTAAGTCCAAAACTGGAGCATTCACCAATCTCTTCTTCCGTTCTTGAAAACAAAAATCAAATTCCTATAACCAAAAAAATTTAACCCACTTCAGTGTTAACTTAGTTATTAGGCAATATAACCGTGCAAATTTCTTAACAAACCGTCTGTAATAACCTGGTAACCCAAGAAAACTACGAATCTCTGTAACATTTGTGGGACCTTTCCATTTATCAAATAATTTTGTTTTGGTATGATCAACTGTTATTCCATCATTATTTATAATTTTCTGAAGAAAAGAAATATATTGCAACTAAAAATCACACTTTCTGAATTTTGCATATAGTTTCTTTCCTTTTAATGTTTTCCAAACAATCCTTGGATGTTTTTCATGCACCTATTTATTTTTAAAAAAACCATAATTTCATTAATAAATACAACCACAAACATATCCAAGAACTCATGAAATAATTCATTCATAAGATTCATGAATATATAAGGTTCATTAGTTAATCCATACGGAATAACAACAAATTCATAATGCCTACATCTAGTATGAAAGGCTGTTTTTGGGTTGTCATCCTCTTTCACCTTCAGCTAATGGTATCTGGATATCAAGTCAATATTGGAAAAGTACTGAGCTCCCAAGAGCTGATCAAACGAGTAATTGATATGAGGAAAAAAAATAGTTTTTTTAACAGTGATGTTATTCAAATATCTTTAATCAATACAAAGTCTCATGGAACCATCTTTCTTTTTAACAAAAAAACAAGGGCTCCCCATGGTGAAGTGCTAGGACGAATGAAGCCTTTTTCAATAAAATCCTGCAACTGATTTTTCAATTCAATAAGTTTTATTGGATCCATACAATATGGGGGTTTTGAAATTGGCTTAGCAATAGGAACTAAGTCAATTGTGAATTCGACTTCTTGATCAGGTATAACACTAGGTATCTCATCCGGAAAAACATCTAGGTATTCATTTACCACTGGAACATCATTAATTTGAATAGTTCCATTTTTTTCAACAATATGAGAACGATAACATTCATTTCTATCTTTCAATAGTTTCTCAGCTTCCTGATATGTTATCAATTATATGGGTTCATTCTTGTATACAAACTATAACTCTTTCTGAAAAAAAAACATATTTAGCTCTACTGTCAATCTTAGCATGATAATCAGAAAACCAGTCCATCCCTAGAATAACATCAAACTTTACTAAGGGTAAAACAACAAGGTTTTAAGGTAAAGTCCTTCCACAGACCACAATATAAATATTCTTATAATTCCTATTTGCTATAACATTTCCCCTGGTGTTTTAACAACAAGTTCATGTCTCATTTTTTGAGGTGATATTTCCAATTTACCAGAAACTTTCTCAGAGATGAAGGAATGCGTAGACCCCGTATCAAACAAAATATTAGAAAAATCCGAGTGAACAAACAAATTTCCTAATAAAACTTCATTGGATGGCCTAACATCTGTTGACGTAGTCCTAAAGGATCTCACTACACCTTTCTGCTTATAGTATGGATTCTTTGAATCATTCAGGTCTCTCTTTGGGTAGGCATTTGCATAGTGACCCATCTCACCACATTTAAAACACTTTATAGTTTTCTAATCAGGATTATTATTAGGATCATTTTCATTGAAATCTCAAGCCATTCGACAAAACTTACCACAATTAAAACACTTCCCAGTTTTTCTAAGACATTCTCTATTGTGTCTCTTACCACACATTTCACAGACTGGAAATTGGATTTTATTACCATCAAATTTCTTTGGTTGATTCTTACCCATTTCTTGCCAACTGGACCTGTTCTTCTCTTTGTTTCCAAAATGCACGTTATCATCAGCAAACTCTATCTCTACCCTCTCAGCACATCAGAAAAGTGTCTCATAACTTATTTATTCACGAGAGGCCAACACCCCTTGATAACTAGGCTTCAATCTTGAGTAAAAGCGATTGATTTTTCTATAAATATCCAAAATAATATTTAGAGGATACCTCGCCAGTCGGGTGAAGTTTGCTTCATACATAACCACTTAATCTTCCTCCTTCTGTTTCAATTCAAGGAATTGCTTCTCCATTCTTAGTCGCACGACCTTAGAAAAATATTTTTCAAGGAAAAGACTTTTAAATTCATCCAACTCTAAAGAATAAAAATCCTCTCTACTCCTGATATTCCTTACCATTGACCACCACTGATCAGATTCCCCTTCAAAACGATAAATGGAAAGACTTAACTTTTGATTATCTGAACATCCCATAACATCGAATATCTTTTCAAGGGATTCAGATGATCCATTGAATGCTGGAGGATGTTGTCTCATAAAATATTCCATTACTGTCATGTTCCATTGAGGTACCTCTATTGGTTCTCTTGCATGGATGCCACCACCATTTATTGCCTGCGTTAGCTGAGCCATTACTATCACAAACTACTCGTTCCAATCCCTACCATTCTAGGCTGTAGTTTCGGAACGATGTAATTCTGTCAATGCCTCTCTTCTTCAGCATCCCTGTTCCTTCTGCGGACAACCATTTTGAACAAACATTTATTAGATAAAGCAACATGGTAATCTTTAAATTCTATAACATTTCAAATTAAACATAGAGTGAAAATAATTTATGGTATTCTATTAACATCACCCAAACACCTAAGTTTATCTAAGCCACCCTCTTATAAAAACTATATTCACCCAACCTTATTACATTGAAAAATCATGATTTTAGTCAAGTATTTACTTCCTTTGTTCATTGAGGATCTTTTCATGTTTAGATATTTAGAGAATTAGGACAATAAATTCATGACATTACACATTATTACAGAGTGGATACCATAAAAACAGTTTCCATTTTTTTCAAAACATAAAACATTAAAACTTAAAACATGACTCGTTGGTAATTATTCAACATTTAACATGGCTTACTTCTTTGTCGTACACATACATTAACCTGTGAAAATCATTTAAAAACTTGGGATGAGATCAAAAGCTCAGTAAGGTATGGAAATTAAGGAAAGATCACATTATTCCATGAATACTCGTAATGTATGAAAGAATTTACAAAAGACATACTTGTCACCCATATAAACTTAATTTTTGTAACATGAGATTTAAACAAGATCCAAATAAAACACGAGAACATAAAAATAATCATAAATGTATCTTGGGGAATTACTTACATAATCTTGTAACCTTTCTTGGCAAGATTATAATTTGTAACCCTCATGGATACCTTAATTTGTGTAACCATCGCAGTTATACTTGAAGTAACCATACGGCCGACCTCCAACATACTCATAACTAATTAATTTGAGGGATATATAGGTCCCACCCTTAATCATAAATAATTCCTAAGAACCAAAACATAATCATACAACATTAATAATTCCATAAAAACATTACTTTGAAATTTCGTAAAACCGAATTTTAAAAGAGGATTTTTAAAGAAAAGACCCTTATAAATATCATACAATTGAAGAGAGACTTAATAGAGTGGATAGAGTATGTATATATAATGTAAATACACAAAGTAAAACATAATTCAAACAGAACCCATCAAACAAACAATTTAAACAACACATAAATAACGATGTAGAAGGTTAACCCAAAGAATGGAAATCGGGTTAAGAATTCCCTTATCTCGGTTTTGTCTTACTTCCAACTTGTATAAACCTCTTGTATATTGGTTAAAAGAGTGTTATTAATATTTTACAGAAACATGTTCATGTTTATAACATCTTATATGATCATTTCATAATGTCATTTCACCCTTAATTGTTAGTATTTTTCCCCTTGCACTGTTTTTGGGTGAATTCTTAACATGAGTTCTATGATTGGTTCATAGTGGACATTCTTGTCGATTGGAAGTGAAAATCCAGAATTCGAACAGAGTAGTATTTAAATATATCCCATAACATAAATTATTCCATTCATAATTTGGAATTATTACCTGAGGATGATTCATAAGTTTGAACATTAATGATGTTCGTTTAGATCATTTTAGTGTTTCTTTGATAATAACAACCTCGTTTTGTCTTATAAATTAAAACCATGAGTAAAAAAGAATTATAGAACCACGGGTGAGTTATAAAAAATATATTATAACCTAGTTAAACCATATAAATGGTTTCATAACCAGACTTGAAATAATTAATGGAAATTGAAATCACATCGTCCATGTTGTCGATAATTCAACACAAACAGACAATGTATTTATTCTTTAAATAAGTGGGAGAGGAGAAGAATAATGATGAGTAACATTCCATAAACATGATAAAATCCAGAATATACATGATTTTATGAGATTTCATGCCTCTTGGGTAAGGATATATGAATAAAGAATAAGGAAGGAACTCAAAATAAAAAAAGTGATAAATCTCTTACAAAAATTCGGCATTCTACAGCTACACAACATGGTTTTAGAATATATTAAAAAGAGTTAGGAAAAGGGTCACCCATCCAAAAATGAATCATAATAGAGAGAAGATTAATAATAATAAGTAAATAAGAACATTTTATGGAAACATGAAAATTATATCACCTAAAAGAGAACTTGAAAGGAAAAAAAGAAAGAAATTGAGAATTTTATTACCTTGTAGAGTAACCCTTAGAACAGGAAGGTTGGGACCTTGGGGGCTTGAAGAATCCTTGTGAGGACTAATATAAAGTTATGGAGGCCAGATCTTTGTTGAGGGAGAATTGAGAATCAATTCAATGAAGGGAAGAGTTGGTATTTATAGGAAAAGTGAGGGATTATTTTAATAATTTTCAAGGGATTCCTCATGATTGGTATTTACAAAACTATGGGCTTGCCTAGGTATTTGCCCATGGTATAAGCCACTTGGGACAACTTACATATTATTTAACTATACACAAGTCAACCAGATTTATGACATCATTATTATATCATTAATGATGTCATTAACACACCAAAACTAAAAACGGTATTTGTTTACTATTCACTAAAAAATCAACTATTTCAGAAAATTTCCCAAAATTCTCCCTAACCATTTATCAATGTGTAGATTTCAAAAATTAAGTTCATTTTTTGAAAATAATTTTCTAAATATTATTATTTAATTTTTAAATAAAATGTACTTAATTCAAAAATTAACAATTCTAATTCTGTAACTACTTCTATATCACAATGAAAAATTAACCTAGATTCTATTATATTAAATCCTTAATAAAATAAAATAATAATAAAATTTACTATTCATTATGGTCATATCACTATTCATATTACTATTCATAAGGGTATGTTACTATTCACCAAAAAAATAATTTGGTTCCAATAGACTCCAAATAACATACTGAACACAACTTTAGATGACAGTTTCTTGAAATTCAGAACATAGAAGTAGAAATGTTATGTTTTAAAGGCTAATTAAAAATATTTAATTAAAAAAAAGTTCCCTGCATTTCTAATTATTTGTAGAAAAATTTGGGGTGTTACAAAGATGACCTAATAATATTTATATGCATGTTTTAATGAAATACAACTTAGTTTCCTTAGGTTAATTAAGTGATGTTTGAAATATGAAACTATTCATGTTCTCTGGGAACATATATGTTTTTTTATTATGTTATTGGTGTTACTAGAATTATATACCCCTATAATAAATTGGAAAATTTTATATCTTATTCAATAAATGGGAATGGGGAGTGAACCAAAGACCCTAAGAGACTATGTACATTTATTGAATAGTGGGCTAGAAATTATACATCCCTCTAACACATTGGGTAAAAACATATATATCGTTAGCTAAAATGATAAGGATTTAGTTGTGAATAAAATACAAAATGGGTACCTTTATACCATATTATGATGGTCTTGGTAGTGATCCTCAACAAAGTAATTTATATTTCAGTCTTATGTTTGTGTCATAATATTATATTTTGTAATGTTCTACTGTAATGATGACTCATGTCTTATGTTATGCTAAAATCATGACGCTTTACTTTATGATTTATTGTACATGTTTATTTGGGCATGATTTTATAATTTCATGTCTATGGACCTTTACTATGATCTCATCCCCACATACTTGTATTATGATCACTTATGATCATTAATTGTTATTGCTTATGTTTACCCTTACTGAGAATCTATGCCCACTCCATTCACATATTTAAATTTTTTATGTTATGGAGATATATATAACTTATAACAGGTCTAGAAGGGGGTCATGGGGTGTATGATTATATAAAATGTACATAAATGTTGTAAAATACGTTTTTATGTATTTATTATTAAAGAAAACTAAACATAATGGTTATAAAAAATTGTGGGAGATTATTGGGTGATGTAATATTAATGTGAAATTTATGAATAGTTAGGTAGGTCCATCTCACTCAGTATCAAAGAAACTTAGTAAATATTGTGTTTTTTGCATTGGAAGCTAGAGTGAAGTTCTGATTGTAAGAACCCATCTTTTTTCTTAGGTACGTCCATCTACAAGTTTTTCATTAAACCCATTTTGATTGGGTTTTACATGACTTTTGAAGGTTTCAATGGTGGTTTGTGCTCTTCCTAAGATTTTTAGGGGCTTAAAGCTATTTTAGGCCATTTACACACCGTGTAAAAGCTTTACACACTATGTATCTTCCACCAGGTTGAATCTGTGAAAGGGGTAAACACCATGAACTAGTTTATGGTATGAACTAGATTAGACATTATGAATCCACATTACATGGAATGTATTGTTCAAGAAGGGTTAAAATGACCCAAGGCGATGTGAATTTCAATGAACCTCGTAATTAAGATTTATTTGTCCTATAAGTTGTGGGGTAGGTATTTTTAAGGGAATGAGACATTTGTGTTTTTCATCCCACCATGTGAATAACTCCTCTCTCAAACACTAAATTATTTCAAGGTGATTCTAGAGCGATTTCTTCACCTCTTGATATCTCGGTATGGTGTTTGATCCCTAGTAAACCATTTTTCATATTCATTCTTCTTCTTTACTCATTCTTCAGTTAAAGTGGGGTGTTATTTTAATCTCTAATTTGGAAATAGGTGTTTATCATGTTGTTTTTATGATCTATGTTTCTTTATAGATCTCGTTTGTATCCATTATTTGATGGTGTTCCCTTTTTTGGTGTTTCTCGGTCATCATGTTAATTGTATGGGGTCTAAAACCTAACCCTATTATCTATTTTACTATTATATATGTACAATATCTTGAATTGTATCAACACAACCAGCATATTACTTAATTTAATGATGAATGATGTTAAAAAATGGACTAGATTATTCCCTAGATCCATTCTGATTCAATGGTATTACGACCAGGCATGTGGCTACATGTTGGGTGAGAGGACCCTAGATAGATAGTGATTTGGATAATGGGTTATTATGTGTTTAAAATGACATAATATTTATGGTTATTATTTGATAACCACTTCAGAATTTTTTTTATCATATATTGATATGATTGTTGATAATTTGATATATAAAATAAAGTGAAATTGAAATACAAATGGTAATTTTCCGAATTAATCATTGAGGCGTATGATGGGATATCACTGTAGAAAAATCAGGATACACCAATGGTACAAAACCATTAGTATATGCTGGATAACTATTTGTATAACCCATACTAATGGTTCTCCAAAATATTGGATAATATGTTGTAGGTATAGGCCTATACCAATAGTTTTTAATAAACTCTTGGTATAGTCCTTTTTGAATTTTATGTAACCGAAAATTCTATTTGAACCATTGGTATAAGTAACTACCAACGGTTTAAGAAACCATTGCTAAATATATATACCAATGGTTATAAACCATTAGAATAGAGTTCCCCTGAAACAAGATATACCAATGGTTTTATGAAACCATTGGTATAGGTCTATACTAGTGGTTTTCAAACGGTAGGTATACCCTTCCATACCTTTCCATGCAACAGCACCCCCACCTTTCCTAAAGAACCAAAAAAAATCACCAAATAGGAAACATCACCCCCTACTTTCCTAGTTACATACTATAATCATGAATCAATTTCAAAAAAAACATCATGAAATATTATATTAACAATGATAACATAAGAAAGTAATTAACGTATTCAACTAGTGATATCACTCATTTAAAACATCACATGTATTCATTTAAAAAAAATTATTAAACATCAAATTTCATAATTATCAATAAAAAATGTAAAGGATCTATCTTTATCTCATCAACATCACCATCACTTTCATCATTATCATCCTCACCATAATAGTCACCATTTCCCTAATCATCACCATTGCCATCATCATTATCATCACCATCACCAGGAGTGTCATCATCCTGACAACAACTAGGACCATCACCCGATGCACCATCTAATGAATGCATTATTGAAATTAATTCATCAAAATACATGACTGTATTTTGTGAAAGTGATGTAAATAATACGTCTATAAATTTCATAAATTCATCTATGGAATTTTTATTCTGTTCAAACTTTTGTAAGACAATTTTTTGGCCACTTCTACCTTAGAATGAGCCTGTTATGCATGTGCAGAAGATATTTACAACATGATGCTACCAAAACTGGCACCTAAAGTGGGTCAAAATCTACTGGAGACCACAAACTTCTGTGGTTGACAATGTACTCTTCCATGGTGCTCATATCGTAATACATGATGTAAATGATCATTTGGACCAATGTTCTCAAATTCCATCTAATTAAGGGCCACCAAATAACACTATTAGAAATAAAAATGGACTATTTAGTTACAAAATATATATTAAAATTTTAACTCAACAAATTAAAACTTGAAATCGACTACCATGACTTTTTTTTCGTGATTCTATATTTCTTCTTTCTAATCAAGAAAAATAATTTTTCTTGAGCCAGACATCCTTTAATATTCAAACCCTCCCACTAAAACTACATTAAAGGTAGAAAACCATAATTCAAAATAGTTTATTATTAAATAATTTCATAACTAAACTCAAATGGATATACTTGATGATGCAATATAATTTATTATAATGATTGATATATTTGTGAAAGTATTATTTGATTTGGTCTAAAAAATAAATTTTATATAATAAATTTTAAGAGTTCAGGATTTGATCAAACAATGATATGATAAATTAATATAAATTTGAATTTAAGGATTCTTGTTTTCATATATTATTTCAGTCTATATAAGGGAAATGTAATATAAAAGTATGGAAATGGAATGTATTTATTAAAAAAACTAATCAATATTAATACATGTATAACTTGGTAAATTTGAAAGGATAAATGTATGCTAGATGTGTTCCTATTTGGTTTCTTATATGTTTATTGGGTTTAATTTAATGTATTTTAAAACGGGAAAAAAGGAAAAGTTTTCATTGATGGATATTCATGAAAGTAGATAGTCAATATTGGTGTTTGTTTTTGTTAAAAGGACACATGAAAGAATTGGATTTATTATTAATTTGGTAAAATAATGTTAAGGTTATTTAGCATGAGATTATTTAAAATTTAAATTTTACATTCTGAGAATATTAAAAATATGTTTGTTGGGTTGAAATGGTGTGCATATTGTTTTATTTACGGTTTATGTAAAAGGAAAAGTGGTTTAATTTGTTTTATGTTTTAATTCTTGTTTTTATTTTATTTCATATTGGAATCTTGATCTTTGGTAATTAGTGAGGGAATTAGGAATTTAATCCATTTGAGGAATGGTAATATACCTTGAGGTAATAGGTTTGGAACTTATTTGGGCTTAAAATTTACTACTTTAGTATATTATGGTTAAATTGATAATTGAATTTCGTTATTTTCTGATTGTTTGATATGAAATTAGCTAAAAAATTAATGATGGATTTTTTAACAATATTTTTTATAGATTAATAATGAGAATACAAGTAAAATTATATTATATTTATATTATAATGTTGTAAATAATTATGTATGTTATTAAATAAAATGAGTTGTCTGATTTAATAAAGACCTTATGTTTAATAAATAAAATTCTGTTATTTTATTTTACAGAATTTACACCTTGAAATTTTGATTATATGGAATTTAATAATCACTCCATGTGATTTAAAGGGTTAAATTTATTGAATAATGTTTTATGGTGAAAAATGGGTCAATTGTTGATTTAGTGGTACATAATAATATTGATGGATTAGATTATTTTGTTTTAATAGTTTTCTTTGTGTGATGGGTGATCATTAATGATTTGTTTGAATTATAATATGGCATGTCGACATATAAAAGTTATTTAATTGGATTCTAATTCTTTTTTGGGATGAATAAAATGTGAAAACTACTATAATTAAATTAAAACATGATATTAATAGGGGTATAGGTGACTAAATCATGTGTATGTTTTAAGTGAGATAGTGAGTTATTAAATGGGAATAAGAAGTTGTTTAAAAAAGGGTATAATATGGAAATGCCTCTGATGTTCAATGATATAAATTAAGGAGTTTCATATTATAATATTCTACAAATTATATAGGTCTACATTTTATTAACAATGAAATTTTATTGACACTTATGGGAGTTTATAGACATAGTCGAAAGGGATAGAGATGATAAATTAGAAGAGTATTTTTTTTTGATTTTAGGATGTTATTATTATTATGAAATCTACCAATGGATGTCAAAACAAAATACTTTAATAAAGTCTATCCAAGTATGTTCATATTATATAACATAAAGGCTTAGATTATCTAAATAGTGATTTAATGGAATTTGAGTTGTGACAGTTCATTTATGGAAAGAATAAATCATATTAGAGTTGGTATTTTATTTTTTATGTAGAAATAAAAGGTCTTAGTTTCATAATAAATGAGTTAAATCATTGATATATATATTTGAGTTATATGGAGTTAAAAAATAAACAGTGGGATTATTAAGAAACACTACTCCTAAAAGTTATGGACATGCTGTGATGTTTATAAACGATTGGTTGGCATAATTCTTCTCAATTAAATAAATGGGTGAGATATCTTAGAAACTAAGAATATGAATTTATAGTTATTTATTTAAGTGGCTTCTTAGTCTGAATGGGAACAAATATATTTATATGATTTCAGATAGGTTTACTATATATAACTTTTGTAGAATGTTTTTACTAGTGTTACTGGGTGTATGTTTTCATAAAATAAATATACATTAACTATGATATAAAGGAAACATATGAATGTGATTAATTATTATTAGATAATATATTGAATCATTTATACCTTGTTTCATAATAATCTATATGTTTTATGTTATTTTATTATAACTATTTGATTCTAATAAGATCTTGGTAAATGTCTCAGTATCACTGTACAAAATATCCTCAATTACTTAAGAATAATTAAGGATGTATACTTTGTGATTAGAGGTAAGTAAGAAACAACTATAAATGGTTAAATTTATAATAGAATGTAAATAAACTAGGATAATTTAGGATATCAATCAACATTTTTCCCTCAATAGTAGAGCTATTAGCTAAAAGTTCTCTATATATAAAATGATGAATGATTCTATAATAGAAACCGAGAATACTATTGAATGAAATACTCTAAATGAATCTATTTATATCCTTTCATTTGATATGTATTACTATGATTTATGTATTCAATATTAGTATTTCTTAGTGCGGCATTTGTTAGATGCTAAAATTATTTAGTAGAGAATTCATTAATAAATGAGACTTATTATAGGGATTTCCTTGATTCATTTAAAAATATACATAAAAATAGAGATTTATAATAAGTGAATCACAATGAATATTATTACTCCCCATACTATATATGTGGTACTAGAATATTGTTGGAGATAAATAATATCCCTTTAATGTTATTCTAATAGAAAAAAATTGGTATATTATCTTACAAATCAAGATAATATTGGTTATTTTAAATAATCATCCTCAATCATCTACGTTAATGATTAATTTATTAAAGGTGTGTTTTATTTAGGTTCATCATGTTTTTTTTATTATTCTAAAAAATGAATTTTCTAATTGTTTTTATGTTTCCAAAATGTTTAGACATGGTTGATATCATTATCATCTGTCATAACCATTCCCCACCACCCACTTTCCACTTACCTCATAAGGGGTATCCCACTCTATTTTAAAAAATTATCCCAAAAAAAAAATTCACACATCATTCCCATATACCACTTAACTTGTTACTAATATAACTTATTTATCTCTTGGGATGTTAATCTAAGGATTTCCTGAAGATAGAGTGGATTTTTTTCTATAATATTATCTTTAATATTCCTTCAATTCACATAATAAATTCATGGTTTTTAGTATATAAATAACTCTCATTGTCCACGGTCAACCAATATCTCCCCTTTTGGAATTATTAAGAGGTTATATAGGATTCCAAAAAAATATTCTATTTTGAACTCCATTTTACACTTCCCTAAAATAAATATATATTTAACATCTCCCAAACTATTTTATCATTCAATATAGTTTTTTTATGAAAACATTCTAATAAATATTTATAATTTAAAATTGAAGAAATCTTTTCCAAATCTTATTTAAATTGATAAATTATAAACCAGTGTTATACTTGGTTCCTCTCATATTCTGACATCATATTCCTCCCTAAAGTGTGGATGTTTTTCCAAAAATCCTTTTTTATTTCTTTTTTATTTTTCCAAAAAATAATTTTCAAGAAAAAAAAAATAATAATTCAAATCATTTAAATTTTCATTAAAAAACCCTCAAATTTGATTAAAATCTTAAACTTGATAATCTTATAATAATAAATCATATCTCGATAATGTGATACTGGAAACTCATTCCTGATTGGTGTTGCCTCTAAATCCATACAAACTCTATCATTCTAGACACTATATAAGACATTCTTAAATTCTCTTCATATCTGATCAAATTCCATGAGCCATGTTGTCCTCATAGACTCACCATCGTGAAAATTATAATGATTCTTGAACAAACTTATTAATTCATATAAATAAAATAATAATATAAAATAAAATCCAATTAATTTTATTAACAATACTTACACCCAATAATTATAATTTTCTTCATTTTAAAGGTTTCTCTAAGAGATCGTCCAAATAAGAATGATGTTAGAGTATTTTATAACCTTTTTTATAAAAATCCTAACTCTCACCCTCTTTTTCCAATAATTTGATTATCCTCAATGTACTCAACCATCAGCTATATGGTGGTTGTTCCAAACCTCACAGATGCATATATTCCCACTCCTTATAGCAGAATATCATGAAGTGAAAGAAAAAATTTATTTCAATACATATTAGAATGAAAATAAATTGTGCTAAAAAACATAATGGGGTTCTATAAATATACCTGATCCTGTATGATTAGTAGTTGTCACTGAATCCTTAGGATTTGAAGGATCATCAACCTATACAGTAGGAGTGGGATCCATTATCAATTCCAAAGGATCATAATGTGTCAACATAGAAGTTGAAGGATTAAGAATTTAGAAGAATGAGGAGAAGGAAGCAGAAGGAAAAGAAGCTGGAATATACATCATTGTAAATGTTTAATATAAATGGGGTGTAGGATCCATTATCAGATAAGGGAAATACAGAAAAAAAGGATCAGATGAAAATGGTTGTTTGAATATAGGCGGGATAAATATTTAAGGTCCCTCTAACAGCAATGTGGGATAAGAAAGAGTGATATATTATATATGAGAAGAAGGTACATGGTGTTATTGATTATCTCGAGTGGTGCATGTAGCTATCATACCACCCCCACACATCGTCTGGTTAAGAATTTCTACCACTAGGTTTAGCAGAGAATAATTATCCCCTAGGTGTTGGATCCAGATTAAAAGTTAAAAACAAAATTGATCACATAAAATTATATGTTATTGTTATATATTTGAAATTAAATACTCAAAAAACGCACTAGAGGAGGAACACCCATCTCTCTCAAGAAATAAATACTGTTTGTCATCACATTCCTATGTATATCTTCAATGTTTTTCATTTCTATCATTTGAAAACAAATATAGAATTAATCATAAATTCATAAATATTATGTAAGAAAAACAAGAAAGAATATAAGACATGAGTTAATTAAAGAATAAGAATTGTGAAACTAAATAAAGGATACACAGTGATATAATAAAATCATATTATATTTAGTGGAAATATTGTCCGGAAATTAAATATGCATCATATGAAAAATAATACATTTAAATTAATATGACTAGAATGGGTATGATATAGTTTTGTTTTGTTTTTAAATCCGTAAAGTCCAATTTTGGTTAGGCCATTCAGTTATTTTTTTCCATTGATAGGTAATTTTTTCATTTCTTTGTGGTAGTTCATTTGTTTCATATTCAGTGTTAGGTAATTTTTCTATTTTTTTGGTTAGTTCATTATTTTTGTCAATTTTTTTCATTACAATTAGTTTATTATTTTTCAATTCATTTCATCTTCTAGTGTTCAAATTGGATTGTTTTAGTTTTTTTAGGTTTGGTAGGTTCTAATAAAGTTCAATTTAATATTATTAAATGAATATCAAACAAAACTAAAATCATTATATATTGAAAATAAAAATGAAGGAAAATTTGGATAATGAAATATTTGTAAAAAATATTAAATAAATTTAAATAGTAACAACATGAAAAATACAAGTTGAGAAAAACCAAAACAAATGAGAACACATATGGATTATTCAACATATTTCCCACCACAAATTTATGTGCACAATCAACCAAGAAAATTGAACTATTAGAGTCATCATAAGTTATAAATACATATGGTACAATGGGAGTAGTGATGGTCTCAATTTCATCATTAGGTTCATATAAAAATATGTCTCAGGATTACATAAATAATGGAAACAATTTTAGGTCACAGATGATCTTTCACATAAAAAATATATTTCTCCATTGATTCCAATATATATGGATCATCACTTGCAAAAGTGTGAGTCATTTCAATAACATAAAATCCCAAATCATCAATAAATGTTCCATTCCTCTTAATTGTATAAAACCAAATTCATTTGATCATAATTACTATACCATGAGAGTAAAAACCTAATATTTGTATTCTATAAATGACTTTATAATAAGATACATTTTTAAATTGAGGAATAATATCTGATGCACTGGCATAATAGTATATTTTGAAAGTTACCATAACAACATCATTTTTTGTTCTCATGTTCATTTCTCTTTCAGTAATAATAAATTTTTACCCATTGATCATAACTTATTTTCATTCAAGAACCAAATAATTAGCACCAATATCGAAAAATTTTATTTCCTTATAGGCAGATTCAATGAGATCACTCAATTCCTAAAATATAAATGAACAATTAAATTAACTAAATATTAATTTTATTAATTGATTACATTAATATGCATACTTTCAATTTCAAACAAGCAGAAAATTCTTTTCTACGAAACACCTCTCTCCATCTCAAAGATAAAGAATGATGATTTCTATTTATAATTTATTTATATTCTATAAAAAAATAGAAATAATTTAAAATATACGTATAATTAAATGATATGGGATAAAATATAAATGTTTAATTTAATTGCTCGGTGTAATCATCAAAGATATCACAGTTAAACAAAACAATGTGATGTGTCATGTCCCACTCTTCAATGATTAATGTAGTGAATGAATATTATTTGAGAATTCTACCTGTCCAGTGAAGTGATGGAAAACCATGTTCAATTTTCTAATTCCACCCTTCAAAATTTCTCATTCTGTTTCCTTCTCATGCCCACACCAGAAAAATAAATTGAATAGAAATCTATACATTCTTGATCAAATTTACCATTCATCATAGAACATTTAAGGTGATTTCTATTCCGAACATAAGACATCAATGTGTATATATTTCTTTTAGTTGGATAAATCCAATGAAAAGGAAGAGGAACTCCAAGAAGTATTTTTGTTTGAATATGGATCGTTAGATGAATCAAGCATTTGAAAAATGATGGAGGAAATATTTTCTCTAAATTAAAATGAATTAATGGTGCCTCTTCTAACATTTTTTTCAAGAATTACATGGAAATGATCTAAGAAAAAAAAATCTACAAAAATGGAACAACCAAATAACTACTACCTTTACATTGTTGTATAATACATGAAGGGTTTCTATTAGAATCAACTCATGTAGAAGGATGAGATAATCACAAGACTTCAAATATTTCATCATTAACTCTCTTCTTTTGACCTTTTTTGATTAGTTTCTTGAATATCCATAAAAAAATTTATAATATCCATTACTTATATAAATTTATTCTTTTCAGGTGTCATCACATATGAAGAACATATAACTTTCCATTAATTTTAAAAAATACACATAGGATGAAATTTTGGTCTGATAATATAATCCAGAAAATCATAATGATATCTTAACTCAAATTTAATCATTTCACATGAAATTTAGAATAATTTAAAGAAAAATTTAATATATATATATATATATATATTCAATTTACATTACATCTAAGCAATAATGTAACAAATTGTTTATCTAATAAGTCAACTCGAAGAATAAACTTTTATTCTTCCAATTGTAATTGGTTTAAGAAGAAAACTTATTCCACTTTATAAATTTTATTTGAACCTTCCCTATAGAAAAAACTATCATCTTGAATTCATTAAACACATCATTTTCACACTCGGAATATCAATTCCATTATTTGGTTAAAATACTTTTTCGGTTCTTGGATTTCTCTAGATTTCCAGCTATTCTGGGTTTGATGTTTTTTTGTCTCTTGTGTTCCTGATCAATAACCATGGTATTGCGGGTATTGTATGGTAATTGGACTCCTATTTTTTTAAAAGGGATGGTGTGAGGTTGTGGTTTTTTGGATTAATTTTTTTGACACTTCTCGTGGCATAACTTGTGGGGTATGTTTTTGAGGTTTTTTGTACCCATGAGTTGGATAATTCTTAGGGAAAAAAAGTAATTTTATTTTGGGTATTATTTCCCAATATTAATGGCATATATTTACATTTTTTCACCCTGGGAACATGTTTCGTAGTTCCTTGAAATGTGTGTTCTAGATTTAAGATTCATAATTTCTTGGAAGTTTCCATTGGATTTATTCATGGAATTGGAAACTTCAACAGTTATTCATCAAAAGAGGTCCTACTTTCCAAAGGTAGGTGTTCGTTAAGTTTTTAACATTTCGATACATAAAAATGTGCATTGGTCGAGAGGATGGGAGGTCGGACTCATCACACCTTTTTTTGGGGGGAATTATTTTCTACTCCCGGACTCTCTTTCTAAAATTAAAATATTTTCAGGAATCCTTATTAATTCACCAAGTATATCATAAGTATCCCTTGGAATTTTAAATCACATATTAACATGTGTAAAATTTAGAACCAGTAGTATGAATTCAAGGTTCATAAATGGAAACATTTGTATGTATTCGAGGTTTTCCATTAATGGTATCTTCTAATATACCGATTAGAGATTTATTTAATCATCATTATGATGATACTGATTTTTAAGCCATTTTGTGGGGCACTCTGGAATTTATTGTCATCCAGGGAGACAAAGGTTTGTTTTGATCTTGGTATCATGCTCATAAAATGAGCTACCTACGTATCCTCGTGAAAGGAATAAGACCATCGTAGTTCAGTTCCTCTTAATAGGACACATCATACCTTTTAAAGTCATGTGATAAGGACCTCTAAGCGGAAGGTTCGTAGTTATAACTTAGTGTGGGACTTATACTGAATAAGCCCAAGGAACATGGAATGGATATGGGTAAATAGGATCATACCCTATTGGGAATATGGCCCAAAGAGAATAGGTTCGATCTGAAGTTTTGGATTTGAACCTCAAGGGGGCTTCCAACGTATCCCATATGGATGATAATCAAAGCCCATGTAGTTTGATAAATCTCAGAAGAGAGTATGGTACTCTGAGAGAGATGAGTTTTGGGATTAATTATAGAAAAAAGATACCTTGATGATTTGAGGATTTAATTTGGGGATTATTTCATAAGGAGGATGCCCGAATTGGGGGAATTAAGGTTGGATTATTAAGGAGGATATATAGTGATCTCGGGCCCTGAAAGGGCTTCCTTTATATCCTGGCTTGAACAGGAATCAGAGTTCTCATAGTTCATTCTTATGAGTGTTTGTGCATATATTGTAATCATCATTTATCTCTAAGACCACGTGAGTCATGCTCAAGGTGAGAAACAAGAGGATGTGAAAGATTCAACAATGACACTTCATAACTTTCCTTCTCCCCTGATGGAAGAGGGTGCGTCGACCGTGGAAGAGGGTGGGGCAACGAGCCTTCCCTCTGTTCTATTTACATTGGACAAGGGTACAATTTAAGGAATAAGGGGTTAAGTTGAGGGTCTTATACCAGGATGGCCGCCCTATTTTAGATTGGTTGGGGCTTACTCCAAAGGAGGATGCCCATTTGAGGTTTTGTTGGGACATACTCTTATGGAGGATTCCCATTTGATGTTTAACCTGGCAAAGGAGTTTTGTTATGAGGAGTTTCTTGGGGATTTTATTGACTTAAGGTACTCGAGGAATCCATAAAGAGGGTCCAAAATAATAACATATGAAAGTAACCAAGAGGATTAAGTCAACTCAAGGAACTTCATTGAGCGTGATGGAGTGTCTTAGATCATGGTATTCCATGGTTGAAAGTATGAATGCATAAAGGGAGAAATGGAACATGTCCTTGACTAGATTCGAAAAGATTGTGGTGCACCAAGGTGCCTCACATCAGTGCTCTGCATAGCTCCCCTATGGACATCCTCCACGCATGTGCGACACACACGTGCTCCATGCAGGTGCTCCGCGTAGGTGCTCCGTGCAGGTGCTCCGTGTAGGTGCTCTGCACAGGTGCTTCATGCAGGTGCTCCGCGCAGGTGCTCCGAGCAGGTGCTCCGTGCAGGTGCTCCGCATAGGTGCTCTGCACTGGTGCTCCCCGCAGGTGCTCCGCATAGGTGCTCCATACAGGTTCATGAGTTCTATACCATTATGGGAATTTGAATGATGTTTTCTCGTTTAATTCTATCTTCTCTCATGTTTTAGAGAGCTACCTGAGAACAATTGGGGGATTTTGGAAAAAGGGATATGCAATGGGAGCTTTGAGACATCTTCCATCTTTTCCCTCTGTTAAATAGGGAGCCCACGTGTCCTATTTATAGGAATGGAGGTGACCTAGTCGAAGGGAAGTTGTCCACGTAGGTCCTCTGCATTGGGGTGTAGAAATTATTCTTCCACGCAGGTTCTCTGCATAGGTCTTCCTCATAGGTCCTCCACATAGGTCCTCCCCATAGGTCTTCCACATAGGTACCTTTATTAAATATTATCCGTCTTCCGAGTTCCATAACCTTTGATTCGTAAGCCCGTTTGGGCTCCGTGACCAGTCAAATTGAATTTATTGAAGAGATATACACTTCTTGATATGGAAAATACACCACGTCTTCTTGGATGAAACTTGGAAATTGAATTTATTGTGTCGAAACATTTTCATCATTGATCATGGAGATCCACTACATAATCCTAGAAGGGGAAATCATTCCACTTATTCATCGGGTATGGGGTAGTATTTTGGAACATTTAAATCTTGCCTGCATATTCTTTCTCCAGGGTAAACACATCACCACTCATACATGACATTTGTTGTCTATGTGAGAATCATATATTCACTCTATGGAAAAGTTCATGGAACACATTTTATAGTGTCTATAGACCCTCTTGATGTTGGAGGAGAATGGATGGTTATCGGGTGTCCAGAATAGGCCACACGATTAGGCCGTATGATTTACTAAACCGTGAAGGCAAATCGTGCGGGGGTGTCCAGACCATTAAAATATTTTGTAATTTCCAACATGTCCCTTCGAGAATATTCCCAAATCCATCCCATTATTCCCCATTTCCTGCTATTCATCTATGGACAGCCTCCAAGGTCACTCCCCCTCCCTTGGGCTTCATCTTAGAAGGGAGATTTGATGGGGGAAAACATCAGAATTATGAAAGTAATTCATTCTACCTTTGATTTTCTCCCTTTATTTAGGTTTTCTTTCACTATTTGGTGAACTTCATCTTGTCTAGTAGCTAGGGTTCATACATAGGGTTTAAACAGTTTTCATTTTGGTGAAATATTGAGGCCTAGGGCTAGATTTATCTTACTTATGTTGTGGTGGTGGTGCGGTTGATGTTTCACACCAAGATTTGTGGGATTCGATTCTCGGTAGGGGATTACATGGGTAACCATTTTATGATGAGTTAGATTGCTTGGTTTATTAATTCAGGATGTTTCTAATATGTTGTGTTTTGTGTGAAAACTGTTTTTGATTGATTTCGTTAAGTGTTTAATTTTATAGTGTAATTTTAGCATGAAATTGGGGGCTTTTCATGTGTGACTCTTGGGGTAAGGTTTGGGTGTATTTTATAACATATGAAAGTAATTTATTAGAGTTGAAATGGGCGTAAAATTCTGTTTTTTTTCATGATTTAGTGTCATTTTGTCATTGAAAGGGAGGTTTTGAATGGGTTAAAGGTGTAAAACCTTGTTGTACTTCTTGAAACTTATTTATGAAAACATCTGTGTTTCATGTGTATATTTTTTGGTATTATTTGTGTTATTTTTATAACACTTGGGGTGGTCTAATAAATGTTGTTAGGGCTTCCAATTATATTTTAGATTGGTATTGGTATGATTTTGGTATTAAATGGGGGTTTTAAGTTGGTTTTGTGTGCTAACTGTGGTTGTACCTTTTGGGATTGTTTTTTGAAAAGTGTTAATGTTTTATTTGTTTAAACAAAGTGGGAATAAAGGGTGCGTATGTATTGTTTGGTGAGTTTGTTCAACTAATATGGGTTTTTAAAGGTAAGTTGGTGATTTAAGATGTCAAATTTTTTTAGAATGTTTTATAATGTGATGAAATGTTTTATCAAATGGAAAGAGAGGTGAGAAACATGGTGGAGGGCTGTTTGGTGTGAGTTTGTTGTGGAAAATGAATTTTTTTGATGAAATAATTATTATGTGATACGTTAGTGGTATTTTATGTGAGTTTGACTATATTTTAAAGGTTTTATAAAATTGTTTAATGGATTTTAGGAAGTGTTAAATAATTGTGAAAAGTTTGTGGGAAATTTTGGTGTGAGTGTGATTTCAAAATGCATTTGAATGAAAAAGTGATTATATGACTTGTGTGATTTACAAGGCGGGGGGGGGGGGGGGGGGTCTTTGGTTAATGTGTCATATGGAAGTGGTATTTTCATGTGAAAATTATATTTCATGTCTTGATGAACATGACTGATCACCAGAGGGAAACCTGGGTATCTAGGTGGGTGGACGTGTACTAGTATGCTAGTGATCTCTTCGGGTTTGGCCTCAGTTTCACATAGAAAGATTGACACATAAAACATTAAATAAATAATGATGATGATGATGATTGAGGTCCACTACATTATGGGTATGTTCCCAACTAGTGGATCATGAAAGAGAATGGATGTTTTGATAGTTACTCTCACTGAGGTAAGAGGTACCTGGGTCCCACAGCTAGCTCATCCCTAGGGGTTATTTCCTATTTCCTGTGATAATTGGATGATTTATGTTTACCATCAGCATATAGTATGGTTGGATGGAAAATTTAGTAGAATTTGAATTATTGTTTTTGAAAAGTGTTGATTCTTAAAAATATCATACTTGAAAACTATATTATTTAAAATAGAATCATTTAAAAAAATTAACAAGCATTTCTTATTCACCAAATGTGAAATGATTTTTGTTTTAAAATATATATCACATGGAATATCTTAGTGGAGGTATCCTACTGAGCTTTATATCACACCCTACTTACTTTATTGGGTGTAAGTAGACTTGGTTATTTTTGTCGTAGGTTTGGGTAAAAACTTTAACTGCCAGAAGATCGGGATTCTAGCGGTTCTTATTTGTGCAGTGTCGTGAAGATGGCTTGAGGGACGTTCCCTTTCCATGAGGTGGTTCTTAGTGATGTCCATTTTGGGTTTCATCTTTTGTTATAGTTTTAGGAGATGTTTTAAATGATTTAATTCAATTATGTTTTTTTTGTAAAAGACTGTTTTTTTGAAAAATCCAAATTTATCATATTGAATTTGTTTGTTGTTTAATGTTTATAAACTCGGGTAAATCATTCCCAAGTTTCATTTTATGATAGTCGGTCACTTGTTCCAGCCTGTATGGATCAGAAACTCCCTTCAGGCCTTGACATGGGCTAGGTCTGGTGCTAGTTTTGAGGGAGACCAGATTCAGTTCGTGACAAAATGGAATCAAAGGAGGATCAGGTTAACTCTTTGGGTCCCGTTATTTGGGGAACAGTTGGGATAGTTTGGAGTTAGTATTTTATTGACTTGGAATTCCAGTTATGGGTAGTGTTCCTGATCACCCCACCTCATGAAGGAATTTTAGTTTCCAGGGGAAGTCAGGATTTATCTGAGTCTTTTATTTTACTTGGTTTGATGATGATTAGGGGAAATGAAGAGAGTTGGGTTAATGGTCTCAGTGAGCTCTCTGGGTCTGGAAATCCATGTGGGGATGAGGATATTTCCCTAGCACAATATCTGTGATAGTGAAGTTATTGGAGTATGGCCTCCAACCATATTTCCATGTCTCCCACCGAAACTTGTTTCGTCTCACATTGTCTTGTGTCCTTTTATTTAGAAATCTTGGAAGTTCAGTTTAAATGAATGACAAGGTTTTATGAAGTGTGATGTTTTTCTGAAATGATATTTTAATAAATAGGGAAGGGTTGATTTTTGAAATGGTGGAACTGAAATTTCATAATATTTTTGAAACGGAACATGGTGTATTTACACCTCTTTTGAAACCAAGAACTATGTTTAAGCTGGATTTGAAAAAAGTGTTTCCAATAGATTTTTCATAACTATGGAAATCTGTTTTAATGGGATGAGATGTATTAAAATTGAAATGAATATATTGAAAGTGAGTTTTAATTTGAATGATTGTTCCTTTCTTAAAGTCCTGTCAATCTATAATTTGGGTTTCATTTCGTGGATAGCGGTTTTGTGAAAAAGGAAGTATTTGTTGATTGTTTTGGTTTTGAAAAGTGGACAGAATTTTTGTTTTAACCTCTGGAATTTTAGTGAGTGAAACAATGCATAGGGTTATCTAGTATTATTGATGGTTGATGGTATGGATAGATGAGTTTTGAGAGGGTTATGAGGAGGGTGCCTGGTATGGCACAGAAAAAATGCATGTGTGAAGCCCATGGGGTACCATTAGTGGATATGCTAACCACTGAACTATTTTTTTTCAAAGAAATATTTTTAATGGAAAAGATAATGTCTTGATGACTGGTTTTGGATAGTGTGTATTATGTGTTTTTGAAAACGTTGATGTTGTGCGCTGTTTTGAGTCCAAGAAACCCTCATGTTTGAACCGTGTTTTGGGTTTTTGTTTGGTAGGTAAGTAGGGTAGATGGACCACTTAGTAGCCTCTTCTGAGAAATATTTTAGGATTCCTTTAAGGTGGATCCCATTATGTGTTTGGAACTAGTTTGTGGAACGTTTTGACCAATGTACCGGTTTGGTTTGGTCCTTGGGTTCTCTCCTTGGATAAGGTATGCCCCATTAAGGGATAGTGCACGACTGAAGTGCAACACAGATTGTTTCACCGGTGGAAACCCCTCTAGTTGATCAATATAAGGAATATTTGCTCGATCATTATATAATTAGTATACACCATTTCCTTTCTTGGTTTTTTGGATCCTCTTATAGTGGAAGAGTGATCGTGGAAGGTTGACAGAGACCTTAGTTTCTTAAGTTACTTGATTCATCGAAGGTGACAATAGTTCGGGGTTGTTAGTGTTGGATGTGTCTAAGAGGGCCTCTGGGTCCTTTATAGTCTCTTCGAAGTAGGGGTTTATGTTAATACCCCATTGTGGAAAATCTTGTCATGAGATTCTGTTATGGCCACTTTCTAGAATTGCATGATGTTTTGATATGTTGCATAAGGTCCCTCTCAATGTATTGTTTTTTTCAGTCGCAATGGTTATGTTCAGTGATGCCTTGGGATGTTTTGTGATCATTTGGCTGTAAAAATGAAGGTCATGAAATCCTCTAAGAGTCTCTGTTATGTTTGGAGTGTTTTTACCTTGGCAAAACTCTAGATCCTCTATTTTAGAGGAAGGGGTATATATGTTTCCTTTCCTCCTATTGTCTCTCACCTTAAGAAAAAATGTGTGATGTGTGTGCATCTTCTAGTCCATTGTTTTAGTGAAGTGGTAGGTTAGGGTAAAGTATGTTTTGGAATGTGTTATGTCTTGGTGAACACATCTTGGATTAGGGTATAGTTTTCATGGCACTGAAAGGAAAAGTTAAATTTAGGGGTTTCCAAATCCTAAAAACGAGGCCGAAGATGCATAAATCATTTGAGCTCTAGCCATAGGTCCCAGAGAGAAGTTGGCACATAGTCAGGAGAAATCCCATCCTTTTTTAATACCTTGTACAAAGTACTATCCTCAGTATGAATGATGGGGAATAATTTCAACCTCTAATATTTCCATCTTGATTTTGTTGTTCCCGTTCGATGGAAATAGGTGGGAGGACCTTATAACTATATTATTACCCAATGCAATTCCCTCCCCATTAGGTTTCCCTTGAGTTTTTGCATAAAGTATTTAAATTTGGCTAGATAGGTTTATCACATGGTTTGTGCATGATTAGTAGTGATCGTGTGCCAGGAATCCATGCATATAGAATGATCCACATGGTTAGTTCATAATTTCTCAAACTATGCGGATTAACAATATGACCATCAAAACTCTTTAAATTTGGTTGATTATTGTTCTAGACCATGATGGTCGGTAAAGACGGTTGGTTATTATGGTGGGGAGAACCCTTATGATTCTCATGTATGTTCCTTTGTAAATTTCCAATGGAAGTCTACCCCTTGTACTGGGGTGTCCGTTCAGACCTCCCTTGTTAGTGTCCTGACCCCGTCTCAGGAAACATTAGAATTATCTCTTATCGTGGGGATCCCATTTGTGTCTCTCCATACTAGTAGCTCAAATTGGCTCATGGTATTGTCTTGGAATTAGGTAGTCTTGTCCGAAGCTATCTAACTACCTGCACTTCCTTTGGTAAACGTTCGGATTGGAGAGGGCCCAACAGTTTAGGTAAAGCAAGGTAATTGTAACGTTGTTCATTGTTGTTGTTAATATATGTAAATTGATTTATCCTTGTTTGGATATAGATTGAGGAGTTTTATTTTTGGAAAAATTCTAAATTTGATTGATCCTTTCAGGAATGTGGTGTATGTTTTGGTTTGTGAGATTATTCCTTCCTTAATTGGTCGCTGGAGGTGTTTTGGCCTTTCGTGGGAGGACCAAAGCATGGAAAAGGAGAAAATATTGATTTTTCAGTTGGGTTTAGTTTTTCTATCACCTTTCAGTGGATTTCTTGGGGCGTAAAGCTTTATGGTCAGGAGAATTGTCACACCCATATTTTCAATTCCATTCTTTGGTTCAAATCATCTTTCAGTTCTGATCATTATCTTGGTTTCCGAGTGTTCTAGGTATTGGTGTCTCTTTTGTTCTTAACATATGACCTTGGTATTGGGGTTATTGTATGGTAATTGGCCTCAAATGTTTTCAAAGGGATGGTGTGAGGTTGTGGTGTTTTGGTGTTAGTTTTGTGACATTCCTAGAGGCACCACTTGTGGGGTTAGTTGTTGAGGCGGTCTGTGCCCACGAGTTGGATGAGTTCTGGGGAGAAAAGGTGGTTTTATATTGGGTATTAGTTTCCCATATTCTTGGCCTATCATTCCCCCTTATTTCCCCCCTTGGACCCTCTTGAAATTTGAGGAAAATGGATGGTTTTTGGGTTACTAGAACTGGCCGCACGGTTAGGATGATATGTTTACTAAACTATGGAGGCAAATCATGTGGGGGTGTCTAGGTCATTAAAATCCTTTTGAATTTCCAACTTTTAACTTCCTAAATAAACCCAAATCCTCCCCATTTTTTCCCATTTCATTCCCTACCTCCATGGAAATCCTCCAAGGTTTCTCCCCCTCCCTTGGACCTCATATTTTAAGGTAGATCTGATGATAGAAACATCAAAATTATGAAAGTAAGTCATTCTATATTTGACTTATTACCTTTATTAAGTTTTCTTCCACTATTTCTTGAAGTTCCTCTTGTCCAGTAGCTAGGTTTAGTACTTAGGGTTTAACCAGTTGCCTTTCTGGTGAAATTTTGAGGTCTAGAGATTGATTTATCTTCCTTGTGGTGCGGCGGTGGTGGGGTTGATGTTTCGCACCAAGATTTGAGTGGTTCCACACTTTCGGTAGGTGATTCCATGTGTAACCATTTTATGTAGTGTTATATTTCTTGGTTTATTAATTTAGAATGTTTCCAATCTATTTTTTGTGGTGAAAAAACTGTTTTTGATGGATTTGGTTAAGCATTCAACTTTATAGTTGCATTTTAGCTTGAAATTGGGTGCTTTTCTTGCGCGTCTCTTAGGGTAAGGTTTGGGTGTATTTTATAACATATGAAAGTGATTTATTAATTTTGAAAAGGGATAAAAATTATTATTATTTTAATTACTTAGTGTCATGTGGGCCTTTAAAGGGGGTTTTTGAATGGTTCTAATGTGTAAAACCATGTTGTACTTCTTGAAAGTGATTTATGAAAACATGTGTTTTTCTTGTGTGTCTTTTCTGGTATTATTTGAGGTATTTTTCTAACACATGGTTTTGGTTTGATATATGTTTTTCGGGCTTCCAATTATGTTTTCTGCTAGTATTTTTATGATTTTTTTCTTCAATTAGGGTCTTGAAATGGGTTTTGTGTGTAGACCTCGGTTATACCTCTTGGGTTTGTTTTTGTGAAAATAGTAAATGTTTTTTTGGATAAACAAAGTGGGAAAAGGGTGTATATGTACTGTTTGGTGAGTGTGTTAACCTAATATGGGGTTTAAAAGGTAAGGTGGTGATTTAAGATGTTAAACATCTTTATAATGTTTTATAAAGTGCTGAAATGTTTTATCAAATGGAAGGAGAGGTGTGAAACCTCGTGGTGGGCTGTTTTGTGTGAGTGTGTTGTGCACAAGTGAATTTTTTGATGAAAGAAGTATTATGTGATATGTGAGTGTGATTTTATGTGAGTTTTAATACCTTGTAAAGGATTTATAAAATTGAATAAAGGATGTGTGTAAGTGTTAAATAAATGTGAAAAGTGTGTGGGCTATTTTGGTGTGAGTGTGATTTCAAAATGCATTTGAATAAAAAATTGATTATGGTAATTGTGTGATATACATGGGTTCTATTGGGATAATGTGTCATATGGAAGTGGTATTTTCATTTGAAACTTATATTTCATGGCTTGTTGAACTTGTTTGAGCATAAGAGAGAAACCCAGGTGTCTATGTGGGTGGACGCTAACTAGTATGCATGTGATCCCATGGGGTTTGGCCTCAATTTCATGTTGTAAGATTGATGCTTAAAACACTAACTAAAAAATTATTATGATGATGATTATAGACCACTCGGTTATGGGTATGTTCTGAACTAGTGGCTCATGAACGAAAATAGATATTGTGATGGTTACTCTCACTGATATACAAATTACCAGTGACCCATAGCTAGCTAGTGCCTATGGGTTATTTCCCAATGCTTGTGCTCATTGGATGATTTATGCTTACAATCGAAATACGATATGGTATACTGGAAAATTAAGCAGTGTTTGAATTATTGTTTTTAAAAGTGTTTATTCTTTAAAATAGCCCACTTGAAAACTGTTTTATTTTAAGTTGTACCCTTTATAAATTTTAACAAGCATTTCTTATTTACAAAACGTGCAATGATTTTTCACTTAAAATGTTTATCACATGGAATCTATTAGTGGTGGTATCCTACTGGGACTTTTCTCACACCCTACTTACACCTTTGGGTGTAAGTAGACTTGGTTTTTTTGTCCCATGTTTGTGTAAAAACATTTAGTGCTAGTAGTTCAAGATTTGAGAGGTTCTTCTTGGTGTAGTGTCATGAAGATGGCTTGAGAGAAGTTTCCTTGCCAAGAGGAGGTTCTTGGGTCCATACATTTGGGGTTTTATATTTTTTATAGTATTTGGGAGTTGTTTCAAATGATGTAATTCAATTCTGGTTTTTTTACAAGATGGTTTGTTTTGAAAAAGCTAGATTTGTCGTATTAATATTTTTGATGTTTAGTGTTTATAAACATGGGTAAATCGTTCCGAAAAATTATTTTATGATACTTGGGAACTTGTACTTGACCATGGGGATTTGGAATGCACTTCGGTCCATTCCACGGGCGGGGTCGGGTGCCGGTTTTGATGGTGACCAGATTGAGTTCGTAAAATCATTTATAGACAAATGCTAAGGTGGATTGTCAATCTCCCTAATATTGTCAAACCGTTGTTGATTATTCCCATATGGATGATCCACTGGAAATAGTCATTGATTTCCCATAAAACTAAAACCATGGTTGATATTTAATTGATATGGATCATGTATTCTTCATACAAGTAGGACATGAAAGTTTTCACTTCATGTTTTATCAAACATTATTTCATATGATGGAAAATCATTTATCATCCACATAATATCTGCATTCATAGAAAATATATCTGTTGAAAATTCATCGTATCTTCACACACCCAAATTCAAAATATGCTTCAAATATTTTATCAAATGATTCATGTATACATATATATCATTTACAGGAACAATGGGTCTTGATACAAGTATACTCATGAAAGAAGAAAGTTTTTTTATAAAAATCCATAGAAAAAATGTTATAAATGTGTATGAAATCCGACCATGTGTTGTGGGAAGTAAGAATATCCTGAAATAAATTAAAATAGTCACCTAATAGACCCAACCTTACATTATGCACATCCACTAAAAAACATAAGATTTCAAGTATCCAATATCCACCTTGAGAATCCATCTGTAGGATAAACAAACTAATCATTAACCATCTTTCTGTTAGTATCATTCCATCATGTATTTATTGATATTTCATCAGACATGAAATTATTATGATATCTGGTAATTAATGAAAATTTAAACATTAATTACTATGGCACATGGGATGGTGTTTCATTAGTATTTGGACTCCATCAAGATGTGACACACTTTATAAAATCGGTTCATTCAACATTTTCCTCTAAGATTAAGCCCCAATTGAAGGACCTCAAAGCACCCTGAGTGGGGAGGGGTGAATCCGGGTAAATTTTTTTTAAAAGTGATGGATCTATTTCCCTTTTTTGTAGGATCTTTTTAAATATACATGTTGGTAATGTGCAGTAATTTAAACGTTCACGCGTAGAAAGACCACACATTAATTTTACGTGGTTCCCAATAAAGAGCTAGTCCAAGGAGCACACGCCGATAGGTTGTCAGTCATATGAAAGTCCACTAATCATCACTAGATGTGGATAAAAAAAGTTTAGAATAGTCATTATATGCCAAGTGAAATAACTTTATATGGTTTTGGGGATAGCACACTATGTCCCTCAGATCACATCCGTTGACTCCCCCTTGATCACTATGTTCCGAAGAATCAAAACTCAGTTTATCGACTCGAAGGTCACTTCAATGGGTTAGAATTAGATCATGAATCCTCAACTACAAATAGCTACTCTTTTGAAGTCCCATTTTACTATGTGGATGTAATCTACTTTTTTGCGTACTGTTCACTCGCAAGCATGACCTCTACGAACTGGACTTCTTCCTCTATATTCTATATTACACCACGTACTGTGAGTGCTTCGTTCGGGAAGAACACCGCTCTGCCAACCACCTCCACATATTAACACTGTGAACTGCCTCCGCCTACCTCTCTTGCATACCAATAATTCTCTTTGGGCCAACTCCTCCTCTGTGAACTATCTTCCGCGAACTCTATTCTGCACACCATCTTCCTCAAACCATCTTCCATGAAACATTATGGACATTACCGAATTCCTTATATATTTCTAATCAAAGTCTTCTTTGTGGATTTGTATTCTCGCGAACCAATCTAGAATCGAACTAATTTCTCATGAATTTTTAATATTAGTACACTTTCTTAATGAAAGGATTACTTCTCCTTATATTTTCAAATATATCTCCATAACCCGCAAAACCAAGATTTACCACATCTTAACCGCGTACCATTCTCCCCCGAACCTTTTTGTACTATGCAGTATGTGTACTACCTATTACCTCATGGAGGCCTTTTGAAACTCCGAAAATAATCACCTCAATTCTACTAATGACTGGTTATCCTACAAACTAGCTCTTTCAGGATGCAATCTCGACCTCATTTTCACTAATGAAAATCCATCACGCATACTACTAGTCTTCACCACATACCATTTTCCATTCCGAAATCTATTCTAGCTATGTGGTTCATATTTCTTAATTCTGCATACCATATTTCATGATCCAAGAATTGTTCCCTGAAATCCCAATGTGGATTGAAAGAAAAAACAAAAACCACACTACATTTATAGCAATGAACAACCATAGTTCCAACAATAATCTCTTAGGAAAACATGAATTTTGTTTTTAGAAAATCCATGTTTTTCAACTAACTTTTTTTCTATTTAATGGTTTTATGGAATATCTATATCATATGGATTTCCATATTTTAAAAATTTAATATTATAATCAATGGTAGTATCAAAAATATCATTCTTGGTTTCCCCATGAAATAGTTAGATTAAAAATTATATCTTTTTTATTTTAGCGCATTTCCAATATATTGGTGTCCTGGAAGCATCATTCAATTTTTTCATATTATTAACAAAAATATTTTCATGACATGCATAATGTGGGATTATATTAAATTATTCTTTTTTTGGCATCCTTTATTTATCATGATTATGAATATAAAAAAAACAAATTATCTAATAAATTATTTAATCTAGCCCTATCAGTTAAATCATGACAATTTTGATATTTTATTTTATCCCCTTTTTGATAACAAACATAGTATTTTAATTGAAAAATATATTTTATTTCATTCTAGATAACTTCTTCATGAAAAAACCAAGGTCATCAAACACAATTATAACATGGCAATTGTGTAAGTCCACCCTATGAACAATTATTAAAAGAAAAATATAAAAAACTCTCTAAATTGTTTGGAATATCTCTTGAGATTCTATCTGTTTTATAATTTCAACTTCTATCCATCATGTAAATGAAATTTTATATGTTATTTAGTAAAATTAATTAAATAATACCAAAGATAAATCAAAAATATATTTAAGTAAATGCTAATTGATCACTTTTTACGAAACCTTCACCGACAGACTAGTCTATATAAGAATCATAATATATTAGAAAATAAAATACTAAATATGTAACAAAATACTATAAATATAAAACAATTATATTAAATTCCATTTTATCAATGTGTAATGACTATACATAATACTACACAAAAAGTGTGTTTATTCTTGTTTTTTATGTTTTCTATTATTCTATTCACATTTTGACTTATTTTATTTTTCTTCTATAAATTAATGTATAAAAGATTACTATTTACTACTATGAATCCTCTTTAACACACATGAAATATGAAATTAGGTTGGATAAGTCCATAATTACTGGTTTGGAATATTGAAGGATGTTAATATGAATAGTTCATCCCCTTGAGATCAATACAAAAAGGTTTTTCTATATATGTTGTAAGCATGAGTATTCCTTAGGTTTCAATGATGAATTAACCTTCAGTGGAATGTCCTTGGTATCAATGATGGTTTTGAGGGAAGGATAATTTGGGTGCCTACCCCTATTGAATTTTAGGTTTGTTGATTTCAATGGGATGATTGATGGTTATTTTAATGGGAAGATCTAATGTGGTGAAATTGGGGTTTGATTCTATGGATTATGGAATATTTCCACGGTGTTGGGTGTGCACAAAATTGTTTTTGGCATGAGTGAGAGTTCCAATATTGAATATGAGTTCTAATGATTTTTTGTTTATATGGGATTGACATGAACAATGATCATGGTTATTAGTTTAATAGATTGATCCAAGGTTCAGTTTCATGTAACACTTAGAGCTTGTGACTAGATTCAATGTATTGTTACATAAGTGAGTGAAACCATTTAGTTTTTATGTAATTTAGGTGGAAATCTCACACATCGAATGCACGGTTCCATATGGAATACAGATTTATTAGTATGATAGTGTAAATAAATAATTCCTAATTAATATTGTGTTTTCACGTGTTTTGTACATGATGAGTCTGCTATTTTATATATTAGTGAGCATATATTTTTTGGTATATAGACTAATTTTTTGGACTATAATGCATGAAAGCATGGAGGCCTTAATCCAATTGTACGAGCATTAAATTTCATCATGGAAAGGGAATAAATAATTGATCAGTCGAGTGTGTTGGAAAGATAGATCCAAGAGGTAAAACTGATCAGTTATTGACATGAAATTAGGCTTGACTCAAGAGATTCTACACTTGTGTGATGATGAAACCATTTGAGTTTCAACTCGTGGAGAAGTGTTATGAGAACCATGTGGAGAATATTATATATCTTTGTATTTGAGTGTATAACCCTCATTAATAATTTTATTTTGAAAGTTTCAAGGATTTTCCCCATGATTCAAGTATGGGTAAAAGCTTGACGTGTTTAGATGATAGTAAGTTATGATTGGAATGACCATGTGTCTGATCAGATGATAGTCATTTTTTTGGGTGAGAGAATTATAATTATTTTGGTTGGTAGCGATCTTACATTAGAAGTTATACATAATTTCTGGTTTGGAAATCAATGTTTCTAAAGAAAAATTTTGAGATTCCATATAGTGTTACGGAATAATCATGGAGTTATTTACTTGTGATTCAGTAGAAAAAAATTAATGTTTTTATTAAGGTAATTTAAAGGATTCCTAAAAAGTTATTTTACTTATAATGGAATGTGGTCAGTCAGAAAAATATTTTTGGAACGTGGTATTTAATGTTATAGTTTTTTAATTATGTTATCTAGAATTATGAGGAATGGTTGGCATGCGTGGGTGAAAATCATTAGAAGTGGGAAACTTTCAAATCCATTCATGATTTGATATGAGGTATGATACTAATTTTAAAAAATTCTTATTTTCGGGATTTTGATATGGTGATATGGGAACTATATTGATCATATCATTGGACCACTAGAAATGTGCTTCAATAGGAAATTCTAATTGAATGGAGTGTTATAGCTCCAAATTGGCCCATTTGTAGAGAGGTATATTCTGGGGAGTTTCATGATCTAAGGACATCAATAATATCTTCAAGACACTAGACTATATTATTGTCATCTATTTTTTATAGGGATTTCAAGGTCCTTGTTTAGATGATGTCTTGATATGATTTTTTCAAACCATTACAAGATGTTTCATCGAATCTATGTTGCATATTTTTTTTCTTTGCATTTTAAATAAAATTGAATTAAAGTTATTTTGGTTTAGTTTTTGAGTTATAGGTATTTTTTCGAGATAGTTCTTAGGGCATGTTATAGACCATCCATAGGTGGTTAGTTTAAAGTTTTGTGTAGAATGGTCTCTTAGTTACTTAATTAATATTTATGAAAATTTCAAATAAATTTTTTAGTTATTATAAATTTTCAAATTACAAATCAGCAGTTTCTTGCATGATATAGGGCCTCATGTGTGATGAAAATCACCATTACAAATAGATAATCCATTGAAGTGATTATTAGGTGGTGATTGAAGAGGAAATTTTTTTCTTATAAGATAATTTATTCTTTAAATATACAATTTAGTATTATACATGTAATTATATTTATTCTGATATGTGTAGTCTCTCCACATTTGAAATTTAAATTTTTCAATATTAATGAATTATATATTTTATGATGATATATATGGAGTTGAATCAAATAATGTTCCAAATCCATGGTGGAATGTGAGCACTAGCCTGATTACTAATCCATCGAGGGATAGGGATTTAATTATGACAATGTTCCTTGTGAAATATAAATACATATAAATGTTATCTAAAGGAGGAATAATTTAGTTAATAAGTTAATGTCGCATAAAGGAACTACTTAAAGGTTCCTTAGTGACACTACCTTAAATAGGGAATATTGAAATACAAGGGATAGTTGAAAAACTATATTTATGAGGGATTTTATAGTGATTCGGTTTTTACCTTTCAGTGAAAAACTAAATAAAAGTAATGAAAAGTGAAAAAATACCCTACAGTTTCAAAGTTGGTTCCACATATCAAAATCACAAGTCTGATAATTATAGTGAGAAACTCATCACTAAAGATTCCCCTTTAGGGATTGGGCTCAGAAAATAATCCATTGACAAACTATAATTATATATAACTTCATATTCCATGAGCTTAATAAGAGAAATAAATAATTGAACCACATAAAATTAACAAATTCTACATCAATATAAGTATGTAAAACTCATGTTTTAAGAGAAACAAGGAGATTTAGGAATATCAAAAGAAATTAAATATGGATAAAAAAAGATTTTGTGGTGCTGCTTTAGACCTAGAATAAAAAAAGATTTTTGATAGAATACATGAATGATTTGGAAGTCACAAATTTAATAGTGAAATATAATGGAAGTAAAAAAAGATAATATGAGAGATCACTACGGTTTTGGAAGAAAATGGAACACCAAATAATGTTGGGGTTATAGATGCGAATGATATGGGAGGAGGAATCCCACATGGTCTATGTACTTATAAAAATTTATACTATTGGTTTTTTTAATCTGTTGGAATAGCCTTATCTATACCAACGGTTTTAAAAAACCATATGTATATAGATATCTATGCCAATAGTTCTTTAAAACCATGGGTATGGGCTTGAGATTAATATCCTATCATAATATATATGACGAACCATTGGGATATGATCAATTGTACCAATAGTTTTTGAAAACCATTGTTTTAGGTTAATGGGTATAGGCCATATTTCTAGTATTTTATTATGATATCCTTACTGTTATGAATTACTTTGTTTCATGTTATGATGATTTTATAGCATTATTAGACTAGTTTGATGTTGCAATGCTTATATAATGATATTCACCCAGTTTTTATGAAATGATTACATATAAGGCTATTCTTGGTGATGTTCAAATTATTATAGATTGGTATTGGATAAGTTAATACTAAAATGCTTATATATAGTTGTATTCCAAGATACTAAAATTCTTATACATAGGCTTTCCTTGTTTAGGTAATTATTCCATGGTTTGTGGTTATATATTCCATGATTGTGCTACATGGTCTGAGATATTCTGGAATAATGCTGAATTAGGTTGAATATTGTATTTTTATTAGTTGATTAACTAATATACATATTTATCATGTTATTTAATGAACTTATTATCAGACAAGTATTATTTAGATATAGTGGTGTCGACCTACTGAGTTTTACTCACAAACTATTCGGGCCTTCATTTTGTACCTTTGCAGATTACGTGAATATATGTATAGAAAGTGCTAAGGGACCTTGATGATTATTATTTCAAGATGGATGGGTTGGATTTTGGAGAAAAGACTATCATGGGGTTTAGTAATAAGGAATTTTGAGTTTACTTGTGTTTGGTAGTTATTTTTTTATTATTTTTAGTTTGACATTTAGATACATTTCAGTCTTCCATTACATGGTTCACTATTATTTGGTTTATTGGTTCTTATTTTTCCCTAGTTGTCTCTTATAAAATTTCTATTATTTATGTCACTTTGATATTTATTATTATTGATTATTTACACTATATTGTATATTTGAAAAATGGGGTTAGTCTCCCCACTATATGCATCAAACCCCTACTACTAGTCATAAGCCTCTAGCATATGAGGATGCTATATTAAGGTTGCACAACCAACCAGATTTAGCCACATGAGATAGAGTCAGATCATGGAACATTACCAAGATGTATTAGAGGGAGGTTTTTTCTATCTCTTCAGTAGTTTTACTATTTCAGAACCATATAATGAAGACTAGGTTGTTTCAGGAATTGGTATTGAGATTGGGGGATAGGAGTAGCTAACTCATGTATGGGAGAAGTTTTGTATACCTCGGGATGGGATTGTTTTTCATGATATTCTCTTATAATAGTTTAATGATATTTCACCTAGGGTAATTCACATATTGTACGATGTTATTGTTATTTTTTATTTATACATGTAGATCGATATAGTGTGAGATGAGTATGCATGCATCTTGATAAGAATTTATGTAAATATCTTAAAATTATTTTTTCATGATAGGGAAATATAATTGCATGTGATATTTTCTCCACTGTGGAATATGAAATGAGGTACGTATTATATTTGATAAATGGAGAAATAAAATTTTATTTCTTGTTAAAACACTTATAATCCATATTTAGAGAGACCATGAGTCATTGGTTTTTTGTTGTTATCACATGTTGAGGATGATAGTGTGTTTCTCTTGTATAGAAAATGCCTCCTCATTGTCCCCAAGTTGGGCATTAGAATAGTATAAATTAGAATGCTCTTATTGCAGCTGAATCAGAGCGTCTTGTAGCTCCTAATATGGATGATTATTTTCATGAAAACTTACTTAGGGACATGCTATCCATGGAAAGGGTGACTACCTACATTGTGCCTTCGATGTCTAGGATGGAGAGAGAGTTCAAATGAAACATCCACCAATATTCAGTAGGGAGGGAGGCCCCCAGGTAGTCATGTTTTGGATTGAGTTAGTCTAGATGACCTTCAATAACATTGAGGATAAGAGGGTAAAAATTCTTATGTATATGCTTTGGGGACCTACCAATCATTAGTGGGACTTTCTTGAGAAAACTAGGTTGTAAGAGGAGTTATTTTGGAAGGACTTAAAGGTGATGTTCCTCAGCCAATTATATCCTATGAAATTGATAAATGAGAAGGCTCGTGAGTTCATACATTTGAAAAGGGAGGGAATGCAAGTAATGGACTATGCTGGGTGTTTCATTGACTTGTAGCACATTGTACCATATTTAGAAACTAATGAAATCTACAGGGGGAGAGGTCTTCCAGAAAATATTCATTACATTAATAGGTCACCAGTGCACATTTTTATAATTAGTTTCATTTCATATGTTATGAATCCAAAAATCATCATAGAAGAGAATCTGAGAGAGGCCCCAATCAGCGGACGAGCGGTTTTAGCATTACGAGTTGGGACATGAAATTCTAGTGGGAAGAAGCACTGCTAAGATAGTTATTACCAAGGATATATTGGATAGAGAAATCAAGGAAGTAGGAACCCATATCTGGATCATGTTCTATTGTAGTGATACAACTATAGCATGTTGGGACAAAAGCAACCTTAGTGTTCATACCCCATTGACGTATAATTATTGCAGTAGGTTGTGTTACATATAGAAGTTTTTAGGAGAATGCATCTGTAGAATAATGGTAGGTGATCAAAACATTTACTGATGTTTTGGAAGGACTCAGCTACCCCTCTGTAGAAAGGTACCTGTTGTTCCACTGGATATTCTGGGTGAGGAAGGGGAATTTGTACCCCAATGCAGGAGTGTCTATACTAGTTATAGGGAATATCGTAGGGGATTCATACTATAGCCTATAGAAGATGGGCTTGTCTTCTTCACATTATGAAGACATCTACAACTAGTGTGGATGTATGGACTTCTACCATTAGAGGTACAATTCTTCTATCATATACAATTTATTTCATTTTTTGATATAGGAGAATCACATTCATTTTTACCTACTCTTTTTTAAAATAGTTTGGGCATGGTTATGGAAATATTGTATGGTGTTTTTATAGTTGATAGACCATTGGGAGTGCACTCAGAGAATGTAAAATGATGGAAGGATTTTTCTCTAGATATTGGTGATTACTGTTTCTTTTGGGAACCATTCATGATGGAAATTATAAGTTTCGAATTGATCCATATTATGAATTCACTAGTTCTATAATAGATTCTTTTCAACTGTTACCAAAGTAAAGGTATTTTTCTATATCTAGGAGGAAACTATATTCTCTAGGGTGAGTGGTATATTTAGGATTTTCATGCAGGACCAATTCAATGATGGTTGGAGATATTGGCATAAAATTTGATGTCTTTCCTCCAGTAGTATATTTTTTTGAAGAGGTCATTCCAGACGAGTTCAACAACATACCATCTGAGCTTGAGGTGGAATTCAGGATCAATTTAGTGATGATATCATATCTAGCTTCCATTCCACCTTATAGGATGGAACTAGTAGAGATTCTAGAGTTGAAAGTTTATTTTGGGTGTCTAGAAGAAATGTTTCTCATATAAACCAATACATCACATTGGTGATCTCCAATTCTTTTCACCAGAAAGGCTTATAGGATTTAGCACATATTTTTTGATTATCAAAGATCTAATTAGATCACGATCATGAACTTGTATCCCATTATATGTACTTATGGTCCCTTCGATCTGTTGAGAGGTGATTAGATATTCTCCAAGATTTGTTTGTTATTAGGATACCACCATTTGACGGTGTGACCATCAGAATCACTTCTTTCTACTTTTAGAAGAAGGTATAGATTTTATGAGTTCATAATGATGCTATTTTGTTTTATATTTGCACCATTGGTATTCATTTCATTGATGATTCCAATATTTCACCATTTTCCAGCTCGAGTTTTGTTGGATTTTTTCAACAAACTATTAGAATACAACCAATCAGTAGACGATCATTCCCAACATCTTGACATCATCTTGAGTACATTAAGAGAGAATCACCTTTATGATAATATAACTAAATTAAATTTTTGGATTGAGAAAGTGAACTTATTATTCTATGTTATATCTTTGGAATGATTATTAGTCGACCTAGAGAAGATTAAATTCTTGGTATATTGGGAAAGACCAAATATTTTTTTCAAGAGGTAGAGTTTTCTGGGTTTAGTAGGTTATTATCAATGATTTATCTAGTACTTCTCCCACTTGGGAACATAAATGTCAGAGCTGAAAAAGAGAGGGGTGAAGTTTGTTTTGTTATATTGTTATGAGATATCATCTTATGAGTTTATGAGTAGGATGACCTCAAAACCTATCCTCACTTTAATTATTCTGGGTAATTAATTTACAATGTATTGTGATGCATTCAGAGTTGGACTCAGAGAAGTTTTGATTCTAGAGGATTGAGTGGTTTCTTATGGATCTAGATAGATAAGACTGCATGAGAATAATTATCCAACTCATAATATGAAGTCAGGTTATGTGGTAAATTCATTAATGTATTAGAGGGACTATATTTTTTGAGTGAGGTTTGTGGTATCCATGGAACATAAGATCCTCAAGTACATATTTTCTCAGCAGGAACTCAACTTTTGACAGAGGAGGTGTGTCGAGTATTTATAATATTTCAACATCAAGGTTGCTTATAAACAAGGCAAGTGAATTTTTTTCCAATGCCTTAATCTAGAAGATGTAGAGAGATTATGTTTAGGAGTCTTGCGATGAGTGGTAGATGATAGAAATATTTACTGACATGAATCTTTATGTTTAGGAGTCCCATGGATGATTTGATCTGAATTGGACATCTGTTATACCTATTCCCCTTGACCGGATCAAGATAGATCCATTATCAAATGTGGAGGTCTTAGTTATGAGAGACAAGTTATATGGTGTGGAGACACCATCAGGATGGTATCATGGTAGCCACAGTTCTCTTTTATTCCTTTTCTAAGTATGGGTTCCTACGATATTTCATGAGGAGTTAGTGAGTGAGTTTCATGCTTCTAAATGGTAGGTACATTCTGGTTAGATGAATATATATCATGATATCCAAATATGGTAATATTGGTCAGGAATAAATAAAGAGGTAGTAGGCTTGGTGGCATGATACTTCACCTATCCGTAGGTAAAAGAAATGCATTAGTGTCCTATTTAGATATTGCAGCGTCGTCCCATTTTAGAATGTTAATGAGATGATGTCCCTTTAGATTTTGTGACAAGATTACCCAGGTCATAGAATAAGAATGATACTGTATGGATGATTATGGATCAACTAAAGAAGGTATCCCACTTCTTTCTTTTTAGTGACACCTTCACCGTTGATGATATATGTACTCAATACATGGGTGAGGTAGTTTTATTATTTGGTGTTCTAAAGAGTATTATTTATTATACAGATCCTCATTTCATAGCATGGTTCTAGAAAGGTGGTTAAAAGTCTTTGGGATTTTATATTCATTTGATCACATCCTAGAATCCTTCTAATGACGCATTTGGTGACGGCATAGAGATGGAAGAAATGTTTTACAGAAAATTGGAGATGACATTGGTATTTTGATTTTAGTGATCATGTTTTCTTATAGGGATCACCTATTTTGGGGCAACAACATATTAGAGAATAGTGAAAGTTAGTACTTAGGTTTGTTAGGTTGATTGAGATAGTGGAGAGGGAAAGTCTAGTGGTGTACTGATTAGCCCTTCTAGAACACTAAATTTACATACATGATGGGTTAAACTTTCCATAACTTCAGATATAATTTCTTAATCCTTCTCATGTTATAGATTTCAAGGAAATCAATCTTTGTGTAGAAGCATCCTTTTTGGAGAATTTTATATATATTGTGGAATGTAGTAAGAAGTATATCTGAGGTAGGACCACACCTCTAGTTAATGTGAAGTTGATGAATGTGTGTGTTCTGAAGGATAAATGGAAGAGGGAGTTTGATATGTGAGAACAATGTCCAAAATTATTCACCAATACCCAACAGTGATGCTTGGAGTAGCTCTGGGATGATATATTATATGTTGTGGAGTTCATAAAATCCCATCCTTTTTATAGGTATGTCCCTCAGTTTTTCATTGAAATTTTTTAAGGTTTCTATGAGTTTATAATGCTTTTGAAGTGATTTGGGATCATCATTGGTTTTTTTGGTGCCTAAAGCTTTCTATAGAGAATTTATGTGACTTTAAATGCATTACACATGGAAGAACTATCGCTTGGAAGATGTTTTGAAAGGAGTATAGGTCGTGAAATGGTTCATGGAATAAACTATACTACACACCATGAATATACATTAGACGATGTGTAATGTTTGATAAGTATTAAAATAACCAATGGAAATGTTATTTTTGGTATACGTAATAATTGAGAGTTACACACCATGTATTATACATACATTACTTGTAAGTCATGGACTATGTGTTTCAAGGAAAAAAATGCTTATATTTTTCCTTCAACTGCATTAATTTTTCATCTATCGGACCATGGATGATTTATAGGTGATTATAGAGTGATTTAATTCCTTACAGAAATCATAGTTTGGTGTTTTATCTCTTGCAATCCCCTTAACTTTGGTTTTCTTCTCCTTTCCTCATTCTTCATTTAAAGAGGCGTGTTCATTTGATATCCACTTTGGAAACGGGTGTTGATCATGTGGTTGGAATGGTCAAAGATTATTTATATATCTTCTTCATTTCAATCCTCTTTTGGAAATCCCATTTTTTGTTTTAATAGATTGGCGAGTTAATGGTAGGATGTAACACCCTGTCACACTTTTCAGGTACCCCATTTTTTATTCTTTGTTTATCATCTTTGTTTGGGTATGTTTTTGGGCTTATCAGGTATGGGGAGGCATTTCTGGGGAAAATGAACTAAGGTTTAAGGATTATTTTTATTTCAATTAATGGATTTTAGCAATAAATGTTTCAAATAATTATAAGGGTTATTCCCAAGTTTTTAGAATTCCCGAAGAAGGTTCATTGAGTTTTTCTGCTTAATCTTATAGTTTCAGCACTCTCCTAGGAGTTTATATGCCCTGTAATGGGGTTACACTATATTTAATCATGGACTAAAATATTCCATGAATTGATAAATGGTATAAAATATTGACATTCAATGTAATTTGTTCATGATGTATAATGCTCAAAAATCAATTTTCAATAAAAAAGAAATGAGTTTTTAATCATATTTGAGCTCAATGGATTACATTATGTATAAATGGATCACACACATTGTAATCATAGTGGGTTGGAATTTAAGGTTTCTATATGGATAATTTATTATTCATTAATTTCATCCCTTCTCCCACTCATCCTATATGCAATTGGGGGTATTTTGGGATACCACTAACACTTCCAGATCATTTGGTTCGGTGATTGATCATTGTTGCAGTTGTGGTGAATTTCAATCAGTAAGCATTCCTTTTTGGTTTTTTCTTTAGTCATTTATATTTTATTGTCTTCTGTTCAGTTATATACTTGTCATCATATTTTGTTTTCTATTGATCCATTGCATCTTCTTATCAGTCCTTTTCTTTCGAAGGCTGATCTCTTGGTTTCGAGTGACAAATATTGAAGGTGGACAAGTTGATAATTATTTTAGGTACATGTTTATATATAATGGTTTAATTAAATGAATATCATATATTTGTTTGTAAATTTCTTTGGTATGTTCATTTATTTGAAGTGATATGTGTTTTTTAAGGATTGATTGGAAATTCAAATTTTTTCAAAAAATGTATTCTTTGAAAATGGTTTTTCTTGATTTGAAAATGGTTTTTATAACACCAAAGAGGAATGAATTGGATTTAAAAATGGTTCATAAATTTTTGATAATAATTTAAAAATTTTATTTTTGGAAATTGGCACATTGGTAACCATGGGTGTGTCGGGAAAGAGACACGGGTAGCCTAAGTTTGTGTGGATCCACTAGGAGGAAACCTTCTTGGATATCAATGGAATTTTGGTAGGACATAATATTGGTTTGATTTAATGTAATTCATGTTAAGGCTCTTGAGATTCTAGTACTCATTATTCAATTGGTTGGGGCCCAATATGAGGTGATTTTTGATTTATGTTCATTTATCACAGGATTTTTTTATCTTGGATTATTTATCACATGTTGTTTATAGGGTTTTAAAACATAGTTTGTCCTGATAGGAAATTTTATGGATATGTGTTTACATTCTTTCCTATTGATTCATGGATATTCATTCATGTTATATCACTTCTACTTATCATGTTTCTAGTCTGATAATATGAAGGTGTTTGATGAAAATAAAAAGTAAAATGATTTTCAAATATATTTGAGGTTTATGAAAATGCTTTGTAAAGTTGTGTTTAATCTACAACTATTTCATTCTTGATATTATAAACTCTATATAATCTATTGTGTTATCCAATGGGGATTTATTCTCAAACCCAAAATTTTAATTTTGGAGGTTGTCTATTTTGAATTATTGGATATATGTAAAGGTATGGGAATCTTATAGCATGTAGGTTTCTCCTTTGGTTTCTTCCTTTATGTTGGTTTTGTTTTGTTTTGACCGTTAGTCACATGGAGACTTGTTGGTATTGGTTAATTCATAATTTTTTTATCTGTTTTGTATTGGATTGTATAGAACTTTTTTTATCTTTTCATTCTACATAGTACTTTGGTTGTATGTCTTGTTTCATAATATGTAGAAGAGTGGTTCTGTTTTCTTTATTTATATCACCATGTGATGACCAACTCTGGTGTATGGTTTGGTTGACCTTGTATTGTGTATTACAATTTTATATCAAAGGGAAGGATTAGTCTAGTATTTGTTAACACTGCTTGAGTGTGGTTCTATGTCATGTCATGAATGGAGTTAAGACCATCATAATTTTGATAGTTAGTGTAGAAAGGGGCCTGGAAATCCCACATCCATGATTGAACCCAAGTTACAATGGGTGGCCAGGGACCTTTTTTCTTTGTTTGAGACTTCTATTTGGGGTTATTTTAATGAAAAAATATGGGAAGTTTATTTAAACTGACAAATTCCTTTTTAAATATATTTATTTGATATAATTTTTAATTTCATTAATTTCCTGTTATTTTAAAGCATTGGTTTTAATTTTGAAAGTGGTCCTAATATTTTAGAATATGACAAGGATCTAGTTGGTTATTATCTAGTGTTTATTAGATAAATATCCAAGAAGAGATCCTCCAAAACTAAGTGGGGAAGCAATGTGATGGTCACATAGGCGAACCATCTAGTGAACCCTTATTTGGTAGAAGCTGTAATACGCACTATTAAAATTCTTGGTCAAGTGGGTGATGGGAAACCAGGATGTGTGGTGGATAATGGACCTGATTTTACAAAGAAAAATCCTCCCATATTCAATCGTGTCAAAGGACAATAAGAAGATGGGGAGTGGCTAGTGTGGATTGAGAGGATCTTCAGTTTCTTCAATACGATTGATCACTCAAAGGTGAGTTTTCCACATAAATTCTTGAAGGATTGGGAAGGAGATGGTGGGAATCTTTTGTCTAACCTAATTTACATGAGGACCATACTTGGGGTTATTTAAAGAAAATATTTAATTATTAGTTTTACCCAAAAATTTTTATTTGCAGAAAAGAACTAGGAGTTTCTATAGAAGGAGTTGAGGGAGTGTGCCATTCTAGGGGATATACCCATTTTTCTAAGCTGGTGCATCTAGTACGCCAGTAATGAGTACCAAAATGCATGGAGGTTTGAGTTATGATTGAGGTTTGATATTTGGTTTCTCGTAATCTTTCTAACCTTTGCACGAGTAGTTGAAGAAAAAATCTTTAGATGTGGAAGGCATATCTTGGAAGAAATGTTTGGATGGAGCTTCTATTGGTGTAGTTAGTATCTAGGGTTTATCTTATGACCAGAAAAGGATGCATAAGGGTGGTATGATCTCTATTGGACCAGTTCTAGGGGCTTTATTATAGAATAATTATATTGATTTCTATCAATGTTAATGGTCTAGTTATACCAGACCTATCTATATAGTGACTCCTCAGACTTTTTATCATTGTAGATTATTGGTCCATCTAAAACATTTATATTAAAGGATTCCATAAGTAATTAAGGAGAGATCTACTGTCACCATGGGTATGAAGGTTCATAACAGTGTTTCAAATTTTGGTGGGTTAAATTTGTAGTACAATGGGGAAGACCATGTGGCTATGACTAGACATCTTCATGTAACTATGTATGCATAAGAGGAATCTGAAGCATGTCTAGCTATTATTAGAGGTACGATGTTTATTTCATCTTCTGTGGTTCTAGCATTGATTGATATAGATGTTACTCATTATTTTATATCATAAATATTAGTTGATATTTTTTGATTTAATTTGGAACATATACTATACTTGTTTGATCTTTCCACACATTTGGGAAAGAGGTTTGGCCAATGTTTCAATTTTCCTATATGTCGAGTGATGATAGCCGACATTGAGATAGAATGGGACTTATTGGTGATTGATCATAACATCATAAACAATATTATGAGTATGTATTATATGATCAGTGTTAAGGTCCTTATATTTTGTTATTACAGATGCGTATAGTTATTTTCTACTCATACAGTCACTCATTTCTATTTGGGTGAGTAGGATTCTAGATTAGGAAGGGAAGGTAATGTTTTTATTTATGATGAGGTAATCTCATGTGATATGTCATAGATTTTTCATTATGTAGTTAAATAATTTTTGTTGATCAAATTAATGTAGTGGTAATTTCCAACCCAATTATATTTCTAAATTATATATCTAGTTTACTTCCAAAAAGAGAGGTTGAGTATACTATTAACCTTCTCCCTTGAATGATGCCTGCCTCTATTCCATCATATCGAATAGAAACTATTGAGTTCTGAAACATAAAGTACATCTTGAGGATCTAGAATCTAATATATTTATTCATCCTAGCATTACACTGTGGGTTTTTCCTATCCTCTTTTCTAAGAAGGAAGAAAGAAACCTCAGAATATTTTTTGACTATAAGGCTCTAAATTGGGTGAAGGTTAAGAACAAGTATCATTTTCTTAGGATTGATAATCTTTTTGACCATATTAGAGGGTCATGTTATATTTCAAATAGTTACATGTGGTTTGGGTTCCACCAGTTATGTGTCTGAGAAGTAGATTTATCTAAGACCACATTTAGAATCTTATAGGTGAATTTCATGTTTTTGTTTATTCCATTCAGTCTGACTAAATCTCCAACATTTTTTATGGATTTGGTAAACTAGATATTTCATTTGTTATTGGAATTATTTTTTTATGTGTTCATGGATGACAGATTGGTGTACTTCACTTTGATGTGAAACACATGGGCTATTTGGATATCATTCTTTGAACATTGAAGGAACATCTTCTCAACGGAAATCATTACAAATAGGATTTTTGGATTTGGATGTGAAATTTTTGGGGAATTTGATATCTGATAGGGGTATCATAGTGTATCCTAAAAATATATAGGTTTTTAAGTCCTTGATGCATCCCAAAAATATGTTTGAAATTCCATGCTTCTTGGGTGTGGCTGGTTAGTGTAGGAGGTTTTTTAGGATTTCTCCAATATCTCATCTTTGATGATTACCTAAACCCATAAGGGTGTAATGTTTGAAGGAAAATAACATTTAGAGATCTATAGAGGGGATAAATATGAGTTTGGATTTAGTACTATTTAGGATTCTTTCAAATATGGGTTTGAGTTATGATGTTTTCTATGATACCTCGGGTACGGGGTTGGGATGTGTCTTGATGTAGGGGAAACAGGTGGTGGCCTATAGATTACACCAATTATGACCTCATGAGAAGAACTACCCAACCAATGATATTGAGTTGGAAGAAATTATGAATGCACTCAAATTGTGGTGTTACTATCTATTTGGGGATCCGTTTATAGTATATTAGGGTAATAAGAGCCTGAAATATGTTTTTATTTAGTTGGATATGAACGTAAAACATTGACACTACATTTAATACCTTCAGACCATTGATTTTGATATTGTGTAAACTCATGGGAAATTAAATTTTGTTTCTGATGGACTTGATAAGAAATTATTAACACAACACATAAAATAATTGGTTAAGGAGTGGACTCTAATGTGTTTGTTTTCTAATATGATATTGGGAGTGGAAGAGGTTGGTGCATATGTGTTCTTAGATTTGTTGAAAGATGAAATGTATTTAGATGAGTGAGTTTCAATCAAGCATGGGATATAAACTGAGTTCCAATTATTTAGTGAATTCATTTGTTATGGGGAGACCTCAGGTGAGTAGTCTTTGTCTCCTAGTGGAACATTGTGATTTCACAGTAGGTTGGTTGTTCTTATCCCCCTAAATCAGTAGTTTATAGAATGTGGGAACTAATCTTGTTTTTCCGTGAACCCTATGGCTACTAACATGTATCAAAACTAGAGATGTCAATATTTGGGGCTGTGGATGAGGTAGTAGACTGTAAATTTTGTACCGCAATTTCCTACTTATCATATAATTAAGGTGGAACACCAGAGACCTATGGGTTTGTTTCAACCCTTACCCATTTTGGTATGGATGTGTGATGATATTTCCTGAGATTTCGTCGCTGGGTTTTTTGGATCTCATAGTGGGAATTATGTGATTTTTTTGAAAATTAGTTTAATCATAAAATCAACACATTTCTTCGAAATCAAAGTGATAATGAAGGTGGAACAACTTGGGGACTTGTATATCAATGATATTGGGAGGCTTCATGGGGTTACCTATTTGGTTGTATCTGATACGGACCTCTGGTTTTATTGAATGTTTAGAATTTTTTTAAGAGGCGATGTGTTTCTACACTAGAATGATAAAAAATTATCATCCACAGATGGATGGAAAAAAAAATATTACCATCCATGTTCTTGAGGATATGCTTCAGGATTGTGTGCTTGATTTTGGAGGATCCTGGGAAAAGAATATAGCTCTGGTGGTGTTTTCCAATAACAACAGTTACAAGTAATTGATTATGAAAGAGCCTTTTGAGGTTTTGTATAGATGAACATGTCGATCTACCTTGTACTAGGAAGAGTTGGGAGAGTGTTCCTTCATTGGGTTGAGTATTATTCAGGATATGATTAATATGGTGCAGTTGATCCAGAGGAGATTGATCATGGTATAGAGTCATTTAAAATTTTATACAGACCATCCTCACCAGCCACTGGAGTTTGATATTGGTGACTGTGTTTTTCTTAAATTTTAACCATGCATGAGACATCATTAGTTGGGTAATCAAGGAAAGTTGGAACTAAGGGTAGTTAACCCCTTTGAGATAGTTTGGTGATAGGCAAGGGTAGCCTGTTGGTTAGAAATTACATCTTGTTTGAATTCTATCCACAAAATGCTTCATGTTTTCTAGATAATGAGGTATAAATTAGATCATTACCATGTGATTATAGGAGGGGACCTTGATATTTATACTAACACCACATTGGTTGAGCATTCAGTTAAGATTATGGATAACCTAGATTTGGGTACTACATGATTAAACATTTCCTCTAGTCTGAATATTATAGCAGTGATGACGAGATTTCCATGATATGTGGGAGTGGGAAATATTGGTGTGGTGTAAGCGACTATTACTTTTTCTATCTCGAAGAATCTAAGGGATTTCTGGTGGAATAACACATTTATAATGGGGATACTATAACACAAAGTTATGATTTTCAATTACTCCATTGTTTATTATTTGTTTATCATCCTTTTTTGGGTGATTTTGCAAGATTATTGGGGATGGGAAGACATTACAAGAGAAAATAAACTAATGTTTAGGTTTTTATGATCATATGAATTAATGGAGTTTTAGTATAAATGTGTCAAAGACTTAGCGGCATTCATCCAATGTTCAGAGAATTCTTAGAGAAGGTTCTTTGAGTTTTTCTGCTCAAACACATAGTTTCTGCAGTCTAATGGGGATTTAATTACTATGTAAGGAGATTACATGATGTGTAATCATGGATTGATATATGTTGGGAACTAATATAGGGTGTGAAATATTGAACCATCATGTAACAAGTTAATGATTTATAATGGTTAATTTTTTTAATAAAACAAGAATATATTTTTACGTTTATTTTAGTGTCATGGATTAGATGACATTTAATGGGATTAAACACCCTATAATCATTATTATTTTGGATTTTAGGGTTCTGCACAACTGATTTCTTATTTATTAATTTGTATACATTCTCCCTCCTGGCGTAGAATCTCTCAGGGTAGAGTTTGAAGCCCTTTGACCCTTCTATAGGGTTTCATTTAGTGATGGATCATTTTTGTGGTTATGGTGCATTTATCCATGTATTCCTTCTAGTTATTCTTTAATTTGGTGATGAATATTTCATTAGCTATGGTTAGGTTTTATATTTTTGATCAAATATTTTTTTATATCGATCCATTGTAGTTTATTTTTGTGTATTTTCTTATGAAGTCTGATATCTTATTTTCTAGTAACCATTGTTAAATATGATTAAGTTTATAATGGTTTAATCATGGTGTCTAGATATGATTTTTTAATTAAATGAATTTATTATTATTCATTGTAAATTATATTGGTTTGTTAATTGATTTGAATTGATATGTGTTTTAAAAGATTTTGTTGGAAAGAATTTTTTTTAAAATTAAAAAGTATTTTCTTGATTTGAAAATGTGTTTTCCTATATAAAATAAGATTGGATTGGATTTGAAAATGTTTTATAAAATTGTGATCATGGTTTGAAAATTTTATTTTAACAATTAACAAATTGGGAACCATGGGTGTTTTGAGAAAGAGAAAGGAGTATCCTTAGTGTGTGTGGCACAACTATGAGGCACCCTTTTTGAATATAGATGTATTGTGGTAGGAATCAATGTTGGATCTATCTGACTTTATGCCTATTTTATCTATTGAGTGTCTAGTATGCATTTTCCCATAAGCCGGGGTCTAATATATGTTGTTTTATCATTTATGGTTATTTGTCGAATGATTGTTTTTATCATGGATTTTTTTCTCACAAGTTTTTTATGTGGTTGCCTCACATAGCTTTACATGATAGGTTAATTCATATATATATGATTACTTTATTTCCTATTAATACATGGGATTATTTTTTTCAGTTATATCAATTCAAAATTTTAAATTTCTATTTTGTGAATATGAAAGGATTTTAAGAAAAACAAAGTGAAAATGATTTATGAATGGATTTGAGATTTATGAAAAATATTTGTAAATTGTTTTTGTCATAAATTATATAACTATTGAATTCTTGGCATTATAGCTTGTATAGACTCTATTGTTGTATCCTATATGTATTTTTTCTCACATCCTACATTTTTCATAGGGTTAGTTTTTGATTTTTCATTGAAGGATATAGGTAATTGGAATATGATCTTGTAGCATTCCAGCTTCTGATTTGGTCTATAAATTTGATTTGATATTTTTTGGTGGAGACTATTGGTTACATGTAGACTTTTTTGTCTTTATTTATTCACAATTTTATGTTTATCTGGGTTTTCATGGATTTTTTAGACCAATTTGTATGTTTTTATTCTATATAATACTCTGGTTTTACATCTCTTTTCTTTACATATATAAGACTTGTTCTATTTTCTTTTGTGACCTCACCATGTGACAGTTGCCTTGGGTGTATGGTTTGGTTAACCCAGGATGGTCTGTTATATATATGGACTATATCATATCCCAATAGTATGTTAAAATTTTCATGTATGTTAAATCTTGAGAATTGTGATGACAAAATGTTGACATTACTTAATTGAATGACGATTGATGTTAAATCATGGTTTTAATTACACCATGGATTCCATTGGATTCAATAGATTTGTGACATAAAATTTGGATAATTTTTGGGTGAGATGACCACTGATTAATAATGATTTTGAAAGTGGTTTAAACTCTGTTTAGCATGAGATGAGATTTTAGGTGATTGCTTGAAATAGGATTGCTTCGGTAATATCTTATGGGATATTTATATTCTTGTTGACAATTTGACATATAAAATAAAGTGTGATTGAATGATAAATGGTAATTTTTAGAATTAACCATTGAGACTTATGAATTAATATTATGATATATTTACTATTATGACTTGTTTTTTTCATGATGAAATGATTAAATAGTGGGATTTTCCATGTTTGATGCTATAATTCTTATATAGTGGCCTTATCCCAGTTTGATTCTAAAATTATTATATATATATAGATATATATAAGTCTGTATTCTTTGGGATGCCGAAATTCTTATATAGCGGGATTGGAGTAGTTGATGATGAAATGATTATATATAGGGCTTTACCTATATGATGAAATAATAATACATATATATTTTCTCAGTTTTGTGATCATGTAATGGTTTATTTCTATAGGTGGAATGTTTGTGCTACATAATCAATGATATTATGGCATGGTGCTGAAGCAAGTTGACTGTTGTATTTTTTATTAATTGATTATTTAATTCACATATTTAACAATTTACTTTGTGCACATATAATTAGATTTATTTTGTTTAGACATGGTGGTGTCAACCTAATGAGTTTTCTCCAAACCCTATATAGGCCACTGTTTGGTACTTGAGAAGATTACATTGATGTATGTATTTACAAAGGAAAGGAACCTTGTTGATGGTTTTTTCTTATTGGATGGATTTGAGTTTGGAGATGGGACCGACATGGGGTTTAGGGCTAGGGTATTGTGAGTTTATTTTTTGTCTTATGGTTCTTTTATTTGTATTTTTTTCAGTTTGACATTTAAATAAATTTATCCATTCATTACATGGTTCACTATTATTTGTATAATGTGTTCCCCCTTTTCATCCTAGTTGGTTGTTGTACTATTTTTGTTATTTTTGTTACTATGATATTTAAAATGAATTATTATTTTGGTTAAATCGTATATCTAAACAAGGGTGTATAGTGTCCCCACTATACCCTTTACACTCTCACTACTAGTTAGCAGCCTCAGGAATATGAGGAGGTGTGCTCGAGGTCCCATAACCAACCTTATTTGGACATGTGAGAGAGTGCTAGAACATGGAACATTACACTGGGTCACCTTAGTTGGTATCAAAATATTTTTTAGATATTATTGGGATTAATTTACTTATTTTTTTTGGAATTTAGACTAGAGAATGTTAGTGAATGCCCAAGGGATAAGAATAAATATTGGAGAAAATACTAATTTTTTTGGTAAAGTATAGAGTGCATATCTTCCTAACAATAAAATCCATGTCAATATTAAAAAAAGTGTATTCATTTTCAAGAATTTATTCACCTAGGAGTAATGTACCAAACAAGATCAGCTGATTATTAACTCAAACTTCAATCAGTGCCTAAAAAGTGGGTCTAACTATATATCTCTATTAAAATTCTTCTGGTATATTCTTTTTTTAATATACATGATCTTTATGTAGAATTATGAAGGTTTTAAATTCAATGATGTAATATATAACTTGCGAGGATAGAGAACTTAATAGGATTATTTCCATGGGGAACCAAGATTAAAACCTAGAGATTCATATGTTAGGTTATTAATGAGTTAGTTCTCCTATGTTAAAATTTTATTTTATCCATTTATTGATTTTTATGCCTCGGAATAAAATTATTTACATAATTGTCAGAGAAATGAGAAATTGACTTAACAATGGACATGATGGACAACATAGATGTTTTACAATAGATAAATCAAACTAGATAATATCTAGGTTAAGAAATATTATGGAATACCTAACCCAATGTTACCTCTTATGTTTAACGAGTCAAACTAATTTGAATATCATAACACACTAATAGAGAGAAGCAAGCAATGTCGTTTATGTTATGTGGATAAAGTACATGGATGAATGATTATTTAGTTCCCTAAATGTTAAGAATGTGGGAGGAATCACCCATGTAAATGTATTAAAGGATCTAACTATTTTTGATGAGTAAAAATGGAGTGGACATAGTAAATAATTTTTCAAGGAATATGAATAGATTTTTTACATGATGGATAAAGATAGAGTTCTTATTAACGTACCACTAATAGTTCAATGTCTAAAATGTGGGAAATATGATATTTTTCAAATTCAAGGAACAATCCATGTTTTAATAAGAATTATGGGTATCCCCAACCTCCTTGACCAATGGAACAACGTCTGTCTTGGATAAAGAAAATATATGATGTGGATTTGGATGATTAAGGTACACTAATCCTTTAATACATAGTTGATGATGTCATTTGGGATTTTGATTCTAGCAACCCTAGTATATCTATGATGTTTTATAAGACCATGAAATCCCCATACATAAGATTGAAATTATTAGGGAATACTTATAGTTGTATGATTATCAAACCCTATGAAGATGTTTATAGGAATGTTATTTAGGAAAAAACTTATTGTTATTCCATTATGAATTTGATGATATTCTTTAAAATGATTGACTATTTCCAAATAGAGTCCATATAAATTTAAAAAATTAGGAAATCAAATTTAATATTTTTAAAAAAATTATAATCAATCAGTTCAACGACGGATAAGATCTCTCTAGGAAAATTGATTCTATTATTTGTGTTTTAATACCCAAATTTGAGGATTATATATCATAGATGAATGAGGAGAAACTCAATAATTCGGGATATACCTATATTGAAAAAAAGACGCATTTATTAATATTACATATGATAGTAAGGTAGATATGTCATTGGTCAATATATATTCAGTCATGTTTATCTTTTAGATACCCAAATATTTCTTACTATTAATTGATAATTAAAATTTCAAGGAAGAAATTTATTTAAGGGAGGATAATGTAACAACCTAATATTTTCATATTAATTTAAATTTAAATAAATTCTATGATGAATACCATATCTCACATGAAATTCCAAATTAAAGGAAACAAAAAATAAATTTATTTACAATAAGAGTGTAAGAAACCATGTATTACATACCATGGTAGATAGCATCCAATAAATAAGTATAAATTAAAAATAAAAAAATTATAAATGAATAATATCTTCAAAAATATGAGACCCCTGGTTAATATTCAACACTATGAATCACCATTTGTATAATTAAACCTACATTAAGGAATAAAATTATGAAATGATATAGCACTGTGAGGAATGTAAAGTGTTACTTAAGATGTGAGAACAACATGAATGGGTTTAGTAATGATATAAAAAAGAAAAAAAACAAACCATCATTAACATGGTACTTAAAGAAATGGTCAATTGATATATATATATATATATATATATCTGGCAGGTATACTGAAATTGTTTATTATTAGTAACAAATTAAAAAAATTCTATTTTAGAAAAATAAACAATCAAATAAAATAGTAAAATATTTTTTGAAATTTGTTATTTTGTAATATTTTTATGCGCATAAATTATTATTTTTAAATAATGATATGATAAAATTAAAAGGAATATTTTAACAGAAATCCAGAGGTTTCCTCTACTGATTTGATCACGTCGGCTGGTGGTGTCGTCTCCTCCGGCGAGTGACGGTCTTCTGGGAAGGATGCGGACCCGAGCGGCTTCAAAACCATGGAGGGTTCCTCTACTGATGTCTCATCGGCTAGCGGTGTGAAGGTCTTCTCTAGTAACACTGTTCTGCTGAGATCAGATGATGGTGCAGTGAGGGTGGACCAGTTGAATCGCGCCACTGCGAAACCTCCACCCTGTAAATTCCTTAACCAGTGTGCTTGGGATTCTTCTGGGTCCATGGTAAAGTATGTTTTGAAGATTGCCTCTTCTGATGTCAATATTGGCCATTTTCAGGAATCTGTGAGGGTGCCTACTGGTTCTGCATCATGTGGTCAGCGTTCCTTTGTCGATGTGATGAAGGATGCTTTATCGGATCAGAAAAAGATTGAGGATTCCTGCCATAGAAAGATTCTATGAAAGGGATCTTTGGCTCACGTCGAGGTGAACCCTGGTGTGATTGCTGAAAGGTTGTCATTGGGTGAGAACTCATTGATTTCTCGCATTGTTCTTCTTAAAGGTGCGAAACCCTGGAAATGTGAAGATTTATTCCGTAGAATTTCGATGATGTGGGGCTTTGCTAGCTAGAAATGTGTCTCCCTTGGGTGGGGATTCTTTCACTATTTGTTTCCATCGGCAAATTTCATGCTTAGGGCAAGGAGTTATGGTTCCATGTTTCTAAAACTGGGATGGATTCATCTACATGAATTTTCACTTGACATTAATGTCTCGAATGTGAAAAATGTCTTCTCTTAGGTATGGGTGAGTCTTCATGGGCTTAATTGGGTTCTTTGGCATCCAGAGATCCTGCATGGTATTGGAACGAAAATTGGAACTCCCATCTGCCTTGATAAGGAAACGACTAATGTCAAATTTGGGAACTTCGCTAGAATGCTGGTGGAAGTTGATCTCAGATCCACTCTCATTGATACGGTAACACTTTTTATTCCATCTGATAAAATTATGATTGATGTGGAATATGAAAAGAAACCTCTTTTCTGCACTAAATGCATGACTGTGGGGCACTCTTTGGAGTTGTGTCGTAAAAACATCACTTGTAATGAGCGTGGGATGCGATGACACCCCTCCAATCTCTGTCGAAAAAAGGATAATTTGAAGGAATCGTCCTCACCAAAGCATGTCATCAAGGACATCGACCCTCCTATGAAGGCAACCCCTGATGTGCTGACTCTTTCAAAGGGAAAATCTTTCATTGTTGATTCTACTCTGACAAGATATTATAGTGGCCCTTCTAGAGCTCATGATGTTATCACTTCTGATAATTTGAGTCATGCGTCAGCATTGGTGGTGAATGACTCTTCACAGCTGAATATTCAGAAGCAATCTTCTGCGGAATGGAAGAACAACTCTGATGATGGGAAGGAAGGGGCCGAGGTCTCCACTCCAGGAAATGGAGTTTCTATCCCATGAAAGTGGGGGGACACACATGAGGATGATGAGGAAAGTGATAAGAATATGATTAAAACCTCATACAGTGATATTGTTCGAGTAGAAAAGACCAGAATCTCTGATAGTGAGGGTGTATTGCCTACCCAAGTTAAAAGGAAACCAAGGAAAGATTACTCTGCAGTTCCGAGGACAGTGACCACCGGGTCATCCTCTATGATGGCTAAGGAGAAGCTATCTATGGAGAAATTGGAGTGAAGGAATAAGTATATCAAGTTGCTCAAACAATATGAGCCCTAATCAGAATGGGAATCAGCCGATACAGAGGATATGACCAGGTATGAATGTGATGCTTAAGACTATTCCGACTTGTAATCTCGTTCTCTTTCTCTCGTTTGTCTCTGAAATTTTTTTTTTATTAATAAATTTTTGGTCCTAGCGTTCTTGTATTTGAATTCTGGGTAAGTAATAAGAATAAATTTATTTCATTATTAAAAAAAATTAAGAAATTTATTTTTATGCGCTATGAGTATTTTACCTTTAGAAACAAATTAGATTATATTAAAATTAAGATAATGTATAATGTTCATAATAAAAATAGATTTAAACTGATTTAATTTTTAATAACTATGAAATAGGAATAAGAACAGTAAATAATGGAAAAATTTATTTTCTTAAAAAAACACCTTTTCATTTTTTATGTAATAATTTAAAACATAAATTCCTAAATTATCAAATATAAATTTGAAAAAATAAAAATAATTTTTATTCTCACCAATAAAATATTATATTAGTATATTTTTTGGGATTCATTGGAAAAGTTTTATTTTTAGTTGAATGGTATAAAATACCATGTTTTAGAAATACCGTAACGTTTTATGAAATTATCATAATATTAATGCGACATAATGATTTATAAAACCATTTTATTGAATAAATTTTTATTTTATATTTAAAATTATTTATTTATAAATTTTAGTTTTAAAATAGAACGTCATGTTTGTTTTTTATAACCTAAGTTAATTTTTTTAAAAAATAATTTTTATGTTTCATAAATTAATTATTTTAAAAATAATTTGTATAAGTTTTTGAAATTTAATATAATGAAGTGATATTAATATTTTTAATTATAGTATAAATATTATCTAATACATTTGATTTTTTTAGTCATAAAAATATCTTAACAATGTTAAAAAATTAGTTACTATGGTAAAATTAAATTACTGTAGAAAGTCTAGTCAAGTGGATATAGCCCAAAATATCTAAAACCTTATCCCTTATTTGTTCAGATGAAAGGTCTCTTAACTAATATGACCCCATTTACATTATTTTCCACTATTTTATATACATTCCTTTTAATGTGACATGACATAAATAAAATGTTATGAATATTTACAAAAGTTCCACCCCTTTCACTTATAAATGAATGCCTTCACCACCCAACCTCTTCACATATATAAATCATCTTATTTAGAATAAATTATTGTAAAAACTCTTCCCAAATATATTTTTATAATTTTATAAGTTATATCCTCAGAAAAATTCCACTCTAAAAATTATCAAGGAGTCGTCCCAACAAGTATGGTAAAAGAATCTTAATATCTCAATTTTCAAAACTATTTCTTTCTTTATTTTACTACCTCATCCAAGTATATTATAAAAATTATACAATTATAAAATAATAATCATAAGTATATTGAAATGTTATCATAATTATTAAATAACATTTCCTTACAACTTTTTAATTCATTATAAAAAATGAAAATGTTGCTCGGGTGTATGTGCGGACTACTACCTCCATTGATGACATGTATCATTTATCATTACACCACTACATGGATGATTATAATAATTTATTTATTTAAAAAATATTATAGATATTTTAGAATTATTATTTTATATAGATAAATAACAATCATCATTATTTTATTTTCATCCGTTGAAAAATGAAAATGCCAGTCTGGGGTACTTGTAGACTGTCTCCTCCATAGACGACATGTTTCATTCTTAATCATTTCCTTATATGGATTATTAAAAAATATCTTTCATAAATTTATATGATATTACTTATTAATATTTTTAATTTTGTTTTTATAAAGGTATGATAGAAAAATTAAAAACTATTATAAAGTAATCAATGGATATTAGTATATTTATTAGAAAAAGCTCATCACTAATTTCATCTTCATGAGTCATAATGAGAAATATTAGGTAATGATAAATGAATTTTCAAAATTATTCATTAAATTTTATTATATTACCTTGAATAATTATTTATTTTTGAGATTTTACTCAAAAAATGGGTTTTAGCTTCTCCATTACAAAACATACATGAAACAATCAAAATTATAAATCTTAGATGATAAAAATAAGGAATAACTAACTTATGAATATATAATGAATGATTATAACTAAATATTGTAAAATTTAACATAAAATTATATACATATAAAAAAGGATATGAAATATATTATTATGATTTTATGCCTATTGTGCAGGAGGTTAACGTATTTTCATGGATGCCAAGAGCTATGGTGAGGGTTTCAATCTCACTTTTCCGTCTTTGAGAAATATTCCATATTCACTAATTGTTTTTTATTTTGTGGTTTATACACTAACCTATTTATTTTTTTATGATAAATTAATTTAAAGTGATTTTTAAATACAAAGCATGTTTTTTTGGGCTTTCTACTTGCGGGATACCAATGGTTTAAGTGAGTTTGTTAACTCAAAATTTCATTCTTTGTTTTATAATGATTCTTAAGGAACATATTTTTCATATGTTTGGTTTCATCCAACAAAATATATTATTATATGATAATTTATATTTTAAATATAGGGAACATAACATTTAATATTCTATGATTATTCCTTTTGGAATTTATTTCTCATAAAAATATAATGTTCTTAATAAAATTTTCAATCCTCTCGAATAAGACATTTCTCTTCCATGTACATGATCTTTATTCCCTCTAATGTTCTGTTTTTTAATTTTAAAATCTAAATATGTATTATTTATTGTTATATTAATAAATAATTTTAATTATTTTCAAAATTATGTTTTGTTACACTTTTAAATGATATAGGTTTTAATAAGGCTATTTTAAAATACTAAAGTTGTTTTATTTTCATGGTCAAATATTTAATCTTCCTATAAAAATATCGTTTGTATTTTTTTTCTTTTTTTGTGTATCTAGTTTTTATTTTTATTTTTAAATTTTATTTTAAAAATGATTTAATTTTTCTTTCTTGGAAATTATTTTTTATATATTACTCATAACTTCATATTTTTACAAAAAGATTAAAAATGTTTTAAAAAATAAATTTTTATGATTTTTTATCCATTATATTATATTACTAAAAGAATATATATCATTGGGATTTATATTTCAATAAAAACCTCTAAAGTCACTTATACTGTTTTTGTTTTGGGGTGTTAAGAATGTTTTATCAGATGATCCCCATCTTAATCCCTTATTATAGGGTACTGGTCATAGTGTTCTTATGAAGGTTTTTTATCAATGTAAACATAATTAAAACTTTTCATGATACATTGGTGGTATTTTTTTATGAAACCATCCATATTTTTTATATATGTGGATTATGAAATGTTTTATGATTTTCTTTATTAAACGATTTCATTTTTCTTTTCTTAATTAAGTGTTGTTTTAAAATTAAAATGTTTTTATGATCTATTGGAACACATATATATCATTTCCACTATATGATGGGTGGGAAAAGAATTATATATCCCTTTAAATGATTTCATTAATGGTATACATCAAGGGATAAATGAGAATGAGGAGTAAAACCAAATCTATATGGGAATATTTCCATTAAGTGAAAATTGGTCTGAGGATTTTATATCCCTCCTACTTATTAAGAATTAATTATATATCATGAGATGACATGTCAAGGATGAGGGAGTAAACTAAATCCATTATTGGAATTTTTCTACTATATTATGAGGTTTTTGGTAGTGATCCTTTACAAAAGAATTTATTTGTGACTATTATTCATTGTATTGAGGTGAGACTAATTCCTTGACATCCAAAATAGATTATCGATAATTTTCATAAAGTATCAAAACAATTCAAAAAAAATTTCTCTGTTTTGAGAACATCACTTTTATTTTTTAAAAAATGTTATATTAAACTGGAAACTCAAACTTTGACACATACCGATCACATCATTTTTCAGTTGGATGTGAGACCAATTATGACACATCGAAAATGAATTATTCATTGATGATTTAAATTATCAAGAAAATATGATCATTTTGTTCTATTTTCAATGCGTGGCATTTTTTTAACTAAACTGTTGATTTTAAAAAGATATGTGACACATTGATTCATACCGGGAATATCATGTATCATATTGAGGTGAGTCTGATTAAAAAAAATCAAAAAGGAAATATATATAGTTTCCCTAAAGTATGAAAAAAATATGAATAAATTTTCTCAGTTTTGAGTAGGTTAGTTTTCCTTTTTACAAAAATTAATGTCAATTTTAAATAAAAAGTTTCGCATGGAGTCATTACAGTCCTGCAATTTTTCAGAATGAGGTGACACTGATTCCTACACAAATAAAATGGATTATGTATTTTTTTCATAAATAATCAATACAATACTAATGTGTTTCCTTAGTTTTGATTACATCACTTATTTGTTTTACTAAAATGTCATTTTAAACTGGTGATACACACTTTGTCTCATACAGATCTCATCATTTATCTATAACATCACAAGTAAGTAAAAAGTTATGTATTTTCTTATCTATGTCTATTTATTAATTAGATAGTGTTTTAAAGACTTAAAATGAGAATAAATACAATCTTAAGCATTGAATTCTCTAATATTTTTAAAAGATTGTTTTACCACCTTTGGATGGTGAAGGATTTTTAAACATATATTTTGACAATTTCACTAGCTCTATTTTTAAAAATAAACTTATTCTTTAGTATTGGGACATTGAAATTTACTTTGGATATGTTTTTGGTATTTTTCTGACAATGTTCATTTTTTAATGAATAGTGAAAAATACAGCATTTTACTTCAAAACTACTTTTTCATCTAATTTAATTATATGGTTAGAATATCTTTATAATTGGTTTTAAAGTGTAATTAGAATATATTTTACCATTTAATCCAATGGTGTTCATTATAATTAATTTCATGTTGAATTTGGACATAAACAATTGTCAAACTTATGATAGAAATTGTTTCTAAAAAAACCGCTATTTGTTTTGACAATGGGAATCATTTTTAAAATAATTACTGTAATTTTTGTGTTTGGAATTTGGTAAAATGGATTCAATATTAGGAATAAGAAGTTCAAAATTATTTAATTAAGACTCTTTTGTTTTTGGAGACTATGAATAGTAACAAATGTAATTATCTTTAATTATCGTGATTAATTAGTAATCAGGTAGTTAAGGGTAATAATATAATATCATAATAATAAAAAATGACCCTGAAATCTGTCCCAATGATACTGGTTGTTTCATGGCTAACCATTGTATTCCTTTTTCCAAACTTTGGGACCCCATGGAATCACTTTTAGGTGATAATGACACTTTATCATTTTATTTTTAAAGAGAGGAGAATATCACCAAAGTATGTAAAACCCAAGTAAAACAATTTTAATTTTATCTAAATAAATTATATCTTGGAATATAAATAGTAATTTAAAATATAAATATATTTCCTACATCATATTAGTTTTTTATAATTTTTAGACATTAAATAAATTAAATATTTTATGACATTGTGATGATGCAGCGATTACCTCATTAATGAACGATTTAAATAAAATGAAAAGATAATGTAAAATATAAGACTTACACTTGTAAATAACCTACTTTATGAGTATATTTCTAACCCTTATCACCTTATACTCGAAATATATCAATTTGGGACCTTTAAAATCCAAAACCCATTTTAATATAAAGTAACATATCTTGACTTTCCAAGAGTGCCCCTCCTCCCTCTTATAAAATGCCCCCACCTATACCAGCATACCCACACCTATAAAGACATTGGATCGACCACTATCTACACAGTTTATCTCTCCACATCCCTATCTTCATCCTAGAAGCCTTACCTTAGGCAGAAAGCTCTTCAAGAAACCCTTTTGCTTCAAAACAAGAGGAGTTACCCGATTTAAAGGCAATGTCTTCACTTGTGTTCTTTTGTATTATTTTCCTTCTCCAACCCCCTAAACACTTTTTATTCCTTTCTTTTGTAACAAAACCAGTATATTAAATATACTAGGATGTTGTTATGTGAAGTATTCAAGCTAAACATACACACACCTTCGTCAAATGTTTAAAGAACATACTATTTCTGTGGATGGCGAATTTCTGCCTCACGAAACGATGATTGTTCAATCTTCTTTTAGCACCTTTAATGGTGGCCATTAAGATGTAAATATATATATATATATGATATATATTACGTTTATGTTTTCTTTATTCTTTTTTATTTTTCATTTATTTCATTCCTTTATGGTTTCCATTTTGGGTAAACATGATATCTTCATTTTAGGAAGTGCGGACTACCGCCCCCTCAAAGTGATTTGATTCGTTAATTCCATATGTGGGATGTATAAAGGATGGAGTTAATGATATTATATATAAAAATATACTGGAATTATAATATACCTTTATATCATTATTATTTCATTCCATTAAATATGAAATATAAATGAAAGTAGCGTTCATGCGTACGTACGGATTACCGTCTCCATGAACGGTGCATTTCATTTCTTACCTCTAAATGTTATGTAATATTATAAATGCATGTATATACTGGATATATATGATATATATGATATCTACATCATGAATATAATTCTGGATATAATAGATATTTTACCACATGAACAACTTGTAATTATAAAGAGTTTCTTTTTGACTCAAGTGCCAATGATCGACAAAACGACCATTATTAACTTAAATAATATCATAGTGTTCATAACCTGGAAATAAGTGATATAAAATGAATAATGCACTTGAAAAAGCTTCTTAATAAAGTAAAAATTAACTCATGTTTATTATTCAGGAGGATAAAAAATGATCAGGTCAAGTCAGACCCGAGGTAAGGGACTTCATCTCAATCTCCTTTCATTGAGGCATATTTTGTTTTATACACAACTTTATTTTATACGGTTTATAAAACCCTTTGAATTTTATGTTTATTCAAAAGGAATATTTTTTATATGAAGTGTTTTACTAAACAACAAAAGGAATGTTTTTTTAGTATGTATGCAGCGACAATGACTTCTCCGCCGCCGTGACCATTATTTGAGTTTTGGCTTCCTTTAAAAGAAATAATTTTTTTTAAATCAAAAATTAATACCATGTTTTACTTTTATTTTATTGTGTTATTGAAAATGGTTTTGATAATGTTTTGATTATATCAATGTGGTTTTGATATCTTGTGATTGAATTGTTGAAATGTTATGTTTCATTTATGCATGTTTTATGTGAAATGATTATTTTATGGTTCTTGGAAATTGTTTATCAATACGGGAGGTTACATGATAAACTAAGGGAGGGTGATCCCATGATATCGATCCAATGCATTAGGTAACGCGAAGGGGTTAAACGCATTGTTTTCTTCGAAGATATTTAGGGAATATACTGTGATGGGTATTTCAAACGTAACCATGAGGGTTAATCCCTACGTAAGAATGTTATAAATGCCTCAACTTACCATTATGTCTTATGATTTCTATGATTTATTCATGATTTGATGAGGTATGTTAAAATAATTATGTTTAATGAGTAAAGTATGATTTCATATATGGACTAATGTTTTCATTTCGTACTTTTATATCCCTTACTGAGCTTTTTATGCTCATCCAATGTTTTTGAAGTATTTTTCACAGGTCAAGGGAAAGGTACATGATGCGATGATAGTGTCAAGGAAGTATCAAGAAAGAATCCTTGTTTTATTTTAAATATGTTTCCATTGATGGGAAAAGTGAGTACTACCTTTTATGTAGCCACTTTGTTAAATGTGGAATGTAATGCATGATTTATGATCTAATTATCTAAAACTCTAAACCTGAAAAGATCCTCGACGTGTATTATTGAAATAACTCAATATTAAGTAATGTTTAAGGTTGGGGACTTATAGTTGGTATCATAGGTCTATTTAGATAACTTTAGGAGTTATAATTCTATTAAATTATTATCTAAAAATATTTTTGTTGAAATGATATAGCATTTGAAGATTACCATGTTGCTTCATCTATGACATGTTTGTTCAGAATGGTTTTCTGCCACGGAAACAGGGAAGCAGTGCTAGGAAGGCATACATGAAGGAAATGACCTTCCAAATTAGCATCCTGAGATAGTTGGAATTGGAACTGAACAGTTTGTTGCAGTAATTGCGCAGTTGACTCAAGCAATAAATGGTGGTGGTAACCATGCATGAGATCAGCCTGATCAACCGTAGAGTAACATGTCAGTGGTGGAACATTTCATGAGGCAACATCCCCCATCATTCAGAGGATTATCTGACCCTATGCTAGCTGAAGGGTGGATTAAATCACTGGAGAAGATTTTTGATGTCATGGGGTGTTTAGACAATCAAAAGGTTAGTCTTTCTGTTTACCATTTGGAGGGTGAAGCATATCAGTTGTGGTCGAGGGTTAAAAATATCAAGGATAATGATGAGATTGATGCTATCGACTGGGATGAATTCAAAGGTATGTTTCTTGAGAAGTAATTTTATAAGGCTGTTAGACTTAGGATGGAAAAACAATTCTTGGAATTGAGGCAAGATGACGACTCTGAGGCTGTTTATGAAGAGAGGTTTACTCGATTGGAAAGGTATGCTCCAAATTTTATCTGTGACCTTGATAGTAAAATCAATCGTTTTTACACAAGATTAAAGCCAAAATATCGAAGGACTTTAGCTTCTCGCGAGTTCAAGAGTTATGAAAAGCTTGTTCGATGTGCTGAGAAGGTGGAAATGGAGTTTTCTGATGATCAAGTGTCCTATAACAACCAATAGAAGAAGAGACCGAGGTACCAGGAGAAAGGGAAGAATTCTTCAAAAAGGTCTGATGATAAGAAAACTAATTTTCTGGTTTGTGATAAATGTGGTAAAAGGAATTCCGGGGAATGTCTTCTTAATTCTGGAAAGTGCTACCGATGTGGTAATATGGGACATAAAGCTCGTGATTTCACTGAAAAAGATCAAGGTGATGATAAGACCAAATTTTATTTATAGTTAGTGAAATATATTAAGTTCAATCAGATGGGTCACTATGCAAACGAGTGTCTGAAAAATAGCTCGAGTGATGGGGTGTAGTTAGACTACAAGCAGAAAGGGGTGGTGAAATCCTTTGCAACTACTTCTGCAGATGTTGGGCCATCAAATGAGGTGGTATCAGGTACTTTGTTTTCTTTTTCAGATTATGCCAGTGTGTTGTTTGATTCTGGGTCTACACATTCTTTCATCTCTATAAACTTTTCTAGTAAAATGGGAATACCATCTCAAGAAATGACTCCTGAACTTGTGGTAAAAACACATGGGGGAAATGTTGAGGCAAAAAGAATTTATAAGAATCTTCCTATCCTTATCTGTGGAAAGAACCTACTTGCAAACCTTATTGTATTACCTCTAGTAGAGTTTGATGTTATCCTAGGTATGGATTGGCTCTCTTTTTACCATGCTAAGATTGACTGTAGAGCTAAAGAATTTTCTTTTCAGAAAGACATTCAGTTTGTGTACAAGAATGAACCCTTACTATTGATAACATATGAAGAGGCTGAGAAACTTTTAAAATATGGAAATGAATTTTACCTTGCACATATTGTTGAAAACAAAGGAACTGTTCAGATTAATGATATGCCAGTGGTAAATGAGTATCCTGATGTTTTTCCTGATGTGTTTCCTGAAATAATACCATATTGGGAAGTTGAATTTACTATTGACTTAGGTCCCGATGCTAAGCCAATTTCAAAAACCCCTTATCGAATGGCCTAAATTTAACTTTTTGAGTTGAAGGAGCAATTTCAAGATTTATTAGAGAAAGGTTTCATTCGACCTATCACATCACAATGTGGTGATCCTGTCTTATTTGTTAAAAAGAATGATGGTTCTATGAGACTTTTCTTTGATTATAGATCCTTGAATAACATTACTGTTAAGAACAAATATCCTTTGCCTCATATCGATGATTTGTTTGATCAGCTCCAGGGAGATGAGTATTTTTCAAAGATTAACCTGAGATCGGGGTACCATCAGTTGAAGGTAAAGGAAGAATATGTTCCAAGGCCGCGTTTCGTATGAGATATGGCCATTATGAATATTTAGTATTGCCTTTTGGGTTGACCAATGCACCTGTTGTATTCATGGAACTTATGAATAGAATTTTCCATGAGTTCTTGGATATGTTTGTGGTTGTTTTCATTGATGATATTTTGGTGTTTTCTAAAAGTAAAGAGGAGCATGAAAGAAATTTAAGGGTTATTTTGAAAACCTTAAAAGATAAGAAATTGTATGGGAAATTCTGAAAGTGTGAGTTTTGGTGGAAAAAAATTCTTTCCATGGTCACATTGTTTCTAAAGAGAGGATAACTGTTGATACTGCAAAAACAAAGGTCATTTAAGAATGGCCAAGACCCACAAATGTAACTGAGATTCATAGTTTTCTTGGTTTGGGAGGATATTAGAAAAGGTTTGTTAGAAATTTTTCCCGGTTATCTAGTCCAATGACTAAGTGAACTTGGAAGGGTGTTAAGTTTATCTGGACAAAAGAATGTGATCATTGTTTTTAGGAATTGAAAAGTAGATTGGTGAATGCTCTAGCTTTGGCACTGCCTTCCATTAATGGTGAGTTTGTTATCTACAGTGATGCTTAATTAAAAGGACTTGGTTGGATCCTAATGAAGAATGACCAGGTAATTGCTTATGCTTCACGTCAGTTGAAAACTCATGAGGTAAATTACCCTACACATGACTTGTAATTATCTTTTGTTGTTTTTGCTTTAAAAACTTGGAGGCATCATTTGTATGGTGTAAAGTGTAAAATATAAATTGATCAAAAAAGTTTAAAGTATATATTCACTCAGTTTGAATTGAACATAAGACAGAGCAGATGACTAGAATTAATCAAGGATTATGATTGTACAATTCATTACCATCCGGGAAAAGAAAATAAAGTGGATGATGCTTTGAGTCGAAAAAGTAATACTTCATTAACCATGTTACGTTCAGAACGTGATCCTTTGGTTAAGGATTTGATGAACTTTGGCATAGAAGTTGTTGGTGCAGGATGTTCTTCTATTTTTTTCAGGTATTAGTGAAATATTCTCTATCAAACATAATTAAGAAAGGAAAGAAGCAAGACAGTGAGTTGCAGAAAAAGGTATAGTGGGTTCAGAAGAGTAAGTTTCCGGAATTCAACATTCATAATGATTGTGTTTTGAGATTTGGGAAGAAATTGTGTGTGCCTTGTGATTCACTGTTGAAGAGCGAGTTGTTATGTGAAGCTCATAGTTCTCCGTTTTCAGTTCATCCAGGCAGTACTAAGATGTATAGAGATATTCAAGAGTATTACTGGTGGGACAGAATGAAAAGAGATATTGCTGATTTTATTCTGAGTTGATTGACTTGTCAATAGGTTAAAGAAGAGTGACAGTTACCGAAAGGGATGCTTCAGCATTTACCACTGCCAGAGTGGAAATGGGAGAATATATCCATAGACTTCGTTGTGGGATTGCCGAAGACACCTCGAGGGAATAATGTAATCTGGGTTGTTGTTGACCGTTTGACTAAATATGCTCATTTCCTTGCTATACGAGATACATTTTCCCTAGATCAACTTTCCCATTTGTATCTTAAATAGATAGTAAGGTTACATGTATTTCCTCTATCTATTGTATCTCATCGTGATCCTAGGTTTACTTCTAACTTTTGGAAAGGCCTTTAGAATTCATTGGGCACTTAATTAAATTTTAGTACAGATTTTAATCCTCAATCATACGGGTAGTCAGAATGAACGATTCAGACTTTTGAGGATATGCTACGTGCTTGTTCGATGGATTATCAGGAAAGTTGGGACCACCAACTTTCTTTTGTTGAGTTTTCTTATAATAATAGTTTTCATTACAGTGTACAGATGGCACCATTTGAGGAATTATATGGGAAGCGGTGTCGAACTCCAGCTTTCTGGGATGAAGTGGGTGAAAGGAATTTGATGGGACCAGAATTGGTAGAATAGTTGGCATAAAAAGTTCAGCTGATACAGAGAGACATGAGAACAGCTCAGAGCAGGAAGAAGAGTTATGCGAACTACAGTAGAAAGGATCTCTCTTTTGAGGTAGGAGATCATGTTTTTCTCAAAGTATCACAATGTAAAAGTGTGATTCGATTTGGTAAGAAATGAAAGTTGAGTCCAAGGTTCATTAGACCATATGAAATTATGGAGAGAGTTGGATCTGTTGCATACCGAGTGGCTTTACCTCTGAGTTTATCTCAGGTACACAATGTTTTTCATGTTTCAATGTTAAGGAAGTACATGCCAAATCCATCTCATGTTTTGAGTCCAGAGGTAGTTCAGCTGGAAGAGAATCTATCTTATGAGGAACAACCATTCCAGATTCTTGACCACAAGTAGCATGTGTTTCGGAATAAGCTGATTCATCAATTAAAGGTTTTTTGGAAAAACCACATGAGCGAAGAGGCATCATGGGAATCTGAAAATGCAATAAGGGATAAATACCCCCACTTATTTGATAAGTAAATAAATTGTGGGGACGTAATTTTCTAAATTGGGGAAGGATGTAACATCCCGAGTAAGTAAAGAGTTATTTATTTTATTATATATGTCTATATATGAATTATATAGGGTTTTCAGGACTTAATATGAGAATAAATCCAATCTTAAGCATTGATTTCTCTAATATTTTTGAAAGATTGTTTTATCGCGTTTTGATAGCGAAGAATTTTTAAATATATATTTTGAAAATTTTATAAGCTCCATTTTTCAAAATAAACTTATTCTTTAGTATTGGGACATTGAAATTTACTTTGGATAAATTTTAGTATTTTTCTGACAGTGGTCATTTTTTAATGAATAGTGGAAAATACTACATTTTACTTCAAAACTACTTTTTCATCTAATTTAATTATATGGTTAGATTATCTTTATAATTGGTTTTAAAGTGTATTTATAATATATTTTTACCGTTTAATCCAATGGTGGTCATTATAATTAATTTCACTTTGAAATTGGACATAAACAATTGTCAAACTTTTGATAGAAATTATTTCTAAAAAAACCCGGTATTTGTTTTGACAACGGGAATCATTTTTAAATTAATTACTGTAATTTTTTGTTTTTGGAATTCAGTAAAATGGATTCCATATTTGGAATCAGAAGGTCCAAATTATGTAATTAAGACTATTTTGTTTTTGGACACTATGAATAGTAACAACGGTAATTATCTTTAATTATCGTGATTAATTAGTAATCAGGTAGTTAAGGGTAATAATATAATATCATAACAATAAAAAATGACCCAAAAATGTGTCCTAATGCTACTGGTTGTGTCATGTCCGACCATGGGATGCCTTGTACCAAACTTAGGGACCCCATGGAATCACTTTTAGGTGATAGTGACACATTATCATTTTATTTTTAAACAGAGGAGAATATCACCAAAGTATGTAACACCCATGTAAAACAATTTTAATTTTGTCTAAATAAATTATCTCTTGGACTATAAATATTCATTGGAAATATAAAAAGATTTCCTACATCATAGTAGTTTTTTTTATAATTTTTAGACATTAAATAAATTAAATTATTTATGACACCCTGATGATGTTGCGATTACCTTATTAATGAACGATTTAAATAAAATGAAAAGATAATGTAAAATCTAAGACTTACACTTTTCAAAAACTTATTGGATGAGTATATTTCGAACCCTTATCACCTTATACTCTAAATATATCAATGTGGGACCTTTAAAATCTGAAACTCATTTTAATATAAAGTAACATTTCTTGAATTTCCAAGAGTGCCCCTCCCCCCTCTTATAAAAGGCCCCCAACTCTACCACCTTACCCACACCTCTCAAGCCATTGGCTCAGCCAATATCTTCACATTTTATCTCTCCAAATACCTATCTTCAATCTTAAAAGCCTTAACATAGGCCAAAAACTATTCAAGAAACCCTTTTGGTTCAAACCAAGAGGAGTAACTCGATTTAAAGGTAATGTATTCACTTCTGTTCTTTTGTTTTATTTTGCTTCTCCAACCCACTAGACTCTTTTTATTACTTTATTTTGTAAAAACACCAGTATATTAAATATACTAGGATGTTTTTATGTGAAGTATTAAAGCTACACTTACACACACATTCTTCTAATGGTTAAAGAACATACTGTTTCTGTGGATGGCGGATTTCTGCCTCACGAAATGATGCTTGTTCAATATTCTTTTAACACCTTTCATGGTGGCCATTAAGATGTCACTCTATTTATATATGATATATATTATGTTTATGTTTTCTTTATTCTTCTTTATTTTTCATTTATGTTATACCTTTATGATTTCCATTATGGGTAAACGCGATATCTTCATTTTAGGAAGCGCGGACTTCCGCCCCCTCAAAGTGATTTGATTCATTAATGCCATATGTGGGACGTATAAAGGATGGAGTTAATGATATTATATATGATATTATACTTGAATTATAATATATCTTTATATAATTATTATTTCATTAAATTAAATATGAAATAGAATGAAAGTAACATTCATGCATACGTACGACTTACCGTCTCCATGAACAATGCATTTCATTTCTTACCTAAAAATATTATGTAATATTATAAATGAATGTATATAATGGATATTTATGATATATATGATATATACGTCATGAATATTATTCTATATATAATGGATATTTTACCACATTAACAACTTGTTATTATAAAGAGTTTATTTTTGACTGAAGTACCAATGATCGACAAAACGGCCATTATTAACATAAATAATTACACAGTGTTCATAACATCGTAATAAGTGATATAAAAGGATTAATGAACTTGAAAAAGGTTCTTAAGCAAGTAGAAATTAACTCATTTTTATTATTCATGAGTTTAAAGAACGATCAAGTCAAGTCGGACCCGAGGTAAGGGACTTCGTCTCAATCTCCTTTCATTGAGGCATATTTTGTTTTATACACAACTTTATTTTATACGGTGTATAAACCCATTTGACTTTTACATTTATTCAAAAGGAATATTTTTTATTAGAAAAATTTTACTAAATGACAAAAGGAATTTTTTTTTGTACGTATGCGGCGACAACAACTTCTCCGCTGCCGTGACCATTATTTGAGTTTCGGCTTCCTCTACAAGCCATAACTTTTGTTTAAATAAAAAATAAATACCATGTTTTAATTTTCATTTATTTTGGTATTGAAATTTTTTTTGATAATGTTTTGATTATATCAATGTGTTTTTGATATCTTGTGATTGAAATGTGGAAATTTTATGAATCCTTTATGCATGTTTTATGTGATACGATTATGTTATGGTTATTGGTCATTGTTTATGAAGAAAGATAGTTCTGTGATAAACTAAGGGTGGGTGAGCCTCTTATTGCTCCCCAATGCATTGGGTAACGTGAAGGGGGGTAAACGTTAAGTTTTATCCAAAGAGATTTAGGGAATATACTATGATGGGTATTCCAAATGTAACCATGAGGGTTACTCCCTATGTAAGAATGTTATGAATGCCTCAAGTTACCTTTATGACTTATGATTTCTATGATTTATTCATGATATGATGAGGTATGTTAAAATGATTATGTTTTATGAGTAAAGTATGATTTTAAACATTGACCAATGTTTTCATTTTGTACTTTTATATCCCTTACTGAGCTTTTTATTCTCATCCCAAGTTTTTGAAATGTTTTTCACAGGTCTAGGGAAAGGTACATGATGTGATGATAGTGTCAAGGAAGTGTCAAGAAAGAATCCGTGTTTTATTTTAAATATGTTTCCATTGAGGAGAAAAATGAGTACTACCTTTTATGTAGACACTTGGTTTAAATGTGGAATGTAATGCATGATTTATGATCTAATTCTCTAAAACTCTAAACCTGAAAAGATCCCCAACTTGTATTCTTGAAATAACTCAAGATTAAGTAATGTTTAAGGTTGGGGACTTATATTATCCATTTTATGTGAAGATAATTCCTATACATAAAAAATTACATATGAATATATATCCTAACTTATAGTGAAAATATTACTATGTTTTAACTATTTTCAATGGGAAATATTTGTTGAATTAAACTATCGATTTCAAACAGATAACAAACACATTAAGTCATAGCGGCCACACTGTGTGTCAAACTACGGCGAGGATAATTCCTACACGTCCTAAATGAATTTTGGATCACTTCATTAAAGAATAAAAATAATTAAAATATATTTTTCCCAATTTTGAGAACGTTAGATATGTTTTTACCAAAATTGATTTCAATTTTAAATAAAAAGAAACACTTGGAGTCATACCGGTCAAACCATGTGTCGGACTAAGGTGAAGCTGATTCCTACACAACCCAAAGTCACCAAATAAACCAAACTACAAATTTTACTAGGTTTCCATTTTTTTCTTTATCAAACTTCCAACACTTCATATATATTGACTAGATGTTCTTAGCTTTAAAACCTTTTTTATTTTTGAAATCTAGAATAACATAGGGAAATCATGTTCCCGTTATATCACGAGAAGTAAAAAAATGAGGAACATGAGATTACTCTAATATTATGCCATTCAATAATGAAAAATTTATCTCTACTAACAATATTGAATCAATATGCAGTATTTAAAATTAGGCAAATAAATGAAATGAAAATATAAAATGTGACAAAATTTCAAGAAAGAAGCATTCTATCCCTTTTGTGGATTTTTGTAGATGGTTGGAAGAAAAATATGAATGCCCAAATGATCTATAAAAAATAACTAATTATTAGAGAAAAATAATAATAAAATTATCTTAAAAATAAGAGATAAAACGACGTCAAAATTAATTGAATAAGTAGTCATCATTCAACTTTTCTAGATGGTTTTATGCATTCTTGATTCATTTCCATGTATTCATTGTCTTAGTTACAGGACAGGTGCCCAATCCCTCATGAGAATGATCATATTTTAAGAAACCACCCCAACTCAAACAAAACAATCCACATGCAAGAGAAAAAAATTGTTATATGAGTAATACTAATAAGAAATAATTTAAACATAAATGTCAAATAATAAATCAATTCTATGGATAATTTTTTTAATATGAAAACATTATTGACCACAAGGATATGTCTATGGTAATGAAAAAATGGGGATAAAAAAGATACAAATAGATCTCTCCAATTAATCAATCAACAAGTGTGAATGATGAAGAGAAAATAAGAAACCTTGGATTGAAGGTTTGAATCGTTTGGGAGAAAGTAAAGATATCCTATTTGGGTTCATAAAATATTTATTTTGAATAAATAATAAATAAATACACATAAGATAATGATTATCAAGGTTAATTTTATAGAAAATTCTAATAAGGGAAACTCAGCATTTTATTGTATCAATGTATCTCAGTATGCTTTAAATAAAATGGGTAATTCAATTTAAGAGAATAGTTAGTCCACTATGGTAGGTGTTATACTATTAATTTATTAAATGGAAAACTTTGGTCCTCATCATGTCATATTATAAACATTTATCATTTTTTTGGAACTCATCCACCATTTCATCTGGATAAGAACCTTTTTTTCTTAAAAAACTCAAAGTAATTGTCATCTATATGATGAATACTGCTCAGATTAGTACAAGAAACAAAAAAGATATGGGGGATGAGTCCCAAGTAATAAAATATAATAATAACTATCTAGAAGGTGAAACTGATTTGGATGATAGTTTTACTCCATTGTGTTATTTAAATGGGATAATTCCTCTCATTTGTGAGAATTTCATGGATGGTAATAAGATATTTCAAAGGGTGGAATGAAAAGGAAATTTTAAATAATGATCTAATATTATATGGGTTAAAGTAAAACATACATAGTTATTGTTATATGTGTATTGAAATAATTGATAGCGTTTTTTATGAAGTATTAGTAAGTGGGTTACTATTTCAAAGATGACAATATTTTTAAAAACATATAGAAAGATATATGAACCTTTTTTTGATTTGGGGTCAGTAAAAATGTATGGTAATTGTATTTGAATGGGGAAATTGATATTTGGTAGTGAAAATTGATTATATTAGATAATGAGACAATTAAATACTAACTTAATAATGTAGGGGTGATTTGTTTTTATAATGAAAAAATAAAATTGATAGATTTGTTTTACTAATTCGAATTGGGAGATAGTTAATAATTTAAAAAAAAGTATGAAAAATAAGAGGAAATTAATGTCGAATCGAGTAGAATAGAGGGAGAACATGGGGATAAGGTAGACTCAAAATAATACATTGATGGAGAGGAAAATTAAGAAGTATTATACACTACAAAAAACACACAAATAGATGAAATCGCTGAATAAAATTTCATTGGTGATCAGACTATCTTAATGAAAACATGAAACTGTAAGAATCTATAAAAAACTAATTTTTCCCAAGAAGAGGCTAAATCATTTGGATAGGCTGATAAGGATGATAATTGGATGAAATCTATTCATGGGTATCTTGATCAAAAATAAGAAAAATGTGACATGGGAAATTGTTCAAAGGCTAGACGATAGAAAAGTTATTATAACCAAGGTTGTGTTCAGTAATAAACTCATTGACTAAGGAAAATTAGATCAAAATAAATAATGGATAGTGTGGAAGGGAACTCCTAGAGAAAAAGAAATTTATATTTATGATAAATTTACTCCCATATCCTTGTTGGAAACTATTTTAATTTTCTTGGAAATTTTAATGAATATGTACTTAAAAGTATTAAAAATGGTTATCAAATATATGTTCCTCAATGGAGTTCTTAAGGGGAAGTACGTATTTAGAAACCAGATGGGTTTTGCATTTATGAAAATAAGAGAAAGGCGTGCCAGTAAAATGATTCTTTATGTAAGATAAATAAATGCCTAAGGACCCTGTATTTTTGGTTTTATCAGTGCCTAGGAAATTTTTTTTTTACCCAGGTAGAGTTGATCATAGCCTCTACATCAATAAGTAGAATGATCAAATGATGTTTGTACTCATATATATCGACAAAGTAATATTTTACGATTAGAAAAATCACAATATATATTTTTTGTGGATCGTATGAGGTACGATATCGAGATGTCTATGATTGGTGAAACATTTTCCTTGGTTTATAGGTGAATCATTGGAATCATGTTACATTTATTTCTCAATCAAAATATGAAAAAAGAGGTTCTCATGTGATTTGAAATATAATATTCCAACCCAATGATAACACTAACCACTATTTGAATTAATTTTTTAAAATTTGAAGACTAAAAAGAGGTAGATTTCAGGGAAAGTAGGTATTAAGATCTTGTTATACCTCTCAACCACATGATCTAACAATCAGTTTGATATATTTCAAGTCTCTACCAATGTTTTCCCAAGGAGAGCCACATGCTGTCACAGATGTTGTTACTTAAATATATCTAAAAAATTATTTTTGGTTTATTTTATTGTAGGATATTGCAACTAGAGTTATGGGATAAAGATACATTGGATGAGAAGGTTTAGTGGATAACAGAGGGAAAGTAGACATATTGAAAAACCAAGATCTCATTCAGGCCTTGGTTTTGTTTGACCCTTGAATCACTCGAGCCTTTGATTCAGGACTTGAAATAGTTGAAGCGATTCTAGTCTAGATTCGATGTTAGAGTCGACAATGAGTAACACAGACCATAGGTGGCTTCCGTGTAGTGCTTCAAATATCATGATCAGGTTTGTGATGGTTAGGGTTGTTAAAACAGATCTGTACATTTTTATTAGTGCTTCGAAAAAACCACTGATATAGAAAACTTTTAAAAGATCTAAGTTAATGAGTTCTGATAAAGATATATATTTATCAGCACTAAAAAAGAAATGAAAAAATTTGTCTTTATCACCATTAAAACGTTAATGCTGGTAAACACATCTAATACTTTTTTTAAAAAATAATAATATTTTTTAAACAAAAAGTATAATTATTAAATATAATTATAATTCGTATACTAATAATGTTTATTAAATAATAATTTGATAATTCGTTAATTATATAATTATTTATTTATAATTATAAAAATACTTTTAAAAAATTATATTTATATCTTTATATTTATTTATATAATTACATATATAAATATAAATAATAACTAAATATAAATATAAATATAATAAATATAATCATTATTTAAATAAATTTGATATAAATTTATAATTATTTAAATATATACAATTATTAATTTATAATTATATAAATAATTGTTTAACAAAATATTATTTGTTTATTTAAAATTATAAATTTATAAAGATAGAAAATATACATTTATAAATATATTTATTTACAAATACTTATTTACAAATATATTGTTAAAATTATTAATAAATATTTAATGTTAAGTGCATACATGTTAAAAATGGGTAAAATTGAATACTTAAAAATGAGTACACTTTCACAATATTGAAAAATTTAAAGTTTTATTAGTTAAATATTAATCATTAAAAATTGTATATATATTGAAATAGAGGTGAATAAATATTTTAAATATTAAAAACAAATTAATTAATATATATATATATAATAAATAATATAAATTAATTAAATTCCAAAAACAATATTTATGTGTGTGCGTTGTATAATTTTTTTTTTGATTATGAATAAGAAAAAATCAATTTGATACATTTGATCTATGTTAAATTGAAAAATCAAACGACATTCAAGTATGTCCATTACTCGATGCAATTAGTTCATATTTTTAATTCATATTAATTTTTAATTATAATGAATTTTTCACCAAATATATTACCTTTTAATGTAAAGCATAAATATTTTCTATTATATAAATCATGTTTATATACATTCATATATATATATATATATTTAATATATACAATTTATTAGCATTATCAATAATTATTTAATTAATTAAATGTTTAAGGTTTTTCTCAATTTCCTAATTTTTAATTTTTAATTGTTTAATTCTCATTTTATATATATCCATATAGTTTCTATATACTAATTTTTGATATTTATAATTTATTTATAGTATAATCAATTTATTTATTTTTTTCAATATTTATTTTACTATTTTTTTTTAATAAAATCATTTTTATTTTTTATTTATTTCATTATTTCATTTTATTCTGACTTTATCAGCACTGATAAAGGATTTCTGTATGGGTGATAAAAATAAAGTTATGATAAAGGGTTACCTCTATCAGTGCAAAAAATAAATTTCTGATAAAGGGAACCCATTATCATCACTCAAAAATGCACTGATAAATGGTACCTTTTTCAGCACTAGATAAAAGCACTAATAAGAGTCATCCTTTGGCAACACTTTTTTTATCATTGATAAAGGGATCTTTTTTCACTACATTTTCAATATTGATAAAGTGAATCACTGATAAATTCTTATTTTTTAGTAGTAAAACTATAAATCTTGCACCACCCTGATATGGGCATAATTTTGATTCAAAACATGGTGTACCTATACTAGATTACATCATGTGAAAATATCATTCAACATTTTCTGGAAATAATAATCCGTTGGTAGTTTAACAATGCATCAAGTCCATTTAGAAGATCATTCTTGGTTTTCAAAGTAGTGAAAGGTAAAAGTAGCAATGTCGGTATATTGCTAGAAGGGAGATGAAAACCAATATTTTTCGCTAATTCATAACAGTAAATAGGAAGATGATATCAAGTTCATGGAATAGTTAAAATTAAAGGATATATTATAAAAAAATGTTATCCTAAAAAGAAAATAGTATAAATGGAAATGTTGTAACACCCCAAGATTAAAAAACCACTATGTTCAATATTGTATAACACATGCAACACTGAGCATAAATGAACCATGATATAATATTAAAATATTATTATTATAACATGACTATAATAATCTATAAATTAAATTTGGTTGTATAAAGAATAATAAAAATATTTGTAAAATTATATACAAAGGATAAAAATACATGTTTATAAAGTCTTTATATGCTTCAAAAACACTTTTTTCTCAAAATTTATTTTTATTTATTTTTATAAAAAAATAACAAAATTAATTTCTTACACTTTCAAAAACTATATAAGACAAAATCAACCTCATTTTTTGAATTAAAATTTCATAATTCTCTGAGTATTAATTTGTTGTATTTTTTAGAAAGTTAAATTTTTTAATAAATAGTTAAAACTATTTTTTCTTTGTGTCTGTGGGTTTAGTTTTAAATAAAATTAAGAAACTTATATGAATTGAATTTGGATAAATGGATTAATAATTTTAATACTAATAATTATTATTATATATGATGGACAATTTTTTTCCCTTATTGAATAGTAAAAAAATATTTATGGTAGTTAAGGTTAAAACGGGTTAACTGGGGGTTAAACTAAAAAGATACAGTTTAAAATGACCTAAAAACATATCTAAATTAATTTTTATGGCCAATTTTAGTCTTTCAATTAACTAAGGTTTTAGAATGATCCATTTTTATCCTTTTTTAATATTTAGAATGTGGTTATAAGTTTTTCTCTTCAAACATTCCAAGTATATCTTCTCCCCAACTTAAAAAAGGGAACACACTATCCTTTCAATTTTTCACTTATAATTCATTTTGAATTAAATAATCACTACTCCAATAAGTTCCTTACTTCCCTAACCATTTACAAGAGTCTTTTTGGTTCATAAATCTGATCGATGGAAGCTTTAGTCATAGTTCTAATGAGGTGGTCCAAAGACGACGTATCGTTATTAACCGAGTATCTATATACACTTTCTTCATCAACCTCTTTAAAATATTACTCAATCATGATGATAACATAAAATTATTATCTTTCATTTACTAATATTTTATTAAGTTAATGGAATAATATAAATCTATCTCCACATCTATCAAATGGGAAACAAAACCATCATTTATGTGTACGGTAGACTTCCACCTCATGAACTGATGCAATTCATTTTCCATCATATCCTTATATGGATATTAATTATAATGGATTTAATTTTAAAATCTTATTTTCATAAAATATTTTTAATTCAGTAAATTCAATATATCATAAACTTTTTTACCTTTCCATCGATTGAAAATTCATAATGATGTTCGTGTGTATGATGGATCACTGCAGCATGATGCGATTGATTTTTTTACCCCATAATATGGATTATATATGTAATAATATTTAAATAAATAATAATATATTTATGATAGGATTATAATTTAGTAAATATAAATTAACCCTTACCTTCTTTCAATCATGATCGTTGAAAAATGGAATCATTACACATGCATTCGTATAGCCTACTATATCCATTATTGTATCATAGTTTATTTTTTATAACCATAATTCCTGGAAAAATAATATCTTTATTTTTTGGACTCAATTGAAAAATGGTATCTTTAATAACATTCAACACACCGATGCTATTTAGAAATTATGAACTGAGCATCCTCAAAACACCTGATGTGGACATAACTGATTAAATAATTAAATAAATTATTATAATAAATTAATTAAATGGTTTAAATATAAATGATTAAAACTGGATAATTAGGATTGATTATAATTCATATTATTTTATTATATAGGAGTCAATATATTTAAATGACAAAGTATGGTCTAGAGGTATGGGTTTCATCTCTAAACATCCTTCTTTGAGAGACAAGTTATTTTATGAACCTAATTTACTTTAAATGGTGCATATAATTAAAGGTTAATTATTATATCATGATTCCTTCATACTTTATGATATTTTAAGTTTAAATTCATTTACTTCATTTGTGGTAGTTATGATTCAAATGTTACCAGAGCAGTAAGGGTTTATATTTCAATCTCATTTTAGTCAAGATTGTTAATGCTTGAATCTCCATTGTGTGATGATATTTTATTGTTCGATAATACAACCAATGAATTTTATTATCAATTGGTTATTAAAATACTTTACATGTAATATTTACATTTTATTCTATGTTTTTCTCAAAAAAAATTGGAAAATCATATTTAGATAATATAAATTTATTTCTATCTTCGGTTAAAAGTGGGTTTTCATGTATATCCATGTTTTATAAAAATATTTTTACTAATGTATTTAACATTATCGAAATTATTTTTAAAGCCATTTTAACCCTGTTTTAGTTTTTAAATAAGGTTTTGAATTTAATATTGTTTTTATTTTCCAAATGATTATCTTCTAAACATTTTAAAATAATGTGAAAGGAATGTTTTTTAACATGTATGATAGTGATATAATTGAATCTCATTATAGATACTAAAATCATTCAATATTCCTTTTTTAGTTCCCATGGTTCTTATTAAATAAAATTTTTTCTATAAGATTTTGGGGTTTTTAATTTAAAATAAGTTATTTCAAAGTGATAAGGGTAAATAAATCAAGAACTATTCCCTATAATATTTGAAATACATTTTCCTCAATGAAAAATGCCTTTCATTCCATGGATTTATTATGAATTACATAAATATGTATCTCACATATATACCAGGCATAATGTCCCAAACGTTTTGGGGGTAATACATGACTTATGTTCATGTATCAAATTTCACTACAATGAAATCCCCATTAGTTATAATATGAGACAAAGAGTATATAACTCATTTAATTACTTTGGTAATTATTATGTTTATACCTTATGATTGAATTCATTTTTTGGAACAGATAATCATGAACATGTTATGGTGGGTGAACCAAATCATTACTAAAATTAACTGGATAATGATTTAGCATAATGAGTCTCCATGTATGAGATTTTGGAGTAAACCTAATCCATTATGGTACTTTTTCCACCATGTGATATTGTCTAGGTAGTTAGCGTTGAATCATGTTTATATCATGTTTTATATTTATATAACATTTCCAATGATGTTATAATCTTATGATACCATTTTCATAATTTAATTATCCCATTATGATTGCCCTTTATCCTTCTCTTTTATGATTCCATGATATGCCTTTTAATCACATGTTATGTTTCCTTATTATGTTTATTACCTTATTGGTTTTTTAACTCGCCCATTTCTTTTCTTTATGGTCAAGGTTATGCTATGCAGTTTTTGGAGAAAAGATGGATTTTAGATATCATTATATAGAATGAAATAAGGATTTCTTGTTTTGTTTCCTTCTGATGTAATATGGATATATTATTCTAAATACATTAGGCCTAACTATCATTGGGATTTAGTTAATAGATATTTATGTTTTAAAATAATGTAAAAATATGTGTAAATAGATTGGGTCACTATAGTTGTTATCAGAGAATGTTCTAGTAATTTTTTTTGGGTTAGTACTAGAATAATTTAGTGATACCATAGGGATAAGTACAAGGAAATTACTAAGTATACAAAAATTTCCAATAATTTTGGTAAATTATAGAGTGATTGGGTTTCTCTAAATATTACAAGTGGATGTGGCTTTGGTATAGTTATACCTAGAGAAAAATTCATAAAAAGTGAAATTTGGGTTTTAATTGATCATCACATTGTGCATTACTACAATCCTTTATGTACACTTGGATTGACAATATTAGTGGATATTCATTAGAGATTCACAAAATTCTTTTTGAATCATTTTTAATGACTAGAACAAATTGTTATGTTAGAAAACCTAGTTGGAAACATTATTATGTATAAAATAGATTTCATCATAGAGACTTGTAAGTTTGTATATACTTATCATTTATAAGCTATTCCTTAAAGGTTTATATGTTTTCCTTTTTGTATGTTAATTCATCATCAACGCGTTTCTTTTATTCTTTTTAGTAAATGGTGGGAAATATGAGAAATTATGCAAAAAACCATTCTTATTGGAAATTTAATGATTTCATTTATAAAATGACTAAACTAATGAGTAAAGTAGTCATACATCTTATGATAATTCCAAATGATTAATCTTTAATTATAATTAAAAACTAGAATAGAGTTCAATTTTGAAACATATCAAAAAGAGGAAGATGATGCCTGAAGGAATTTTAAGTGTTCAATATGAAAAATAAAATAAGATTAAATATATTTTATGTAAAAAATGTTATAAGATACACAATCAAAAATAACTTAAATTTATTGGAATATGAATTACATCTGGTAAAGGAGGACATAAGACATCTAATTTTCGAACAAATTTATTGAGGATGGTTAATTGGATGCAGGGAGATAATATTCAACCAAATTCACCACTAATTGTTAATTATCATAGATACGGGGAACATAGTCACTATTTGAGTTAATTTCTTGATCTAGATATTAATTCTACATGGACTATGTAATGAAAATAATTATAGCGTAATGATTGAATTATTTGGGTTTAAGAACTGTAGAATCATGTTGTTGAAGTATTTTTTTATCAACGATTTGACGGTGAAATGAATCCTGAATCTTATAACAATTGTTCTTGTTTTTATGGATTTTAATGAATAGGTTAATGGTACTAAAGAACTATAATTGTTATTTTATTGTAAGGAGATATTTTATGGAGAAGGACATGATTGGGGAAATCATAATATTTTATATATTCTTAATGTGAGGTAATTATAGTCAATGAAGATGATTTTATATTTTGGGAAAAAGATTAGAAGTATAGAATAATTTAGTGGATAAAAATTTATTTTATGATTAATTTTATTTTTATGATGTTAACTTTTTTTAGAAATTTTATTGAAATTATATTAATATTTTCTTATAAAAATTGAAACCTCTATCTCAGGAAGAAAACTTATCATATCCATTAAGGCCACCTAGATTGAACCCAAAATAGAAAAGTGATAAGGGTGCATCACCCACCACTATATTATGTTACATATTTATTGGTATGAAATCGTTTTTAATTAAAATATTTAACAAATAAATATTTTGAGGATTTTGGGAAACATATTATAGGATGAATTATTTGGGAACATTTTAATATTTTGAGGTAATTAATGATATTTATGAAATTGTTTCATTGGGTAAAGGTATAAATTATACATATAAATAACATGATATTTAACGTGAATTATTATTTGGGATGGACATAATTAAATCTTTTAATTTTGGGGTTATTTTTCATGTTTGTTAATTTAGTTATGGAATTATTTAATTTTAACTTTGGGATTAGATATTAATATGAAATTTTATTCATTTTAGGAATTTTATTATCTTGTTCTAACCATTTATATTTTTTTAATGTCTAAGTATAATAGTAATATCTTTATTTCAATTTTTGGAATCATGTAATATGTAAATATTTAATTTTAGTTCTTTAGATATAAAATATTAACCATGAAAACTCATAATTTACAAAAAAAAAATGATATTGTGATAAAACATTATTAAAGGATGAAACCATATTTTTAAAGTAAGTATATTTTCATATTTTATTAATATATATTATAAAACAATCCCACGCATTTAGAAAAAGGACCTTGATATGAAAATTATTTTCATTTTCGATAAATTGATTTTCAGTTTTCTCTTAAAAAAGGACAGTGTTATCTTAAAAATGGTTCTTTCTTCCAAATCCATGATTTCAATTCCCACCATTATTTCTTATTGGAAAACATATTAAGGAGATGATTATATTATTTCCCTTTCCCTCCTTTTAATATGATTCTTTATTAACTGATTTTACAATGGGTGTTTTTTACAAGGGAATTTTAAAATTTCAAACCCTTGATTACTGAGCATGTCTTCAAATTATGAGGATGAAATTTATTAAAGGAGGCTGGATTTTTACACCATTATATTTGAAAATAATACCATGTTTGAAAGTGTATACAACATGAAACACTAAGTTTAAATGAAACCTGATATAAAATTAAAATATTAATATTTAAATGTGAATTTTTAAAAGTAAACCATTAAATTTGGAGGTAGGAATTTTAATAACCATATTTTGAAACATTGTATTAATGATAAGGGAAATATGTTTCTAATGTCTTAATAGTATTCAAATTTTCTTTTTTCTCAAAAAATTTATTTTTAGTACTTTTTATGAAAAATAATGAAATAGAAATTTTCCAATTTCAAAAAATATATTTTAAAAAAAATTCCTCTTTTTTGGAATCAATATTTCATAAATATCTTAGGATTCATTTTTAGGATTTTGAAAAAATTATAAATTTTTTAATGAATTATAAAAGATACTCATTTATATTTAAAACATCATAATCATTTAAATATTTTTAAAAGTTATATTTTGTTTTAAAAAAGATAAAAAGTAAAATTATTTCTATGATGATATTATTAATCCAATTTAGGTCACTAGAATCAATTTCATTTTTAATATTTCTTTAGAATCATTTTTATGCTCGCAAAAACATTTTATTCAGAAGAGTTTTTTTCCATCATGTTGGTGAGTTTTATTTTAAATTTAATTCTATCACTTATATAAATTTAATATTGAATAATTAATTACATATTATAAATTATCCTAATTAATATCATATAAAAAGTTCAACTACATTTTTTCTCATAATAAATATTTAAAAATAAATAATAATTAATTACTATGGTTAAGGTTAAAACAAATTTACAAGGGTTTAGCTAAAAAAGGTAAAGCTTAAAATGACCCACTCAGTTGTTCAAATCCAATTTTATGGTTATATTTTTATCTTTAATCATCAAAGGTTAAAAAATGTTCAATTTTGGAGCATTATGGAATGTTTAAAATTTGGGTATAACTTTTTTTTCAAAAATTCCAAATGTATCCTCTCCCCCACTTATAAAAGGGATTCCCTCTCCTCTCATCTTTACACATATAATTCCTTGTGGTTCTACCAATATCTATAAAATAATATTCCTTAATTCCCTCACCACATCGTATACTCTATTTTTTGATCAGAAATACAATATACAGAGGCTTTAGGTAAAATCAAAAATAGGTGGCCCGAATAAGAGGTATCATTTCTAAACAATCATCTATGAACTATTTCTTATTCCACCTCATTCAAATATTACTCCGTAATTATGATATAATAATGTTAGTATATTATATATTCTAATATGTTATTATGTTAATTTCATTACTTAAATCCATCTCTAATTCTATTAATGTGAAATGAAACCATCATTCATGTGTACGAAAGACTACCGCCACATGAACCGATGTAATTCATATACAATAATTTCCAATCAAGGATATTAATGATAATGTATTTAATGTTTATATGTGGTATTAATTAAATATTTAATAATTATATTCAATTAATATATCATATAATTTCATAGTTTTCCATCCATGGAAAAATGATAATGTTATTCATGTGTGTGGAAGTCTACCATCTTGTGAAGCGATGTGATTAGTTTTTTAATAGAATTATATGGATGATATATTTAATTGTATTTGAATAAATAATATAAGATTTATTATATTATGATCATTATGGAATGATGAATAACAGTTTTCTTCTTTCTATCATGACTGTTGAAAAAAGGAAGCATTACACAAGCGTATGTACGACCTATAACCTCAATGATGGAAACACAATTTATTATTAATAACATTAATTCATGGTTATTTTTAAAATTACAATTCATGTATAAAAAATTAATTCATTATTATCATTCTTTAAAATATGGAATAATTACTCCTTTTAACATTGATCAACAAATCAATTTTGTTTTGAAATTTTAAACTAAGCATCCTCTAAACACCCAATGTGGACATAACTGATTAAATTACTTAATAATTTATTTGAACAAATGAAGTAAATGATTTAAGTATATGATATTAAACCCATAAGAGGTTATTAAGAAAACAATTAATATATGTTTATTATAATAAAAGAAAAATACACACATGATAATGTCAGGAATCGAGGTTATGGCCTAATATCCAAACATTATTCAATAAGACACATGTTATTTTATGAACCTGATTTATTATAAATGATTTATATAATGAAACTTTAAATATTATATCACTAAAACTTAATACATAATTATATTCGATATTAAAATTCATTGACTTTATTCATAGGAATTTGGATTCAAAATATACCCAACTGGTAAGCCTTTATGTTCCAATAACATTTTAATCAAGATTGTTTGAACTTTAATTTACACTATTGGAAATTATTTAACCATTTTCTAATAAATACTTTTATTTTTATTATCATATATTTATTAATTAAATTCCCAATTAAGTGTGCTATTTTCCTCCCTTTGGTACATAAAATTATTGAGGAAAAACTTTTAATAAAATATTAATTTATTTGTATCTTCAGTCGAAAATTCATTTATTTCATATCCATGTTTTATTAAAACGCTATTCAAATATATTTTTAATATTCCCTGAATTATTTATCAATGAAATTTTTAACCATGTTCTAATTTTTAAAAAATTATTTGAAATGATTTTTCTTGTCTTCTCCAAACTATTTACTATTTAAACTTTTTACAATGTGGTGAGAGGAATGTTTTTTCAATTTTATGAAATGTATGTAATTACATGACATCATGACATATTAGTTCCTTGAATATTCATTTATAAGTATATTTGGTTATTTTTAAATAAAATATTTTTTATAATATTCTAGAAATTATTTTATAATTCAAATAAGTGGTTCTAAAGTGATATGGGTAACATTTGAAATATTCCATGTAACATTTTAAAGTAATTTTCATTAATGACATAAACTTTTGATATTAGAGATTGTATATAAATTATATATATATGAATCTTACATATATACCTATCTTAGTATCCATTACATTTATTGGGAAATACAAGCCTTATGTTCATCTCTCAAATTCCTTCATTAAAAATTCCCATTGGTTATGATATGTGATAAGATTATAACACCCATTTGTTTCTATGAGAAATTCAATATTAACGCTTTATGATTGATTTCAATTTATGGCACACATAATCACAAACATCTTATAACAGGTTCTACTTGAGATTTTATCAAAGCATTGGGTAAAGATTTTGTCACATGAGGCCTCACATATAGGATTAGGGAGTAAACCTAATCCATCATTATAATTTTTTCACCATGTTATATTATTTATGAGGATAAACTTGGATCATATTTATGTCATGTTTTATATTACCATCACATTTTCTATAATTTCATGATCTTATGTTACAATGTTATTTTTTTATTATCCCATGCAGTTATTCTTGAGCCACCTCTTTTATGATATCATGTCATACCTTCGACTCAAAAATTATGTTTCCTTGTCATTTGTATTCCATTAATAGGATTTCTAGCTCCCTCTTCCTTTTATGTGTTCACAAGGTTATCGTATACACCAATAGGAGCTCAAATTTATTTAGGAGATCATTATTGATAATGAATTATATATTTCCTATTTTAGTTTCATTTTGATATAATATTTACCTAGTATTCCAAATCCACTAGGCCTCATGATCATTGGGATGTACTTATGGGATATTTATGTTTAAAAGTCATGTAATAATATGGGTAAAAGTATTGGGTCTCTATATAGGGAATTCATGAATCTGATAAAAAAGTAGGATGAAAATATTATTGAGGATGAGGATTAATTTACAATGTTAGCTAGGCATAGTGATGAATATGTATGTTGAAAAGATAATATGATATATCATTTCGTAGATGGTTTTGAAATGATACTTGAAAGGTAATTGGTCTCCTAGATATTTTTATCATATGAGGATATAGTCTCAAGTTACATTATGATGTGAACTATGTTCTCTAGGACATATTTATTGTTGGTAAATCATGAGAAAAAGAGTTCATCTAAGGATAATAGGAAGAATAATGTAGTTAATAGGAATAAAGGAAGTATGATATTTCCCTCATGTGATAATTGTTCGAATAAACATCACAGGGATAGATCGAAGGGAACCAAATATTATTAAAAGCGTATAGAAAAATGATATTAAGATCACCAAAGGGAATGCCAGAATATTTTTATTTTCGATGATTTATCTATATAGATAAGGGGAATTGTATAAGAAAACATGGGAATTTACTTCAAACTATTCCAAGGGATAAAGGCCGTGCTTATTCAATTACCACAACTAAATTTGATTTTTCTAAGGAAATAATGGTTGCTACTTTGATCACTTCCTCAAATATGACTAAGGATTTTTTTATTCTGGATGTTAAATCTCTTTTAATTATTTATTTGTTTCCAAAACCATTAGATATTTCCCTGGCACTATAGTAAGAGAGTTAAAAATTATGTTAATAAGTTTGAGTCTTATAAAAACAATAATATTTCTAGAGGTTCTAATTATAAAGCATGGGAATAACATATTTGAAAACCTGGTAATTATACCTATGGATGAATTTGATATTATAATAGGAATAGATTAATGTTCAAATTATAATGAAATTTTTTTCCATGAAAAGGATAGAAAAATTCACGAACAGTTTGTGGAATCTCTTATCTTTAGAGCGGAAACTTCATCATCTAAATCATGTCTGGATGCTTCCCTGATTGAACTATATAATGTAATTATGGGTAGATATGTATATCAAGTGTGGTCTAAGGATGAAGAAGATACCATAATAATATAGGATGAACCAATTGTACAAAATTTCATTAATATTTTTCTGTATTAAATACATGTTCAACCATTAGAGCATGAAGTTGAGTTCCCCATTGAAGTCATTTTTTATGCAATAACTATATCTAAAAATCCATATAGAATTTAAAAAGTAGAGTTTTTGATGTCAAGGAAATATATATAGGATTCAAGTGATAAGGTATTTATTTTCCCCATTGTATCACCATAATAATTCCTTGTTTTATTCAAGAAAAAATGATTGATCCACATTATTTTTATCGATTATAGGCAGACAAATTATAATATTATAAATAATATGTATCATTTTACATGTATTGATGAATTATTTGATGACTTCATGGAAACCAATAAATTTTAAAGATAAATCCCCAATTTAGTTATCATCAACTAGGGGTAAAGAATTATTATACACCTAAAATGGAATTTTGAACAAGGTATGTATATTATGAGATTACAGTAATGCCATTAAGATTTACCGATTCACATTCTGTTTTCATATATCTGAGGAATAAACTATTTATGAAATATATTTATATATTTATGGTGGTATTAATTGAAGATATTTTGATATACTATAAAAGATATGAATATTATGATATTCATATAAAAATAATTTTGGAGACCCTTAGAAAAAATGATTTATGATGGAAGTATAGTACATATAAAATTTGTCTGGATGAAGATTATTTTACTACACATATTGTCTTAATGGATAGAATACTTATTGACCCCTAAAAGATAATGTTAGTGAAAAAATAAACTAAACTAAGGGAAATTATGGATACCAAAAGTTTCATGGGAATATAGGGTTACTATCTATGGGTTTTTCATGATTCTTCTTAGTTGGACAACCCACTAACCATGTTAGCATGTTAAATTGTTTAATTCACATGATAAAGGGAACATGTAGAATTATTTTAATAGATAAAGTGGAAAATTATTAATGAACCATTATTAAATTTACCCTCAAGACAGGAATAATTAGTAATTTATAGTGATTCATGAAAAAAAGAATCTATTATGTCTTTATAAAGAATGATATAATGATTACCTATGAGATAAGGTAGTAGAAGATTCATGAAAATAAATATAAAACACATAAACATGAGCTAGAAGTTTTAATATTTTTTGTGAAAATATGTATACACTTCTTATTTAGTGAAATATACTATATATATATATATGTGAAAAACAGGTTTTTATATCTTCCCTCTAATGGGGATCAGTATGAGGAAACACAGATGGCTGGAACTTCTCAAGTACTATGATTGGACGATACACTACCACCCAGAGAAAGGTAAAAAAGTTGGATGACATATTGAGTGGGAGTCACCATAGAGTTATGACCATGGTGATGATAAAAAATTATCCCATATAGGTATATCTAATAAAGATGGATATAGTGATTTATATGAATTGGGATCCATCATTCCTTTTTAGAGAAATTTTTAAACCATCCTTACTAAAAATAATAATGAATTCAAAGAAGAATGATGAGAAATTTTAAAATAATATTAAATAATTGAATTATGGGAAATATAATGTTTTTACATTTAGAGTTAGAGTGTTAATGTTTGGGAATAAGTTACATGCCCCATCGATACCATAGTTGAAAAGGGAATAGTAATACATCACACATAAATTGAATTTCTCTATACACTATGGTAGCAAAAAGATGTAAATAGATTTAATTGAGAATTTATGTTAGTATGGTATGTAGTAAGATCTTTTCACTATGTTTCTTGATTATTAGTATGACAATAGGTAATGGCTAAAATACAACATCCTAAGGGAGTTATGAAACCTTTTTTATGCCTATATCTAAGTGGAACAATGTTAAAATGGACATTATCACTGGACTTCCAAAGACATAAAGAAATAACCATTATATATGGTCCATAATTGACTATATTACTATGTCTTCTCATTTCATAGATATTAGAGAAGATATACCAGTTTAGAACCTTTCCCGAATCAATATAAATAAAATATCAATGATTTATAGGGAACTTATATTGATTGTATCTAATCATGACATAAGGATTCAATTAAATTATAGAAGAGTCTTTAAAGGGATCTAAACACTATGATACATTCAAAGAACACATGTCATTCCAAGATTTGTGGTAATTAATAAAGTTCTATCCAAACCTTGGATTCCATTTTGAGACCACGTTCTCTTGAATTCTAAGGTATATTGGACGAATATTTACATTTTGTGTCATTTTCGTACAATAATTTTTTCCATTCAAGAATCCACATGAAACCATATAAATAATTGTAATGAATGCGGTTTCATTATACAAAATGTTTGGAAAAATTGGACGAAATAAGGGTAGTTAGATCAAATATTTTATAGGAGACAACTATTAAAGTATAAACTTCTTGAGATCATATTAAAATAGAACAATGAAAACAAAAGATCAATGATGATAATTGAAGTAAATAATTGGTAATTAATGTTTAGGATCATGAATTAATAATATTTTTACCACATAATTAAGATTTATTATTAGGAAAAAAGTGAGTCTAGTCCATATTTATATTTATACTTTTGAGGTATTAGAAATAATTAGGGAGGTAGCTTATCAATTTCCTATGACATCTGACCTTTAAAAAGAGAATGATGTCTTCCATGATTCATTATAGAAGAAATAAATACTAGATACAACATATGTGATCAAATATTAGGGAATAGTGTGGGATCCTAAATTTTCTTAAAATAAGTATCATTAAAAAATTATTGACATGAGAGAGAAATTATTGCAGATTCAGCCAACTCGTTTAGTGAAATTCCTTTGGATAAATAAACAACTAGAAGAGGAAACATGGTGGCCTAAAGAAGATGTAATTATAGAGTATCCATAATTTTTCTATAGATGATATGTACCCCAGTTTTGAGGATTAAATTTTTTATGTGTGGAAGAATGTAACACCTAAGACTCTACTATAGCAAGTAAACACCATATCAGGAACTATCAGATAATGTTCCGTTTAAAGATCATTTTTTCATAAGTTATTTTGATAAATTATTTTTTAAAATTTAAAATATACAAGGATAAATTAATTTTAAAATAAAACATATCCAAATTATCTTAGTATGAATTTTGTCAGGTTTTAGTAAAAAAACATGGTCTTCACAAAACTTGTACATTGTATGGATTTACAATTATATAAGAATTGAATAGAAGTTTAGAAATCCTTTAATGTAATAAAATATGAATTAAAGGAATAATATTATACATTTCAAAATATTATCAAAACAAATATATCATATGGAAAAAAATTTAAAAACTAATTAAAATGTTATTTTAATATAAATATGTTTTCAATATTTTCAATCAATAAAGTATTTTATCGATTGATTCTGTTTAAGCTTACCTTCAAAGAACCATATCAATTATTTATTTTATAATAACTAAATTTTGGTCATTAAATATGTATTAAAAATAATTTTACAATATATATATATATAATGTTAAAAATAATATTTCTATCAAAATGTTTTTTATACCATTAAGTGTATTTATTAATAAATTGACATTTCTCACCATTAAAAATATTATTTCATAAAATGATTTTAAAAAATTTTGGTATAAAATTACATTAAATTTCAATGTTAATATTATTCATTAAAATTAATTACTATGCTCATAAATTAATCCCCATGTTAAAAGTAAATAATGGAAAAGTTGAATGTAAAAATAAAAACAACTCAATAAATATATGTTTTATAAAGAATAGTGCTTGAGGGGAATTTCAACACACACTAATTTTAATCTCTCCCTTTCCCATTTTATTACATTTAACCATGAATTGTAATCTTATGTTATTCATAGGGAAGAGTTACTCAAGAATCTACCCTTTCCTACACTTATAAAAGTGAAACACCTTTATTGATTCAATAATCACCCCCTTTGAATTTTGAATGCCACAAATCATACAACTATGTTTGATAAGGAGTGCCACAAGACCACATGTGTACCTCCCCATACCCAAGATTCATAAAACTAGAAGTGAGGGTCTAAGTCAATCTGTGGAGTGACTATTTCTTCTATATCATGTCATCGACCAGATAAAAAAATAACAACAAGATTAACTATTAAATAATGAACATAATCATGTGGAATTATATGATGAAATACTTGTTAGGAAAATATATAGGATCCTAAATTGGAAAGGGAAACTAGAGAAATAAATTTAGATAATGAAGTTAGAAAGGGTGGGGTCCTCCAAAATATATCTTTGTTCACTACTAGATTTGGGATCATCTACATAGTTCTGCACCATAGGTAGCTTTCCCTTAATCAGATATATATCCCTTAAATATTCAATAACATCAAAATTACCAAGTAGGGTATGAATATATGACTCACTAGGACACCATAAATGAGTCATAAACCTAATTTTCTCATGTTTAGAAAGTATATTCCATATTTATAGTATGTTGTTAATGAGCATAAACATACATTCCAAAACCAAGTGATTGTTTTCTAGAAAAGCCTCTATAAACCCCCAACTGTCCCTACTTTGGCCCCATAATAGAAGTAAAATGATATATATCAATAATATCTAAACTATCCATGTGTCTAGGGTACAAATAGATTGGCTACCTCATGGTATAATGTGTACATCCTACCCAGTGTCATTTAGTCGCGAATTGGGTAATGTTACCATGTATCCTCTAGTTGTATAGAAAGAAACCTTCATCACATGAAACTTCAAGTAAAAAAATCCAAATAAAGTGAATATACATTATAATAACCATGGATTCCTCATAGTGTTACCATGTGCTTGGTTCCCCCGTCACTAGTAACATAAGTCAAGTGCATTCCCCCTCTAAAAATCAAACACATCATGATGTCTTAGAGTCTCGAGAATGAAAAACAATACCTACAGGAAATTTAATAGATATAAATGTTATATAAAACATAGAAAGTGAAATATCATGAGAATAAATCAACAAAATACAAGAGAATTTTATCGAAATAAAATCTATAAACAAGCTATAAAAGTATTACTAACAAAATCACATCATAGAGGGTATCACATGCTAAACAAACACACACACACGAAAATAAAACATGAATGGTATGCTATTCTACTAGTAGAAATATTATCATTTAAAAATGTGTAACCAATAGAATAAGAAGGTAAGGAACTTTCAACCTCATAGTTGTCACATCTACTTCAAGGAATGTTAAAGAATTCATCACCCGAACCATGTTCGCACACAAATTGGAACACGATCTCCCACCAAAGACTCTTTAAAATGATTCCAATTCAACCTGATAAGGGTTATATAATATAAAAAGTATTATAAATCTAAATTATAGAGCCAAATAATTCTATTTGCCAATCTTCATCAATAGGTATCTCATTCTCAGTCTAGAAAGGGTTGAGGAAGCTCACTAGAAATTTGGGAGGCTCCACAGCACAAGTAAGGTGTTGGGGAATGGATGTAAAATTAAAATATCACCAAGATGAAGGAAACATAGTTTTGACATAGGCTAAGAGATTCCACTATGTAGAGAAGGAAAATTTAGTGTGGAAAACCACAATAAATGACATCCACAACACAAGGGGAAGGATATAGATAGTCTTATTGTCTGAACTTATATAGAGTAGGATGAGTGTAGCAGTGTAGAACTATACTAGAAACTGAGTGTCTTAAAATAGTTATTATAAAACCAGTATTTAGCTATCTTTCATCCCTTTTGAGTTATGGAATAATTCTAGATGAAAATGAATTAACTTTTATATGCAAGGGATCATCTAATGTTCAATTCTACATGAAAACCCTTTATCACACCACATCAAAACCCCATATTTAAATATAAAATTCTTTCCCAATTTCAAATTGTACTATCCCATTCAAGGATCTAATTCGTAAAGACCATCCTACTAGAAATATCATTTATAACTAATGTATATAAGGCTTTATGGCATGGTATTTTCCCTCCATGATGTAGCACTCCTTTTTTTTAAAAAAATATTCTGGTTGAAGCCTTATTTATTATTAAAGAAAAGCAAATACCTCTTTTAACTAGGTAGAGGTAGACCCATTACATAGCCTGAAGGCCCAGTATGCATAAAGCTTATTACAGGGCTTATAGGCCCAAATTGTTTGCCCAATGCCCATTTTGTGAATAGTACTACTACAGTACCTACCAGCTATAGTACCACACAGTTCCAACCACTGCTACAGTACCCCCTGCCACCTCTACAGTGACCCGCCATCACTACTATGCTTGTCGTTGCTAAAATACTATTACATTACCCTGAACCCAATTGGTTTTTGTCACGACCTGTCCTCAGGCCCGTGCGGTGACTACCCCATGCCCGCCTTCCATAGGTCAGGGGCTGGCGACTAGCACCAAGGCGTAAATCCTGGTAAAAGGGAAGGCATTGCCTTTGTAAAGTAAACCACAACACCATAGAGCAAACAAGTAGAAGTAAACACTAAGTAAAAAACTGGTACAATAGTAAGTGCAGAAAAGTAAGTGGTCCAGTATACAAACCCAAACTGAAAGTAAAATACAACTGGAAAGGGAAAACATCAACTGAAAAGTAAATCCGCAACGTCGAGCTGTCCACTGGAAATCCCACCTGATGGGTGGGTACAATTAGCTCCACTGCTCCTCGGGTCCAACCGACCATTCCGAGTACGTCCCGCCTAGTGGTCCACCTCCAGGTATCGTCCTGCTCCGCAAGCCTCAACCACGATCAGCGTTGACCGTTGTCTGCAACCAACACAATGTAGTGCGGGCATAGCCCTTGCAGGGGTGAGTATAAGCTACTCAGTAGCGACCCCGAGACCCCCGAAGGTCTCCCAGAATCCACAAAGGATAATCCACAAAGGAAAGATAAAATCACGAAGTAACATCCGACACTGCTTACGTATATTCTCATACATATACCTAAGTCATCAATTCTCGTTCGGCTCCAACATCTGAACCCAAGTACAACCCAGTCCACATAGGAAATAAAAACGTAAACCCACACAGGATAGCACAACACAATCCACATAGGAAATCAAAACAAGATTCAGCTCACTCAGGTATACTACTTCATGTGACGATAAAGATGACTAGATATTTCCAATGATTCATCTAAGCCGTCAGACGCACAAAGGATCGATAGGTACTAACCCCCGCAATGACCCAAAAAGGATCTGACCCCCAAAGGATCGATAGGTAACTAACCCCCGCAAAGACCCGCACAGGATCGGACCCACACAGGATCTGTAGGCGCTGGCCCACATAGGATTACTGAGTGCTGACCCACACAGGATCGGACCCACACAGGATCGGTAGCACTAACCCAAAAAGGATCGCTGAGTGTTGTAGTCGTCGTCGAATCCACTGAGGTTCTCTGCACAATCGTCGTCGTCGTCGTCGCAGCCAGCTCTAGGGTTCCCGCACACAGCAAGCTCGTTCGGGAGGGTCTGCTCCACGAGCCGAGAGGCTGATACCTCAAATGACACATAGTCTAGAGTTGATGTATTCAAAAGTTCCGTATCGTTAACAGGAACTCAACGTCGCAGACGGTGCGTCAATCGGACGCCCTGTTTGAGAGTTATTGGCTTTTTCGTTCCAGGGGCCCGGTTGGTTTTTAAGGAAAAACCAATCCGACCATACTCCACCTACATCCAAACCTTGGGAGGAGTAAGCCAAAATATCCTTCTCACTTAGAGGAATCCAACAAAGTCGACGGCACATCAATCGGACGTCCGGAGCTCAAGATATGAGCGTTTCCGCTCCGAGGGCCCGGTTGGTTTCATGTACGAACCAACCCGGATGAACCCAATGTTTTCCGAAACCTTGAGAGTCATATACTGAAATGACCGTCTCGATCTAAGGATTGCATCGCCACTGATGGCGCGTCGATTGGAGGCTCATAGCTCAAGATATGGGCAAAAGTCCGAAAAGGTCCAAAAACGGGTGGTCTGGGCCCGAACCGACCCGGCCCAACCCCCCAGGGTCGGCCCGAACCGGGTCGGCCCGACCCGGGTCAGGGTCCGACCCGGCAGGGCGCGACCCAGCCCAGCGCTAGCTGAGTGGCCGCACCAAAGGAGCCACGGCCCCCGCGCGGGGGCTGCTCCATGTCACCGGACGCGGCGCAAGGTCACGTCCCTTCCCCGCGGTCCCGCGCGGCCGCGGGACCAGCGCTCCCCACTGCGGCTTCAGCTGTGGTGGGTCTTCCCGGTTGCACGCTAGGCGCCGCTGCTTCCTAGCGGCCGGCCGCCGGCGGGGCGCGCCTGCGGGAACTTTCGCGGACCACCGGACGCGCTCCGGTGGTCCGTTTTGCCTGCAGTTTGCACCTACGGCTCTCCTGGGATACGAACATTACTGCGAAGGCCTCCAATCGCCATTCCGATCCCATTTTGTAAACTCCGTTAATCCACGCATCAGCGAAAAACAGCGGAGGGTTGTCGGGCCGTGTTTGTTTGGCCCACACCCTCCGCGTTAGGTGATATCATTTGGGAAATAATAATCAACACATAAAAACATAACAGGGCACAATTTTAATAAATTAAAATTGAACCTTGTTCCCAAAAAAAACTCCCGTAAATAAAAATTTCCGTCCTGCATATAAAAACAAACGGGGATCAACTTGATGATGAGATGATATGGGTTCTTTGTTTTAGAAGGAAACAACCATGAGAATAAATATTATTCTCAAATAAAACCCCTACCTCATCGTAGTCGTCGAACGAGAGTTCTCCGAGGAATTGATCGTCGCGGAAGAAGGGATCATCGCATCACGGAAGGGGCAGCGCATCGTCGCAGTACACGGATTCACGTCGATGATCTCCGAGGGTTAAAGAAAACACACAGATTTAATTTCACGAATTAAATCCATGTTGATGATAAAATCCACAAAGGAAATTTAAAAGATCCGTAATCCCCTACCTCAATCGGTGTTGATCGAAGATTGTCGCGGGGAAGGATTGTCGCAGAAGAACGTCGCGGGAGGAGAATCGTCGGCGTCGCGGTACATGGTGTCACGTCATCGATCTCTGAGGGTTCGGCGTTCTTCGCGTTCTTCACGTTCGTCGTGTTCTTCGTGTTCTCCGTGTTCTTCGCGTTCTTCGCGTTCTTCGCTTAGGAGGATGAAGATAGTGTTTCTCCAAATCCTCTCAACAAGCAACTCATCAACAAAAAGGGTGTTGGTCTTATTTTATTCTCATGCCAACGATTAGAAAAACAATGTTAAGAAACGAACCATTAATTTGGTGAATTAATGGTAACGTCTTAACAGTCCAATTAATAGGAGCGTTGAGAGTTTTAGAAAACGCACCAGTTGACTTTCATTAAAGAGGAGTTTTCGTGGGTGCGTTACATAGAGGAAAAGAAACGGTGGGGCTCATACGGGCCCCACCTCACAAATATCCTACCCTGAGTGTAGGATATTTTGGGTTCCACCCGATCTTCTTCAACTCAGCTTAGGTAGCTTTAAGTGGCTTTAAGTGAAATAAAATAAAGTTGTCGCACCACTTTATTTTATTTTTTCACTTAACCCTCAAAAATTAAAAACCACACCCGAGAAAACACAACTTCGGAAAAGGCATTTCTAAGAAAATACCGGCACTGCGATTCCATCGGTGCCCTCAGAATTCAATTCTGAGCACCGGTTCAAAAGTTATAAAAACTCGCTCGTTGGTTCACTGAACGTACCCGAGCCAAATTTCGGAAAATGATTCCGGGCACACCGGGCCTCGGAATCAGGTGCCGTCAGAAACTGCGTTCTTGTAAAATTCAAAATAAATTTATGAAAAAGAATTCCTTGAAATTTACGGGTCTTTACAGTTTTGAACCCCCATTTTTATGTAGGATTATGAGGTGCTTACCGCTAAGACAAACCCCAACTACAGATGCAAAACTCTTTTCCATTAAAAATATATTTGTGAAAACTACATCAAAAATCAAAACTAAAAAGCATCAACTTTATTTTCTGATGTGGCCTTAATTATACATACCACTTTTACCTAGCCACCTATTCTACTACATTGAAAAATTCTTTAATGTGTGGTCATGCGTGCTGCTATGTGGCACCAGCTATTTTGGAAGTAAACATTCCCAAAACATACATATTCCCCCAAAAACATCCCAAATCCCCCACACCATTATCTAAACATGATTTAAATTCAAAAAGTAGGAAAAAGTATTTTATTATGGAATAAATGTTTTTATGGATTTATAATTCCCCCTCCCCCTCATAATGCTTCTTATTCTCATGAAGCGTCTCTCGAGTTCCTTCTTGAAATCTATGGATACTAATCTCAAACATCATCCTCTAACTCTCAATTATCCTTATAGATCAAAATATACTAAAAATGAATCTATATGACTGGTACCATGTTTCTTTGGATTACATTCTTACTTTGGTGTAAAATAGGCAATAGTCATTTCTCGTAAGATGAATATGTTTCCAACTCAATATCTCCATATTCTATAACATGAGTAGGATCAGGTGTCTACCTCCAAATATATGACAAATGAAACACCTCATGCATACCATGGTCATAGTATGGAAAATCTGGATTGTAAAACCCTATCCCAAACCACTCCATGATATTGAATAGTCTAACAAAATGTAGAGTTAGCTTTCCTTTCATCCTCAGACCTTAATTCCCTATCAAAGTAGTCACTCATGAGAATCTAGTTACCTAAAATGAACTCTAGAGGCCTCATATTACAATCATCATATGATCTCTATATGATCTAAGTGGTGATAAACTTATTTTGAATTAGATGCACTTTTTCTGAGGTCTCCAAAACCAAATGATGCCCCGTAATTGCTACATCACCTAGCTTATGCCAACAAATCAGTGAACAAAATTACCACCCATAAAGAGCCTAATAAGGTTCTATCTTAATAGGAACATGATAAATACTTTTTTATAAAAATACAACATATTTATGGTCATTAACAAAAGATCCGCTAATGTAATGGAAAAATTGTAGTCGGGGTTTGGTTTAGTGGTAAGCCCCCCATAATCCTACATTAAAAATGGGGGTTCAAAACTCATTGGGCGTATGTAATATAGAATTATTGTATCATACTGTAGTAGCGGAAACACTATTGCAATGACGTACACTGTAGTGGAGACAGGTCACTGTAGCGGTGAAAAAGCACTATTGTAGCGGCAAGAACTGTGTGGTACTATAGAAGGGGGTACTGTAGCAGTAGTATTCCCAGAATGGGCCTTGGAAAAAAACACTGGGCCTACAGGCCATATAATGGGATAAATTCCATATGGGCCTTCGAGATAAGTAATGGGTCTCCCTCTACTCAGTCAAAAGGACTATTTTCTTTACTTAAATAATAAATGAGGTTTCAGCCCCAACCTTTAAAAAAAACTGAAGTAATGGACACAAGCTCAAAGAATATACTCTAATATGTGTATAGTCCCCTCGGACTATTCGTATGTCTATGGATGGTACATTGTTATAAATCTCAACTAAGTCCATAGGGCATACTCTAAGAACTCATAAAACCACATTATAAAAAATTTGTGTCTATTTTAAAAAATACTCTAGGAACTCCATGTAAGTGTAATATATCATGATGTTATTAATATCATAGCTCATACATTGAGTGAGTCTCTTGGATTGATAAAACTTTTTCATGTTTTTTCAGTTGATCCACAATCCCCCAAACAATGTCACAACTCCTTGTGGTCCTAGGACACCATTTCACAATTTCTATCATGACAACCTCCCACTACCATAAGGACACTAAAAGTTTCTAAACTAAACCACCTGGAAGTTGGTTCTCAGCCTTCACCACCTGACATGTAAAGCATCGGGAGGTGAACCCATCATTATCCCTCTTCATCCCTAGCCACCAGAGCTATTTCATAATGTTGAGGTACATGTTTATTACTCTAGGATTCACATACCATTTTGAGGTATTAAAATATTTTAGTAGTTCATCTTTGATGGATGTAGGGTTTATTACTCTCCAATATACAATGATCACATCATCATCTCCCATCAACTACCGGGGTATCAATTCACCTTGAGCTAGTTATTCCAACAAGACAAAACACTCTAGGTCTTACTCCTTTTCTTCCTTCACCCTGTATACCATAGAAGATGTGACTTCCATGGTAGAACCTATCCAAAATCCATGATACCTTGAAACTTCCATCATTTAGTCTCCAAAAAACTCATCTAGTACCACTACTCCTCTGAAGGCCTCTCACAAAATCCTGCTCAGCCTACATTTTTTAGCTAAGATCATACTCAATAAAAGTAACATTACAAGGTGCATAAATCATCACTAAGTTTAATGTCTACAGATACTCAAATTAGTGTCTCTACTTAATATGTCTGTCTCTCTATGTGGAAATAGAGTGAAGAATCTTATGGTCCATGAAGAAAAGAAATATCTCACCGAATAGATAATATTTCTAAAACTTCAGTGCGTGAACCATAGTTTTCAACCCAAATTCAAGTGTAGGGTAGTTATGCTTGTGGGGTCATACCCGATGAGTCCCATAGGCTACTACATTCTCTCCATGTATATATATATATATATATCTCAAAGATCAATGCCTAATACATTATAGTACACTAAATAAAAAATCACACGCTCATGGTGTATCACTATTGGTGTTTTAATCAAGCTTCTCTATAGCCCAAGAAAAGAATCATCACACTATTCCAACAACTGTAACATCACTGATTTCTTCATCAGTGATATCATGGGTGTTTATAGTTTGGAGATGTCCTCAATAAAAAATCTATTACATACTATTAGGACTAGAAATCTCCTAGTCTCAAACACTTTTCAGGGATATTTTGAGGACATCGCTCCATCTAATCGCTTTGGGACTATGGATATGCCTATCTCATACACCACCCCCACTAGAGTTTTGTTTTAATATAATTTAAAAGTGTCGAATTTGAAAAACATATAGAATGTAGGGATATGGAGTTCTGAATTAATCCACTTTAAGGGCATCCCCTTATACCAAATCCATCCCATCAGGTGTAAAATCACCAAGATAAGAAAAACATGTAATAGACACACCTTGAAAAGACTTGGAAGAAAGAAAGTCAGCAACTTTATTACCCTCCAACCAAATATGAAGGACATAGATATGATCTTTGATGAACCTCATGCACTTCTAGATTGAGTATGTAATTATCCAAAAGATGTCATGAAGACCCAGTACATAATACTAATTGATTTTGGAGTCCATCTCAATATTATCCAAAAAAATTATGATTTTTTTACAATGGTCAAAGACAGAGAGATGTTCCCTCGCTTTCCATGGAGTAAATAACTGAGGAAAAAATGACAAGAAAGTTAAAATAGCATCACTATTGGTGTCCCAAACTACCCCACCACCACTCGTTGTTCCCATACAACATGATCATTTAGATTTAATCTTGAGTCAACCACTGTGAGGATGCCATCAGACCTAGTGAAATTGGTTGTCTTGTACAATAAGAGTGTGTGGAGACCGATTGCACAAGAAGACTCATAGAGAAGAGGAATCACTCCAGATGCTATAAATTGAATTATGACTTAGTGACATTCCTCTAACTATGTACATGAGATCCAGTGGTGTGCATGACGTTCCCTTATAGCTGGTGAGGTTTCGTTTCTTCCAAATACACCAACCGTATTCCACAAAAAACAATACTCTTTCCTAATTCTCAAAGAAATTATCCTATGCCAATTGAAACCGTCAGATAAAGAAGAAAATTCTAGAAGGAACCTTGGTGGAGATGTCTATGAGCTAGCCAAAGGTGATCCAAATTACCCGACCCTAGTCACTCTCAAAAAAGTTTTGATCCAAAAATAATTCACAAGGAGAACCAAAAAATAGATACTTCAATGAAAAAATGATTCATGTTCGCTTTATTTTATTATTAGTTGGAATCAACATATTTTGGATGTTCAAAATAATAAAACTCAACTTGGATGGGATCTTTTTGCACCATTGGCTAATATCCAAATAGTCTCGATTGGTAGGAGGTGATTGTAATATTCATAGGTCCTTCGTAGAAAACACTCTTGACGTCGAGCTAAAAAAATGAATTTATTGACTTCATTATTTGGCTCAATAAGACCAAATAGTCTATGTTTATCATTAATAAGGATAACCTGTGTGAAACATGAATTTCTATTTTCTTTCCTGAAGGTCATGTATGGAATAGGACACCCTAGGAAACTCATCACAATTATATCCTAGTTATATTCTCATAAACTTATGTCACTACTCCCCATGATATTTCTCGAACACAACATTCCCTTAGAATCTCACTTCTTGTATCTAGAATTTACACTTGGATAGATTGTAGTAAATCTATTGTGAAAGAAATGTACTAAGAAAAATCTTACAGTTCCAAGCATGCTAATCTAGTGTTGGGTAGAAGATGACGATATCATCGAAAAACACCATGACTAATGAGTCCATACATGAATTGAATATCTTCTTTATGAATGTATTGAGCTTTTCTAATGTGTTTATCAACCTGAAAAACATCACTATGTACTCATACAACCCATATGTTTTCTAAAATTCCATCTCCTTAATTTCCTCCTCTATAAATAGTAGTTGATGATTACCCAATTGAAGCTCAATATTTTAGAAATACATGGATCACCATAATTGATTGAGAAGATCATTAATACTTGGAAAAAGACATCAGTTATTCATTATCACTTAATTTATCTTTATGAAATAAAATAGATTAGAAGTCTACCATCAACCTTCTTGGTTAGAAACATAGGGGCTTCCCTTAGTGGAGTAATAGGCACAATAAACCCCTTCCACTGCATGTTATCAAGCTAAAACATGAGCTATTTTTGATTACTGGGAACCATATGATATAGGGGTATCAAAATATGATTCAAACCCATCATGTGCTCAATCTCAAAGTAAACTCCCCTATTAAGATTAAGTCTAATGAATTCATCTGAAAAAATGTTCTGATTGAGATACCAGATTATAGGAAGATTCAAGGGGGCATTCAGAAGTCCTACTAAAAGATCTAGACCTTCCATCTATGATGGGATCATTCAAATCTGACTCAATTCCAGTCCAACTCTACCTACATATAATTCTGACTCTCTGGTCATCACGTATAACTCTCCCTTTAGAATGGTAAATGACATCCATATATTATAGAAATAAATGTGAGCTTTTAATATTGTTTTCCAGTCCATTCCAAAAATTAAATCAACGGTCATAATTCCCAGAATCATGAACTCCTAAAATTGTCCAAAACCAAGGACAATTATAGGAAACTCATGGAATCACTAGAGATGGTTCAATTAATGCATATTTGTGTATTAAAAGTGACCAACTCGTTGTATAACTTGTTTGGTAGCTCAGTTCGAGTAACTACATGAGTAAATATAAAATAATAGAAAGAACCAATATTGAAAAAGGTATAAATAAAGTTATTTTATTTAAGATCATACCTTGAATTGTGGATGGATCCACTCCACCTTATTATAGAGTCTAATATACAGAATATTCTTGTCCTATCTCCACTCCACAACCTTGTCCTTAAGGCTCATCAATAGTTTGAGTCTGCTACAAAGAACCCTAACTAGATCTCTGGTTCTCTATTAATGTTATCCTTCACCTCCTAAATAAATATCTAACACAGAACTAAAAAGGATGTAATATATTTATAAACAACTAAAAATAGAACTAGGGTTCAAAAATTACCCAATTGCAGTGTTCAAACATCCCACAGTTGAAGCACAATGGTTCATCTCTATATGGAGATAAGGAATCCATGCTTTTTTCTGCTTGTATACTGCTTCCCTGTCTCACATCCCCAGACTTCCTCTTCCTACCATCAAAATATTTACGCATGGTAGCAATAAGATATATACTCATCTGAGAATTGAAGGTTTGGTGATGAAATACTATGCAAACCTCTTCTATGATCTTCTAAATAGTTATGTCCTTTCACATAATCTATATTTAATATTCCAGATCAAAACACTGTACCTATTGTGTAATATCATGTAGAAGGATGATCTCGAACATCCTAGTATTTTGAGCCTCATTTACTTCTTGAAGTGGGGAAGTGGATAATATTAGTAAAATGTGTGGAGTATGAAGATAATATCATGGAGTGCTACTAAAACTACATGAACTCCTATTTCTGGCCAAGCTACATTAGTTTTGGAATATCCCTTTAAAAAAATTCCTTGAAGACCTCCCGTGAGAGACCCTCACATTCTCTGGCCTGACCCAGAACTTCATACCAATTCTTATTGGTTCCCTAAATCATGATTTGTACCATCTTCACCTTTATCCCCATAATCATATTGACAAGATTGAAGATACCCTTTAATATGTCCACCTAATTATCAGAAACCGATTGTCCACTAGTGCCTGGAAATGTTGGATGGAATTGGAGCTAGAAGACCAAAGAATAGTTAAAAATGGATCTTATTGATGGATGGAATGGAACCATTACCTGAACTACTAAGGTAGGTGTGAAAAAATTCTTAGAAGCACCATCTTACTCATTTAGTTGTCCCACCAATCATATGTGAGGCAACATCTTTTACAATAGGGGCATTGGGAACACGAATAGGTCCTATCAGGTCTAAGAGATTATAGAAGGTTTTCTTCAGAGTCTACACTCATCCCAAGGTATAACCTTATATTACTAACCCTAGTCTCCATGAATATACATTATTCATGTGAATCATATATATACTAACACAACAGGATGATCAGTTCATTAAATTTAATTTCAATAAAGATATATTTCAATAACATGTCATCAAAGAGGCTACTGACTAACAAAGAGTGTCTATTTTCATTGGTGGGGAGAATATACCCCTCGAATCATATCATTGAAAAGATAAAAAAATGAAAAAAATGACAAATAAATAAACAAAGTAATCATGAATAAGTGTAGGATATAAAACCTTCCATATAAACAAATTGGCTCCAAAAGTGGGAGGTCGAACTAGATTTATAAATTTAGATAATGAAATTAGAAATGGAGGATTCCTCATGAATCTATCCCTCTCTTCAATTACCTCTATGATTATCTGCTCAGCCTACCCCATAGGTTCCTTTTCCTTCACGATATTTCTAGTCATATTATATAAAAATTCATCAAAATTCCAATGTATTTTGTGAGTGTGTATAAAACTCAGGAGGACCCAACCAATTCATCATAAACCTGATGATCAAATCTATATAATCTATATTCCAAAATAATAGTACATGTGTAATGAGTATAAAGATATAATTCTGAACTAATAGTTCATACTCTAAAAAAGTCACCACAAAACCCTTGAATTACCTGCTTCGGCTCTATATGTGAAGCATAACATAATATGTCAACGCAAACCAAAATTATCATGGGGATAGTGTACTAATAGCTCATTGACCTCATGGTATCATTTTTAAAAGAAACCTGACATCCTATAGTTACCAAGGGTGTCATGATACCTGGTTCCCTTTAGATATTCACCTGACTACCTCAAGCACATAACAATTAATGTATTTTGGCTACCTCAAGGGTATACATATCAGGATCACCACAAAATTCTTATTGATTTTCCCGATGATTAGGTACCTCATCAGAAATGATGTAAGTTAAGCACATCCACCCTCTAATGGATAAATATTTCATAGAGGGACTCCTTTATCAAGCACCAAAAACAATATAGCCAAGAGATTTAATAGATATACAAGGAAGAGAATACATGAAAAACACATCATTGTGGGAATAAAGTAGTAGTACCCATCAAAATGTGATCAAATTCAAATAGGGAAACACAAATCAGATGTATTACTCATAGAATAAAATCATAATAGGTCTCACAGCTAAATACACACCCGCATGAGAAATTAATTCAAGAATGATAGTTAATTATTCCAATAAAAATATTATTCTCGAAACATGTGTACAAGAGAGCCAAAGAAGGTGATGTTCTTCTTACCTCATGACTGTCACATTAATATCATGTTATATCAAATATTGTGTCACCCAATCCATGTTTGCAGACCAACTGAAACACAATCACTTGAAATGTAATCCTAGAAAAAATTGCAATCCAATATGACAAGGGTTCTAGAGTTATGTAATGAGAAAAAAGATAACGGGTAGATATACAACTTACCCAAGGTAAGTCACCTTCAACAAGGTTCTCGTTCTTGCTCTTGGAAGAGTGTTGGGAGATTGTTGTAAATTTGGGAGGACCCACATTCTAAGAAATGTGGTGTGACATTAAGGTGAACTAGAGCTACCACTATGATAGCAAAAAATGGTTTTGGCATAGGTTGTGATCCATTGTGGTGGAAATTGGGGTATTGTGGCGTGGGAAACCACTTGAAATGACATCCATGATGAGAGATGAATTCAAAGTCAATGGACCGAATGATTTTATGAACTACTATGGTGTAGGATGAGCTATGAAGTGTACAAATAAGCTAGAACTCTAACTGATGCGGTGTATGGATAGGTACTGTGAAATGGAGTTGGTTTTGTTTCCCTATAGAGTGATGAAATGATGATTGAAAAAGATGGAGTAATAGGTATATGAAAGGGATACTTGGAGGTTCAACTCCATGTGAAATACATTTATAATGACTCATTAAAACTACCTATTTAAATGTGAAATGCATTCCTAAAATTGTAATCATAATAGATCATTAAAGGATTTAATTCACAAATACTAGAAGGATTGACATTCTATATATATCTGATAAGGATATGGATATGTTATGTGGTAGTTCCTTCCATGGTGTATACCTTACATCCATGAAGAAGAACACTATGAAACATACAATAAAATAGTCATTATAGTGCAGGAACTTTCTATTACTGTGTGGCCTTGATTTCACATACCACTACAATATTGAAAAATATTATATGGTATATCCAAACCCTCTATGTTATTGTGTGTGTGTGTTCTGGTTTGGAACCTTCTATTTTGGTATTAAAATTTCCCAAAAAAATAATTAAACAAAGAAAATTCCCAAATTCCTCATGTCTTTATTCGAACATGATATCAACTCAAAAAGGGTGGGATATGGATTTTCATTATGGAATAAAAAATATTGACGATTTAAAGAATTTCAAATGGAAACTCAAAATTTTTTATTCCATTATAAACTCCTCCCATAAAAATCATCCACTGCTCACTCATAGTTTTCGTAATACAATAACATTCAAGGTGACTTCTAAGTAAAATTCAAGTCCCCTATGTGAGTATTATCAACTACATAGTTTTGGTCTTTATTATATTATTTAAAATTAATTAAAGAAACATTAATATAAAAACCTAATTTATGTGCATAATATAATTTTATGTTATTAATGGTATAATAATTATTTATTCATATACTCCAACCATAAACAAATATTGTTCGTGTGTTTTTCGTACTACTGCCTCCACGACAGAGCATGTTATGTTTTCCTTCAACAAATAAAAATTAAGGATATAAGGATTATATTAAAGAATAAATCTGATTTTAGTGATATCATCTAGGTTCTAGTATAAAAAATTATAGAACATACTAATGATATGATCAATAAATGATCATCATTAATTTAATCATTTAAAATAAGCATACAAATGGGATTGCTATTTATTCTAATTGTGTAATATTTTCATATTCAATATTTCTTCTTGTTAATCTTTATATTTATTATTTATCACTGTAATAAAATTTAAATAATTTCATTATTCTTTTTTTATAATTATATTACAACAATACCACCACTAATCATTCATTAAATCATTGAATTTTTATGGTTGAGTCGTATTAACCACATAATTGAATAATAATATGAATTTATACCCCGAATTACTATGGGAACCTAATAAATAGTATATTATAATATAAATGTGTTAATAGAGTTTTTGGGGAAATATTATTGTAACATCCTAGGTAAATAAATAATGTTACGTTTTCATATTTATCCATATTTGTGAAAAAAATGTTAATATTAATTCAAAGGGAACACTATGCTTGATGGCGTACCAAATACAAAACAATGGGTTTCTTTGATATCTTACATTGCACTCTAATAATAAAATAATATTATTTTAAATTGTAGTTAACGCTTAGCCATTTTAATATTGGGAATGAATATAACTAACTACAATATGATTATATAAGTTTTTCAATATTTTTATTTTTTTCTAATAAATGTCAGTGGCTTAAAATGCGAATGAATCCAATTTTAAGAATAAATCTTCTAATATTCTTTAAAATGGTGATTAACAACCTTTTGATGGAGAACCCATTTTAAATATACTTTTGAAGATTTTATATGTTATATTTTACTAAATAAAACCCTTCTTTAGAATCTGGACATCAAAATTTACTTTGTGTAAATTTTTTTTATTTTTCCGATAAAGATCAATTTTAGTGAAAATGTTGTATTTTAATTCAAAACCTTTTTTAAATTTAATTTATTTATATGATTAGGTCATATTTTGAATTGTTTTTAAATTGAAATTAGAATATAGTTTTACAATTTAATCCAATTTTGTTCGTTGGAATTAATTTCACTTTGAAATTGGACTTAAACTAGTGTCAATCTTTTAATAGATATTGTTTCTTAAAAACACGCTATTAGTTTTGACAACGGGAATTAATTATTAAATTAATTAATGAAAATTTTGTGTTTTGAATTTTGTAAAATAGACATCATTTTTGAATTCGGAATATCAAATATATTTTAGTGTGAATTTTTGGTATTTTTCTGAAAAACTTCAATTTTTGATGAATAGTGGAACCACTATGTGTTAGTTAAAAAACTGATTTTTTGTTTAAATGAATCTTTACCACTTCTGTGATTTGAATTTCAAAAATACGACATACATGGTTGTCAATAGGATGTAAAATGTTGTTCAATGGGATTAAAATAATTTTTTGGTGAATAGTAACTTTTAAGTTTTATTAATCGCGATGAAAGGCAATTAGTGTGATTTAAGGTAAAGATAATGTTATAATAATATTAAATGACCTTGACACATGTAATACCATTATTGGATGATTCATGGACGAACAAGACAATCCATGGGTCAACTTGGGGACCCCATGGAGCCACTTTGGTAGGAAAATGACATTAATAACTTTTTATTTAATGTTAAAATAAAAATGTCACAAACATGTATTGTTTTACTAAAACAATTTTTACATGGAGTTATTCAAGTCATTATTTTGACTATAAATATTAATTTGAAAGATAAAAATATTTCCTACATCATACTAGTTTTTTTATAATTTTTAGACATTAAATAAATAAATTTATTTATGACACCATGATGATGCAACGATTACCTCATTAATAAATGATTTAAATAAAATGATAAGATAAGGTAATATTTAATAAATACACTTGTCAAAAAACTCTTTTATGGGTTTATTTTTAACCCTTATCACCTTATACTATAAACATATAATTTTGGGACCTTTAATATACTGAAATCATTTTATGATAAAGTAAATTTTCATGACATTCTGAGATTGCCCCTCCTCCCTCTTTTAAAAGGCCCCCACCTCTACCCCCTTACCAATACCTCTCAAGCCTTTGGCTCGACCAAAATCTGATCATTTTAACTCTCCAAAAACCTATATTAATCCTAGGATCCTTACCTTTGGAATAAAGCTCTTCAAGAAACCCTTTTGGTACAAACCAAGAGTAGTTACCCGATTTAATGGTAATGTCTTCACTTGTGTTCTTTTGTTTTATTTTGCTTCTCCAACCCCCTAAAATCTTTTTATTCCTTACTTTTGTAAACACACCAGTATCCTAAATATACTAGGATGTTGTTATGTGAAATATTAGAGCTACACTTACACACACCTCCGTCTAATGGTTAAAGAACATACTGTTTCTGTGGATGGCGAATTACTGCCTCACGAAAAGATGATTGTTCAATCTTATCATAACACCTTTCATGATGGCCATTATGATGTCACTGTATTTTATACATTAAATATATAGAATTTATGATTTCTATATTCATCTTATTTTTATATTTAAAACATAACATTATGCTTTTCATGTTGTGCAAATGCGATAATTTCACACGAGGAAGTGTGGACTACCGCCTCCTCAAGTGATGTGACTCGTTCATGAAATACATGGAATGTATAAAGAATGAAATTAATCAACATATGTGACCTATATAAAATATATATTACAATGTAATTATAATATATATATATATCTATAATCTAGTTTTAATTCCATTGATGTGCCAAAGCAATGAAAGTAGCGTTCATGCGTACGTACGGCCTACCGTCTCCATGAACGGTGCATTTCATTTCTTTTTATATCCATATATTATTGAATAAGTATAAAACTAATATATAATGGATATATATTATATTTACATCATTAATACTGTTCTGGATATGAGGTACATACAACTACATTGACAATTCTTTTCAAACAAGATCATTTTTGACTCATGTACCGAACATCGACAAAACGTATGATATGAACTCACATAATTAACTAATTATTATAACATGATAATATTTGATATTAATTGAATAATAAAATTTAAATTATTTCCTTAAGAAATTATAAATTTACCAAATATTATTATCAGGAATATAAATAAATGAACAAGACAAGTCGGACTTGAGGTAAGGAATCCTACCTCTCTCTTTCTTTTTATGTACTCTCTTTTATGTCATTTCTTTTATTCTAATATTTCTTATGTTTGGGGATGTTATTTTATATTACTCATTATTTACTTTTTATGTTCATATTATGAGATACCCTATTTTATCTCATAAATCCATATTTGAAAGTTTTATGTGGCGACGTTAGGCTGCCGAGTTTTCATAAGGGGTTTTTCATTTCACTTTTATTCCCGTGAGATTTATGCTACATTTTCCACCATTTCCATTGAGTGGTTTATGTACTTCCAATTATTATAATATTTGGGTAATATAATTTCTTTTATTGGTATTTACATCAATGTTGTATAGTCCTTCTTTTGTGGGGTGTACGTTTCAAGAGTTAACCAAATCGGTAAGGGAACCTTTCACCCTCTACTTTTTTAAAAGTCTTCATTTTGTTAGGTCTTTTAATTTACATCTACTTATGTTGGGATATGTTCATATATATCCTTATTGCTGTAAATGTTATTTACAAGTGATTAGATACCCTCACTATCTCTCATCGTCTCATTTTCGTAATTTTGAAGTGACGCCATTAGGCTGTCAAATTTCTGTAGGGGAAAATCTTAACTCAATTTCAATTCATTAGGTTAAACCTCTACTTCTTGATTATATCATGATATGAATATGTGTAGATGAAATCTGATTTTTTTACACTGATTATCCACTTATATTTAGTGTATTTATATTTTTCACACATAATTATGTCATTTCTTTATCCTTGCTCTAATGGCGTGATCCTTGATTGGGATTACATCTCAATTTCTTCTCATTGAGACATTTCTTAATGATATGCACTTTTATTCTTTTATAAAGTGTATATAAAGATCCTCTAACTTTCCATATCTATATTATGTCCATACTAAAGTCATTTAAATGTTTTGAAAATGGTCTACTTTCATGTGGCTTATAATTTAAATGTTCAAAACGGAAAAGGACTCTTTTATTAAAATATTGTTTTAAATGGTTTTAAAGATTTATTCATTTAAAACTTTATCTTCCAGGTACATGTATTAAAAATGGATTTAAGTATTTATTTATATAGACATGAATGATTTAAAACCCTTTCAAAAGTTTCGAAGTTGTATGGGACACTTGGATTCTAAAATCTCTTTTAAATGTCTTCTTTTAATATTTTCAAAGTATAAAGGGATTTTTCTCTCATAGAGTTTTAATGATTATATTAGATGTTTTTATTTATGATAATATCATTATGTGATCTCATGTGATTGGAATGAGGAAATTTTATGTTTCTTTTATGCATGTCTTAAGTATTATGATTATGTTATAGTTCGTGGGAATTGTTTATGAAGAAGGGTGGTTCCGGGATAAACTAAGGGTGGGTGAGTCTGTGATAGCTGTCCAATGTATTGGGTAACGTGAATGGGTTAAATGTTATGGTTTCTCCGAAGAGATTTATGGAATATACTATGATGGGTATTCCAAACATAACCATGAAGATTACTCCCTACGTAAGAATGTTATGAATTCCTCAAGTTACCTTTATGTCTTATGATTTCAATGAGTTATTCATAAATCTTATGATTTCCTGAGGTATGTTAACGTGATTATGTTTTATGAGTAAAGTATGATTTAATTTAGTCTTATGTATACATGTTCTAATGTTTCCTTTCCATATTTTTATATCCCTTACTGAGATTATTATGCTCATCCCAAGATTTTGAAGTGTTTTTCACAGGTCAAGGGAAATGTACATGATATTATGATAGTGTAAAAGAAGTGTCAAGAAAGAATCCTTGTTTTATTTTAAATATGTTTTCGTTGATTGGAAAAAAATGAATATTATCTTTTATGTAATCACTTTGTTTAAATGTGGAATGTAATGCATGATTTATGATCTAATTTCTAAAACTCTAAACCTAAAAATATCCTCAATGAGTATTCTTTTAATAACTCAAGATTAATTAAGGTTTAAGGCCAGGTCCTTATAATTATATCATTATTTAATTGATTAATAAAAAACACACTCTGATTTTCTAGAATCTCTAAAATATGATTATTATAGATTTAATTTTTATATATAAAGACTAAAACACTCAATAAAGTGATTTAAAAAGTGGAAAAGTATTAAAATTCATTACTAAATAAAATTTAAGTACCTATTAACAATTGACTTTTAAAGAATAATGAATAAAAACATATGTATTATGATGACAATATAAATGTTCAAAAACAAAAAACATATGATGTTTATAATCGAGAGAATTTATATTAACGACGAATATTTATAAAGATTATAAATGAATATGGATATGAGTATGTTTTTATTAAATAATTTATCAATATATATATGTTTATTATACAGGAGCTTAATGTGCATTTGAGGATGTTAGAAAAAGCGATAAGGGTTTTCGGTTTCAAATTCATTTGTTTGAGATATATTTTGTATCATGCATCTAATTAAATTTATGTAGTGTATATATTAAAAATTTTATAAGATATATAGTGAAATAAATTTATTCATGGTATTATAAAATCATTTAATGCCTTTTTTCCAATAGGTTATGATTGAACTGCAACCCAATTAATAAGTGGGGGTTTCAATCTAAATCTTTATTCTATGGTACACATGTTATAATCACCACTTATTTTATTTTTTATGGTGTATGAATTGGCATGGAATAATATGTTATTAATTAAACCTGATATTTATGCTATTTATAATTCTATATGGTAAAACCACTCTCATATTCCTTTGATTCATGATTTACCTTCTCCATGGTGTAAAGACCATCCTATGTTCTGGTAATGTAAAAGTGTGTAATTTAATAGAAAATAAATCAATATTTGGATACTTAAAAGTGGATATAGATTTGGAAAAGATGCATCTAAGGTTAATAGGCCCAAAAATGTTTTTTTGATCATTGACTCAGTCACTACCTTGATGCACTATGAGTATACATAAAACTGAACACCCCACAAGACACTCTCTTGGGATATGCTTGAGAGTATTCACATGCACTTAATGAACCACAATGAAATATTATTCCTACCATTTCATTAGCCTAATACTAATGAAAATCATTTAACACAATTATTATATTTTATAGATAACATAGCATGTTCTAAGTACCCTCACCAATATATTACTATGATAAGGGTACTTTATGTTACATTAATGATGCTCTTTGGATTTTAAATTGATTAAGGGAGTTTATAATCGAAATCCACATTATTCTATTCAATTGGTATGTATTTTAATTCAATATTTTTCATTATATGTAAATCAAATTTTTATTTGGTAAGAGGTTCCTTAAGAAATTTTATAAGAGGTCATGAGGATCATTATATAGAATACATTATACATAATCAGGTGATAGGTGGGGCTCAAAATTATATTTCCACTTGATGCATAAATTATTCTCATGAGATAAAATAACATGAGTTTGGGTGTATATATATTCCAATGATATGAAGGTGTCTGGGAATAATGCAATTTAAAAAGTTTTTTATTTCCAAAATATTCCATTCCATCAGTACGAGGTCAATTATTTTTGTCATACTAGTTTTTATTTGTTTACATGGATGTAGTATTACATCATTTTTAGTTCATTATGGAATTATGTTTATTATTTATTCTTACATTTTCACATATTCCATAATTATTTTATGTAAGATTCTCTTGTACGTTATCCCTTTCGGAGAATCTATGATCACCCTTTATTTTATTCCTTTTTATATAAAAGTGATAAGTGGACTATGTGTAGTTTTCAAAGATATGATGGAAGTTATAGTCATGATCTCATAACATGTTAGTGTTTTATATTATGTTTTAATGTTAAATTTATGTATGCATATAGTATTATAAGACTACTAAACTCTCTAATCCTTTAAGAACTCTTATACATTATACCAATTACATAATATAACTACCATTCTACGTTTCTAGACTTGATGATGTTACATAATATCCCCCCAAAAATAATTATTGTATATTAACTCAATCTTCACCGGTTGTATAAAAATTGTGCAAAATTCACTCATGGTTTGATAATATGAGGGTATATTCTTCACATGATTCACATGCTCTTTTAGACCACAATAATGGGCTTGAATATATTTGTACAAAATTATTTCTATTAATGTCATTGGACCGTGAATGTATCATACACTATTAATTCATTATAATTCCATTGATAAAGATAATTTACATCACATTATTAATATAATAAATATTCTATGCCTATTACTATATATTCACTGAGAATTCCGTGTTATTCCATTGATTAGGAAAGTATTTACATTTTTTATGTATTTTTTACAATATGGATACTTTTATAATACACTACCATAATAATATATGTTTTTCAATAGTGAAAATTATGATATTTATTTTCAACATATTCTCTACATATAATGGATGAATTAGACATAATTAGTGATTGGTGGGGCCTAAAATTATACCAACCTTCGGTGATTCTGTAGGTCTTATGAGAAAAACTAGTTTGGTATTTGGTATAATACTTACCCATTTATATATGATGTCATGGAATGTTTCCTTAAAGCTATGTTTATGATTTCGAGTATTATGCATTCCATAAATATGATATATATTATTTTTATCTCATAATTTTTTATGTAGTTGATGTATAATTTATTCCCATAGTTCTATTTATTATACAATTTATTTATTCCTTATAAATTTATGATTTGATGCTTATCAATTATATCTTCACCTGTATGTTAGCACTTACAAAGTAACTAATCTCACCCCCTAATATTGTCTTTCATTTCCCAGGAAACCATGAATATTCCTGCAATTGAATTATGGATTTTCAGGGAGAGATAATAAATTTTCATGTATTAAATTGATGTTCCTTATGTATTCTCTGTAATTCATTGTTCATTCATGTGTTTAGTATCCTGATATGGCCAAAATATTGGATAACATATAATTTAATTTATGTATTATATACCATTATAGAAAAATAACCGCCAATATAGGTTACTAAATTTGTGATGTTACAGTTGGTATTAGAGAAATTTTATGAGAAACCATAAGAAGAAGATACGAATTGAGTTATAGATAAAAACACTATAACAAACCATTTTATGAACCATAATCAATTTAGGTATTTACATCAAGAAAAATTCAATTTTTTTGGTGTTACCAAGATTTTGATTTCAAATATGTTAGGAAAATTGAAAAAATTTATGACCAATAAAAATTCCCATTAGAAAAAAACTTATTTCTATATGATATGGTGTAACAATTTTGGACCACTTCATGAGGAAAAAACTCCATATTTAAATGGAACGATGAATCTATTAGTAATTGAAAAATGGGTCAATTACAAATAAGAGTCATGAATTTCTTTAGGATATAGTGAATAAGATAATGTTATCAGGGATATATATCATTTAAGAGGATATATTGATCAATTTTGTTATTTGATTCCAAACACCCAGAAAGAATATGATATAGAGAATATGGAACATATGTATTTTATCATGTTATTATTTGAAAAGTACCATCCTTATGATTTAATAGATAACAATGGAAAGAAATTATTAAATTTAAGAAAACAATTATGAGAAAGAAATTGTCAAGTATGATTCTATATTTAAAAGGAAAATAAGACATTGTATAGACAATGTACATAATACAAAATATAAGATTGATCAATTCTTTAATGGTTTGTTGAAATACCTTGAATGTAATTAATCTCTAACACATTTTACTCATATAAAATGATAGTAAAAATGTTCCATCAAGTATGAGAAGAAATTTAACAAGTATTTTACATTAAAAGGAATGAAAGGGAATACAAGGGCAGTTGATTAATATAGTTAAAGACATTTGGTGGAAAATAAGGACAGGTTGGAGCTCCCAACAGGAAATAATTGTGGGTAGAAACAAATCGATATTTTCTTGAGGGAAAGGGGATTTTTCGATAAGTGTAGATTTTAGATCCACCAATATCAGGATTCCTAGGTAAATAAAGAGTCCAGTAATATAAAATGCATTGAATACAATTTAATGGGAAACTATTCCAAATAAATTCCCCCAATCATTAAGGTAATATACCTTAGAATAGGATAAGTGATAATGGTCGGTCTTATACAATCAAAAAAAATTGATGTCCCAAATGATGTTATTGAAGGAAATTTGATAATAAAGTAAAAGATTGATAATAAATTATTTAATTCTATATAAATTCAACATTTTATATCTTGAATGTATTTAAAGAACATTGAATCACCCATAACAAAATGAATATAATTTTATTATTTAATAATCCTACTGTAAATATTATAGAAATGAAAGTATATTGTCCGGTCTTTTTTAAAATTCATTGAGATTCTACATTATTAAAACTAGTGGTATTATGAATAATCGAAATTTATAGAAAATTTGGGAAATATTATCTCTAAATGTGTAATAAAATAATTTTTATCCTAAGAATGAAATTACAATATTTGAGGATAGAATAGAATCCTTTTTTTAGAGAAGAAATTTCATTTTTTTGGTCTCGTTCAGAAAAACATCCAGATGATAATCGTAATAAAATTCTTGGTACATATTTAATAGTGAATGTGAATGCTATCCTATTAAATGAGGATATATATATATATTTTGATGGATTATATTTATGTGTTTCTTATGTAAATAATTGGATATCCACTTGAAGATGAATTTAAATTCTATATTGACCTTAAACATGATGAAAAACCCATATATAATTATCCATATAGAATGGTTTTGGTAGAATTAGTGGAATTAAATAAACAACTATAAGATTTTCTGGTTATGGGATTTATATTCCCTATTATTACAAAATTTGTAGCACCTCTCTTATTTTTGAAAAAGAAGGATGAGAATATGATGTTATGCATCTATTATTGAGAAATTAATTCCATTGATAAAATAAATAAGTATATTTTTTCCAAACATCAATTATTATTTTGACTGAATTCAAGGGTAAACATAATTTTTAATTATTGATCTCTATTGTGGTTATAATAACTAAAATTCTAGAAGGTTGATATTAAAATTATGGATCTGGAATAAGGTATATGCATTATGAGTACCTAGTTGTGACATTTGGATTAACAAAACCATCTTCAGTGTTCATGGATATAATGACTAATGTATCCATTGATTATATTAATAAAATATTTTTGGGATTTATTAATGATATCATGATACACACTAATTTCAATATGTAAAATAAAGACCACTTATGGATTGTCCATGCGACTCTATGGGAGAATGTTCTATATAAGAAATTTAGTATGTCTGAATTATTGCTTTAGTAGGATTCTTTTCCTGACTAAAATGTATCCATGGATGGAGTATCAGCTGACGTCACAAAAATGATGGTTGTTAAGTAATATCCCACAATAAAAAATATGAAGAAGATATATAGTTTCAATTTTTTAGCTGGTTATTATCAGTGATTTTTTTGAAATTTTTTCCCAATTAGATAATTTCACATCCATGTTACAATGTGATGGGGGAAATTTCGTATGGTCAAGGGAATGTGAAGAATGTTTTTTTGGAGTTAAATAAAATATTTATCAATTCACTAGAGTTTACCATACCATTTATAAAGGATGGATTTTTTATATACAATGATGCATCGAATAAAGGACTAGTGTGCGTCTTTAAGAAAAATGATATTTTTTTGGCATATAAATCAAGGCTATTAAAGAACAACGAAAAAAAATATCCAACTCATAGTCTAGATCAAATAGTTTAAATATTTTCATTAAAGTAATATATCCACTATCTTTATAAGGAAAATGTGAAACATATACTAATAAAAAATGATGGAGGTATATATTCAATTAAAATAGCTTAATATGAGATAAAAGAGATGGTTGAAACTACTCATGAACTATTTCGATCCAATACACTACCACCCCTAACTAGTGGAAAAATGGATGATAAATTGAGGATAAAAAATAATGGAGTTCATTCCATGATGATGATAGACATGGATCTTATATTATTGGATTTCGTAAACTATGATATGGAAATTACCAAGGTAAGGGAAGAATAATTCTTTTTCTAAATGATTTCCCCAATATATTTACTAGATATGATAAAGACTCCTAAATAAGATGATAATAGATTGTAAGAGAATTAAAATACAAGAAAAGTGCTATTTTATATGGATCCATTTATGATTATGGTGTATTGAGGTTTGTAAAATGATTATATATATCATCAATACCATAGATATATAGGTACTAGATCAAGATCATAGATTATTCTTCTCAGTACACCGTGGAAGTAAAAGTATATATAGGGTTTTAAATAAAAACTTTTGGTGGGAAAACATGAAGTATGAAATTTTATACTATGTGTCAAGATTCTTGGTTTACTAATAAGTAAAGGCTGGGACAAGACTTCCAAATGGTGTCATGAAACTACTCCTTATACCAATGTGGATGTGGGAAACCAATGCAATAGAATTTATTTCAGAAATAAATTATATACTTAAGAAAAAATATGAAATATGGACTATTGTGGATCAACATACCATGTCGTCACATTTTATAGTAATAAATGAGTATGTAACACTTGAATTTATTTCATGGAACTATATTGTTGTGGTTGTTATTCGCCATAGTGAACCTTTATTAATTGTATCTAATCATGAATCTTATTTAACATTAATATTTATTGAAATCTTCAAAAGATTTTGGACAACAAGATATATTTGATCACTACTAATATTCCTTAAATGGAGGGGATGTTTTAGTGCACTGTCCATTCCTTAGAGGCCCTGTTGTGCTCAAGCTCACTTGGATTCCAATGAACATAGTACCAATACCTATATTTAGTAGAATTCATGTAACGAACCAGAATTATATCAATGAAAATTTACCTTCTTATAATTATTTCATATAGTATAAAACACATAAAATAATATATAGAAAACAGTAAAAAATTTATAAATGAAGAATAAATGAAATAATGGATGTTTCTAGAAATTTAGGAACCTACAACAATAGAATAATAACTTGGCCTTTGAAAAAGTATTGTTAATATTAAGAATAATAATCCTACCAATAGAATAGTAACCTCGCCTATTAACATATAAATAAAATTTTGGTATCTCATAAATGAAAACATGATATATTTATATCTTAGATTATGTAAATAAATGTCTTAAAAATGATAAATTAATTGTTTATATTTTTAGAATTCATAAATATGTAATTAATATTCTATAATTAATATAATAATATAAATGAAAATTTATTTTAATAAAATGTATTCAAAAATAAATATTTTTTATCTTATGTTAATAAGATAATTTTATGAGACTGTAATTAATTTTTCCTTGTGTTATAAAATCAGTTATCATTTTAGAATATATATTTCTAAAGTAAATTCTGATTTTAATTAACAATTAAATTTCTCATATATAGAATACAATTTTCTTAAAATGGATTTAATTTTTGAATTATTCACATTGATATATGGTATGATAAATTTATGGTATTTTTCTAAAATAGTTGAATTTTTAGTGAACAACAAAATTTTGTAATTTATTATATATATATATATATGCATTATAAGTAAAATTCAATATTTCTTGAGTCAAGTCTATTTTAATAACAATAATATCTAATTATAATTATTTATTTAATTTATTATTGATAATGGTCAAATAATTTATATACTTGATACAAAATAATAAACTACTGAATAAAATAATCAAAAAACACCCCTCTCATCCACTATAAATACTACCCCACCATCTATTGTACTCACACATCATAAGTCTTGAGTATTAGAAATTTTTTTCCAAATTCCATTACCAAGTATCTTACCCAGTTATTGGAGGTTTTTTCTCTATAAAATACCAAAACTAATTTCCCTAAGGAGGTTCTTAAAGAGAAGAATTCAAGAGGTAAAACCCTCTTCTATTTTCTTTTAATTCTTATTCATTTGCTTTTATTTTCATATTCTATTCGCACCCCCCCCCAAATATAATTGGAATGAAAACTATATTATCTTATATATAACCTAGTTTTATCCTATTAAGGGAACAATTCATCATTAAGCTTTTTCTACCCTCAATTTTATTTTTAAAAATGAAAACATCATCAATGATGTGTCGATTGACAACCTTTGTAGATGACATGTTTGCATTTTTCATTACGACCTTAAAATATGGTCATATTCCCATTATTATTATGGTTGAAAAATATTTTAAAATTTATTTTATAACCTATTTTATGTTCTAGAATTAATATATTCATATAATACTAAATAATAAAACAAAATCACTTCGTGTTGATCAAAGAACCGTCAAAATAATCTAAACAATTATCATTAACATTTTTTCTAATGAATAATCCTCAGACCATATTAAAAATGATATATAAAACCAATTAATATCCTATTTTTTAATTAATAACATATAAATTCATTTATAGATAATTATACTCATCTTAAATGAACTTCCATTATCATACACAAGCGAACCGATCATGGAAACCAAGAAAACGAACACCCTCGAATGATGAAATTGAACACTATAACCCATAAAAAAGGAAATCAATTAACATAATAAACTATAAAAAATAATTTAAATTTATAATTGGTTTTGTAATTATTAATTAATGAATCTAATTGGAATATTTAGTACATTATCTACATATATAGAAATTGTTTAGACATAAAGTAAGGGATTCTTACCGAACCTCCATTTCTTCTTCGGGCTATGCTTACACTCTATTTACCTTAATTTAATTGATAATTCTTATTATTTACTCTTCATATGTTTTTAATTTATGTTCCAGTCATATTTACCTATCCCAAATCGTTTTTTATTGATGTGGACATCCATTTTTTATAATATTCCATTTTCAATTCTTCCCGATAAACAATCTCGATTTAAGGGAACCTCACAATTTCTTACCCATTTTCATGAACTTTAAATAATATATTTTAGGCAAACATTGATTTTATAAAATCAATAATTATATTTTAAAAAACTATCTTGGTTAATTTCTGGTTTTATATAAACAATTATTCCTTTTCCTATTTAAATACTCTTCAATATTAATCCTTAAAATGCATTAAAGTGACCCATTTCTAATGTTTCTTAAACACTTTTTTTACATTTTTACACATCATTTTTATATCAATTATCATGATTTATGACTATTTTACATTTTTAATTTCAATGTATGTTTTAAATATATTTATTCATGGATACCTTTATGATATTCTCATTTGTTATTCCCTTCATCATGGTTACGATACCCATTTCATTCCAAGGATAACACTTCTGTTTATGTTTGATTCTTTATATGGAACACATATGCATGATCATTTTATAGTGGGTGAAAAACGACAGTGATCCAATGCATTGAGTAATTTTTAGTCTCTTGAGACATTATGTTGCGATAGGGAGTGAAGTTGATTCCATTATGGGACTTTGGTCACAATGTGACATAGGATTGGAAGTTAGAATTGACTCATGATTATGTCATATTATATGTTGTTTACACTTTACTATGATGTCATAATTTTATGGTCCCATGTTTTATATGTTATTATTGCTTATTTGTATTCATTTTCCTTGCCTTTTATGCCTTCTAACACATGTTTTAGGTTTTATGGCTATGTTTTTTCCCTTCCGGGCTTTTGAGCTCATACCATTTGTTCATGTATTCCCCAGGTTATCCTATACAATTTTAAAAGCTCAATATAAGATATGAGATCTATATTGGTGATTAAAATTATGATTTTTTATTTTATTTTTTCAATTTTAAGTACATAATCTTCCAAATACATTATAATTTATGATCCTTGGTTGTTTTTTATGATATATTTTGATTAAAATATCTTAATAATATCTGTAAAATGTTAGGTTTGTTATAGTCGGTATCATAGAATGGTCAAATTATTTTTGTATATTAAGAAAAAAACATTATTTTGTACCCTAGGGATGATTCTATCCCCATGGATAACCTCAATTAAAACATAAGGAATCACAAAGTGGGATATACTTTTTTTTACATTTTTATATTTCTATGCCCAAAGGTTCCATTTTATATTCTTATTATTTTAGTATTAAAGCCCCTTTAAATGTATTTCCTTTTCTTATTTATTTAATTAAAATAGGAGAACCTATGCTAAAAATAAATTCTATAGGAAATATGATGATTAGATTAATGAAATGAAAAACTTTATGGAAACTTGAGCTAAAAAATTCATGATAATACTAACAGAACATGATCAAGTTATGAATAATAACATAAATCATATAGAACACACTCTTTACCCAAAGAAAGAGAAATTTATGGTTGATTACTTCATGCAACAAAGTACTCCTCTATTCAGTGGATCTTTTAATCCCAACATTATAGAACAATAGTATAACTCAATTTGGAAGATATCATATGTCTCTAGTTCTTAAAAAAAGAGAATGTTGTTTGAAGGTCTATCACTTTTATGGGTAAGATGATCAGTGGAAGATACTAATCCATAATATGAAGTACAAGGAGGAAATTTATTCCTAGGAATGGGAATATTTTTCCACAAATATTTTCCTTAAACTCTCAATATTAATATGGGAAGGTATTTCCTATGAAAGAAGAAAGAGGAAGATGATTCTATTATGTTATAAGTGGAAAACTTCAAAAGTCCTGCATGATATACATTTAGATTTTCTATGAGGACTGATGGAAAAGTGGATCACAGAATTAGGAGACTAAATCCAAGTCTAAGAAAAGCATTGATGATTTAAGACTTTGATTGTTATGAGGATATTTTCCTTTGTGACCTTAAAGATTAAATGAAGATCAGATATTCTCAATGGTCTCATGGGCCTAGTAACAAAATGAGGAAAATGATGTCCAATATGGGTGGATCAACTGATAAATCCCATGATGGGAAGAAAACCCATCATATCACATGCCAAAATTGGGGAATGAGTCATCCTTGAAACTAAAGGGAACCAATAGATGATTCATATGTGGAATACAATGGTATAAGGATAATGACTTCTCGAAGTATATGAATAATCCCACAAATATTGAAGAATAATGGAAGCTTCAGATCAACACTCATCATATAGAAAAGTGTTTAAACTTCAAGGAATGAGGGAATTATAAAATCCATTTCCCTAAGACAAGGGTTGTCAGAGGGAATCAACAACAATAACCTCCAAGAAAACAAGGAAGGGCATATGAAATCCTTACTATTAAGGTGGAACCCCACAATGATGTGTTAAACGGTACGACACTTATTTTTCAAGAATAGAAAAAATAATAATGGATTCCAGTTCTACTTATTCTTTCATATCTTTTAAATTTAGTATAACTATTCAAACACCACATAAAAATATAAAGGTTGAGTTATCTATGAGAACACCGAATGGAGAAATTATTCCATCCAAAGTTTATAACTCCTCCCCCATTAATGTTTTGGGATTGAATATCCAAAATACTTTTGTCTTACCTAATTTAGTAGAGTTTGATGCTATATTGGGCATGGATTAGATATCTTTATACAAAACCAAAATCAACAATCAATAAAGTCAAATCACTCTAAATATCTAAAGAAGAATATGAATCTCTTTCATATTCATCGTATCGGTTGTGGAAATTATTTCTTTATAAGAAATAGTATCTAGATCAAATAATTGATATAAAAGAGAGAATCATTCTCAAAGATAATCCCATTATGGGGAACTTCACTGATGTGTTCCATGAATAAATTTTTGGTCTTAATCCTGACTGAGTGGTTGAGTTATTAATTGAACTTATTCCTAGATCTCTACCTATATCAGATAAACCTTGTAGAATTTCCACCACAGAGTTGGAGAAACTGAATAAGTAGTTACATGAGAATATAAAAAAGGGATTTATATGACTGATTGATTTACTATGGGGTCTGCATATCCTCTTCATCAAGAAGAAGGATGGATCATTGTGCCTTAGCATGGATTGTCTTGAGCTTAGTAAAACCATAATAATATAAATATATCCCCTTCCTTGGATAGATGACATGTTTAATCAACTACAAGGGTCCAAGTATTTTTCTAAGGTGAATATTAAGTCTGGATATCACCAATTGAAGGTGAAGAAGTAAGATATTCATAAGACTACATTTTTGAATTAGGTATGGACACTATTAGTACATAGTGATGCCCTTCGTACTCACTAATTCTCTGGAAGTTTTTATTGATTTAATGACTAGTTTATTTTCATATTACCTCAACAAATTTGTGGTAGTATTTATCGATGATATTTTGATATACTCCAAACGTAAGGAGGAGCATGAAGAGATTTTTTATACTATTATAAAGACATTGTGAAGGAAAAACTATATGAAAAGTATAGTAAATTTGAGTTTCAAATGGAGGAAGTATTATTCTTGGGGCATGTAATCACCGACATAGGAATATCTTTGGACCCTCCTAATAATAATACAATTAAATAGTGGCACATACCAATAACTTTAATAAAGATCTATAGTTTCTTTAGTCTATCTGGGAACTACCAAATATTTGTGGGGAACTTATCAGAATTTTAAATCATACAATGCATGATGAATCCAAAGGGAGTAGAGTTTTTCTGGATCAGTGAATGTGAATACAACTTCAATGAGTTGAAAAATATTCTTATAGTTTCACAAGTACTCACACTACCAATATGCGGGGAACTCTTTGGGGTATATAGTGATGCTTTAAATAAGACATTACGATGTGTAGTAATGTGAAATGAAAATGTGGTATCCTACCTCACAAGTAAGTTGAAAATTATTGATAAAAACTATATTATCCATGATTTGGAGTTAGTGGTTATGATCTGCATGTTGAAAATATAGTGGAATTATCTCTATTAAGAGATGTGTGAGATATATACTGATCATAAAATATTCAAATACATATTCATATAAAAGTATATTTACATGAACCATTAATGCTTTTTAGACCTCTTCATGGATTGTGAGTACACAATCCACTACTGTCTTTGTAAATAAAATAATGTGGATTATGCTCTATTAAAAATATCATGTATCTTTGTCAATGATGTGAATTGAGAATGATCCAATATTCTTGAATGTATAAACGATGTACATGGTAATATTTAACAAAATAACATCATCTATCCTTTCATTAATTATTTCCCAAACCATGACATATGAAGAAAACAAAGGATGATCAAAGAAATGAAGAGGACATTAATAAAAAGGTAGAATTTTTCAAAAAGGGTAAATCCTAAGAATTTAAAATTAATGAGGATGAAGTCATGTGATTTTGTTTTGGACTATTTGTACATTCGAATCAAATTATAAAGAAACATCTTCTGAATGGCGCACATATATCAAACTTATCTATTCACCTAGATATTATAAAGATGTATCAAGAAATTAGAGAGATCTATTGGTGGGACAATATGAAGAAATAGACTGCTGAGTATACTTCAATGTGCCTGGTATGTCAGTAAGTGATGGATGAAAGTCAAAATTTTAAGGGGATGATTCAATCCTAAACCAAACCAATAAGTAAGTGGGAAAACATCACCATGGACTTTGTCACCAAACATTTAAAGAAATCCAATGGAAATAATGCTATATGGGTCATTGTGGATGGTCTTACAAAGGCATCTCAAATTATCACAATTCAATAAGTCTTCTCACTCGATCACCATGAATGAATATAAATTAGATACATGGTGAGGTAGCATGGAGTACCATGATCGATTGTATTTGATCAATATACAAGATTTGCCTCAATGTTCTGGAAAAAATTACAACATTATTCTAAAATGAAGCCAAACTTTAGTACGGCTTAACATCCTCTAAGTGATGTACAATCTATGTGAGCAATTAATACCACAGAAGAAATGTTGAGTGCTTATTCTATTGACTTCAAGGGATTATGGGACCGAAATCTACCTCTTGTTGAGTTCCCTTGAAGTAATTTATTCCACTCATGAATCCAAATGGATCTATATAAATCCCTTTATGGGAAAATATGGTAAACACCGACATACTCAGATGATGTCGGTGAACATAAATGGCTAAGACCTAGAATGGTCAAAGAAATAGTAGAAATATTCATCCCCATTTCATGCATTCATAAGCTGATATAAGTGATAAGATGAAAATCATCATTGAGACATGAAGTTTAAAGTTACCGACCTGGTATTCCTCTAAATTTATCCGAGGAAGAGGATCATGATATTTGGGAAGAAAGGAAATCTATGTCCTCAGAACATCATCCCATTCGAGATTCATGATCTTATTAAAACTGTGGCCAATCCACTAGAACTTCCACCAACTATGTCTCATGTACATGATGTATTCCATATATCCCTCTTGAGGATGTACACACAAAATCCCTTACATGTACTGAATCCAGAGGTGGTACAACAAGAGAATGACTTCTCATATGAAGAGTAGTTGGTGAAGATGTTGAATTGTAGATATAAATTCTTACAGAACAAGACAACTCATCTGGTAAAATTTCTATGCTAGAACCATAAGTATGAAGAAGAAACATGGGATACAAAGGAATAAATAATATAAAATTATCCTCACAATTTTCCCAAATAGTTTGTAAAATGAAATTTTGAGGGAGCAATTTCATAAGGTGGGGAAGAATATAATGACATAGAATTCTATCAATGAAATTTTACCTTATTATAATTTTGTCATATTGTATAAATCACATAAAATCACTTATATAACACAATAAAAACTTTCTGAATGAATAATTAAGGAAATAAGATACATTTTTATAAATTAAGGAACCTATACGAATGGAATAATAACCTTTCCATTGGAATAGTAACCTGGCATTTGGAATAGTAATGTTACCATTAGGAATAATTTTCTTACCAATATAATAATAAAATATCCTATAAAATTATAAATAAAATTTGGGTATCTCATAAAATAATATAATATATATTTATATCGTGGATTAAGTAAGTAAATGTTTTAAAAATGATAAATTAATTGTTGGTATTTTTTGAAGACTAAAATATTTTATTAAAATATTATAATTAATATAATAATTTAAAAAGAAAGTTTATTTAAAAAAATTATTTCATAAATTAATATTTTATTATCTTTTTATTATAAGATAATTTTATTTCACCTTAATTAATTTGTCAAAGTGTTATATAATCAGCTATAATTTGAAAATCTGTATTTTTCATGTAAATGATGATTTTAATTAAAAATTAATTTTATCATATTTAGAAAACTATTTTCCTTAAATGTAGTTTATTTTTTAATTCTACACATCAAATAATGGTTATGGTGAATTTTTTGTATTCTTCAAAAATAGTTGAATATTTGGTGAACTGTAACATATTGTAATTTATGGTATATATACATTATAAGTAATATTCACTATTTATTGATTCATGGATGATGTAATAAGCATAAAATATAATTATCCTTATCGATTTAATATATTTAATTATAAGGTTCAAACTATTCAAAGACTTGTGACAAAATAAAAAACTCATGAATAAAATAATCACAAACACCCCTCTCCCACTATAAATACCACCCCACCACCACTTTCCCCCACATATATTAAGCCTTAAATCTTGTGAAATATTTTTTGAATCCTCTTCCCATGTATATTCCCTACTTCCATGAGGTTTTTATCTTAATAGAAGACCAAAACCAATTTCCCTAAGAGGTTCTCAAGGGGAAGAATTCAATAGGTAAAATCCTTTTTCATTTTCGTTTAATTTCTATTAAATGTATTTTATTTTATTATTTTATTATATAATCCGCATATACATGTGTCATGAAAACTATAATATTTTATATATACTATAATTCTATCATTCTATGTAATGATTCATCATAAAATGTATTCTACCCTCCATTGTTTTCTAAAAAATGAAAATATCATCCGTGAGGTGTCGATTCATCACCTTCATGGAAGAGAAGTTTTTTTAATTACCACCTTCATGTATAGTGATTAAACCATTATAATAGTTGAAATAGATTATAAAAATTATTATATAACCTATTTTATATTCTAGAATTAACATACGGACATAATACTAAATATTAAAATGAAACTAGTTCATTTTGTTCAAAGAACTAACAAAATAAACTAAACAATTATCATTACCTATTTATCTAATGAAAAATCCTCATACCATATAAAAAAATTATATATAATACCAAGTAATATTCGTTATGTTCATGAATTATATATAACATCAATTCTGAATAACAATCCCCATTTTATAAGAACTTCAATACTCATACACAAGAAAACCGATCATGAAAATCAAGAAACCAAACACCACCAAATGATGAAATTGAACACTAAATCTATAAAAAACGCCATAATTGAAAAAAATAACTATAATAAATCAATTAAATTTATCGTATATTTTGTAATTATTAATTAATAAATATAATTTTCTTATTTTGGACATTATGTACAAGTGTAGATTCGTTTCAGACATATGTTAAGTGATTATCACCAAACCTCCATTTTTTCTTCGGGCTGCCCTTACTCTAAATTTACCTTAATTTAATTAATAATTCATATTTTTTCATCTTCATTTGTTCTATATTTCTTTTCTAAATATATGTTTCCTACCTTAAATATACATTATTTTAAGGGTATATACCGAATGGCCCGAATACCTTCTTTTTTTTATTATAGATAATCCCCCTTTTAAGGGTTGAAGGGGATCCCGTACATGACCCGTAGGCACAAGGCCCGACATGACCCGAAATACATGACCTGAAGGGCCAAAGGCATACCATGCCCATTACATGACCCGTATGCCCATCCCACTAGAACTGCCCCTCCCTAGCGTCTTGCATCATTGATCGCCTTAGCTCCCAACCTTGCATTGCTGGTCAGCGAGCATTGCCCTGTAAAAAGACGCACAGTGCCTGGTCCTGATGATGGCTGTCATACCCTCTCATTCTTTTAATTCGGTTAGCTCTGAATCTGGTGGCTACTACTCATATTGCTCTGATCCTCTTCAAGGGGCTGTTCTGTGTGAACTGGGCTATGCAATGGTCTACGTGACCTGAAGGCCCTGTGGCCTGAAGGCCTTTGATGACCCAAAGGCCCTGGAGACCCGTAGGCCCAAACTGGTGGCCCGAAGGCCCAAACCAGGTGAATAGTTCCTGGGTCTACAGTACCGAATTGTAACTACTATAGTGGCGGCAATAATGACTGAAACAGTAACCTGGAAATTCACCTCCACCCAGTTTTGAAGCCGAGTCTCTTGGAGACCCGTATATACATGTTTAATAAATCCCATTTTCAATTCATCCTGATAAGAAAGCCAGATTAGAGGAAACTCCCCAATTTCTTACCCATTTTCAAGCACTATCCATATTATGTTTCAATCTATAATTTTTTTTATAAAATAAATCATTCAATCATGAAAAAAATATTGGTTAATTTATGATTTTTTATGAATAATTATTCTTTTTTTTCTTTAAAGAGTCTATAATATTTCTCCTTAAAATGGATAACAGTTTCTCATTTATAAGGTTTCATAAGCACTTTTTTACATGTTTATAGTTTAGTTTTAAATTAATTATCATGATCAATTCCAATTTTCCATTATGAATTTACATGTATGTTTTAAATCCATTCCTTCATGAACACCTTTATGATATTCTCAATCATTATGCCCTCTAACAAGATTATGATACCCATTTATTTCCAAATAAAAAATTTGTTTTTATGTTTGATTTTTATTGTGGAACATATAATCATGAATATTCTCAATCGTTATGCCCTTTTGTTCAAGTATTTCCCAAGTTATCCTATGATGATGTTGGAGCTCAATGGTTTATATGATCTCTTTATGGGTGATTAAAATTATGATGTTTGATTCTATGTTTTCAGTTTTAAGTGATTAATCTTCCAAATACACTAGACTTTTTGATCATCTATTGTATTTTATGGTTAATTATGATTAAAATCATTTAATAACATGTGTAAAAGGCTTGGTATATTATAATTAAGACATAAAACTATCTTAGATTAAATAATTTAAATGACATCTTACAAGTCATTATACAGAAAAAATATGGAATACAATATCCTGTAGGGATTTAGGTGAGTAAATGAGGATAGTTAGTTCAAAACTCAGTAAAGAAATAAATAAGACGGTGGGAGATATGTAGAATCATATCAAAATTTCTCCAAGAAGACATAAAAGAAATATTGATAATCTGAGGATGGAAATAGAGTTTCATTTTAGAGATCATGTATTCTAGAAATTCTCAACATGGAATAAATTTATATGGTTTCGTAAGAAATGTAATATATGTATGATGTAAATTAGTCCTTTTTTTTATTTTGGACAGAATTAGAATTGTGTCTTATCACTTGGAATTTCCACCATCTTCTCTTAAGTTCTTGGTTTCATACATGTTTCGATATTAATGAAGTACATGTGTGACCCTATCTATGTTCCCACTACTAATGGAATAAATTAGGATCCTAACCTATTTTAAAATGAAGAGCCTATCCAAATTCATAAAACCATAGGGAAAGTATTATAGAATCAAGAAAACCAATTGGTGAATGTTCTCTGGAGGAATCACAAGTTAGATGTAGAAAACATAGTAGACTAAGGAAGAAATGTTGAAGAATTACCCGTATTTATTCATTTATTGAATAACACGCTAATTTTAAAAAAAAAAATTATTTTTATGTGGGTGAATATAACACCCAATATTATATTTTTGTAAATAAACATTTCATCAGAAATTATAGAATAATGAAAATCCTATTATTTCATCACAATAGTGAAAAACATTATATTACTATAAAAGACATCGAAATAATATTTATAATAAAGTCCAAATATAGAACCAAAATATAATTTCATTATAAGTTAATTAATAATATATAATTAGGTTTATAAATAATAATATAATTACACACAAGCTTCTCAAAATTTAAAGTATCTCCATATTTTAAGCATCAAATACAGTATTTTAAAATACATAAGTATTTCTATATGATAATTAAATTTCACATTGATAGAAAATTATTTTCAAAAAAATGAATTTAAATTTAGAATCTGGATATCAAAATTTTTTAATGGTGAATTATTCATAATTTGTTGATATAGATTATTTTTTTGGTAAAAAGTAAAATAGAGTATGAATATTCAATAAGTATTTAGACATCATAAGGATTTAAATATGATTTTATGAATAATAATAAAAATTATTGAAAAAAATAATTTTTTATTAAAAAAAATAATGTAATTTAATGATATAAAATTATTTATCCTAACCTATGAAGAATATTTAAAAATAGAAACTATATTCTAAATATTTTTCAAAAAATTAATTATGAATAATAATCTTATAAACATAAAAAAATTATAATTTGAAGCATTTAAGTTCATAAAAAATTAAAAAAAAATAACCCCTACATGTCAAATAACATGTTATAGAACCATGGAAATTTGAATGGTCTTTTAACCTAGGGATAATGGATCATGCTCCAAAATTAAAAAAAACCCCTCATTCACTATAAATACCCACCCATATTAACCTTACTCCTTAATATAATATTATAAATATTGTTTGACCTCTAAATATTTCTCTCAAGTTACTCTCCAAGGAGTTTATATTGTTTGGAGGTTCTCTTCTCAAGATTTCAGATAACACTTTTCCAGGAAAGGTTCACAGTACTCCTCTTTTCCTTTTCAATTGAAATCATTTTTTAGGATATCATTTATTGTCCTTTTCTTATTTTTCCATACATCTAATTACATAATACTATAACACATTTTATGCATTTTTAATAAGAGACTACTTATTCCCTCTCATTATATCCTTTTCTAAAGTTGTAATTGGGTTTTTAAAAGGGCTCATAATCCCTTATTATCATTTATTTTCATATTCCTATCCAATTTCTTTTCAATTTAATATGAAATGGTATTATAATTAATTTTAATTAATACAATATTATATATTTAATGATTTTATACCTTTAAATTTTAATATACTACCTATATATGTTGTTATAATGCTCAATAATTGGTGGAAACGCATGGTATAAATCTAAATCATCCTAAAATTTTGGTAAAGAATATGTAGTTTCATAACAACAACATTCTTTCCTAGATACTCAAATTGAAAATTGGATATATCTTAGGTAAAACTGGATGTAGTAATCCGTAAAAAAATTAATGGGTATTAAACAATTTTTTAACATGATCAATAATAATTAGGACTAATATCTCATCTAGTTTTATATTATTGGGGAATATTCTTGAGATCATTCACAAGCTCTTTATAAACCGTAATAGATTATTTGAATACAATATCATAGACTAATTATAATTAATATCCTTGAATAATGAAACTACCTTAAACTATTATTTCATTATCATTCAACTAATTAAGGTTTCTTCCAATACATTACAAATATCATATAGTTTCGAAGTTGATTGTGGTATATTCACCTAGATAGCCTTGTTATTATACTGAATGAGAAAATATTGACATTCCACATATCTTTATTTATACATGGATGGTTTTGGATTACTTAACAATGATTAAATATGAAGTACCTCACATGGAATTATGATATGTATTTCTTATCCATTATCTTTATATGATGGATGCATTAAAATTAATTAGTGATCGGTGGGGCCAAAAATTATATAGCCCATCAATGAATTTTTGGGTCTCATTAGACAAAATAGTAGGGTATTTGGAATAATCCATACCTGTTTATGAATTATATCTTAGAATGGGTCCATGAAGTTATGTTTATTATTCCTAACATTATGAAATCCAACACTATGTGATAAAATGTTTATATCTATAAATATATTTTTTGTTATATAGTCTATTTATTTATTATTTTCACAGTTACATTTATTTTGGAAGTTATTAATTCAAAAAATATTAAATATTCTATGATTATTTATGATAGATTCTAACCAATTTTACCCCTTATTGATTATCTAAGCTCACAAAATTATATTATCTACCATTTCCTAGGAAACCATGATGATTATTACATGTGACTTATGGATTTTCAATGAGAAATAATACATTTTCAAGTATTTTGTGGATGTAAAATATGTATTCAATGTAATATAATGTTTATTTAGGCATATTTTTTTCAAGACAACAAACGGTTGGATCATATGTATTTTTTGTTTATGTAATTGGTATGATTATAAAAAAATTACCATTGGTTCAATGTTTTTGGTGTCAGGGTGTTACATACACCATATCCTTATCATTTCAATGAATTATTAGGAGATTTTTACACATTGATTCATGACCTAAAAGTCTCTAACATGTAAACTGAGTAATCCAATAAACCCAAATTATAAGAATCAGAAAACCATTTTGAAGCTCCATATAATTATCATATCACAAATACAGGGCCTAAAACACGTTGTAAAAAATATATGAAATCACACAACCCAATTTTAGTTCATAAATCCAAAAATCATATACAAAAACCAATGAAACTAAAATTATGATATCCATAAATAAAACCAAAATACACATCCTAAACACTTATCTTGATGCTGATGAATGACTCCTAAAAAATATTTCTATAAACAATAATAATATATAAATAATAAATAATTTATCATCTACCATTTGATCCCCCAGATATAATGTAAGGTAATTATCACCTTCGTATTCTATGAATTCATATATTTTAAAGATATATAACTATGTTTCAATTTATAAAAGAGATTCATTTAAAAATGGATTTATAGAAATTTATTACATGTATTGAAAACCATTGTTTAATTGAAATTATTAAATAAAATATTTATATGGTAATCCCATTATAAAATTTTTTTCAAAGAAAACATGCCCCACATTATGTTTTTAAAACATTCATCCATTTAAAATGTAAATTAAACTATAGTCTTACATTGAATTTTAATTTATTTTAAAAAATAATTAAATATATCTCTAAATTTATTTTTTCATTTCTGTATAAAAAATAACTCAAACCAAATAGAATTATATGTAAAAAACTAGGTAATGATATAATATTTTTTTATATTATTATAATTTTTTAATTAGATATTTATATTCATTAAAAAAATATTATATAATTTTAAAATCAAAAAAGATATAATTTTATTAAAATATTTTTTATAGGGTTTTATAAAAAAATAAATCTTCAAATTATAAAATTTTAATTTGAAAAAATGAAATTCATTTTTGAAATAAACATGTTAAAATTGTCATAAACTGAATTTCTCGGAATTTTCCGAATATTGTGATTTTTATTGAACTATGAAAAATAATGATTTTTTACATTAAATTAGTTCTCTTTAATTTTAAAAAATAAATGTATGGAATTCGAAATGAATTTTATTCCTGAATTTACTATTAAAACATTTTATATTAAAATTGAATTTTTCTGAAAAACTATTTTTCATCTCATTTATCTAGTTTAATTTAAATTAAATCTGTAACACCACAATATATTAAAATAAAGAAAATTATACTCAATATAGTATATAAAATAAAAGAAAATATTATAAGAAATTATAATACCCTAATAATTAATGATATATTTATTTTCTAATTAATTAAATTTCACTAATATCATGCATTTCATGCAACACTGAGTTTAGTTTTCATTAAAGATAACATTGAGTTTAAACAAAACATGACATGTTATTAAATATTATTATTTAATGTGGTATTTTTAACATACAAATTAGAATGGAAGGTAATAATAAGAATAAATAAATTAAGAGAAAATATGGTTAACATGTGTTGAATTTTAATTTATTGATTAGAAATTAAATGTTAATCATTTAGAAGAAAAATAAATGTTTTTCGAAAAGCCATATTTTTTCTAAAAGATAGATTATTCATGCTTTGAGAACGTAATTTAAACATATTTTTTACCAATATTTTAGTTTTTTAGATAAAATAAACATCATTTTTAAATCATAATACCAAAATTATATTAGGGTGGATTTTTCATATTTTTTCTAAGAAGTTTCATTTTTTATGAGTTGTGAAAATACTGAAATTTAATTGAAACCCGAATTCCCATTTAATTTTTTTATAAAGTTTAAATAAAATTAAATAGGTTATAAAATAATATTAGTTTAATTATATATCAATTAATCCAATTTCGGTCATAAGAATCATTTTCCTATTGAAGTATGATATACAAACATTGTAAACTATTGAAATCTTTCTCTTTAAAAATACACATTCAAGTCATGTTTAAAGTATCCGTTTTAAATTAAATTTTTACAGTAATGTGAATTGAATTTTTAAAAAATGGTTTTCATATTTAGAATTATAATTATTTGTATTATATATTAAGTTAAAATTAATTTATTACCAAAATGAATAGTGAAAATAGAAAAAATTAATTATTGTGGTTAATATAAAAATTGATTTATAAGATGTTTAATGTAACAAGATAAGGGTTAAAAGGATGTACCAACTTTTTCAAAACCCACTAGCTAGAATATATAATCAATTATCATAGAAATATTTATATTTTTGTGTTTTTTGGACACTTTTCCATGATAGTGACCAATATAATAAATTAAGAAAAGAAAAAAATAAAAAAGAATCCTTCTTTGAATTTAATATCTATATTGCTTTTGGATAAGGAAAAAATATCCTATGTTTTTTCATAATTTTTTTATTGAATGATAATTTTTTTTATTATTATCTTTTATTTAATTTTTTTTGGAGGTTTCATAATTAAATTTAATGCTAAAGAATGCCAATATAGTAAATATTTAGTTAAAAATAATATAAAAATAAATAATACTAAAAATAATAAAATCATAGTAAATTGAATGAATTGTTATGTTGCATTATATTTTTATATAAATATATCATATTAAAAAAGGTTTGAATATAATATATTATAATTCCATCATTGTGTTGAAATTTTTTAAATTCAACTTAAATTATTAATGAAAAAATTGACATCCAAGTTATTTTATAATAAATGGTATTTTACTGAATGATTTAAAATTACATATTCATATCTTACTACAAGTTAAATTTAAATGTTAATGAATAAAATATATTTTATATTCATGGACTAAGATTTATTTTATAATGAATACATTGACCCCTAAATAGTTAAAACTTTGTTCTTGTGGTTAAGGTTAAAGTTGTTTTTTTACTGGTTACGTGCGATTATATTAAAATTAATTTTCAACACACATAAAACATTCATTTTATACATTATATTTTATATTTATAACCATTGTGTCAAAATTAGTTAAAAATGGCCATTTTTTATTCTTAAAGGATAAATTACCAAGGTTAAAAACACTAGATACCATAGTGAAAAACCATAATAGTAAAAATAAAGAAACATAGATGTTAATGACCCACATGATTAAAACATGTGTTTTATTGTGAGGTGGATGTTTAGATCCACCACATCATCCCCCCAAAATTTAATTATATATTTTTTTGGGTCATGAGAATATATAGTGACCTCCCAAAAGTGAATAATTTTTAGTAAAAAAATGCAACTCCTCATCAACTATAAAAGGGAACTCAGTCCCCACACTCCTTCACACATTTCAAGCCATTTTCCTAAAAAAACTACCCAAATAGATTCAAAAATTCCATAATATTATCCAATAAGCATTATTTTGGGTATAAAGAGAACCTATTAATGATTTTTTGTAATCATATGGATGATACTTGAAGAGGAAGTATTTTTCTCCAATGAGTGCGTTTATTTTATTTATTTGTCCACCTCCTTCAATTATTTTAAAACCATGATAATATAATAACATTAGTATATTAAATTTCTATAAATATTGTTATAAAAATTTAATGACCTACAAACACCACCACATCAATCAAATGTTTCATGAAATCATTATTCATGTGTATGGTGGACTACCGCCTTGTGAAGTGATGTCATTCATTCTTCAATTACCACATTTCACAGTTTAGTATGATGATATATATAAAGTCTATATATTTGTTTATAAATTATTTATAACGGTGGAGTAATTATATAATTTTTACTAATTTTAATTTCCTTCCCATATGGGATATAGAAACATCACTCATGCGTACAACTGACCACCCTCTTGCAAAGCGATGCGATTCTTATTTCACTAATGCTTTACATGGAAGGACATAAAGTTAATTTAATAAATATATGTCATTTAAATTAAATAATTATGATATTAATGAAATATTTTTCATTCTTAAATGAAAATATTCTTTCATACCTCATCACTTACTAATTGATCATAACATCATTAGTGTATGTGTGGACTACTTCCTTCACGAAGCGATGTGACTCTCATTTCATCAACACACCATATGGATGATATATATAAGTATATTTAAAAAATAATATTTTTTATATGATATTTTGATAATTATTTAAAGAAAAAATATTTCTTATCAACTTTCTACAATGATCATTGAAAAATATAAATATTACTCACGAGTATGTTGGACATACTATATCCATGATCATAAAATAATTCATCTTTCGCAACGAGTTTTAATGATTTATTAAAATTAAAAATGATGTAAAATTATCATAATTATGTCATGAATCAGATTCTAGATATGATATAACTATAAAATACAAGCAAGAACAAGATTTTTGAGGATGAAAAAATGTGTGATAAAACAAGGTAATTAACACATGAAAAAATGAAAATAACAAATGCTTTTTAACGAATGAGTGAAACAATGTTGTAAAAGAATAATATATGATATTATAAATATTATTGTAGTTATATAATAAGTTAATAAAATTTTTAAAGACAATATAAATTATTTTAATGTATGTTAAACCAAAAAGACATGTGAGGTAATGAATTTCATCTAAATATAAATTCCATTGTGACTTACTTTTTATTATACACCAATTCACTTTTATGCGGTGTATATAATTACCATTTTACATATAATATCATGATTAATTCATACATAATTTAAATTTATGTTTTAATTTTAAATATTACATCCAAGGTTATTTGAATAGGAAATTATAAAGTGGTAAATGTTACTGAAGAATATGACTTTCTTTTGTTATTATTAAATTTCTATTAAAACAATCACTTAGTTGAAACAATAATTTTCTTGTAATAAATTTTCAATAGAAATTAAATTTCTCTTAAATATCCATATTCTTTCAGGATGGATTTTATTATTACATAAATAATATACCATTTTTAAATATGGTGGTTAATTTCAAATTTATTTGATTAACTGGGGAATGATTGAGAGAAATGTATCCTTTACTCAATACGAATATTTCATGATAATGAATATTGATTCATAAATGTATATATTATTTTTTATATTTGAAACTATTTGGAGCTATATCAATTGGTGAGCCCTTACATTATATAGCCTCTTGACGCATTAATTGGGTTTTTAATACAAATCAGTAAGATAGCATTAAATTATTTTTTACATATAGTTTAAATCATCTAGTGAATGGTCTTAACACTAGAGGTTTCATGTGCCTGGTACATCACACACAATAATGTATAATTCCCTTCATTTATTATTTAGTTATTATAATCCATGATATTTTCATAATGATATTAACTCTATATTAATTTCATTATTAGTTATTGATAAAATATTATGTGTTTTCAATTATTTACCTTACCATGATGATTATTCCTGTATGAGTTTTGACAGTCATGTTATTGATTAAATGGAATTTGTGTTCAATTATTTACCTTGATATAAATATTATTTGAGAAAAAAAGTATGTTGTAATTTGTGTATTCAAATATAATTCAAGACTCAATTATGTATCTAGTTTACAATAATTCTAATCTTATTGGTCCTTTGGGATGTGATTTTCGTGTATCTTATGCCAATGTAGTAAACCAGATATCAGTTCTAAGAAACTGGGGTTGGGTAATATACTTTTTTCTTTAGATCATGTTCAACATAAACCTTGGGAACTAAATTTAGGAAAACATAGATTTGGGAACATAATACTCCTTAATTTACCCTCATATCACCACATCTCTCCACCTCGGTGTTGATAGGAAAACTCAACGGCAGTTTCTCATTCACGGTGGGATCGTGCGGCCTCTTGGACACGACCATCTTGAAATTTCTCAGTGATCTCGGTCGGATTAGTACCTTACTCCACCTTCTTTTGATAGGGATTCTCTTGTTGGCCCGGTGATGGTCCATCGTCCGAGGTCCAGTTTTCACAGATGTGGGTTTCAGTCTCTCATTTGGTGTGTGCATTGGGTGGTCTGTTGTGGTCTCAGAGCGTGATTAGATGGTAGTGACTGGATTTGGGTTCTGATTTTATATGGGGTTTTTTGGTGACTATGGAACTCAGGTAATTCCTTCTCATATGTTGTTTTCAGTTTTTAGATATCATACATGTTCATGTGTTGGTTTTTGATTCTGCATTTTTTACTTTGTTTTTTTCTTTGTATGAATATTTAATGGGGTCTAGGTTTTGGGATGATTGGTATCATGAGACTTTCAAATCAGGGTAGAGGAGTGTTGCTGTAATTTAGAAGAGTACAATGCACTTGGTGTTCACATCGAAATCAACTATTGATAGTTCTATAAATCATGATTTTTCTTACGTTTCTTGGTTTTGGATGTTCTTCCTTTTCTGTAGGTGGGTATTTATTAGTAGTGGCCTCTATCATTTGGATGTGAATTGTTTTGGATGTTTTTTTACTTTTGTTTTTATCGCGTAGACATTAAAGCTGGATATATGAATTGGGGACCAGTGGATTGTTGTTTTTCTTGGTACAATATTATTGTATTGGCCTTAGTAATCTGGGGTTCAAGGGATTCTACAACCAGATCATCTATTTGAGGGTTATCAAGATGAGGTTCAGGGTAAGGAGTTTCCACTGTAACATCTCTATTTAGAACTGGCAACTTAAGAGGGTATGTCTACCGCCATCGGTTCCAGGCCAGTGCACTTTTGTATGAAACGATTTTCATAATATAAGTGGAAGGAGAAAATTGGATTCAATGTTTTCGATGTTTTGAGGGGATTTTCTCTTATAGTCTAGTTTGTTTATAGTCTTGGACTTCTTCATTTTTGGGGCCTTTTTTGTCAATGTTTTTGATGTCATGGTAGTTTTCCCCTATTCCCTTAAAAGGGGGGTTTTTCTTAATAAAAAATTAATTTTTAGTCAAAAACGACACATTGGATTTCACTAGATTATCACCTGGTGTATGAAAATGATTCTTACTATGCACCTAGTTGGACACTATTGTGGGATATGCTTATAATAATTCAAAATTTCATTAAAAACCATTATAAAGCATTTCAAAATATAGATATCCATAAAGAACCCATGTTTATGATTATGCTATTAGCTTTGCCTAAATTTTTTAATTTATGTTAATTATATTAATTGATTTTGGATTATACATTAGGTTTGATAATGATATGGTCTAATCTAGTATATTCATTCATTTAGAAATGGAACCTAAATGAAGGAATGTGAACTACATTAATGAACTCAATCAAAAGGGTATGAATGGTAATTTCATTGATGGGCTTAAACCAATATTTAAATGGAAACTAGTCTCCCTAACATTATCATCATATGATTACATAATATCATGTCCAAACAAGATAGAGAAAGTATTCTCTAATAATTATCGCTTAGAAGTGAAGGAAGAGAATAAGATGACATAAGGAAAAATGGTGGAAAATGTGAATAAGCGAAAGAAGAGTTTCCCTATCATGTGATTGTTGTGTTAAAAAACTTGGGTATTTTCATAAATGAAATGGAAATTTTCTACAAATGTGGAGAATAAGGACACCAACATTTTGATTGTAAGGGTATGAAAATATTTTAAAATTTAAAATGCTTAAAATATAAGAAGATGAGGCACTACAAAAATAAATATCCCTATCTTTAATTGAATATATGTCCAAAAAAGATAATGGATCATGGTCATGATTTTTCTACCGTGAAAGATGAAGATGAATGTTTAACATTATTTGTTTAGGTTCATTAATTGTGTAATTTGAGTATTTAACAATGATATATTATATATAATAATTATGAAATGTTTAAGGATTTTACTACAGTGCTTTTAATCTATGGTTTTGAAACAATTTTTTCAATGATACCAAGAAAATTATTCATTTGAAATTTGAACTTTTTATAAAACACATGATTAAGGGTAAGACAACCCATAATATTATCCTAATGTTGAGATAATGATTTTGGGATAAAGGGATGATTGATGTTGATAATGTAAATTGGATAATACTGACTACCTTGGAATAGATTAGTGATTTGTTGACAAAGTAGTTCATGCTATCATTGAGGGAGGTTACAACATTCTTGGATTAATGGAATATATCCTATAACATTTGTTTTTGTTATGTAAGATTAAATAAATGAGGATTTATAGTTATTTAGGTGATTACCATGTGTTAAGAGAATACCTGATGAAGGTTTTCACATGTTTAGTATATGATGATTAAGATCTACATCATGTTGTCTTGGGGATTAATGATAAGTTCATATTGGAAATTAAGTGACCATATTTCTAAAGTTATGGATTTTATTCTCTTGGAAGGGAAATAATGTTAACCATTTATGAAATGGTTTAAGCTAAACTTCAGATGAGGTTTTAAAGATTAATGTTTTACTCCACTATATGGATATTTTTTCGTATTTTATAACTTGTGATAACCACATTGGTTTCAAAAAAATTTTGATGATAAATGAAATGACTTATCACACTTTTATGGATATGAAGTTCCATTAATGGATAATTTTTGTACTCTGGGAATAAAAAATTCAATTTTTTGATATTTATTTCTTGGTGTATGTGATGAATTGGAAATTGATAGAATCCCAACAAAATTATGAAATCATGATTATAAAATAGAAATATAACAAGATAGTATATTTCATTATATTCTTGGATAATCAAATTATCACTCAACTATTGGAAAAGTACCTCAAATAAAAATCTTAGCCTATTACCTTTATATCCAATGTAACATATAGTGTTTTAAAGCATAAAAAATTTATGGTTTTGAGGCCCTTAACTTTACATTGACCATTGAATTTATTGGGACTAATAACCTCAATTCCTCTCAATAATTATTTAAATTTTTATTCCATGTCTATACTTTAATTTCCAACCAATGTTCTCCTATGAATAAAACTAGTTATGTGTAATTCCATATGATATTTTTACTCCCTTTCATCAATTTTTATAAGGATATTTTATTATCCCTTTTAATAAAGTTTGTTTTTAAAATATGGTATTTAGAAATAAAAACATTTGACTGTTGATATCAAGTTAAAATTATGTGGAAATAGTTTTTTAGGTGGGGTGAATATAACTCCCCAATATTTTAAACTAATAAATTTATATTCGATAGAATATGTGGTAGGAAACACCAATATTATATGAAAATTTAACACTCAAATAAATAACTATATATTTATTTTTAAACAAATTAAATCTATTTAATAGATTTTATTACATGTAACAATGATTTTATCATTCATTACATGAAACATCGAGTTTAAACAAAATGTGACATACAAATAAAGTATTATTATTTAATGTGATAGTTTCCACCTAGATATTAGAATGGAAGGTATGAATATTATTAACTAAATTAGGAAAATATATATTTTAAACATGTTCTGTAAATACCTGGAATTTCCATTTCAATTTTGTTAATTATATGGAATTTTATGAGTCCCCGAAAATTGACGGCGCATGATTTTGAGGCCCGATGTGCCCAAAATGAATTTTTTAACTTTTTTTGGGTATGTTCAGTAAATGTATGAGCGGTTTTTTGTAACTTTTTAACAGGTGCTCAGAATTGAAATCTGAGGACACCGTTGAACTCGCAGTGTCGATATTTTCTTAAGGAGACCATCATCTCGACTGTAGTAGGTCAAGGGTGAAAGTTAGTTTTTTACATTTTTGTGGAAAAATATAAATAAAATTATTTATCATTTCATTTTTATTCTTGAAACCCCACTTCATGGGTTATGGAGTCGGGTACCACCCAATCTAAGACCCCCCATTTTGAATTTAAATGTTGGGGACCACCCAAACTAAAAAATTCATCTTTAATATGGATAAGTCTCTTAAACTTCATCCACATTTAGTGAGCCACCCACCTTTAATTAATGATGCCAATTAATTGTGCCAAAAAAATTAAATTGATATATTTAATTTAATTTAGTGTTGGCTCCACACTTGTTTTTTTTTTGAGAAACTCTTGGGTAATGAGAAGGGGATATATTTTTGGAGGATTATTCTTATCCAATGAAGAAAACCTCCCAATGAAGATCTTCTTCAATAGAGAACGTGTTATCTTCTCTAACAAAGAACGTGTCATCCTCCAACATGGGAAGTCTTCGACAATGACGTACTGATGTCTTCCCTGCTCTCCTAACTGACATCTACGAACCTTCGAGGTAGGGTTTGATTTTTTGAATACCCCCTTACCATTCTTGAGGTTATTCTTACATGATTTATTAAGATTCTTGCTACCACCCTAACAAGGACGGTGTGGGCCAAACAAACATGGCCCAACCTCTACGCAATTCCTTAGGGTTTTTTGTTGTGTTCCTCGGAATGGAAGAGAGAGGCGATCGGTGCCAGAGAATGGAATTGGTGGGACTTAGATATGGTGGAAAACACACTGCTGACCACGACGAAGGTGACGACACGACCACGCCACCTGACGGAAGAGACCCGCGGCTTGTGTCACAACAGCGAAGGGAGGATGGCTTGCCATGGTATACCACCACACCGCGACCGCCACACCGCACCATGGCCACCCCACACCGTCGAGCCACCCAGGTCAGGCCGCACTGCGGTCTGGGTTGCACCACATTCTGGGACGACCTGAACTGGTTCTGCTCAGCGAAGGCCAGTTTGGGCTGGGTGTGTCCGACTGGGTTGGACAAGACCGATACCATTTTCGACCCATTCCATACTTTTGGCCATAACTTTGGCCCTAAGCTTCTGTTTGATGAACCACCTATGGTGTTGGAAACATTGGAGAGAGAGGGTCCTTTTGGTATACACTAATTGAAGTTTGAATAAAGTTGGGAAACAGTCATGTTGGATCGAGCACGAATCCATCCAGGCCCTTGGAATGAAATGGCTAATAACATATAGACCAGGTGCCTGATTGATGCACCGACTATTACATTGAGACTCCTATTATGTGGAAGTCCTTTGGGATACATATTTATGGAACTTCATGGTAGTTTTAGTATCAACCACTGGCTTGATGAGAAGACCCTCACGGAGACAAGCGAGATTAGTGCAGAAAGCTTGTAGTTAGTTGTGAAAATGTACTAGGATCAGGTGTGGGTCTAATGACATACTGATGATGTACAAAGATCCACTGTGGGTATGAAGACGTAATGATGATGTAATAGGATCCTGTGTGGGTTTCACAACATAATGACGATGTACTAGTATCCTGTGTGGGTCTGACGATGTATTGATGATGTACGAGGATCCTATGTGGGTCTGACGATGTACTGACGAGGTACCAGGATTCTGTGTGGGTCTGACGATGTACAAAGATCCTGTGTTCATTTGATGAGGTACTAGGATCCTTTGTCAGTCTAATGATGTACTAAGATCCTCTATGGGTCTGATGATGATTTAGGATCAATCGTGGGTCTGCCTCTTAACAGTGTAAGATGATTCAGTAGTTACTTATAATCATCTCTACTAGTGTATCTAAGATATACCTGGTGTGAGCTGGGTTCGTACCTATGTGGTACATTACTTTGTGGTAATACCATGGTGGTATTCTTCTGTGTGGCATAACTGTGTGGTACCTACCATTGTGGTATTCCTTCCTTTGTGGAACAGTTGAGCTTTGGGATTTTGAGTTGGACCTTGTGTTTCCTCATGTTTGAGATGGGTATACATGACAAATTAGGTATATTTATGTGAATTTACCTAAGTATGATTGTAAGTTGTTTTCTTGCAATGTTTTTTATCCTTTCTGATTTTGTGTGACTTTGAGGGTCTCGATGTCCCTACTGAGTATCTTTGTACTCACCCCTGCACGGGATATGCCTACACCTTGTTGTGTTTGGTGCAGACGATGGAAAACCCTAACTGAGGATGATAGTACCAGGATTGGGGACAGCTCAGAGGTAGACATTTGATGAGGTATACCATAGAGACGACCGTTCGAGAGCTGTAACTACCCTTCAGGTAGGATCCTTGGTGGGTATTCACAGGAGTTGTTTAGTTCACATGTATTTTTCAGTTTCTTGTTCTTCCCAGTTGGGCTTGTATTCTGGCCCATTTTACTTAATGTACTTAATTTATTTACTATACAGTTCACTTGTGTTTGTATCTTGATTTGTGCTTTTTCGTGTGTGTTTATAGGTTATAAAAGCAATGCCTTCCCAGTTATAGGGAATACACATTCGGTTCTAGTTTCCTGCCCCAGGCCTATGGAAGGTGGGCTTGGGGTAGCCACAACATGGGCCCCGGGGATAGGTCATGAAAAATTTGTATCAGAGGAGTCGGTTCTACCATTGGACATAGGACTCTTATATTCTTAATGGTAATAGTGTTTAGTGTAGTGAGTGTGTTTATCTGTTTGGGGAATCCAGTGTTGTTGTTGCAGCTGACATATCCATACACCGGGACTCTAACTTCTGATTTATGACTCAGTGCACGAAAACCCTGATTGTGTGTGTGTTTTTTAAAGAGTTTTTTTGTGATCTCTTTGGGTCAGCTCACGAGGTATAACTTATTGACCATGGAACACCTGTTTCCTTTCAAGACTCTTCTACATAAACACCTAGCTAGGGTTCCAGATATAGTACACACTGATAGCCCACCGAGCAATGAGGCCTCGGTGTAGGGCCCTCTTCTAGTAGAGGGCCCGGTGGACGCACCAGCGGTACCATTACCCGTTGGGCCACTGATGCCACCAGCCCTAGTAGTAGAGGGTGCACGCTAATTGAGTGCATTGCATGAGTTCCAGCTCCAGAGGCCACCCATGTTTAGGGGGGAGATGGACCCACATGTGATTGAGGATTTTCTAAAGGTCATGGTGAGAGTCTCCCTACTAGTAGGGACACCAGCTGATCTCATGGTGATCTTTTCCACCGGTCTACTATATGCAGTAGTACACAGATGGTGGATCATGATGCTCCATGTTCACGATGAGGTGATAAATCTCTGGGCAGACTTTGGGAGCCTGTTTTGGGCAAAGTTTTTCCCAGCAATTGTTTGTGCATTGCGCATATAGGAGCTACTTCATCTTCAGCAGGGTAGCATGACTGAGGCTCAGTACTCAGCGAGGTTCACCGACCTCTCACATTACACCACTGAGATGGTTCGAGATCCATTATTTAGGACCTATACCTTTGAGCAGAGACTCAGGTGGGAGATCAGGGCTTCCATGATTTCTCTCAGCATCCCGATGCAGGAAAGGGTGTTAGAGAGATCCCTCTTAGTGGAGAGTTTTCTTGATGAGCTATCACTAGTAGTGATACCCACCACTAGATGTCACACACTGGATTATTATTTAGATGAAATTAGACATATGTCACTGAGATCCAAGAGCACCAGACCTACAGGTGGATGACTGCATGACTCAGGATCAGTTGTGCGGGGAACTAGAGATAGAGCCAACCAAGCGAGGAACAGACACTGTTTCACATGTGGCGGGCAGGGACACATGGTTCATGACTGTCCATCCCACTATAAGGATGATTAGACAATGGTCTAAGGACTACATATACAAAGACAGAGGTTCAACTAAGGAGGTCCGCAGGGACCATGTGGACATGGGAGAGGAGCTGGCCGTGCAGCTGGCGATGGGTGACTATTTGAGTTGTTACCGCCACCCCCACCAGGTGGTCCACCCCGACCATAGGTATCAGGTGAACAGGGGTGAGCTCAGGTCAAGGTAGCTGAGTCCTATGACCATGGTTTTCTAGAGATGATACGAGGTACGATATTTGTCTACTCCACCTTAGTTTCCATACTTATAGACACCAGTTCCAGTCATTCTTTTAGTAACACTTCCCTTATTCGGAGCTCAGAGGCTCCGACGGAGCCGTTGTCTCGATCCTTACGGCTAGATATTCCTACAGGATCAGATTTGATGATTATGCACTGGTTCTAGCAGTGCGAGCATACTCTAAGAGGTGAGAGCTTCAGCTGGGATCTCCTAATAGCGGTGTCGAGGCCTTACGATGTCATCTTGGGTATGGACTGGTTATCTACAGTCTGTGCTCAGATTGACTATATGAGGTGCAAAGTGCGGTGTATCTGCATGGATGGGGCTAGTTTTACCTTCACCGGTAAGAAGAGTACCTTTTCAGAACAAGATGGACTTACTCAGAGGAGGGTTCATTTGATTACACATCAATTGGGTAGCCTTACCATTGGAGTGGTTGATGTGGAGAGTCCATGTTATCCTGTAGTGGTGGACTAGTATGTGGATGCCTTACCTGATGATGATCTCAGTCTACCGCCACATAGAGAATAAGACTTTTACATTGAATTGTTCCCCGAGACGACACTGATATCTACACTAATGTATCAGATGGCTCCCACGAAGCTTTGTGTGGTGCGGGTACAACTAGAGAACTTACATGGGAATGGATTCATCCGGCCCAGTGTTTCTCCAAGGGAAGCCCTGATTTTTTTTTCCAAAAAGATGGATGGGAGCTTGAGAATTTGTGTTTACTATCGACACCAGAACCAGGTGACCGTGAAAAACTATTACCCACTCTTGAGGATTGATGACCTCTTTGATCAGCTGAAGGGAGCACAGTGGTTCTCATAGATATACCTCAGATCAGACTATCACTAGCATAGAGTACGAGATGAGGATGTGCAGAAGATGGATTTTAGGTGTCAGTATGACTATTATGAGTTTTTGGTCATTCCATTCGGCAAGGCCAACACTACACCAGTGTTCATGGGACTCATGAACAGGATCTTTCAGCCATCTCTTGATCTATTTGTGGTTGTCTTCATTGATTAAATTTTGATATACTCGGCTACTGAGGAGGATCATGCCTATCATTTGTAGGTAGTACTAGACAGACTTCGAGAGCACCAGCTTTATGGTAAGATCTCGAAGTGCCAGTTCTGGATCTGAGAGGTTCACTTTCGGGGCCATGTCATCTCGGTGTCTAGATTAGTAGTGGATCTAGTAAAGATTGAGGTGGTACTTTCTTGATAGCAACCCAGAAGTGTGACGAAGGTACATAGTTTATTGGGTTTGGCTTGATACAATAGAAGGTTTGCTCCAGAGTTCTCCAGAGCTGTAGCATCCTTATTAGTGTTAATGAAGAAGGGGAAACCCTTCTTGTGGTCGGAGAGATGCCATTTGAGTTTTCAGGAGCTGAGTTAGAGGCTGACTAGTGCCCCCATCCTGAGGCTTCTCGAGGAGGGCGTTGGGTACGTAGACTACTGCGACGCATCAGGGATCGTGCTCAGATGTGTCCTAATGCCGGAATGAGTAGTGATCACATATGTTTCTCGACAGCTGAGACAACATGAGTAGAACTACGCTACCCCTGAACAAGAGTTAGCAGAAGTGGTCTTTGCCTTGAAAATGTGGCGACATTACTTGATGAACGAGCATTTTATAGTTTACTCAGATCACAATTGTCTGAGATATATCTTCTCTCAGAAGAACCTAAAACTAAGACAATGATGTTGGCTTGAGTTCCTCCAGGATTATGAATTTGAGATATTCTATACTTCTGGGATGGGGAATGTTGTAACAGATGCACTCAGTAGGAGATCCAGTATACAGCTTCTAGGTGAGGTGATAGAGCATCAGGTCGCTTTGTAGATATCCTTTATGGGTTGTGATGGAGCAGCTTTTCTTCAGTCTCTTACAAACACTCCCCCACTTCGTCAGCGAGTTATGGAGGCACCGTGTGGGGATACTGACTGCGAGGCACCACGTGCTCAGATATTCATAGGACATGCACCTGATGTATTTTATGAAGGTAAAGACCACGTCATTCTCTTTTGAAGATGTACCATGGTACCAGTGTCACTTCAAGAGGAAGTGTTGAGGGAGTTCCACACATCCCCTCTAGCGGTACATCCATAAGTGGAGAAGATGTACTAGGACCTCTGACGACAGCATTGGTGGTCAGGAATTAATAAAGTAGTAACCGAGTTGGTCTCTCGGTGCCTCACTTGTCAACATGTGAAGGCAAAGCATCAGGTAACAACTAGCTTGGTTCATCCTTTAGATGTCCCAGAGTGGAAGTGGTTTGGGATATCCAGGTACTTATTGATAATACTTCCACGTACATCAAGGGTCATGATTCTATCTGGGAGATCGTCGACCGACTCACCATGTCTGCTCACTTCCTACCAATAAGAGAGCAAGGTTTAGAAGAGAGTTTGGGATGCCTCTATTTGCAGGTGATTGTGCGGATAAAAGGAGAGCCCTCGACTATTATCTTCATTAGTGATGCACGTTTCACTTCCCATTTATGGATGGGGTTGCAGGAGGCTTTCGGGATGAATCTTCATTTGAGCACCACCTTCAATCCTCAGACTGATTGCCAGACTGAGCGAACTATTCAGACCCTTGAGGACATGCTACGTGCTTGCGTCCTTGACTTTGGTCGCAGATGGGAGGATCAATTTTCTTTGGTGGAGTTTTCATACAAAAAAACTAGCAATCCACCATTGGGATAACACCTTTTGAGAAGTTGTACATGCGACCTTGAAGATCACCATTGTGTTGTACTGACCCAAGAGAGTCAGAACTAGTAGGACAAGAGATGGTATGGGCTACCACAGAGAAAGTGCAGATCATCCAGGAGCAGATTAAGACTATACAGCGCAGGCATAAGTCTTATACCGATAGGAGATAGAGACCTATGGTGTTAGAGGATGGTAACCACGCCTTCCTATGAGTCTCAACCCGATGAGGTTTGCAAAGATTTGGCCGGGGCGGCATGTTATCTCTGAGGTTCAACAAACCCTTCTAGGTCCTCTGCAAAGTTGGCGAGGTAGATTACCGCCTAGAAATTCCCCCTCATTTTTACAGGGTTCACGACATCTTCCACGTATCCCAGCTAAGGAGATAAGTACACAACCCTTCTCAAATCATCGACCACGGTGATTTGGACGTCAACGATGGGGAATATTTTATAGAGGTTACAGTGGAGATTGAGGATTGAAAGGAGTGGGTCCTTCATGGATGGTCGATACCTATGGTGTGCGTTCTTTGGCAGCACGGGAACATCTAGGAGAGCACCTAGGAGTGGGAGGTTCATATACGTGCTCAGTACCATCACTTGTTCCCTTAGTTTGAGTTTTGGCTTCTGGGGATGCAATGCCCGGAGGTGGGGAGAATGTAAAGTCCTAGAATATCCATGTAATTTTTTTAAAATTTTATAGAATTTTACGAATCTGTGAAAATTGATGGCGCATGATTCTGAGGCCCAGTGTGTCAAAAAATGAATTTCTGAACTTTTTTCGGGTACATTCAGTAAACATATGAGCGAGATTTTGTAACTTTTGAACCGATGAACAGAATTGAAATCCGAGGACACCGTTGAACTCGCAGCGCCAGTATTCGTTTAATGAGACCTTCACCTTGACCGCAATAGGTCGAGGGTGAAACTTAGTTTTTCATTTTTTTGTGGAAAAATAAAAATAATTTTTTTTAACATTTTATTTTTATTCTTGAAACCCCTCTTCATGGGTTATGGAGGTGGGGACCACCCGATATAAACCCCCCCCATTTTGAATTTAAATGGTGGGGACCACCCGAACTCAAAACATACTCTTTAATGCAGATATGTCTCTTGAAATTCCTCTACATTAATTGTGCCACCCACCTTTAATTAATGATTCTAATTAATTTTTCCAAAAAAATAAAATTGATAGATTTAATTTAATTTGGTTTTGGCTACACATTTGTTTTTATTTGGAGAAACGGTTGGAAAAGGAGAAGGGGAGAGCTTTTGGGAGGATTATTCTTCTCTAATAAAGAAAACCTCCTAATGAAGATCTTCTTCAACAGAGAACATTTCATCTTCTCCCACAAAGACTGTGTCATCCTCCGACGTGGGATGTCTTTGAAAACGATGAACTGACGTCCGCCCTTCTCTCCTCACCAATGTCTACGAACCATTGAGGTAGGGTTTGATGTTTTGAATACCCCCTTACCATTCCTGATGTTCTTTATACAAGATTTATTAAGCCTCTTTCTACCACCCTAACATGGAGGGTGTGGGCCAAGAAAACATGGCCCGACCTCTCGACAATTCCTTGAGGATTTTGTTGTGTTCCTCACAGTGGAAGAGAGAAGAGACCAGTGGAGGTGAATGGCATGGTTGGGACTCATATACATCGACCAGCACCCCACGGGCCGAGACGAAGGCTACGGTGCAACCACGCCGCCTGACGGAAGCGAACCATGACTTGTGCCGCGATGGTGAAGGGTGGACGGCTGGCCATCCGACCAGCCCTAGTGGACCACCACACTGTAGCCACCCCCCCGCACCCCCCCCCCCCCACCATACTGTCGGGCCGACCCGAACTTAGTTGGTTCCGCCCAGGTTGGGTCTGCCTAGGTCGGTCCGACCGGGTCAGACCAGACCCGAACCAGTTTCGACCCATTCCATACTTTTGGTCCTAACATTGGCACTGAGCATCCATTTGATGAATCATCTATGGTGCTAGAAACCAAGGAGAGAGATGATCCTTTTGGTATACCCCATTTGAGGCTTGGATAATGTTGATGTATGGTCAGGTTGGATTGAGCACGAATCCAAATGGGCCCTCAAAACTAAAAGGCTAATAACTTACAAACAGAGCGTCTGATTGATGCACCATCTGTTCTGTTGAGAACCCTATTAGGTGGAGGTACTTTGGGATAATTTTTCATCGGACTTTGTGGTAGTTTGAGTATTGAACAGTGGCTTGAGGTACATACCCTTTCAGAGAAAATCAAGCTTAGTGCGGGAAACCTGTAGCTGGCTGTGACAATGTACTAGGATCCTGTGTGGGTATGACGATGTACTAACGATGTACTAGGATCTTCTGTGGGTTTGACGATGTACTGATGATAAACTAGGATCCTATGTAGTTCTGACAGTGTACTGACGATGTACTAGGATCCTGTGTGGGTCTAATGATGTACTAACGATGTACTAGGATCCTGTGTGGTTTTGACAAAGTACTGATGAGGTACTAGGATCCTGTGTGGATGTGGCAATGTACTAGGATTCTATGTGGGTCTGACGAGGTACTAGGATCCTGTTTGGGTCTAACGAGGTACTAGGATCCTATGTGGGTCTGACGATATACTTGGATCCTGTGTGGGTCTGACGAGGTACTAGGATTCTTTGTGGGTCTGACGATGTACTACGATCCTTTGTGGGTCTGATGATGATTTAAGGTCCTTCGTGGGTCTACCTCTTAACAGAGTAAGATGATTCAATAGTTATATCTAATCATCTCTATTACTATATCTATGATATACCTACTGTGAGATGAGTCCATACATGTGTGGTACTTTCCGTCATGGTAAAGCCTTGGTGGTATTATTCTGCGTGGAATACCTGTGTGGTACCTACATTCATGGTATTCAATCCTTTGTGGAGCAGTTGAGCTTTGGGATTTTGATTTGGACCTTGTGATTCCTCATGTTTGCGATGGTTATACTTGAAAACTTATGTATTTTTATGGGCATATACCTAAGTAGGATTGTTAGTTGTTTTCTTACTGTATGGTTTATCCTTTGTGAATTTTGTGAAACCTTGAGGGTCTCGGGGTCCCTACTGAGTATCGTTATACTCACCCCTGTATGGGTTACGCATGCACTTTATTGTGGTTGGTGGAGACGACAAACAATGCTGACTGAGGATGAGATTACCAAGACTAGAGGTAGCTCTGAGGTGGACATTAGACGAGGCGTACTACAAATATAGCCATTCGAGAGATGTACCTATCCTTCTGGTAGGATCCTTGGTTGGTATTCACATGATCTTTTCAGTTTACTTGTACTTTTCAGTTTCTTGTACTTTCCAGTTGGGCTTGTATTCTGACCCTTTTACATATTGTACTCACTCTATTTACTATACTGTTTTCTTGTGTTTGTATCTTGTTGTGTGCTTGGTTGTGTGTGTTTACAGTTTATAAAGGCAATTCCTTCCCAGTTATAGGGAATACACCTTCGGTGCTAGTCACAAGCCCCTGACCTATGAAAGGCTGGCTAGGGGTAGGCATGACACGGGCTCCAAGAGATGGGTTGTGGCATGTTCATTTTTTATTTATTTATTAGAAATAAAATAGAAATAATTTCGAAGAAAATTAAATGTTTCCTTAAAAAATATATTTTTCTAAAAGAAGGATTAGTCATGATTTGTGGACATAATTAAAAATTTATTTTATAAATTCTTGGAAATATATTTGGAAAATTAAACATTATTTTTGAATTTTGAAAAAAAAACTATCTTAAGGGTAATTTTTTGGATTTCTCTGTAGAGTTTTATTTTATTGATGAATAGTAAAAAAAATGAATTTTAATTAAAATATACCTTTCTTTTTAAAGTATTTATAAAGATAAATTACATTTTAAATATTTATTTAAATAAAATAAAATTTAATTATATATCAATTAATCCAATATAAATTATGAGAATCATATTCATATTGATTTTTGATATAAAACATTCTAAATGTTTTACTATTTCTAATTTAAAAACCTATTTTCTCATCATATCGTGCAAGATTAATTTTAAATAACAATTTTCCACTTCTATGAATTGAATTTTTTAAATTCAACTACATATTTGGAATAATCCTAACTTATAATTTCTAATAAGTTCAAATTAATTTTTTACCAATATGAATAGTGAAAATTGTATAACTTAATTGGCATGTTTAAGGTAAAATTGATTTGTTGGGGGTAAAACTAAGAAGATAAGAGTCAAAATAACCTCTAAAATTTTCCAAGACTCGTTTTATTGACCCAGTTTTACTCTTATCACGTTAGGATCTATTTTATGGGTTTTTGGGACACCTTTCCCTAATAATTACCTATATCAATTGTAAAGTAAATAAAATGACAAAAACAAACCTTCTTTGTATTTAATATATATAAATCCTTAGTATCAGGATAAAATATCAAATTTTTAGATATAAATAATTTTTTATATATAAATGAGTATTTTATCTTTAAAATTTATTTATTTTTTTAGAGGTGAAATATTACATTAAATACATAAGAAATTCCAACACAATAATTATTTAGTTATTAATTAAATAAAATTGATGATACTGAAAATATTACAATTGGAGTAAGTTGAATGAATTTTTGTTATCATTATTAGTTTTAGATAAACATATCATGTTATAAAGGTGTTAATAGAATTTATTCATATTACATCAGTGTATGGGTAGTTGTTAAATTCAAAGTAAATGAATAATGTCAAAATTGACAATAAGGTTATTTTAAAATTAATGGTATTTTATTGAATGATTTAAAATTACAAAAAAAATTCTATCTTATACCAAGGGATTTGAAAATATTAATAAATATTAAATATTTCCATTTAAGGGACCAATTGGTATTTTATTTTGAATATATTTAAAACTAAATAATAAAAACTCTATTAGTTCGGTTATGGTTAATGTAATGTTTTTACACATTACATTTTTTAGTATTAAAATTAATTTTTAGAACATATAGTATTATTTATAAATTAAATATCACATTTGGAAATAGTGGGTCCATATTATATAATAATTATCACTTTATTTTTTTATTAATTTATAAATATCTGAGGTAAAAAAATAATTGTTACCATAGAGAAAAACCAAAATGGTAAAAAAAGGAAACTTTGAGTTATAGAATAATATATTTAAAAAATAAGATTTATTCTATGTTTTATGTGTGGATCTAACATATAATATCTAAAACCATTTAATTATCTTTTTTTAAAACATTATTAAAGAGTGACCTCCAAATTGTGAATAATTTTTAACATTTAAAAAATTACACTCCCCTTCAAATATAAAAGTGAAACCACTATCCTCATTTTTTCCAATCACTCAACACATTTGGATGACATAAAACTAAAAAAATGACTTCCCTAATTCCCTCATTCATCTTATAATGATTATTTTGGTAAAAAATCCTTCCTATAAAGGATTTGGTTATAATTTATTATAGTTCCCCAAAGAAGATGTAATTCTCTTAAAAGAGAATATTTATTTTATTTAATTCTCCGCCTCATTTAATTCATATTAATCCATGATTATATAATTATATTAGTATTTTAAATATACTGATATGTTGTTAAAATAATATAATAACCTAAAACCACTTTCACTTCCATCAAATGGGTTATCAAATCATTGTTCGTGTGTCTCGAGGACAACCACCTTGTGAACTGATGTCAATCATTCTTACAATACCACCTTTCATGGTTGGGTATGATGATGGATATAAAGTTAATATATTATATTTATAGCGTATCTATACATATGGATTCATTATAAAAAATATTTTTTAAATTTCCATCTCATAGGTCATTCAATAACATCCCTCGTGTGTATGGAAAACCGCCGCCTCGTGATGTGATGTGATTCATCTTTCAGTAACATTTAACATAAAATATTATAAGATTAATGATAATAAATATATTAAATATAAATAAAATATTTTTGATATTTAGTATATACTTATCATTCCAAAAATATAATATTAATTTATTCCATTTAAATCACTTAAATATTATAACATCATTCATATACATGTGAACTATGGCCTTTATGAATCGATGAGACTCTCTTTTCATCAATGCACCAAATGAATGACATATATAGGTATATTTATATAAATAATATGTTATATTTTATTTTATTATTATTCTACAAAATATAAAATATTATCGACCTCCATTCTATAATGATCACTGAAAACATATGCAAGGGCACGAATGGTCTAATGTCTCCATGATCATAACATTCTTCATTTTTTATAACCATTATTCACGATTTGTTTTAATAATATGATTAATATAAAAATATGATAATTATGTCATTATGTTTATTATGGATATTATATAAATATATAATATTCACTAGAAACGAACCTTTCATGACATAACACACATGAGAAAACAAGGCAATTAACACCCTAATCGATGAAAATAATAAACAATTATTAATGAACAAGTGATGCGATGTTATAAAAGGATAATATATGATATTATAAATAATAATATGGGTTTTTAAAAAGTTAATAAAATATTTAAAACCACCATAAAATATGTTAAATCATATTCAACTAAAAGAAAAAATGAGGTTATAGATTTCATCTCAATTTACATACCATTTGGAATTATTTCATAATATGCCCTAATTCAATTTTATGTGATTAATATAATACCCATTTGAAATGTAATACCATGATTAATTCATAGTTTATAGTTTTTTAAGTTTCAATTTGAATTATTTCATCCAATGGGATTTGAAATAAAAATTTACAAATGTATTATGTTATTGAACAACCTCACTTTCTATTATGGTTGTTAAATTTCAATTCAAAAAATCACTTTAAAAAAATAATTTGGCCTTGGACATTAAATTTATCTTAAATATGTTTTTTATATCATGATTTTTATGATTATTTCCTAAACCATATACCATTTTTACATACGGTGCTTATTTTGAAATTTAATTTTTTAAAGGGGTAAATATTGATAAATTTTCATTCTTTACTAAATACAGATATTTGATGATAATTCTTATTGATTCATGAATTAAATGATTTATCTAACATATGTGGAAATATTTAGACCTACAATGTCATGTGGAACCTGAAATTATATTTCTACTTAATGCATCGGTATTGTAACACCCCGAGATTTTATGAAAAATATTATTTTAATTTCATTAATATCTTTTGTATTCTACACCAAGATTACCTTGCGCTATACGCAACACCGTATTAGCTTGCAGTATACGCAACAATATTCTTGGACCGTGTTACACACAATTTTGATAATAGTTATTCTACGCAACATTGAGTGTATATATATATATATATATATATTAAATGTATAAATGAAATATGGTTGGATTCTGTTATACGAAACAACGAAGGATTCTTTCACAACACGCAACCCTGACTTGGCTTGCATTACACGCAATTGCGACCTTCCTCGATAGCGTGTGTTGTACGCAATACCGGGTTTTAATAAACAATGTTATATTATTATAATATTGTCATGAACTAGCCGTTATGAATAGTATTAACTAAATTTTGAATTTTATAACATTATTATTAATCTTACACATTTCTAGAACATGGTATAAGAACAAAATAAATTTTTCGGGTAAAATAAGTATTTTTCAAAAAATGCAGTTTTACCGCCTTTTGATGGCGCACCCACTTTAAATATAGTTTTTGACATGTTTATATGTTCAATTTGACAAAATAATATTCTTCTTTTGAATCAGGATGTAAAAATTTACATTAGATAAATTTTTGATATTTTTCCGATAACTTTCATATTTTAATGAATAGTAAAAACACGCTATATTTTAATTAAAAACAACTTTTTTCATCGTAATATCTTATGTGGTTAAATTATAATATTGAATGGTTTTAAAGTATATTTAGAATATATTTTTACCACTTAATATAATGTTGGTCATTGGATACAATTTTACAATTAAACCGAACATAAACAAGTGTCAATCTTTTGATAGTTATTATCTCTTAAAAACACGCTTTTTGTTTTGACAGCGGGAATTAATTTTAAATTAATTTCTGCCACTTCTGTGTTTTGAATTTAGAAAAATGGATTCCATATTTGGAATTAGGATGTTCAAATTGTGTAAATAGATAACTTTTATTTTTAGACATTTTGAATAATTACTGCGGTAAATATTTTATTTACCATGGTTAAGGGTAAATCCGGTAAATAAGGGTTACAAAATAATATTATAATAATATTAAATTACCTTAAAACGTGTCCTAACCCTATTGGTTGATACATGGTCGACCATGGGCATCTTTGGGTCGATTTTGGGACCCCATTGATCCACTTGTAAGTGATAATGACACTTTATTTTAATTAAGTTAAAATGAATACAAAATTGACACAAGCATATATCTTTTAGAGAAACAATTGTTACATAGGGTTATATATGTTGGATTTTAGATTATAAATATTCATTAGAAAGATAAAAAGATTTCCTACATAATGGTATTTTATTTGTAATTTTTAGACTTTAAATAATGTAATTTATTTATGACACAATGATGATGCAGTAATTATCTTATTAATGAAATATTGACATAATTGATCTTATAAACACCAAAATAAATGTAATTTTAGACTTTTTATGAATTACACTAATTTTCTAGGTTACTATGATATATTAATGTTGATTTAATTAACTTGTTTTGCACATTTAATTCTGTTATGACTCTCACAAAAATCATATATCAAATAGTGTCAAAATTGACACAAAATAGTTTTTAAATCAAATATTATATTATTAATTGTTATTTTATTCCTAAAAATCTAAGGTTCGGCCAAATGAATTAGATAAGGATATATATATTAATAATAAACAATTTGGGGTTAGTTTGGCATGTTATAGTAAGTGTATTAACCATATAGTGAAAGAAAACAAAAAGACATGGTAAAAGTTAAATTATTTAACTTAGAGTTAAATCTAATTGATAAGGTTAAAATAATATCCTAAACTTGTCTAAATTCTATTGGTTGATAGGATTTCGACCCATACCCACCTTAGCTTCGAAATAAGACCCTTTGGAACCATTATAAACCGATTTTGACTTTAATATAAAATAATATTTTGAGATATTCCTAAGGTGCCCCTCTCCTCCCCTATAAAAGGACACCTCCTCCCCCTCCTCCTCACACCAATTTGAGCACTCAAGCTCGGCCAAACCCTGAAAAAATCTCTTCTCCACTTCCCTAGAAACATCCTAGAGGTTCTGGTTTTCCTCAAAGACCAATTCTAGTGCCCTAATAGGAGGTCTCAAAGAGGCGCTTCAAAGAAGAGGTAATTACCGTTACCAATTCTTTCCTCTTTATTTCTTCTTCCACTTCTTCTTCTTAGGTTGTTTCATTATGAAGTAATAACATCAGTATCACTCATATACTGATATGTTATTATAAGTATGAAACAACCCTATTTCACCATCTATCCATCCTACGGAAAAAGAAATCACCGCGCGTGCGTACGTACGGAATACCGTCTCCACGCCGTGGTGTAATCTATTTTCCACCACCACCTTACATGGATGGGTATAATGGTGTAAAGAATTACTATACATAGTTATTACAACATCATATTGATTCTGATATATTGTATAATCCACTCCAATTCAATTCAATATTTATGGAAATGATATCATCGCTCGTGCGTACGTACGGACTACCGTCTCCACGACGCGATGAGATTCATTCTCCATGTTAACCATTTAAGAATGATTATAAAGTATATATAAATAATAATAATGAAATATATGACATTATAAATCTACTGGATTTATGTATATATATGTATATGTATGTCATCTACTTACTTCCATTCAAGACAATAAGGAAAGGAAAACAGCGTTCATGCGTACGTACGGACTACCGTCTCCATGAACGGTGTTTTTCATTTCATTTATCTATCTATTATATATATATATATACTGAATATATATGATATATAAATCATATTTTATATTCTTGAAGTAAGTAAATCATGATATAAGTAATAATAATGTCAATAAGAACAAGTCAAAATACCTACGATAAATGAAACGATTTTACCCAAAACGCTTCTTTAACATGGAATTTACCAAAGAACGGGTAATATAATGTCATAAGTGAACCATATATGATATCATAACAATGAATATGATTCTTTAATAAGTCAATAACATGATTTAAATCATTATACAGGAGGTTCGGACACTTACAAAGCAAGTCGGACCTAAGGTAAGGGAAATATCACAATCTCATTTTTATCCGAGATTGTTTATACTTTGGTATTTACTGGGGTGTATTTTATCATCCACATCCATGTTTCTTCAATATGTAATATTATTTCCATCCAACTACAATTGTTTAAAATCCAATTTTACCCTTCGGTGAGTTTTTAGTAAAAAAAAACATGAAAGGAATCTTTTGACGTTTTTCATACGAGGTGCTTTTTGACTTTTCTGACAAAAGTACGAAGAATGTTTTTTTTATAACTTATACGGCATAAATAGATTTTTAAAACATTATTTCCAAGAATATTCCTTTACAAGTTTTCAAGTTTATTTTTAATCAACTTCTTTTATTTTAAAGTTGTATGAAATGTTATGAAAGGAAAAATGTTTTTGAAGAAGAAAGGATATTTTCCTCAAGAATGGAGTTCAAGTGTTTTATGAAAATTATTTTCCATATAAAATAATAAAGGGTTATGTTTTTATCCCTATTATTACATTGATTTGATCATGTTGTGATGGAATTATTTTTATGAATTCCTTTATCTTATATGAATTGATTTATGATGTCATGATGTTTCAAGAATCCTATTTTTGTTACATGTGTTATGCGATGATGTATGTTTTATGATTATGTGGCACACATAAGAAAGGATTCATTATAAGATGGGTGGGACCTATATCTCCCTCCAATGCATTGGGTAAAGATTTTATATCTCATGAGATAGACAGGGCTGGAATGGTAGGTTATACCGGTTCAGTGAAACAGGACTGAAACGAGGGTTACTCGATTCAGAAAGGGACTTTGTCCACTAAGATAGTCTTGGCAATGAGTCATGACTAACAAGAAATGATTTTCCATGATTATGTGTGCATGACACAGTGTTTCAAGTTTCATGTTATGATTATGGTGATCTCATTTTCACTTCTATGATTTGTTCCATGTTAAGATATTATGATCTCTTTTGCAGGTTATGATTTTCAAAAAGATATGATATGATTTTTATTTCTTTTGTATACCCTTACTGAGCATTTGAGCTCACCCTTTTATGTTTTCTTTTCCCCAGGATATAAAGAAAGGTTTTAGGTAAAAAAAATGGAAGATCTTTATGGGAGATATTGAAGATCTTTCACCAGGATTAGAAGATTATGTTCCGAGTTTCCAAAGACACTAAACTATTACGATCCTTGTGTGTGTGTTTTTGTTATGTACTAAGTATTCCGCAAATGTAATGTAATGTCTATGTACGTCAGGATACGGGTCTCTACAGTTGGTATCAGAGGAAAGGTTTAGTCAACCTTTGGAAACTAGGATGCGAAAACGTTAGTGAGATCCCTAGAGATATTTATACGGTATGTCTAGGGATGCCCCTAAGGATAAGTATACGTATAGGATATAGTCCTAGAACTATGGTAATGATATTAGATTAAACCAAAGATGTTATATATTTAAGTTACTCCCCCTTTATTATGATTTTTCCTCTCACACTATTCTTTTTGGGTTTTAGAAAATGGCTGGAAACAAGATGATTCACAATAATGGAGGATATGATGGACAATGGAATGATATTCTTCATGAGCAACCAAATGAAATGGGATTTGGATGTCCAAATATCATTATTATGCCGAATCAGCAATCTCATAATATGATCAATAAAGTAAAATTTGGTAAGTTTCCTGACTCGGCTAATAAGAGAAAGATGGAGTTTCATGATGATCATAGAGGAAAGAAAGTTGAATTCCCCCTATGTAAATCATGTGGGAAGAGGCATCAAGGAGAATGTTTCAAGGGAACTGGAAGATGCTTTGGGTGTGGAAAAGAAGGACACAAAGCAAGTAAGTGCAAAGGAAAAGGGTCGGTTAACACCATGGATGAGGATAATGGTATTGCTACGACATCAAAAATGGTTAAGTGTTTTAAATGTGGAATGTATGGGCATTATGCAAACAAATGCCCTAAGGGAAAGACTCATGAAGAGAATCAGTATGGTCATATGGGTAGTATTTATGTGGATGATGATGAAGAGACTACAAATGATATGTGAGATGAAAGAATTTTTGAAGCTCGGTCAATGGTTTAAGAATGCAGTGGAATGATTACATGTTTATCATGTGTAATGTTGTATAAGTAATCTCATGGTACTATGGAATAAAGAGACATGTAAGGATTGTTACATTGTTGTCTGATTAATGTTACCAGTATCCATGAAAGGTTATTTAGATATTTTTGGAATGTAGATGATATGGGCATAATGAAGGGATAAGGAGAAAATGAAATGTTTGACAGTATTCATGAGCTCATGATTGATATAAGGACTAAGTGATATCATGGTTTGAGTATAAATAATTTTGAGGATTTTGGTATGTGTAAAGTGTTAACTTTTAACTGCATTCAAGTTTTCACTAAGGTTCAATGGGTATTCAAGAGTATACATGATTAAGGACTTTGAATGTTTGGAATGTGACCAACAAAACATATCTTATGATATATGGGGATCAACGATGGTATTAAATCTCTGGTAATCGTTTTCACTATGTTATGAGAATGGACTGCAGTATTATGGATAATCCTAAAGACTAGAATGGATTATGTTGGACATAAATTAGTATTGCTTAAGGATAGAAGTTTTTTTTCAGATATTATTGATGGGATGTTATAGTAATGTAGTTTTAGAAAAAGGACAACCTGCAGGACGGGCGACAGCCCATCGCTTCGGACAAGGCTGTAGGAATCGAACCCACAACCGAAGTGCGACTGGCCTTTATCGCCTACCACTGACCTACAGGAAGTCCCTGTTTAGTATAAACTAGTTTTATTATATTAAGCAGTATGATATATGAAGTATAAGTCCATTTTAGGAACCATATGTGATTAATCTCACTATAGATCGACTTATGTATATAATTTTTGCTAATCTTTTGTTTAAGACAGATGGAATGACCCGTCATTCTATCACATGATCTGCTAACACTTCACTAATAACAAATTCAACTTCATTTATTTAAGAGATGAAGTGGAAATTGTTAAAGGCACGAACAACAGTGAGTTTGTACCAAAATAAAGTAAGTATTTATTCTAATTCAAATTCTTTAACTTTAGGGAAATGATCTTGGAAACCAAAAATGTTGTCCTAGTTCTCTTATACCTGATGAATCATATGGTACCTTAGATCATCACAAATTTATGGATTTGTGATTACTGGCTTTTCCATAGCCATGTTCTCTACCACTCTCCATCAGAACATGATGGTTAGATTTCTCTTCCGTATCCATATTTTCACCTATGTGGAAACCCAGTGATTAGTTTATTTGGGTAACCGTTACGTTTCATACTTTTGTTTTCAAAGATAAGTTTTGGTATTCCTTTTTACGATGTGGGTTTCTATCAAAGAAACTTTCAAATAGTAAACCATTTATAACCCCGACGAATTTCGAGGGAGAAATTCATTTTAAGGGGGGTAGAATGTAACACCCCGAGATTTTATGAAAAATATTATTTTAATTTCATTAATGTCTTTTGTATTCTACACCAAGATTACCTTGCGCTATACGCAACACCGTATTAGCTTGCAGTATACGCAACAATATTCTTGGACCGTGTTACACACAATTTTGATAATAGTTATTCTACGCAACACTGAGTGTATATATATATATATATTAAATGTATAAATGAAATATGGTTGGATTATGTTATACGAAACAACGAAGGATTCTTTCACAACACGCAACCCGGACTTGGCTTGCATTACACGCAATCGCGACCTTCCTCGATAGCGTGTGTTGTACGCAATACCGGGTTTTAATAAACAATGTTATATTATTATAATATTGTCATGAACTAGCCGTTATGAATAGTATTAACTAAATTTTGAATTTTATAACATTATTATTCATCTTACAGATTTCTAGAACATGGTATAAGAACAAAATAAATTTTTCGGGTAAAATAAGTATTTTTCAAAAAATGCAGTTTTACCGCCTTTTGATGGCGCACCCACTTTAAATATAGTTTTTGACATGTTTATATGTTCAATTTGACAAAATAATATTCTTCTTTTGAATCAGGATGTAAAATTTTACATTAGATAAATTTTTGATATTTTTCCGATAACTTTCATATTTTAATGAATAGTAAAAACACGCTATATTTTAATTAAAAACAACTTTTTTCATCGTAATATCTTATGTGGTTAAATTATAATATTGAATGGTTTTAAAGTATATTTAGAATATATTTTTACCACTTAATATAATGTTGGTCATTGGATACAATTTTACAATTAAACCGAACATAAACAAGTGTCAATCTTTTGATAGTTATTATCTCTTAAAAACACGCTTTTTGTTTTGACAGCGGGAATTAATTTTAAATTAATTTCTGCCAATTCTGTGTTTTGAATTTAGAAAAATGGATTCCATATTTTGAATTAGGATGTTCAAATTTTGTAAATAGATAACTTTTATTTTTAGACATTTTGAATAATTACTGCGTTAAATATTTTATTTACCATGGTTAAGGGTAAATCCGGTAAATAAGGGTTACAAAATAATATTATAATAATATTAAATTACCCTAAAACGTGTCCTAACCCTATTGGTTGATACATGGTCGACCATGGGCATCTTTGGGTCGATTTTGGGACCCCATTGATCCACTTGTAAGTGATAATGACACTTTGTTTTAATTAAGTTAAAATGAATACAAAATTGACACAAGCATATATCTTTTAGAAAAACAATTGTTACATAGGGTTATATATGTTGGATTTTAGATTATAAATATTCATTAGAAAGATAAAACGATTTCCTACATAATGGTAGTTTATTTGTAATTTTTAGACTTTAAATAATTTAATTTATTTATGACACAATGATGATGCAGTAATTATCTTATTAATGAAATATTGACATAATTGATGTTATAAACACCAAAATAAATGTAATTTGAGACTTTTTATGAATTCCACTAATTTTCTAGGTTACTATGATATATTAATGTTGATTTAATTAACTTGGTTCGAACATTTAATTCTGTTATGACTCTCACAAAAATCATATATCAAATAGTGTCAAAATTGACACAAAATAGTTTTTAAATCAAATATTATATTATTAATTGTTATTTTATTCCTAAAAATCTAAGGTTCGGCCAAATGACTTAGATATGGATATATATATTAATAATAAACAATTTGGGGTTCGTTTGGCATGTTATAGTAAGTGTATTAACCATATAGTGAAAGAAAACAAAAAGACATGGTAAAAGTTAAATTATTTAACTTAGAGTTAAATCTAATTGATAAGGTTAAAATAATATCCTAAACTTGTCTAAATTCTATTGGTTGATAGGATTTCGACCCATCCCCACCTTAGCTTCGAAATAAGACCCTTTGGAACCATTATAAACCGATTTTGACTTTAATATAAAATAATATTTTGAGATATTCCTAAGGTGCCCCTCTCCTCCCCTATAAAAGGACACCTCCTCCCCCTCCTCCTCACACCAATTTGAGCACTCAAGCTCGGCCAAACCCTGCTAAAATCTCTTCTCCACTTCCCTAGAAACATCCTAGTGGTTCTGGTCTTCCTCAAAGACCAATTCTAGTGCCCTAAGAGGAGGTCTCAAAGAGGCGCTTCAAAGAAGAGGTAATTACCGTTACCAATTCTTTCCTCTTTATTTCTTCTTCCACTTCTTCTTCTTAGGTTGTTTCATTATGAAGTAATAACATCAGTATCACTCATATACTGATATGTTATTATAAGTATGAAACAACCCTATTTCACCATCTATCCATCCTACGGAAAAAGAAATCACCGCGCGTGCGTACGTACGGAATACCGTCTCCACGCCGTGGTGTAATCTATTTTCCACCACCACCTTACATGGATGGGTATAATGGTGTAAATAATTACTATACATAGTTATTACAACATCATATTTATTCTGATATATTGTATAATCCACTCCAATTCAATTCAATATTTATGGAAATGATATCATCGCTCGTGCGTACGTACAGACTACCGTCTCCACGACGCGATGAGATTCATTCTCCATGTTAACCATTTAAGAATGATTATAAAGTATATATATAAAAAATAATGAAATATATGACATTATAAAGCTACTGGATTTATGTATATATATGTATATGTATGTCATCTACTTACTTCCATTCAAGACAATAAGGAAAGGAAAACAGCGTTCATGCGTACGTACGGACTACCTTCTCCATGAACGGTGTTTTTCATTTCATTTATCTATCTATTATATATATATATATACTGAATATATATGATATATAAATCATATTTTATATTCTGGAAGTAAGTAAATCATGATATAAGTAATAATAATGTCAAGAAGAACAAGTCAAAACACCTACGATAAATGAAACGATTTTACCCAAAACGCTTCTTTAACATGGAATTTACCAAAGAACGGGTAATATAATGTCATAAGTGAACCATATATGATATCATAAAAATGAATATGATTCTGTAATAAGTCAATAACATGATTTAAATCATTATACAGGAGGTTCGGACACTTACAAAGCAAGTCGGACCTAAGGTAAGGGAAATATCACAATCTCATTTTTATCCGAGATTGTTTATACTTTGGTATTTACTGGGGTGTATTTTATCATCCACATCCATGTTTCTTCAATATGTAATATTATTTCCATCCAACTACAATTTTTTAAAATCCAAATTTACCCTTCGGTGAGTTTTTAGTAAAAAAAAAACATGAAAGGAATCTTTTGACGTTTTTCATACGAGGTGCTTTTTGACTTTTCCGACAAAAGTACGAAGAATGTTTTTTTTATAACTTATACGGCATAAATAGATTTTTAAAACATTATTTCCAAGAAGATTCCTTTACAAGTTTTCAAGTTTATTTTTAATCAACTTCTTTTATTTTAAAGTTGTATGAAATTTTATGAAAGGAAAAATGTTTTTGAAGAAGAAAGGAGATTTTCCTCAAGAATGGAGTTCAAGTGTTTTATGAAAATTATTTTCCATATAAAATAATAAAGGGTTCTATTTTTATCCCTATTATTACATTGATTTGATCATGTTGTGATGGAATTATTTTTATGAATTTCTTTATCTTATATGAATTGATTTATGATGTCATGATGTTTCAAGAATCCCATTTTTGTTACATGTGTTATGAGATGATGTATGTTTTATGATTATGTGGCACACATAAGAAAGGATTCATTATAAGATGGGTGGGACCTATATCTCCCTCAAATGCATTGGGTAAAGATTTTATATCTCATGAGATAGACAGGGATGGAATGGTAGGTTATACCGGTTCAGTGAAACAGGACTGAAACGAGGGTTACTCGATTCAGAAAGGGACTTTGTCCACTAAGATAGTCTTGGCAATGAGTCATGACTAACAAGAAATGATTTTCCATGATTATGTGTGCATGCCACAATGTTTCAAGTTTCATGTTATGATTATGGTGATCTCATTTTCACTTCTATGATTTGTTCCATGTTAAGATATTATGATCTCTTTTGCAGGTTATGATTTTCAAAAAGATATGATATGATTTTTATTTCTTTTGTATACCCTTACTGAGCATTTGAGCTCACCCTTTTATGCTTTCTTTTCCCCAGGATATAAAGAAAGGTTTTAGGTAAAAAAAATGGAAGATCTTTATGGGAGATATTGAAGATCTTTCACCAGGATTAGAAGATTATGTTCCGAGTTTCCAAAGACACTAAACTATTACGATCCTTGTGTGTGTGTTTTTGTTATGTACTAAGTATTCCGAAAATGTAATGTAATGTCTATGTACGTCAGGATACGGGTCTCTACAGGTATGATTCCAGAGAAAATCGGTAAGATAATATTAAACGGGTTTTTACATGTCATTTAAACCGCCTCATGAAAGGTCTTGATAGTAGAAATATCATGTTCTTGAGACAAGGTATCCGATAATAAATAATTTTATTCATTCAAAATATTATTTATTATTATCCATGATTTTCTCTCCATGATAATATATTTGAATGCATTTCATTCTCTGTTATTGACTAAATAGAATGTGTTTTCAGTTATTTAACTTTCTTTGTGGATTATGCTTATCCAGTTATCATTGTTATGTTATTGACTACTTGTAATTTTATTTAGTTGTCTACCTTTTCATTTTTATTATTCATTATTTATTCAATATATATTCCATTGTACTTAACCCTTCTTGAGAATTTGAGCTCACACTTAGTTTGTTTCCTTTTTCAGTAATCCATGATGTTTACTATGTTTGATCTATAAGGATATGCTAGAGAGAATAATGAAATTCATTAAAAAATTATATTTCAATTTTTTTCAAATTTAATTATAGACTTCAGTATGTATCTAGTTTAATGATATTTCTAAACTATTTAGTTCTTTAGGATGCGATTTCATTATATATTATGAGAATCTAATAAATCATACACTGGTTTTAGGTTTCTAGGTTTAGGGTCACTAAAAATTATACCACTTCTAAGAACTAAATTTTAAAAAACAAATTTTATATTTGGGATACATGGGTCCATATTTATTAAATATGTGCCATTTATTTTTATCAATATGAATAGTAACCCAAGTAATTTTTGACACCACAAAAAGGTAAATTATGCAATTAGAAATAAAAAATGATAAGGACTATAAATGACCATAAAAATTACCTAAATTTTATTTTATGAGTTTTTCATCCATATTCATCCAAATTTTTTATATATGTATTTTTTCTACTTGTATGTGATTATCACATTCATAATATTGTTTTCAAAAAATGACAAAAATATCGCACTCCTATTTTCAATAACTATAATATTTTTAACACTTGTATAACTAGATGATATGTTACATTAAAAATAATATTTCAATATATAAATTATTTATCTTCATCATGGATTTTTATATTGAAAAACTAATTACCTTAAATGCGTACTGAAAACTTACATAGTAAGTATTCACTTAATGGAAAAATAAAATTATGTAATTTAAAATATTAAATGTAATATAATTATAGATAATCAAAGTGATCCATGAATTTAATATATGAATATAATAGGTTAGGTATTTAAGAAAATATATTTTTTAATATCATTTTTTTACTATTTTTATTAAAGTCAAAGTAATGAATAGTTCTAGAAATTGAAATTAGAGACATTTTATAAAAAATAAGGTGTTTAAAACTGATATAAAATTCCTAAAATTTTATATTCAGATAATTTATTTAGATGTGTTTTATAATTTCTTATATACCATGTTTTTTGGATTTTTTTATGTTTATAGTAACTATATTGACCCTCAAATATTAAAAATGTTTGTTTTCACTACAAGCACGAAAGTGGTTAATGAGGGGTTAAAACCAAATGATAAAGATAAAAAATATTAAAAAATAGTATAATTTATATTGGATGAGTATTTTTAGACCCATAATGATATTATATTTTAAATATATTAGTATTGAGTCTTTTTTAATACAAATTAATTTATAATAATTTAGTTTCATTAACATTCCAAGAGTTCTCATCTCCTCTCCTATAAATGGGAAAGTATTAATCTCATTAAATCACAATTTATGAACCTTTTTCAGAAAAAATCTCCCCAAATAAATTTCTTACATCACTCCTCAAGTCCTAGAAAAATATTTTTTATTAGAAAACTACCCTAGAAAATAATTTGGCGTCAACCTTATGAGATTTTCCGAAGAAGATGTGTCCTTATTAATGAAGAGTTTTTTTGTTTTATTTTTTATTACACCTCATTCATATATTTTTTTACCATAATTAATATAAAAAAAAATATATTCAATAAATATATGTTAATTTATTTTAATGGAATAGCCTATATCCATCTTCTCTTCGATCAAATGGGGAACAAAACCATCGTTTGTGTGTGCGGCAGACTACTGCCTCATGAACCGATGTAAATTTTTAATCATAATCATTTCTTATGGATGGTTATAATAATGTAATTAATGTGTTCATATGATATTGATAACATATTTATAATTATTTTATGAAAATATATCATTTAATTTGTTAACATTTCATTCACTAAAAAATGATAACCTCATTCTTGCATACATGTGGACTACCACCTCCATGAAGCTATGTGGTAAATTTTCATCACCACGTCATATGGATGACATATATATAAGTATATTTAAATAATAAATATCATACATAAGATTTTATTATCAGTATGTAAATATAAAATAATACTAACTTTCTTTCCAAAATGATTATTGAAAAATGGGAACATTACTCATCCATACATACGACTTGATGACTCTATTATTGTAACATAGTATATTTTTCAAAACCATATTTAATGGATGGATTTATAATTATAATTCATATATAATAATAATAATTATTTCATGATTTTATTCTAGAGATGGTGTTGTAATGAACTATTTGACCATAGTAATCCTAACAAACCAATTTTAGAAATTTGAGCTGAATATCACCAAAATATCTGACCGGAACTTAAATGATTTTGTATATGTATATGACATATTAATTAGTGAAATAAAGAGAACAATAAACATGAAAAATTTTATCAATAATATTAATAATTGACATAAGTTTTTTATTTAGAAATATAAAGAACATACATTATGAGTCAGACTCGAGATCAGGGACACTTTAACATAAAACATCACTTTATATGTAATCATGACTATATTTTGAAATAATTCTCTTAAATTTTAATGTTTTTAAAATTATTTTATGAATATATTTATATGTATATAAAATAACTATAAAAGTAATTTTATTCCACTTTTTATGAATGGTTTTCAAAAAAATCTTTTTATGAAAATTTTGACTTTTTTTACAAAATATAAAAGGATTGTTTTATTTTAATGTATATATGAACAAAAACTTTTCCTACCACCATAAAAATTATTTTATACATGGATTACTTTAAAAGATTCCTATTTTTCTTAAAAAACCCATTTACATTCTCTGGTTATTCATATTATGAAAAAAAAATTTAGAAGGAAATGGTATTTCTATATGTAAAAGTGTTTTGTATGTGGGTTTAATAGTATTTTTCAAGGATTTTATTCATGACATGGTCCATGGAAATTGTTTACAATGGGTTGATCCTCATTATATCTCATTTGTGTTCCTAATATATTTTATATTATGGGTTCACCTAGATATATCTCTAATTCCTTGGGTAATGATTAATCCCTTTAGGGAATTATATTGGAAGTTATCCATATAGTTATTCCAATTGTATGGGGTTTATAAGGGGAATAAGATTATGATTCCCTATGTAACCTGTATTAGTTTTATATTCTTTCAAATTAATTTTTAAGTGAAATGTTTTATTTCAAATCACAATATAATGATCAATTTAAGTTAAAAAAGAATCCTCTTTTTAGACAAAAATGCATGTTTTTAAGAAAATATTTTTCATGGTTGTTGATATTTTTCACCTGAATAAAGGATTTATTATTTTAGGTTCCTTAATATAATTTCTTTTATCATCCCAAATTTAAAAAATAATTTTGATTTATGGTTGGTTAGGTTCAAGGATGAGTTCGAGATCAAATTTGTGAAGATATATCATGAAAAGAAAACAAGTTTCTTTTTAAATGTTTTTTAGTTAGAAAAATGGATACTTAGTAGAATATTCCACATTATAATATATGGGATTGTTTGGAAATAGTAACGAACTAACTCACTAAAACACCAAACCTATAAAATACTCATAAATTAAAGTAATAATTATAGTTTATAATCATTAGAATATGTAATGTTTAAATTTGGGTCCTTATAGTTTGCCACATAGGAAAGCTTTAGATAAATTTTAGAGAGAAGAAAATGATAATAGAATACCCTGAATATATTTTACCTAAGTGTTTTGTTGAAAGGATATATTTTATTAATAATATCATGTTTTGTTGTATAAAATATTTTTATTCAAGATAATTTTTCATATAGTAAATTGAAAGGCTATATTTGGATGTCACCAAGACCATGATATCTATCCAAATCAGCAACCCAGAATGGTTAAAATTAGAACTGAGTAGTTTTTCAGGGATCAGTTGATTCATACAACAAAAGTTGGAAGTATCCATGGTAGATTGAGATGAGAAAGATTCCATAAAATAGGAAACATTTAAGAATATCTAACATTATAAATACATATGTAAGGTTATTAGACTTAGGATTGAGAAAAAATTATTCAAATTGAGGAAAAGGGATAAAGATTATTTATCATCATATAAAGTATATTATACAATATTTTCTAGGTATGTACCAGATTTTATCTAATATGTTGACAGAAAAATTAGTTTTCTTTACTCAGGATTGAAACCAAGATATCTAAGTGCATTAGATTCTTATAAAATCAAAAGTTAACATATACTTGTTCGGGGTTTTGAGAAGGTTGGAATAGAGTTTTCCAATGATTATGTATTCCATGATAGTATGAAGAAAGTTCTATTTGATCAATAATTGGGAATAATTAAATAATGAAAACCGAAGATAAGAAAATCATGTTCTAATCTTGATATATGTTTAGAAAAAGTCATTCTATTTAATTTATTTTCAAATTCAAGAAAGTGTTATTGGTGTTGTATGTTTGGTCTCAGGGATTGTGACTGTAAAAAAAGAGTCTTGAACAATAAATGAATAAGGTAACCAATATCCCTACATTAATGTGATTTTTGGATATAATGAGTTGGGTCATTTTGATAACATGTGTCTTAAGATGGTTACTCAGGATGGAAATCATTATGAATGAAAAAATATAGATGTGGAAAATATTTTTCTATAACAATGGTTGATGTAGGGACATATAATTAAGGGGTGATAGGCATGTTACATATTTATTCTAAATATTCCAACACCCTCTTTAACACTGGGTCATTTCTTTCATTCATTTTTAATAAATTTTCAAGAATACTGGGAATATAAATTCATGAAATGAATATAGATCTTTTTGTGTAAACTCTATCTTGAAGTATCAAATTAGAAACAATTTAAAAAAATATTCATATTATTATTATTGTATAGTCTTCCTTGAGTCTGTTGTTAGAATACTGATGATATTGTTTATATTATATTAGGTATGGATTGGATTTTAGTTTATCAACATAAACTGATTCCAAAGCTCATAAAATTTTATTCAATGATTTTATACCTTTCGAAACCAATTGAGATGTTGAGAAATAGGTTAGAGATGATAATTAATGTTACATATCACATGTTTTCAAAAGAGAGAAACTATTTAGATTAATTCAATCCTAGTTTTCAATGAATATATGGATAACATTCTTTATGATTTAATGGGTGTTATTCTCAATTGAGAGGTTGAGTTTACCTTTCACTTAATTTTTAATGCTAATACAATTTTGAAACCCCATAATCGAATGTCTCAAGTAGAAATTTTTTAATTAAAAAAGAAACTATATGATTTTCCAGATTATGATTTCATTTTTCATAAAGCCTCACTATGGTGTGCATCTGTTCTGTTTTGTAAGAAAGATGTTTCCATAAGACTCTTTATTCATTATGGAGTCTTTAGTTGCAACACTATTAAGAAAAATCACAATTTAACTCATATCAATTATTTTTTGATAAAATCCATGAAGAATAGTATTTCATAATGATTTATATTAGGTTGGGGTAATATTAGTTGAATTTAAATTATAGAAATATCCCTAAGACCGTGTTTTAGAAAAAAAAATTTCATTATGAGTTTGTACTTATGCCCATTGGGTTTTCTAGTACTCTATCTATATTTATAGTTCTAATTAATAGAGTTTTCCATGGTTTCTTGGATAATTTTGTATATTTTTTGTTTAATATATATTTTTATATTCAAAAATTAATTAGTCATTAAAGACACCTAAGGATTTTATTTATAACCATAACAGAATATAAACTGTATGGAAAATTTAGTATGTGTGAATTTTGGTTGAAAAAAGTTCCATTCTTATATATATAGTTTCTAAATATAGAATAAATTTTAAATCTAATTAAACTAATGTTTTTAAAGAGATTGAAATACCTTCAAATTTTAAATAGGTTTATAGTATTCTAGGTTTATCAGGTAGCTTTTATAGGTTTATTGAAAACTTCACTCGATTATCTAGCACATTGTCTAAGTTAACTCGAAAAGGAGTTAAATTCATGTGGATAAAAGTGTGTGATGATTGTTTTCAGGAACTAAAAACAAGATTTGTTCATTATATAGTCTAGGACATTCCCTCTATAGATAGTTTATTTTTCATAAACATTGATGTTTATTAAAGGCCCCTGGTTGTTCCATGATATAGAATGGTCATAAAATTTCTTATGATTTGCATTAACAAAAACCTGATTAATTAAAATATTCTACACATGATTTAGAATTTTCAGTTGTGGTCTATTACTTAAAAAATTGTAGATATAATTTATATGGATCCAAGTCTGAAATATATGAAGATCATAAAATTTTGAAGTATATATTTACTAAGAAATATTTCAACATGAGACAATGATGATAGTTTGAATATATTATGTATTATGAATGCACAATTCATTATAATCCTAAAAAATAAAACATAGTAGCTGATGGTTTGAGTCAGAATAATAATTCTTCATTAACCATGTTATGTTTATATCATGGACCATTTGTTATTTAATTAATTAGTTTTTGCATAGAAGTTGTTGATGTATGAAAATCCTCTATTTGGTTTCAGGTGTTAGTACAATAATCTCTAAAAATAATAATTAAGCAAGTTCATAAGGAGGATTGTGTGTTAAAAGAAATGTAGAATGGGTAGACAAGGGGATGTATCTTGAAAATAATGTTTACAAATACGGTGATTTGATATTTGGATAGAGATTATGTGTGTCTTTTGATTCCTAGTTGAATAGATAATTGAGTGAAGATCATAGTCCATTCTGTTCCATTCATCATGGAAACATTAACATATAAAGAGATCAATGCACGTATAACTGGTGGAATATAATAAAAAGATATCCTTCTTACATTACAATGAATTTTTTGAATCCAAAATTTTTAATATTGAATGAAAATTACTGAAGGGGAATATTTACCAATTTCATGTGTCCGAGATGAAATGGGAAAATGTGTCCATGGTTTTTGTAGTGAGATTTCCAAAGACATCTTGATGTTATAATGAAACTTGGGTTATTATTGATTAGTTACCTAAATTTATGAATATTCTTCAAATCCAAGGTATTATGTATTTAGATCAACTTACATTATTATATCTCAAGAATATTTTCATGTTATAGGTTTTCCAACTCTCCATTATATCTTACTGTAATCCCAGGATCAATTCAAATATTTTTAATGGAATTCAGAAGCCATTGGGTTCTTAATTTAATCAAATTGAAAAATTTCATCCTCAACATGATGGATTTTCAGAACAAATGATTAAAAATTTTCAAGACATTCTTGATTCTTATTAAATAGATTACCATGGAATATGGGATCAACATATTTCTTTAATTGATTTTTCTTATAATAATATATTTTATTCTAGTATACAAATGACTAATTTTGTAGAATTATACCGAATGTGATGTGAAAGTCTAACTTTTGGGGATGATGTAGGGGAAAGAAAGTTGATGGGTCCATAAATTATTATGTAAATGGCTAATTAGGTGAAGGAGATTTAGTGACTTATGATGAAATCTCATAGTTTGTTGAAAATTGAGGTTGATAACCGGAGGAATGATCATTCATTCATGGTAGGTAGTCATGTTTTTTTAATTACATCCTTGGAAAAGTGTTACACATTTTTGTGAAAAGTGGAAGTAATGTCCATGATTCATTATGTCATATCAGATCCTAGATAAATTGTTTTTTCATATTTATTAGAATTTACATAGAATTTATCCTAGGTACACAATGTATTCCACTTTTCAATGTTAACAAAGTATTTTCCTAATTCATATCATGTTTTGAGCCATATGATAGAGAAGATTGAAGATAACCTTTCTTATGATGAGTATCATGTTTATATTATATACCACGTAGATAAATTTTTAAAAAATAGACTAATACATCATGGTAAGGTTTTGCATCAAAATAATATGGTTGAATAGGGAACATGGGAATTTGAAAATGCAATGAGGGAAATATATACTAACTTGTTTAATAAGTGAATAAAACTATGAATATGCAATTTAAAAAAGAGGGAAAGAATGCAACAACCCTATTAATAATAGAATAAATATTTTTTACACTCATATAATTCATTAATTATATATTTATTTTCAATATAAAAATATTATGTACTTTTTAAATAAAGAAAAAATTGGTTTTATTAAACTCGTTTATTATAAGGTTTTATATAAATATTTTATATTAAAATTATAAAATTTTATTTTTTTTAAAATATATTTCTTTTTGGAAGTCAAAATTTCAAAGTTATCTTAAGACGATTTTTTTAGAATTTTATAAATAATTTATTTTTTATAGTGAATAGTGAGAAATACAGATTTTTTTATTGAAACTTTTATTTCATTCCAATTATTTAATAATTAAAAATAATTTTTTATGAGTTTCAAAATTTACTAAGTCCATTTTTAATTTAAAATATTCCATATATGGTTTTTAAATGAATTTTATACATGAATTTTATGGTTTTTTTTAAAGTTTTTTCCATCACATTTTTCTTTTTTAACTTTAAACAAAATTATTCCACCTAAATAAATGGAATATTGAAAAATAGATTCATTAATTTTAATTACTGGGATTAAATTTTGAACATATTTTCCTTTTATTTTTGATAAATATGAATAGTTACCTTAGTAATTTTTGTTTCTATGGTAAAGAGTAAATCAGGTAATTAGAGTAAGACAAAAAATGAAAAGGACTATAAAATAACCCAAATAGTTGGATAAATTTTATTGGTTGATTACATTTTATCCATAGACTTCCAGATTTTGAATATATGGTATTCTTTGCATTTTGATGTTATTATAACCATTATACTATTTTATTTGATGAAAAGAAAAAAATGTCATTCTCTAGTTTTTAATAACTATTATAATTATAAAATAAGGATAACTAGATGGTTTGTTTAGTTATTAATAATATAAGTAAATATAAATGACATTAACTAATCATGGAAATTTATTTTTAAATTTCAGTGTGTAAATAATTTCCTTAAATGCTTAAAAAATGATGAACCAATAATTATTCAATTAATAGAAAAAGAAAATAAGGGATATTAAAATTATTAAAAGTAATATATTATTAGATAATTAATGAGATCCAAGATTTTATTAGATTCCTACAATAGGTTATGTATCTAAAAAATACTTGGTTTTAATTATGTTTTTATAGATTTTATTAAATTAGATATAATGAATAGTTCTGAAAATTGACATTAATGATAGTTTACAATATAGTAATTTATTAAATGATATAAAATTTAAAAAAAAATAGATTCGTCCATGTTATTATAATATTTTCAATAATATAATATATAGTCTTTTTATGTGACATTTTTTCATTTATAGTGACCAGTTTGACCCACAAAGAGTAAAAAATATTGTTTTCACAATAAATGTTGAAGGGGTTAATGAAGGATTAAAACTAAAAGATAAGGGTACAAAAATAGTGAAACCTAGTCTATGTTTTATGTTATGATTAAATTTTAAACAATTTTTTTCATATATTCAAAATAAATCTGTTTAAAACCATTTTTAATTGAATGAGAATTTATAATAATTTGATATTTTGAAAAATTCCAAGAGTTCCTCTCCCCTCTCTATTATAAGGAAACCTTTTCTTCTCTTTTCATCATGATTAAAAAACATTTTGGTTCATCCAATTTCTACCCAACTACATTCCTTACATCCCTCATCACATCTTAGAGGCTTTATTTAAACATAAAACCTATATAGAAAATCATTTTTTTAAACCTTAAGAGATTTTCCGAATAAGAGGTATCATTCTTAATTGGGTGTTTTTGTATTATTTCTATTTAAAACAACATAAAATTTCCTTTAAACATTACAAAATGATAATAAATATTACATATACTAAGGTGTTTTTATGTTAATTTCACATCATATATCCACCTACTCATCTATCAAATGGGAAATGAAACCATCATCATGTGTACAACGTACTTCCACCTCGTTAACTGATGTAATTAATTTTCAATCATAGTCTCTCATAAATGGTTGTTATGGTGGAATTAATTCATATATATATATATATATGATATTAATGACATATTTATAATTTTTTAGAAAATAATATATCATTTTATTTCTAATCATTACATTAGCATTAAAATGATAATGTCATTCATGCATATGTGTGAACTACCATCCCAATAAAGTGATGTGATTCTTGTTCATCAGAAAATCACATGGATGATATATATAAATATATTTATAGAATTAATATGATATTTATGATATTATGATCATTCATTAAATAAAAATAATACTTACATTTTTTTAAAATGATCGTTGATAATTTGAAATGTTTGACATGATTATGTATGACCTACTGTCTATATGATTGCAATGCAATTTAATTTTCATAAAAAATGAACAATATTATTTAAATGTATAATTTATTCATAAAAAATATAATTATGTCATTATTATTATTCTGGGTATGATTTTTTAATGAACTCTTTGACTGCATTCAACCTACTGAAGCTATGTTTGACATATTAGCCAAATATCATCGAAATAATTTTTTTAACTTAAATGACTTTGAAATTATATATTAAATGGTAATTAGTGAAATAAATGTAATAATAAAATTTAATAAGTTTCTCAAGAAAGTAATAAATTTAACATATGTTTATTATTTATGAATATAATGGACGTACTTGATGATTCAGACTCTAGGTGAGGTAAACCATAATATAAAAAATCATTTTAAATATTATAATGGTTTATTTTTAAAATTATCATCTTCCATGTCCATGTTTTTAAATATATTTTACGAATATATTTTATGGACATAAAATTACTATGAAGGGAGTTTTAGGGCATATTTTTTCAATGGTTTTTAAAATCAAATCTGTTAAATAATTTTTGAGTTTCTCTAAAAATTTTAAATGGAATGTACTATTTTAACCTATATGATTACAATGAGTTTTCCCACTACCTTAAAAATTATTTGAAGTTTTTATTCACATATAATAATTTATGTTTTATTCAAATAAAAATGCCCCTTTTCTTTTGTTTTATATCTATGTTTTGAAAAATGGGTTTTAAAAGGAAATGTGTTTCAGTATCCAATAATATTCTTTCAAATGGGTTTAAACATATTTTCAAGGGGCTTATCATAATACGGTCCTTAGAAATTTATTAAAAAGATATGATCCCTATTTTAGATAATGGGTGATCCCATTATAGCATTTATAATGGGTATGCCCAGATAGTGCTCCAATACATTGATTAATGATTATATTCTCCAACGAATTATATTGTTAGTTATACATATGGTTTTTCTATTTAGAGGAATAATTTTTTCCTTATATGAATTTGGAATATATATAGAAATATTTTTAGATCCAGGAGCTGAGATGATATTTGATTCTGAGGCCTATTGTGTTCAGAATTAATTTGGTTAAAATAATAAAAATATTTTATACCTTGTTCACACTATTTCATAAATATAATAGGATACTTCTTAAATAGGGTATCATATGGAAAATATGAGACCACGATTGAATCCAATATTTGAGATTTACACTTTTCAAGACCTAAAATGAGTTGTTGTGGGGTTTTCGGATAAAACAGACATGACGCGTGTGTTTAGTTAAATAAATAATTAAATTATTTATTTAAATTTAAAAAAGGTAAAGTAGAAAACCTATTTAAATACGCTATTTTAGTGATCTTCATGGTAAACCTCATAATGATAGGATCATTGAAAGGAGAGCACTACAATCTCTCATTGGCGGATCACGATCAAACTATAACAAGATTATAGATCTAGGTGAACCAAGGCATAATAAACATAATGAATTCTCTCATTCAGTGGTTATCATGTTATTCACGGAAGGATGATCTAAATTGAGTCCGGACATATCAATTTCATTATTCTTCAACAATTTAATAAATTATTGAACATGATCATATTTTTTATATTATTTGGGATAAAATTGAGACTTCACCTTAGCCTATCAATCATTTTAAAATTTTTATTTTGATTATGAAATGATTCTCACCTCAGATATTCGTAATTTCATTCATTTTAAAATAATTATTGGATGATTATTTTTTCACCATTGTTATTATGTATTTCTCCTAATCCTTTCTCACATTCTTCACTAATTAGCCTATGGGGTATCATTTCAACATTTCTGAGAGGGATCGAGCATGATCGGACACCCCATATTCATGGAGAATATGTGTGTCATGAAGGACTGAATAATAAATCATGGATTTGGATGGATTGTGGGAAATTGATGATTTCACCATGGAATAGGAATCCCATGAGACGATATGGGAAACTTAAAACCATACAGTGTCGTGCAGGGTTTGAGAAGATCAAGGGATGTCTTATTCTCGACCATCGGATGGTTAGAAATGATGAACAAAGAGTATTTACATTGATTTTTAGGGGCCTATAGGTGATATTCAAAGACGAATTCATGGATATAGATCATTTAGTAATGGATATATGATTCTAGAAAAACACTACTACATGGTTTTTACTTGGATGAACACACGCCGTGTAGTACCCCTATAGTTGCATGTGTTTTTAAAATTGTTAAGGATGAAATGTTGTGTGACTTTGTCACATTCTGTGCGACCATCCCATAGTAGACATGCTTTTTGAAAGAGAAAAAATGAAGGCCCATATGAGGTTTGAAATTACATGTACCATAGTATACTATCTTGGAAAATTTTACATGGACACGACCACGGGCATTGGAAAGACCCTGAGTGGTTGTGGAATGCCATGTAGTCCCCTTACATTCTTTATTGGATTACATGGTTAGTTTTTTGTGTACTAGTAGGGACACATCTGAGAAGAAGGATGATACCACATGTTTTGTGGGTCCCCTTACATACCATGTACCCCCTAGTTAATTTTGTAGGTAACTTATACCACTCATTTATCATTTGTTGGGACTCAGATTTTGGGTTGTGTGTCTCCTATCCTCTGTGTTTTCCCACATAGAACATGATGTCAGCAACCATGGTGAATTTTTTATATATAATGTGAGGTGTACTAAGTGGGATTCTTATTTAGGTGAGTATTTATGTTTATGTAGATCAAGAAGTATTATCATAGAGATCTGAGTGGTACCCTCGTGTTGGGAAGGGAATGGGTCCTCTATCTACCACTAGAGTTATACCCTTAAGATGGGACATGGAATGGGTCCTCTATCTACTATCAAATTGGAACCCTTTTACTTGGCATGGAAAGGGTCCTTTGGCCACTATAGTGGAACACGATTTGTGCGTAGGGAATGAATCCATTACCAATTAATAGAGTGGAACCCTCTTATTGGGATATGGAATGGGTACTCTATCAAAAGTTGAGTGGAACCCTCTTATAGAGTTAGGGAATGGGTCCTCATCCCTAAAAGTGAAACCCTCCTAATGAATAAGGGCATGGTTCCTTGACCATCAGAGTGAAACCCTTTTCTAATGTAATGGAATGGGTCTACTATCTATTGAGTGGCATTCTCCTATTGTACTTGGTAATGTTCCTTATACCTAGAGAATGTTCCCCTAGAATGGGAAGCATATTGGTGAGGAGTGTCTTAACATGAAGGTTTATTTATATATACATGCATGATTTTGGGCATCATTAATAGACCTTTGGAATTTTTGGCACTCTTTCATGGTCTTGAATATGAAATGGATACCCCCTTATCTATCTTTTGGGATATTTTTAGTATATATATAAATACATATCAATATCATTGGATTTTTCTACGCTATTTGTTTGGGTTCAATTTTATATTCCTATTGGGGTTGTTACTGTAACAACCCACGTGAATAAAGAATATGACATTTTTATATTTATCCCTATTTGTGAATAAAATTTTAATATTAATTTAAAGGGAACGCTATGCTCGATGGATTACCCAATACGCAACAACGAGTTCCTTTGAAATCTTACGTTGCACTCTAATAATAAAATATTTTTATTTTAAATGGTAGTTAACAACTAGCCATTGTAATGATGGGAATGAACAGAACTAACTACAAAATGATTATATATGTTTTTCAAATATTTTAACTTTTTAGAATGAATCCAATTTTAAGCGTAAACAAGCTAATATTCTTTAAAAGGTCGATTAACTGAATTTTGATGGAGAACCTCTTTTAAATCCACTTTTTGACAATTTAATGTGTTATATTTGACAAAATAAAATTCTTCTTTATAATCGGGACATCAAAATTTATTTGGGTAAATTTTTGGTATTTTTATGATAAAGTTCATTTTTTAATGAATGTTAAAAATGATGTATTTTAATTCAAAACCTCTTTTTAATCTAGTTTATTTATATGATTATATCATCTTTTTAATTGTTTTTAAAGTGAAATTAGAATATATTTTTAACATTTTATCCAATAGTGGTCATTGAAATTAATTTCACTTTGAAATTGGACTTAAACTAGTGTCAATCTTTTAATAGATGTTGTTTCTTAAAAACACGCTATTTGTTTTGACAGCAGGAATTAATTCTTAAATTAATTAATTCAACTCATATGTTTTGAATTTTTTAAAATAGACATCATTTTTGAATTCCGAATATCAAATATATCTTAGGGATAATTTTTAGTATTTTTCTGAAAAACTTCAATTTTTCAGGAATAGTGAAACCACTAAGTCGTAGTTTAAAAACTGATTTTTCGTTTAAATGAAACTTTACCACTTCTGTGATTTGAATTTAAAAAATCCGACATAAATTGCTGTCATTAGGATGTAAAATTTGGTTCCATGGGATTAAAATAATTTTTTTTGTGAATAGTAACTTTTATGTTTTTAATCACGATTAGAGGTAATTAGTGTAATTTACGGTAAAAATAATGTTTTAATAACATGAAATTACCTTGACACATGTCCTAAACTTATTGTATGAGTCATGGCCAACCAAGACAATCCATGAGTCAACTTGGGGACCCCATGGAGCCACTTTTGTTGGAAAATTACATTAATAACTTTTTATTTAAAGTTAAAATTAAAATGTCACACATAGGTATCGTTTTACTCAAAAATTTATTAAATTGGGTTATACAAGTCAAATTTTTTACTATAAATATTCATTATAAATATAAAACTATTTACTAAATCATGATATTTTTTTATATAATTTTTAGACATTAAATAAATTAAATTATTTATGACACCATGATGATGCAGTGATTACCTCATTATTTAACGATTTAAAAAAATGAAAAGATACTGAAATATCTAAGAAATAAACATGGAAAAAACCTATTTTATGGGTGGATTTAGAATTATTATCACCTTATCCTAGAAATATATAATTTTGGGACCTTTAAAATAGGAAATGCATTTTATAATAAAGTAAAAGTTTATAACTTTCCCAGAGTGCCCCTCCTCTCCTCTTATAAAAGGCCTCCACCTCTACCACCTTACCCACACATCTCAAGACTTTACATCGGCCAACCCCTGACCATTTCATATCTCCACATTCCTATATTCATCATTGAAGCCTCACCTTTGGGCATAGTCCTTTCCAAGGAAGCCTTTGAGCTCAAATCAAAAAGAGTTACCCGATTTAAAGTTAATGTCTTCCCTTGTATTCTTTTGATTTATTTTGCTTCTCCAACCGCCTAAAATCTTTTTATTCCTTTATTTTTTTTAAAACCAGTATCTTAAATATTCTAGGATGTTTTTATGTGAAGTATTCGAGCTACACATGCACACACGTCTGTCTAATGGTTAATGAACACATTGTTTCTTTGGATGGCGAATTTCTGCATCACGAAACGATGATTGTTCAATATTCTCTTAACACCTTTCATGGTGGCCATTATGATGTCACTATATTTTATATATGAGATATATGGTATTTTTTTTCTATATTCTTCGGAATTTTATATTTAAAACATTCCTTTATGCTTTTCATGTTGTGGAAATGCGATAATTTCATACGAGGAAGTGTGGACTACCACCCCCTCAAGTGATGTGACTCGTTCATGAAAGACATGGAATGTATAAATAATGAAATTAATGAACATATGTGACATATATAACATATATATTATACTAGAATTATAATATATATATCTCTAAATTATTATTTTTTCACTAATATGACAATGAAATGAAAGTAGCGTTCATGCGTACGTACGGCCTATCGTCTCCATGAACGGTGCATTTCATTTCTTTTTATCTCCAAATGTAATGGAGTAGTATAAAAGGAATATATACTGGATATATATGATATTTAAATCATTTATACTATTCTGGAGATGATTTACTTATAACTACATGAATAATCATTTCCAAACATGCTAATTTTTGACTCATGTAAAAAACATCGACAAAAATGTCTGATATGAACTCCCATTTATTAACAAATTATTATAACATTATAATATGTGATATGAACTGAATAAAAAGCATTAAAATAGGTCCTTAATAAATTATAAATTGACCAATGTTTTTTATTCAGGAATATAAAGAAACGAACAAGACAAGTCAGACTTGAGGTAAGGGATCCTATCTCTCTCTTTCTTTTTAAGTACTCTCTTTTATATCGTTTATTTAAAGATCATATTTCTTAGTTGGGGGATGTTATTTTATATTTATATTACTGTACTTTATATTTTCATATTATGAGATACCCTATTTTATTTCATCAATCCATTTTTTTGGACGTTTTAAGTGGTGTCGTTAGGCTGCCGAGTTTTCGTAAGGGGTTTTTCGTCTCACTTTTATTCCCGTGAGATTTATGCTACATTTTCCACCATTTCCTTTGAGTGGTATATGTACTTACAATTATTATTCTCTTTGTGTAATATAATTTCGTTTGTTATTATTTACATCAATGTTGTATAGTCATTATTTCATGGGGTGTATGTTTCGAAAGTTTCCCAAATTGGTAAGGGAACCTTTCACACTCCCCTTTTAAAAAGACTTATTTCGTTATGTCTTTTAATTTACATATTTTTATTTTGGGATATGTTCTTCTATATCATTATTGATGTAAATTTTATTTCCAATTGATGAGATACCATTTTCTCTCTCATCAACTAAGTTTATGAATTTTAAAGTGACGTCGTTAGGCTGTCGAATTTTACCAAGGGAACTTTTTAACCCAATTTCGATTTCTTTGGGTTCAACATGTAGTTGTTGAATATGTTATCCTTTGAGTGTGTGTGAATGACCCATGATTTTTGTAAACTTAATATCCACTTATATTGATTGTATTTATATTTGTCACACATAATTTTGAGATTGATTTATCCTTAATTTAAGGATACATTCTTTATAAGGGATTTCATCTCATTTTAAATTTCTATTGAGACTTCATTGTTGTTATGAACCAATTAACTCTTATATGGTGTATATACTGTCATTTGGAATATAATATAATGAATCCATTTATTCTCATGATATTATAAAGTTTTGATTAAATGTTATTCCTCAATTATTGTATTCAAGTGTCTCTAATTTTTGTAAAAACCCTTTAATTAAATATTGATTAAAATGTTTTAATGATTTGTTCTTATTAATATACATGTATTCAAAATGGTTTTAAGGATTTATTTTATGCATATTAATTGTTTAAAATGTTAAAAACTTCAAAGTGGTATGGGACACTTTGATTCAAAAATCTCTTTATTAAATGTTTTAAATGGTTTTGAAAATCGTTTTTAGAATGGATTCATTATTTCAATATCTTAGAATGTTATATTGTTGTTTAGATGTGGGAATGTTATATTTACTTTATGCTTATGTTTTGTGATATGATTATGTTAGGGTTCTTTGGCATTTTTTATGAATACGGGTGGTTCCATGATAAACTAAGGGCGGGTGAGCCCGATATAGCTCTCCAATGCATTGGGTAATGCAGAGGAGTTAAACGTTAAGGTTTCTCCATGATATTTATGGAATATACTGTGATGGGTATTCCAAACGTAACCATGAGGGTTACTCCCTACGTAAGAATGTTATTCATGCCTTAAGTTACCTTTATGTCTTATGATTTCTATGAGTTACTCATAAATCTTATGATTTCATGAGGTATGTTAACATGCTTATGTTTTATGAGAAATGTATGATTTCATTGATTCTTATGTATACATGGAATAATGTTTTCTTTTTGTATTGTTATAACCATTACTGAGATTTTTATGCGCATCCCAAGTTATTTTGAAATGTTTTTTCACTGGACATAAAGTTGAATAGGGTCAAGGATGTGATCAAGTAAATGTCTGGCTGTCTAAAACAAGGAACTAGACATGACTCTTTTGTTCAAGAGTTTTTATTTTGTGAAAAAATGGAAGCTGAGTATATGTTTATACTTTGTAATCTTTGAGATGTAATAGTTATGTCCTAATTCTCTAAAACTCTAAACCTGAAAAGATCCTCAATGTGAATTATTCATTAATAAGTAATATTTATGGTCGGGTCCTTATAGTTACTACTCCCCCTTCATATTTTTGGGTATCCTATAGGGTATGTATATACTCACTCATTCATGTGTTTTTCTTCACGTTCATGTCTTATTTAGGTGATATATAGGTCCGCGATGATTACAGAGGAGCATAAGGATACCATAATGAAGTAGACCATATACGGTGGTTAAGGATTGGAGATCTAGATCAGGGATCTCTTAGAACGTTACATTTCTAGTACTTTCATGTTATGACATCATTCTAGTGGGGTGTTTTTTCCCTTTTACCTTTCAAATTAAGATTTCTTACTCTTATACTCCCTTGAGGATTTATATGCATGATTTTTCTCTAAGTGATTCATCTTTTTTTAGTTCTCATAACTTTTTCATCAAGATGTATGGGTTCATGAAAATAAGTAATTAGGAAAATTCATCCCATAGTATTTATTAATTTCATCATTTTTCCCCATCCTTGGACAATGGAGGTGTGGTTAGGGCTATTGTGGCTCGAGCCGCATTGGGTCGGGTCATAATAGATTTGTATCAAAGGTGTTTCTTTCCATAGAGTGGTGTATTGAGTTGTCCCCTTAGTATGATTTGGATTGGATCTATGTAAATTATTATTGAGTGTTTCATTTTTTGATTTTAGGATAGGGAACCCATTGTAGATGCAGCGATTGATATATCCATACGTCTGGACACTAACTACATGCTTATCTATTGGTCATATCGAGATATTGGTTGCATAGAACATTTTTCCATGCATCATATAGGAATGGGACTTTTTTACTATCCCTTTTGAGTCAGTCCCCCCCAACACACACACACAGATATATATATATATATATATATATATATATATTCTCATCTAACTATGGTATGTATTGAATAAGGGTTTTGAATTCCTGCATGATGAAAACCAACTATTATTTAGATTTTAGATCCTGATGATGATCGGATGAGTGATAAGTCCTTTGTTCAGGGGATATCATGTGGGATTATTCATCCATGTGTATAAGTAGTATATACCCAACATTTGATTAGTATATCATACATGAAGTGTAGGATGAGGATCACGTAGTATTAGCACAATCTGTGAGTTCTGGCACAAGAGTCAGACGAGGTTCCGTAGTGATCCAGATCCCCTTGTGCCATAGGACTGGCCAGAGTTGGTGATCTATGTTTTTTGGATTATCAAACATTTAATGATCAGGTTTTTTCACTAGAATCTATACTTTTCAATGTAGTATCTAATAATTGGGAGAGTGTATTTATGGAGATTTATGATGAGTGGAAACTCTCATGGCCTAAGTTCCAATAGTTGTTCTGTGAGGATTACAACCCCTCATGATCATGCTCAATTTAGATTGAAGATATTATAGTAAAATATTAAGGGGATAACAGTGATTGAGTATTCCATGAGGATCACATAGCTCACATTATACTCCCTCGATATGATTTAGGAAGTATAATTCTAGATGGAAATGTTTGAGAAGGTTCCCCACAAATATATTTGTGCTAGAGTAGTAACCCTATGAATTCCAAACTATGATAGGGAGTTAGAGTAGGAATTGATGAGGTATTGTTTTCTAACAGAGGTATTCTAGGATTTCGGAGCTTTTAATGTGTGTAATAGGCCTAATTTCTCTATAGCGGCTTGTGGGTTCTAGTCTACAAGACTCCGACGTAGGAGATGTTCCCATGATTAGACTTAGGAATGTGGTCTGAGGCATCACAGAGGACCATGTAATCCTAGAGAGGAGTAGTGTTATGCATGTGATGGGAGAGGTCACATGGAACATGATTATCCAGCCTGATGTGTTCTAAAGTAGAAAAAGATAGTTGATAGACCACCGTCATAAAGGCATAACTGTGATTAGGGATCTCACATGTGAGGATGGTGTATCACCAAGGTAGAAAGAGCTGAAAAAGGAGTAGGTGGGGATCCAGGAGTAAGATCTATGGGTGGTGGATAATTCTACAGGTTCACTCTTACACCACTACTAGGCAGTCAACGTTAGGACAAAAGAGAAAGTGGTCGGGGACATAAATAACTGTAGGTTATAGAGCCATATGGCCTAGTGGGACATGAGATGATTGTAGGTGAAATATATTATTATTCAACTATTATTTCATTATTAGTATCCATAGGTGAAATTAATTCCTTCATCTCTTCACTCTTCGTGTGAGATTTGGAGATCATAGTTGAGGCTTCATTCCAACAGTTTTGTCTTGAGAGTCCTATGTGGGATGCTTCTTATTTATCTTTTATCCTTTGATAGCGTGAGCAATAACTGGGTGGGGAGAGGTTCTCATGGTAAATTTTGGTCTTAAAAATGGGAACATATTACATCATATTGGATATTGATTGGTTTTCTACGGTCCAAGACTCGATTGAATATCTCATAAGATGAGTCAGATGCCTTCACACTAATGGGTGAGGGTGTCTTTTTCAGGAGAGAGAGATCTAATGGTGGGATGAGGTGTTATGAAAGTAGGAGGTTGCATCCCCTCACCCATATGTTAGAGAGTGTATACCTTGGTGCAGTGGGATCTTCTAGAATTTCGTTTCCTTCATTAATGGAGGATTTTATGGACGTATTTCAAGAGGATTTTCAGCACTACCTCTGAGTGTAGATATAGTGTTTTGTATTGACATGAACCCCAGGACTTCTCCAATATATTCTGTGGAAAATATCATTCCCCTACCAAACTATGGGAGCTATGGTTGTAGTTGGAGGACCTTTAAAATAATGGTTTTGTTAGACCCAGTATGTCCCCCTTGGTAGCTACAGTGTAGTTCGTGAAAAAGGACAAGAGATTGCAGATTTCTAAAAATTATCCTCACTTGAACCAGGAAAAAGGATAGGTAATAATTTATGAGGATTGATGGCCTACTTGATCAGTTTTGACATGCGATATGGGTCTTGTAAATCGATCTCCAGTCTAGATACCAATTGTTAAGAGTTTCCATGGCTGATATTTTGAATATGGTATTCTGATGTCTCTATGAACACTATGAGTTCCTAGTAAATGTGTTCAAAGTAATGAATCCCCTGTTTTGTTTATAGATTTGATGAACCGAATGTTATATCCATTCTTGGTCCAATTTTTTTTCTTCATCAACGAAAAACTCAGATATTTTTTGTTAGAGGAGGAGCATGCAAACCAGTTGAGGATGATCATATATTTTATTCAGGAGAACTAGCTTTATTTTATATTCTTGAAGTTCCTTTTAGTATTCATGAGGTTTTATTCTTAGGTAATTTCATATCTAAGTACGTTTTATATATGGATGCAATGAAGATCAATATTGTGATTTCATGGGAGCACCTAGGTGTAATTTAGAAGTGAAAATTTATCTTGACTTTGTGGTGTACTGTTGACATTTGTGCCAAAGTTCTCCAATATTATAGGCTATTTGAACACCTTGATGTAGAAATGGAAGATGTTTATATTGACTGATTAGTTCCATTGGGAATTCGAGGAGTTGAGGATGTGGTATATGAGAGCTTCTATTTTGAGACTACAAGATGAGGGATTGGAATACGTATTGTTTTGCGATGCTTCTAAAATTCGGATCAGTTTCATGTAGATGTAGAGACCAGTGGTTATCATATATGATTTGAGGCGATTGATACCCTATGAGAAGAACTTTATGACTCATGGCCTAGATACGGGATATATAGTCTTCTCTATGAGGATATGGAGGCATTGTCTTCTGGGATATCACTCTTTTCTTTTCTCAGACCATTAGAGCCTAAGTATGTCTTTTTATAGAGAGACATATACTTGAGATATAGGATCTAGTTAGAGTTCCTGAAATACTATTACTTTGAGATAGTATATAATCCCTGTAAGGGATTTTTTGTGGAAGATTTCTTTAATATGAATTCCCATTCTCATTTGGTAGAGGTGGCATCTGAGCAGTTGGCTTACTTGTAGAAAACACTAGTTGAGTAGGAAAATACTAATTTTATTATCATGATGGTGTTTAATAATCCTCTCCTACATTGTGTGAGAGATTCCTAGTTGGGAGACAACGACTATAAGGTCTTATCTAAACAAATATCCCATGGAGATTTCCAAGATGGTTTTTTAAAGGAGGGAATCATTTTATCATTTTTTAGGGACAGACAGAGGCCCCATTCATTATGCATGAGGTGGTGATGATATAGTCTCACACTTATTCTTTGTATTTACATAATAGTGTATTGATTGTGTACATATACCTTCAGCGGTAGTTTTTTTGGGATAGAATTAGACAATGTGTGGCTAGGTTCATCTCATGGTGCATCACCTATCAATAGGTGAAGGATGAACAACATGTTCCGATAGGTTTTTCAGTCTCTTGAGATCAAAGATTAGAAATGAGATAACATATCCATGGACTTCATTATAGGGTTTATGTGAATATCAATTGTACATGATTCAATCTGGGTGATAGTTTATATAATTTTAAAGTCTGTGTGCTTCCTTTCTATAATGAGCAGATTTTATTAGGGATTTTATGGTAGTTCTATATATAGTATATTGTTCACCTTCATGGGATGATCTTGACTATTTTCTATAATAGCGATACATGGATTGTGTAATGGTAGTGAAGAGGTCTGTAGGAGGCATTTATGACATAGATGAGGATGAGTACATCCTTCCACCCCTAGACATATAGGTAGAGTGATCGCACAACCCAAGTCCTAAAGGATACAATGAGGGTTTATGTGTTATACTTTTTATAGAGTTCGGAGGATAAATTTCCCTTGGTAGAGTTCTTGTACTATAATATATACCAATCTACTATCGGTGTGGCACATTTTGAGTCTCTATAGGGGAGACCCTACATGTCAACCTTTTTATGGGTCTGAGATGGTTTAGAAAATGATAAAGAAGGTCCATGTTATCTGCAAGTAGATGAGGACAACCCAGAGTAGGAAGAAATCTTATATAGATCAATATGATAGGCCCTTAAGCTCAAGTAGGGAGATAAAATTTTCCTTGTAGTCACCCCATTATGATTCTTGTAGAGATTTGACTGGGAAGGAAATCTATCCCTGAGGATCATCAAGCCATTCACGATCATGAAAATTGTTTTGGAAGTTCCTAATTACCTTGCCTTACAAAAATAGTTAGAGTGGATGCACGACGTCTTCCATGTGTCATAGCTGAGAAGATACATGCAGGACCTCATACACATTATCGACTAGGGTGATATGGAAATAGATGTTGGAGAAACTTTTTTGGAGCACCTAGTGGCAATCAAGGATTGATAGTAGGGGACGTAGTGTGGATGTACCACTCTATTGGTTCATTTTTGTAGCAGTGAGGGAGAATATAGGAGATCTCCAAGGAGAGGCAGATCCAGATGCATGATTAGTACCCTAATAAATTTATTTAGTTTTTTCTTTTCAAGGGTGAATATTTTGAAGGAGGGAATAATTTGGAGACTATTTTATCCCTAATGGGACTATTGAATATATCTAGAAAAATTTTCTTATCTAGGAGCTAAAATGATGTGTGATTTCGAGAACGTTTGTTCCATGAAATAATTTTCTAAAAATATTAAATATATTATATATAACATGAACATGATTTCATAAAGAAGAAGGCATATCTCTTAAACATAGTCTTAGATCAAAAATTTGATACCATGGTTGAATCTGGAATGTGATATTTATCATTGGTGTGGCCAAAAATGTGTAGGCATGAGGCATTCGGATAAAAAATCTGTTAATGTTTGTGATTAGGTAAATAAATAATTAAATTATATATTTAAATTTAATTACATAAAAATAGAATACAATTTTAAATAATATATTTTGGAATATATCTAGAAATGTTCTCACAACCCTCAGATCATTGAGAGGAAAGTTATTCCACCTATCCTATGTGGATTGAGATCAAACGACAATGTGACTCTATATTTAGGTAAATTGAGGCTTAGGGAACAAACCATCTTCACTCATTCATTGGTGATAATGTTCTTAATTGAAAATTTATTTGAATTGAGGTAGAACTCATCAATTATTATATCCATCCAAAATTTATTAAATGATTGAGCATTATCATATATTTTCATTGATCCTCATTCAAGTTGAGACTTCACATGAGCCCATAAATTTGATTAAATTGTTTATTCGGTTTAAGCCATGCTTCTCACCCTGAATATCCAAAATTGTATTCATTTTCAAAGAACTATTAGGCAATCCTTTTTTCACCTATTTTCTTTTGTATTCCCCCCAATCATTCTTCTATTATTTTTCTAATTTTCTTACATGGTATTAATTTGATATTTTTGGGAAATATCCAGCATGATTAGACGCCCAGATCCATGTAAGATTCATATGCTAAAAACAGATTGAAAAAAGTGATGGATTCAAATGGATTGTATAATATGGGTGATTATACCAAGGATAATGAATACAATGAGGCACTATTGGTGGAAAAAACGTAATACTTCATGTGGGGTTTTATTGGATCGATTAAAGCATGCTTTCTGGCCACTAGATGACTAGAAATGAAGAATGGAAAATCATTAATCAAATTTACGGTGTAGTGGATGTGATATTTGATTTATAATTTTTGGACACAGAATGAATAAGTTTATATATATGTATCTAGGAAAAACATGACTACATGATTTGTAATATTATGAAGAATCCCCGCGTTGTACCCATATGGATTTAGTGCTAGGGTTTCAAAAAATGTTAAGGACCACATGATAGGTGACAAGGTCACACACCACATAACCTTCTCCAGGTAGACTGGACTTATGGTGGAGATCATATATAAGACCCCCTGATAGAGGAAATGTTATGTACTAGAGTACACAGACATGGTCAAGTTTACACAAACATGGAACGTGCATGAGTAGACCCTGGGAGGTTATGGCACAACATGTAGTCCCCTTACATGCTATGTAGGATCATATGGGTAGTTATCCATATACCAAAGGGGAAACAACCATGCATAGGATGAGACCTCATAATTTTTGGGTCCCCTTAGACAATGTTCACCCCTAATTTATTTTTGAGGGAACTTATACTTATCGTATCTCCTTTATTCAAGATCAAAATTTAGCCCCTGAGTAGCATATCCTATGTTTTGTTCCCTATAGAATGTGATGTTAGTGTCTATGGTATTTTTTCAAATATGATGTGAGATACTGAAAGTGTGGTACTTATTTAGGTGATTCTCTATGATGATAATGATTGGATAATATCATTAGAGAGATTAGATTGGAACCAACCTTCTTGAAATGCAATGGGGGCCATATCTACCACTAGAGTGGCATCCTCCATCTATGATAGGGAATGTGACCTCTATCTACTATCATAGTGGAACCCTCCTACTGGGCAGGTCATGGGTCCTCGACCACTATAGTGGGACCCACTTACTATGTATTGCATGGTTCCTCTACCGATTACTAGAGTGGAGCACTGCTACTACGAAAACACATAGGTCCAATAAGGAATATTGAGTTGAATCCTCCCACGGAGTCAGATCATGGGTCCTAGAACATCTGAGTGGAACCCTCTCGAAGAGTTGGGGAATGGGTCGTAGACTTTCACAGTGAAACCATCATGCGGATTTAGGGCTTGGGTCATGGACGATTAATGTGGAACCCCCCCCCTATGGAGTCATGGTATGTGACCAATATCTACAAAGAGAAACCCTTCTATTTTAGTTTGTAATATAGCATATACCTAGAGATTATAAGCCTCAAATATTCATCACAGTGGAAAGATATGGATTGACATTGAAATTTCTTTGGATAGACACGCAAGATAATGAGAATCTTTGATTGGCCTTTGGAACTATTAGAAATATCACCAAGGAAGGGCTATGAGATAAAAATCACCTTTATCTCTTGTTTGGGATTATTTTGTTGAGTATATATATATATATCCATGTTGATGGGTTTTTATACTCTATTTATATGGGTTGCACTATATGTTCTTGTTGTGTCTCTTACTGCTTCCCCTTTAGCTTTTGGGTGTCCTACTAGGTATGTATATACTCTATCCTTCATGAGATTTTCCTTCTTGTTTCATTCCTAATTTAGAAGAGAGACATTTTGATGGTGATTATATAGGATCATATGGATACCCTAGTGTACAAGACCACATATTGTGGTTGGGTCTTGGAGATCTGGTGCCTGTCTCTCTTAGTAGGTTACATTTCGAATATTGTTAGTTTGGGACATATTTCGGGTTAGTCATTTATTTTTTCCATTTTTACCTTACATATTATGATATTGTAATATTGTACTTGGTGTTTTATATGAATAGATATACTCTATATGTTGAAAATTTTATTTTTATACCTCTATAATTCTACATCGAGATAGATGGGGGAATTTTTATAAGTACTTATGCAATGGACTCCCAAATTAGTTATCTATTTCAGTGCATATCTCTAGCACTTGGCCAATGGATATAGGATTTGGGTAATTGTGGCTGAAGCCCTATTGGGTTGGGTTTTGATATTTTAATTTTAAGGAATTTGTAATTTTTCATAGATAATGATGTCCCTAAGTAGCTACAAGAATTTTCTATTCTTTGAAATGAGTTTCATGAAAATAATTTGATTTTATAAGTTAAGATAATGATCATTATAGTGTAAAAATTCATCCTCTTTTAAGATAAAAAATTATGTTTTTTAGAAAATGGATTAGGGGTTTTTATGTAATTAAATTGACAAAAATATTTCTTAATATATGTCACATACTGGGCTTCATGTTCTCATCTGATGTTTTTAAAAAATCATAAGTATTTAAAGATGGGTAGGTAGAATGATGTGGTTGAGATTAATTTTTTTAATTTGTGTCATGAAAAGAAATCATATATGTTTTTAAAAGTTTTTTGGTAGAAAAAGTGATATTAAATAGAAGTGTCCACCTTGTAATATGTGGGATTTTAATGTAAGAGTTATGAAATAAATATCTCAAACACTAAACCTAAAATATCTTAACAAATTAGGGTAATTAAATTATAGTTTTAGATAACTAGAATATGTAATGTTTAAGGAGTTTTAATTATATTATCTTTTAAAACTAAAGTGTAATTTGGTTTCTGATTGAATTTACTACCAATAGTGTTCTTAATCAATGAAGCTTGTCAATATATGAGAATGGGGAAGCTGGGTGTGGATTAAAATATTCACCCAATTAATGAAGAAGGTGTTTCACATGAACAATGGTAAAATAAGATTAATGTGTCTATCATTTTATTTTACATGGAATATTTATATACTGAAAATGGAGTATGGAAAGTGGTGATACAACCAATAAATATCAGATTTTATGGATTATAGACTATTAATATTACATCAGATGATTGTTGTACTAATATTTAAGTGGATAAGAGACTTATCTCTTTGAAAATAGAAAAATTTTCCACAACATGATACATGGATGTAACTATTACCATTATTGAGAATTGAAAAAAGAAAATTTTATTGTATTGATTGAGCTGGCCCTCATGGAAACGATAGGTTTAGTAAAAGGTGTTGGTGTAAAATTGTTGTCTACAATAATTTTGAGAAGTGTAAATGTTTTTTGAAGTGAACAGTATAAAGAATATTTCATTACTAGTGTCAAATGGATAGCTGATTGGAGGTTTTGAAGACCTATGTGTTGTTATAATACTATTTGTGTGTGATTTTTGTTGTTACTATTAAAATATATGTTTAGAAAACCATGGTGAAGAATTTATTGTGGTTGAACTGAATCAGGGGTCAATTTTTGAAAGAAATAGATTTAAATTGTTGAAGTGAAAAATTTGTCTATGTATGAGCTTCTTATGTGTATTTTGGAACTAAGTTTAATAATTATTCAAAAAAAATGCATATTTTCTTCATATTATGAATAAATTTAAACTGTATGCCATGTATGTGTGATGATCAATAGAACTAGAAATTTTGAAAAGGACTTTATCTATAAATTTTAAACCTACTCTAGTATAAGTGTGATTTTGAATTGTATACTCGGGACATTTTCTAGTGTACATGTAGTCAAGAGTCAATGTATATGTTACTAAATACTTGAAAAAACTAGAATATTTTAGTATATAAAATGTGATTCATAAATATAATATATGAAGATTAAATTTTATTAGTATCATTTCTAAACTATTCTCAGTGAATGAAAATAACACAAAAACATGTGTTATAAGCTTGAATAATTGGGATACTTATCATTTAATTGTGAAAGAAAAAGATAAAAGTCCGGAGATTTTTTAAAATTCTTTTATGTCATAAAAGTAATGATTTTTGAATAATACAATTTTGATAAATATTATTTTAATTGGAATAATGCAAGGATTTTTCTATATGGATTTAAATATAACAAACACTTAGATCCATTTATGATTCATGTATTGAATTAAATATAAACCAATATTTATATAATCTAAATGGTAGAGAAGTTCATTAATATTTAAATTTGTTTTTAATGAAATTTTAATATAATATGAATAAGTTCATTAAATAAGATTCCTAGGATATTTCTAATTGATCAAAACACTGTGACACTTTTAAGAGAAATATTTGATCCTAATTTGAGAAGGATTTAATGATACGAAAGTTAGATAATATCAGTATTTAATAATTTATAATTTTAAATGAGAACAATAGAAAATAAATTTTCATGATTAAAACTGAAGATTAATTCTAAAGATGTTGGTGGTTACCTATATTAGCTAAAATATCAAAAATATGATACTGATTTAAGCTAAGGATCGAAAAGGTTATTCTATAGTGTTCAATATTAGTAAAGATAAAATATAAATCTAAAAATAAAATATTAGAGGTACATCATCATTAAAATTTTAGTGTGGTTCTATAAATTAGTTCCCTATTCAACATAATGGTTGGTCATGCTATATTTATTTGTTGTGGGTTTTCATGAGTTATTTTGGGAAGAAGATTAGCAAGAGGATCTTAGATCCGAGTAAAATAACTTATAAGAGTTTTGTTTTTGTTAATATAAATTGTAAAATTAAGGAACTCAAAAAATAAAGTTAACATCTTAGAAATTATATGAGATAATCATTGATGAGGAAAAATAAATTCAGTGATCACGGGAACACTCACATTTAGATAAAATAAAGAAAAGTGAGGAAGATTGTGTGAACTTGATCTAATAGGGAAATTATAAATTTCAAATATATAATATATGATTTCCTTGTAAACAATGCATAAAATTAAAATGAAGAAAATATAAAAATGGTTTTTAGAACTGTATGCCGAGATCTTGAATTGAGAATATGAACTTAAAATATTCGAAGGTGTATAACTAGAATCCGATATAGAAGTGTGAAAAAAGATATTGAGGCATATAATTTAAATAAGAATAATACAATGAACCTTATAAGAATATTAGATGAGCGAGCTAAAGGATTTAAAAGAATAAATTATTATTGTGGAGAGGGTGACTGTGTTTTTTTCATATCATTGTGTTAAGAATTTTAGAGTGTGATATGTGGGACAACTAGATGAAAAGATTTTTTTAAAGCCTATCAAGATAATCTATGAGTGCTAAATAAGTTATAGAATTTTCATTAAGACTAATTGGAATCTAATTATCTACTACTTACTATAATAAGATCAATCTTATTGATATATAATCATCATGTACATATATATTTATTGGGTTCTAAGAAATTCCTTTAAGGAAACACTTTCATATGCATAATGTAAATCCATTGAACCTTTGGTACATGGCGTACGTAAATAGATAAAAAAACTCTATGAATATAATATGGAACAGTTTTGAGGGAATAATTATTAGATAAATTAAAATATATTCATTATTAGACTCAATGTTGATGTGGGAAACACCAACCACTATAGTTATTATTTAATTATAATGAAGAATCCATGATTGAGGTGAATAACTAGTCATAGAAAGGAGTGAGGATTTTAGAAAAACCGTATAAAAATATTATGAACCATTTATCTACATTACATGTATTTTTGTGTTTAATGATTTCTTGGTTAAAAGAAAATAGATTAGTCTACCCTAACTGAAAATAAAGGATAAATTACAAATGGTTAAAGTTTCAAATCGAATTTTGAATTTGGTAAAAATATACTAAAATATATCACGTATGAAATCAAAAATTCTAGTATCAGTTGAAATGGATACCTAAGTTTTGAAATAATTTATAATTAATAAATACTAGTGGGAAGACAAAATAGAAATTATATAGAATAAAAATAGTTTTAGACATGGTATTAACATTCCATGTACGATACTAACTAGAACTTACCAATGATATCACTCAAACTAAAATTGGTAAGTCATAACCATCAATTAGTGGTAACATTTATTCAAATACTGAATAATAAAATCATGTTATCCATGGTATGTCAATATCAGCAATCCTTAGATATGAATTTAAAACTATTAAATGATTCAAATTAAAAAATATTTTTCAAGGAAAATTCCAACATTATTTAAAATGTACAAGGAATTAATTTCTTAATAGGTAGAAATATCTGATAAAAGGATGATTTAAAACCCCATAATATAACACCATTTTAATAAAGATTTTGATACATTTATTTATACTGTAATGTTTTATAATAAATAACTAAAAAATATATATTTATATAGACTTAGAAAACATGTTTTAATAAAAAAAATTAAAAAATGAGGTTTAACCATGATTTTTTGGGATAAAAGTGAAATTTATAAAAAAATATTTTTTATATAAAAATTCACCCACCATAAAATTTATAAAAACTATTTTTATTATCATATAGTAAAGGTTTACGTTAATAAGAAATAATTTGGTTTTTTATGTCCAATTACTTAATCTCACTTACTCAAACCAACCACCACATCTCCAATAATGGATTCACTTAACCAATGGTTGAATATGTTTTTAAGTTATATTTCATTTTATTTTAGGTGATATAGGTTATTTGATTTTTCTATAATAAAAGTAAGAATAAAAAATATGATCTTTATCCACATTTTATCTAATTAAAAATAGGTATGTTTCATGAGAGAATTACCATTTTATATGTTCTTCTCAAGTGGTTTTGACACCAATGTTATGAAAAATGTTTCCATTTTATCACAAAAATAACATAAAAAAGTAGTGTCTAGAACATTTAAGAAAATATTTTGGTAAAATATCACAAAAATGTGTTATCCAAACAAAATATAATTATAAATAGTAAAAATAATGATAAAATATTTAATGGAATCAGAAAAATAACAATTAGTATCCAAATATCCAAAATAGATAAACGTAAAATAATATCATTACTTAAATCCTAAGAACCCTGTAATGCCCTGACCCCAGTTACCCAGAGTCAGTGAATTATTACATAACATTGGCATGATCACAAGAAGGATCAAATCTCGAAAGATCGATTAGTTTAATAGCCTTGGAAACACTTGATATATTCATAAGTCTTAAATTACATCATAAAAATGAAAACTACAACAACATAGTCTCCATAGTCCACACTCATATCCCCACATACTATCCCTATAGGTCATTCATAAATTACTTATTCAGATCTTGGAAAAATAAATCATTGAAAGGGGTGAGCTCAGATGCTCAGTAAGGATAACAATATAGCAGAAACTTTCATAAATAAACATAAACATTTAAGGCAATGTATAACTAAATTAAAGCCTTTTAGACTTTAACTTCAGCATAATATGGAAAAGATAATATGAAATAATTCCATTTACTTATTCACAAGGATATTCTAATAGGCAACTAATCACATGCAATATCAGTAACCACTTTCATAATGACGGAATGAATAATACCAGACTATCATAACCACGTAGCCATGGCCTCATGCCAAGACAACAAATAAAATTTTGTCAAGGCCTCGTTCCAAGACACTATATTTTCTCATGATACCTACTGATGCATCAAGGAGCTATAGTGGGCTCCACCCGTCACTTATTAAGTCTAATGTATTTCTCATATGAACAGGTTTAAACAACACATAAGCATTCGTATTAAAACTAGAATAAAAAAGGTCAATAATTTCTCCATAAACCATGAAAGGTATAAAAATAAAAAATCCACCATCAAACTTTTCACAAAACCTTCAATACAATATGAAAGTTTTGAATCATAATAAATCAACTTCAAATAAACATAAAATCCATCAAAGGATGTTGACATAGATGAGAATCAAATCTATTTGAGAGAAATATCTCTTTTTTTTGAAATCATTTAAAAGTCACATAATTCTACAGAAAACATTTATTTTGAAAATATTCTTATAATATTTTAAGGGAAGCTTCAAAGGTATAAAACGGCAGAGAATAACTACACCCGCCGTATAACTTAAAAAACACATTCTCACCTTAATTCTGTCGAAAAGGTTAAAAATGACATTGTTTGGAAAATGACGGAAATATTCCTTTATAAAATTATTATAAAAAGTCAATCAAGGTTATAAATGACTTTAAACCATATTCTATAAAATAGTAAGAATTTTTTGAAATACATTTTTAAGAAACATGGATGTGGTTGATAAACAGGTCCCAGTAGATAATTACGTATAAACAAC